>CM053503.1:12973552-13215379 GCA_028627145.1 Eidolon dupreanum
CGTCAGTATGTGAACTACAGGTATGAACACAAACATCTAGAACACTTTGGGTTAAACATAAAGACACTATTATGTTATTACTGCATCCTTAATAAATAATGCAAACTTTAGTAAATTTGGTGCTTTCTCATTTTCCCCTTATATAACTGATTGTAAAAGCAATTTGTACTAGTGTTGGAGGTTGGTCATTTACATGACCTCATGACTTCATTAATAGCTTTTTAAGCAGTCAGTACTAAAGAAACCACTTATTTTGTGACTGAGCTTTTGGTGAATTGAAAGAGAAAACAATGTTCAAACCTGAAAAATCAATCAGCATTTAAAATACAGATCAACTCTGGACTTAATGACTTCCAACCAAATGGCAATAAAAACAAGATTTACAGGTTAGGTACAAACCGCATACCAGCAATCTATCACAGGATCAAGACCATGATTATCCTTCGTAAAAGGATAATCAAAGCCAATTCAGTCTTTAACATACTTGTTTGGGAAATAAGCTGATTTTGTTAAAGTGACAAATAATAAATACATACAATTATATGACTGTGATAGTCATCGAAAAATATGTATAATTAATCCCACAAGTCTTATAATCCAAATGTTTCACTTGAAGGTAAGTAAAAGTACTTCTGGAAATGATAATTTTTCTTTTTAAAAAACATATTTCTATCGTGGTCTTAAACGTGGAGATTTTTTCAATTCTTTAACAATTCCCAAAAAAAGCTGTTGGTATAATTTAACACTAATGATCCTCCACACATCTAAGAACTATCTGTTGGTCTCTTAAGCCCAATTAAAAATAATAATAACACAACTCATTCAAATTACTACCCACTAAAAGATAAGTTAGTTTTAAAATAACTCTGAAATCAATATACCCAAAGATATGTTACCAATTATATGCCACGGATGTATCCTCTTTCTGATGGTAAAAACTATTACGTGAAACACAAAATAATATTACAGAAGTCCATTTTCTAGAAGGCTATAGAATATAAGAGGGAATAAGAACGCACTAAATAAAAATGAATTTAATGTTAGCAAAATTTAACTGTGTATTTTACCAATAACTTGACAAATATGAAAAAGAAAATGGCAATTTTTATTCTAAAATAGACACTGTGCTAAATATTAAAATCTAATAATATATATTCATTTGCTAGACTAATGTTTATTTATTAAGTAATATGCAAAATTAAATTATACGATGAGATGACATATCAAACAGTATAGTTATAACCAGGAGATTCAGGGCATATTTAAAAGCATCTGTTTTCGTATGACTTCATTAGATGAAAAGAACCCATTACTTTTGGCGTTTCTTAACATAAAAATGCATACATGCACGTAATGGTACTTATTAGCATGTGTATTTTTTCCCAATTGGACTCAATTAAAACTTACCTGTTTTGTTGACTTTTTTGTGCCATTAAAGATCTTCCAAGCTAGCCCATTGCCACCACTGGCAATGTGTCGTCCAACATCGAACTCTCTAGTGACAGGATTTCCCATTACAGCACTAGTGACGTCAGCTGTTACTTTTGTAACAGTACTCTTCAACTTATTAAGCATGGACTCCATGGCTGCGATATTGGATAGTTACAGTTACCTAGAAACAGGGAGATAGGGGAGCTCTGATCATTTGTTTTTACTTGTTTAAGCACTTGTTATTATCTAGTTTAAAAAGCTTAATAAACCCAAACAATGGGCAAAACAATCCTATGGAGATAAAAGCTACGTGTTGGTTTGGTCTTCAGAGAACCCAATACAACTTACATGCAAATTTAAGTTTAAAAACCAAACCGTCCCCTTCAATCTCAATTTTCACAGACCAGGAAGAGAAAAAGACATATTCAGGATAAACAGAGACTCATGGACATGGACCATAGACTAGTGGTTACCAGAGGGTAAGAGGTGGGAGGAGGGGGGAGGTAGACAGGGTAAAGGGGGTCAAATATGTGATGAAAGAAAGAAATCTAACTATGAGAAGTGAACACACAGTGTCAATATATATATGCCTCACTGTAAAAGTGTACAGCTGAAACTTATTGGATTTCGTTAACTAATGTCATTACAAAAAAAGAAAAAGACATATTCACACTTGACACTGACATGAATGTTGCTCAACTATGTAACTTGGATCCTTTAAGACTTAAAGTGGCACAGAGCACCTGAATCTTCCTTCACACTATACCATATTAAACTTGAAAGTAACTAACGGTATACTAAGCAATAAATTTGTATTTTATAAAAGTTTTGTTCATTAAAATAATTGCTGTTGAACTGTGAAGTCATTTCAGAATATTTCCTAAAAGAAAAGCATTGATGACAGGACAGTAAAATGTGCACAATAGGTCATAAGGTATTTTTTAAATTTTACACACTTCTGGCCATGATAGAGGAACAAAGACTGAATGTATCCTCTCACCTTGAACAACTAGAAACTAGAAAAAACAAATTTAATAAGCATTTCACACACTGTACGGGCAGCATAGGCATATGATCTCAAGAAGAAAGCAAACTAATGAGGTAAACCCTAGGACTGCCCTAACTTTCTACCTAGAGGCACAAAATGAACTACAGAGTAAAGAGCAGAATTCTTAGCAGCAATCTAGCTGAGTTAAAAAGTTGAGGAGGCAAATAAGAATTCAAGAATGCTGAGGAGACTGAGAGTTCTGGGATAGAATTTCAAAGAGAAAGGGAAAAAGGGGAAAAATATTTTTTGAGAGAGAGAAACTATGTTGAAAAAGAGCTCCAGAAAATTGTGTAGAGGTCACCTTGGTGCTTTATTGACCACCAAGGTGCACATGCATCATGTGAAACTGCACTATGTGAAAAGGACCAACTGGAGAGCTGTGAGCTGAATAGTTCCAGAATTCACACAAGACTGCAAATTACTGGAGAGTTCTTGTTGATCAATAAAGGCATTCAGTAGAAATCTCAGAAGACCATGCCTTAGAAGAAGGACAAACTGTTCTTAGAGTAAAAGCTACTCTAAACCTGCCCTAACAAACTAAAAGCAACCCTCAAATGATCAAACTAATCACAAATTACTTAACTGCATACCAGAATAAAACCCAATACTCATGAAGAGAAGACCAAAAAAATTTGTAGATACTAAACAATATAATATTAACAATGTTCAACATGTACTCAATAATTAATAGACATGCGAAGAAGCTAGAAAAGGTGATCATAATCAAGACCAAAATCAGTCAATAAAAACAGACTCCAAATGACAGATTACAGAATTAACAAAAACATGCAAAAACTGTCCAAGTAAAGGAAACTGTAAAGAAATAAAATAGATTAAAAAAAAAAGGAAAATTCTAGACATGAAAAATAAAGTATCTCAAATAAAAAAATTCAGAAGATGTAATTAACAGATTAGACAGTGCAAGAAAAAAAGATTAGTGAAACTAGAAGATAGATTAAAAGGCTAGAAAAAAATGAACAAAGTCTCAGCGACAATATCATGGTCTAACATATATAACTAAATCTCAAAATTAAGGGGGATAAGGAAGAAATAATATTTGCAAAAATAATGAATAAAATGTTTCCAAATTCAATGACAACTATACAAAACACCAAGAATTCAATGCACCATAAGCAGGATAAACACAAAAAACACCATGCCTAGATATGACATATCAAGTAGCTCAAAATCAGTGATTAAGAGAAAAATCTTAAAAGCATAAAGAGAAAAGAGACAAATTATATAGAGGAACAAAGATAAGAATTTCCCCCAGATGTTTCATCAGAAACTCTGCAAGTTAGAAAACAACTGAATAAGTACTAAAAGAAACTGCTGACCTAGAATTCGGTAAGTCACTGGAAAACAACTTTCAAAAATAAATGTGAAATAAAGACTTTTTCATGAAAACAAAACCTGAGAGGATTTTGCCAACTGATATTCACTATAAAAAATATTAAAAGTCCTTTAAGCAGAAGAAAAAAGATAACCATATGGAATGTCAATCTATAATAGGAATGGAGGACAATGGAAATAAAAATTATGTGAGTCTACAGAAAAAACCTCATGTTATCTCTAAAAGATAGCAGATCACCATGCTACCCTGAACAAGCCTGATCCCGTCTGATCTCGGAAGCTAAGCAGGGTTGGGTCTGGTTAGTACTTGGATGGGAGACCACCTAGAAAGACCAGGTGCTGTGGGCATAAAAAAAAATTAAAAATAAGGGACTATAAACTGACAAGGTCCTTGCAATCTGTGAGGTCAACCAAGGGTTGCCTCACCTAAAAAAAAAAAAAAAAAGCAGATCATAAAACAAAGATAGCAGATCATTTAAAGCAAAAATAACAAAAGTAAAAAAAATAACAAAACAAACCAAAGATAGGAGAGGGGGATATGGCAGTATATTTTTGAAAAATTCTTACATTACATGTGAGGTAACATAACTAACATAACATCATTTGAGGGTACATTGTGGCAAGTTAAAGACATAGTATAAACCCTAGAGTATTAACTAAAATAATAAAGATACACCTACAAAAGCCAATAGTGAAAATAAAATCAAATTCTAAAATAAACTGAATACAAAAAAAGTAGAACAAGAGGAAGAAAAGAACAAAGAACAAATGTGACAAATAGAAATGTCAAGATAGATTTAAATCCAACCATACAATTACACTAAGTGTAAATGATTTTAAATTCCACTTAAAAGGCAGAGATTGTCAAACTAGATAATAAAAAAGCAAGATCCAACTACAGAATGCTTACAGGAAACTCACTTTAAAATCACTTCACAAAATGATTTAAAAGTAAAAGAATGTGAAAATATACCAAGCTGGATTGGCTATATTAATAACAGACAGAGAAGGCTCAAGACCAAGAGGGACATTTCATAATGGTAAAGTTGATAATTCATAAAGAAGACATAACAAACCTGTGTACACACTCAAAAGAGCTTCAAAATAAATGCAGCAAAAATTGATATAACTAAAAGAAGAAATAGACAAATCCACAATTATAGCTGGAGATCTCAAGGGTCCTCTCTCAGTAACAGATGGCCAGATAGACCAAGTAGACAAAAAATTAGTAAGGCTTTAGAAGACCTGAACAACACTATCAAACAGTCTGACCAAAAACACAATACAACATCAGAATACATTTTGTTTTCATGTAAACATGGAACATTCGCTAAGACAGACTATCTGGTGGGCCATAAAACACATCTCAACATATTTAAAACTTCTGAAATAATATGTTCTTTGACCATAATGAAATTAAACTAGAAAGCAGTAAAAGATTCCTAAAGAAAATGTAAATACTGAAAAATTTAAGAACACTTCTAAATAATCTGTGCTAAAAAAGAAATGAGAAAATTTTTAAATATTTTGAAGTGAATGAACACGAAAAATCTGTGGGATATAAGTAAAGCAGTGCTTAGTGGAAAATGTATAGCTTTAAATGTTTACATTAGGGGGAAAAAAAGTCCAAAATCCAATCATATATATGTAATTAACAGATTAGACAGTGCTTCCACCTTAGGAAGCTAGGGAAAAAAGAGAGAGAAAATTAAACTCAAAATACGTAGAAAGGAGAAAATAAAGAGTAGAAATCAATGAAACAGACTGAATTTAATGTAATTTAATATTCTGAGAAGTGAAGGGAAAAAAATACTCAATGAAGCCAAAATGTTTTTTAACAAGATAAACCTCTAGCTACATTAAGAAAATCTTTAAAACATACAAATGACCAATGTTGGAAATACAGAACATCCTACAGATTCTAATTCTATATAAATCTTATAGATTCTAAAAGAATAGGTATTATATAATGAATGACCTTACATCAATTAACTTGACAAAGTGGATGAAACATAAAAGTCCTAGAAAGCCACAACTACCAAAATTGACTCAAGGAACAGAAAGTCAGAACAGTCTTACATAAAAGAAATTTGATCATAACTACAATCCTTACTACAAAGAAAACTGCAGGCTCAGATGGCTTCACTGTTGATTTCTATCAAACATTTAAGGAAGAAATAATATCAGGTACATGCAAGCTCTTCCAGAAAATAGAAGAGGATAGAACACTTGCTGTTTCATGTTATATAGTCTGTATTGCCCGGATATCAACATCAAATAATGACAAAACAAGAAAACTGAACACCAATATCAACATGTAAAAATCCTTACCAAAATATTAGCACATCAAAGTCAACAAGTTCAACCCCACAACAAAGTGGGATTTTTCTCAGGAATGCAAAGTTGATTTAACAGTCAAAAATAAATCCATGCAATTCATCGGGGGAAAAGAAAACATCATCTCAGTAAAGGCAGTAAAAAATATGACAGAATCCAATACTTTTCACGCTAAAAACTCTCAGCAAACTAAGAACAGAAAGGAACTTCATCAACCTAATAAATGGCATCTTTGAATACCTACAGCTAATATTATATTTAAAGATAGAAGGTTGATACCTTTCTAAGTTTGGGAACAAAGTAAGAATATCTACTTGTACCACTTCTATTCAATATTCTATAAGGTCCTAGCCAAAGCAATAAAGAGGACAAAATAAAAGGTATTCACATTGGGAAGGAAGAAGTGAAACAATTCCTAAATGACATGATCGTGTACACAGAATGTGAGAAGAAATCTACGAAAAAATATACTAGAACAGGCAAGTTTAGCATGGTGGCAGAATACAGAAATACAAGAGTAATATATTAAAAAAGACTATTTTCTATATACTAGAAACAGACAACTGAACATTACAATTTCAAAAATACTGTTTTAATGACATAAAATACCTATGGATACAGGGGAGGAAAAATAATGGCGTAGATGATAGAAGCTTTTTCATCCCTCTGGCGACCAAATCAAAGTTGTGATGGAAACAAGGAGCAGCAGCAAGGAAAAAAATCGCCTGGGATCTTGATGAACAAGCCATACAACTAGGGAGAAATCCAAGAAAATACCCTGCAACGGTAGAAGGCAGTACCAAGCGAGGACGCAGGGCAGCCCGGTCTGGAGCTGCTGAGTGAGACTGCAGCGGAAGACACTTTTTAAAGAGACTGCTTCCAGGAGCAAATTTTCGTGAGCAAATTTTCAAGGTGACAGACAGGCTTGCTCTGAGCACCAGGGCCGATTCGGCTGTGCGCATGGGACACCGGGGACTTACAGGGAGACAATGTCAGTGTGAGAGCCAAGGCGAGACTCGCTCTGTACAGAAGTGCCAGCGGTATCCACTGTTTCCTATTGAGCCCCCCTCTCTTCCCAGTATGCGGACACAGCGCCACCATTGCCGTGAGGTCATCAGACTGGATAACAGAGGTCGCTTTGCCCAGAGGAGTCCCTGAAACCCCCCCTCCCCCAACTTGGGGCCCCACCCACGCCACATCCAGGTTTATCCTCAGCAAGTTAGATGCTCCTTGCTGAGCAGTGCCTAGACTCACACTGGTGGCAGCTGGCCTCGGTTTCTGGTATGACCTTTTGAGGCAAATATAAGCACAGCATCTGTGGAACCAATTGCTTGCTGAATCTTAACAGGTGGCCCAGGAGGGGCAGAGGCTTGGGCTGAGTTTGGCATACAGCTGAACCCCTCTCAGGACTGTGCCACTGGGTGCCTACTTCACAAATCCACACTATTAAAACCAGGAAACTTAGGAGCTTTGCTTAGTATGTAGAAACAGACATGGAATGGCAGCCAAAATGGGAAGACAAAGAAGCAGAAACCATATGAGAGAACAGAACAGAGATCCAGATATAATGAAGTCAAGTAATCTAACAGATGCAGAGCTCAAAACACTGGTTATAAAGATGTTCAATAAACTTTTGGTTAAATTCAATGAGAACTTCAACAAAGAGATAAAACACATACAAATGGAAATGGAAATTGTAAAAGGGAACCAATCTGAAATGAAGAACACATTATCTGAGATGAGAAGTATATTAAACGGAATAAACAAAGGAATAAACAAAGTGAATAAGGAAAAGAATCAAATGTCCTATCTAGAGGATGGGAAAGCCAAGGACAAGCAATCAGAATGGCAAAACATAAGATGTCAAGACTATAAGAATAATCTAAGAAGCATATGAGACACTAGTAAGGGTCCAAATATCCGTCTGATCGGTGTAACTGAAGAAAATCGAAATACTGAACAGCTGTTTGAAGGAATAATGATGGAAAACTTCCCTAACCTGGTGAAGGAAATGGACATAAAATCCCAGGAAGCTCAGAGAATTCCAAAAATCAGGGATCCAAAGAGGCCCACACCACAACATATCTTAATTAAAATGCCAAAGTTTAAATGCAAAAAAAAAAAAAGAATATTAAAAGCTGTAAGAGAAAAACAGATCATTATTTATAAGGGAACATCTATAAGACTGGCAGCTGATTTCTCAAAAGAAACTATGCAGGACAAAAGAGCTTGGAAAAAATATTTGAACAGATGGAGACTGAGGGTCTACAACCAAGAATAATTTATTAAGCAAAGCTATCATTTAGAGCTGAAGGACAGAAAAAGAGCTTCTCAGACAAAAATAAGCTAAAGGAATTTATCACCCCAAGCCAGTATTACAGGAAATGTTGGAGAAACTTCTTTAAGATGAAAAATCATGTATCAAAAACAGGAATAAAGAATGGTAACAACTACATTCCTGTCAATAAGTACCTCAAATGGAAAAGAATTAAGTGCTCCAACTAAAAGACAGAGTGGATGAATGGAAAGGAAAATAAGACCCCTACATGTTGCCTATGAGAGACTCACTTCAGATTAAAAGACACACAGACTAAAAGGAAGGGGATGGAAAAAGATATTGCTCTGATGGACCTAGAAGGTATTTAAGCCAGATTGAGAAAGATAAACACTATATGATTTCACTTATATGTGGAATCTAAGGAATAAAAAGAACAAACTAATCAAAAACAGACTCACAAATGTAGTGGACAATTTGGTGGACAGAGGGGAGGGGAGTTTGGGGGGCTGGGATAACAGAGTGAAGGGTTAAAGAAGTACAAATTTTTAGTAGCTGATGGACGGACATGGGGATGGGGAGCATGGCATAAGGAATGTAATTAGAATGAATACGATGGTTAGGTGGAGGGTCAGGGAGGGAGGGAGGAATTGGGGAGGGACCGTTTTACAAACTATATATAGATGTCTAACCAATGTGTATACTTGAAACTAATTTAAATAAATAAATTAAAAATAAAAATTAAAAAAATACTCATGGATAGATTTAACAAGCTATACAAGACTTGTACAATAAAAACAACAAAAAATTGCTAGGAAAAAAAACAAAGACCAATAGATGAAAAGAATTTCATGAATTGGAAAACTCAATATTGTTAAGATGTCAATTTGCCCCATCAATATATAGACTCGATACAATCCAATCACAATCCCAGAGTCTTTTACAGAAACTGACAAGTTGATCCTAAAATATCACTGAGAAGGGGTTCAAAGGCTTCATTAGATTGTCAAAAAAGAGTACAAAAAAAAGGTTTAAAACCTATCACTCTTCAAATCTTCAACTTTCATGTGTATTCTTTTCTAAAACTGATGTGCCTGAGAACAAGTCTGTATCTTGAGAATTTTCCTTAACAAACTTTTCACAATTTTCTCCTACTTTACCAGAGAAAAGTATTTTTCTCAGCCATCCCACTCTTATTATAGGGCATTTACTTGGGTATAAAAAATTGGGGAGGGGGTAGGGAGAAAGCAATTCGAGAATATATTAATCCTAAGAGAAAGTCCCTTATGAGTGAAGCAAAAAAATGTTTGGTAAATACTGAGGGGGATTGTGCTTTATTTCTTCCAGGCTGGATGTTAACAGCAAAACCCATGCCTTATCTATCACAGAATTTACACTTAAGAAACAAGATGGTTGTCACAAGAATGTACAGGAATAAATTTCAACTAATAAGCAAAAACTTCAAGATTTTTATGAAAGTACAACATAATCAAAATATACAAATTAGATCCTTTGTTACTATCTAAATGCTTGACAAAAAATGTCAGATACCATCAACTTAAAAACATGCAAAGAAGTACACAGTTTTTCAAAATTATTTAGATAATACACAAGCAAAAATATTTGGAAGGGCACTGGACTAAGGTAGCATTTAAGGTGGTTTATATCCTGATTTCTCTGTTAATTAAATTATATTTAAGTAAATATCTTTCTTCTACTAGTGATCTGAACTATCTGTAAATAGAAAGAGATTCACTTTTCTTTTTTAATCTAATGCTTCACTTTTGTAAGCAGATAGAAAATGTTGTACTGGCATCATGAAAACATTTATTGCTATGCCAAGTTCTCTATGAACATCTGCTGTGGATTTTGATTGGAAGAAGGGATACAAAAATCCTATTTAAAACCTACATAACCATTTCTCTAACTCTGCCTGAGTAGCCACATATTACATTCCATCCACTTGTTAAACATTGGGAATACAGATGTAAATGGAAATATTTCTGCTCTTTAGGGACTCAGTCCAATAGCAGACTCAGACATGCAAAGATTTACAGCAATTAACGTGGTATGAATGTACCACACTATGGGAACACAAAAATGGACTTAAAAATGAGTTCTTCTGACAGAAAAAAAAAAAATGGCAGAAAGGATTACTATGTACCAAGACATGGAGGGCGGAAAGACGATGATTTATATGATTTGAAAAATACAAATAGGTCAATATGAAAATGGGTTATTTTCAGAGTTAATATTCAAATCTGAGATGCCTATCCATCATTCAAACGCTCAACACTAGTGTACACAAGGTAGAAATAGACATGGAAATTTCATTTGGTGAATCATTTATTGAGTACCCACTATGCACCTGAGAAACTGTGAAGAAAGAAGTAAAGGAAAAAGAAGCCATTAAAAATGTTACCATCAAAGGGGCAAAAGACAGAAGTAAACCAACCACAGCATTAGCCTATGGAGATAAAATGCTACTGAATACACATGCACAGTGTTACAGGAGCAAAAACAGGAACAGATGGAAGAAAGTTGCCTCCAAACAGTAATGCTACAGATGTCTTTAAAGGTGAGTAGGAGTGAACTATAGAGTAAATGGCAGAAGCGTAGGAGTAATAGCAAAGTAGTTCAGATAAGAACTGGAGTATAAGGAGGAAGTATGGTAAAGGAGACTTGGAAGAGCCAGTTCACCAAGGATAGTAAATAATAAGAAATTAAGCTATAAGCCACAGAAGGGTTTCAGGCATAAGTAAGAGCTCAATCACTCCGTTAAGCAGAGTGAATGATAAACTAAGGGTGGAAGGAGAGAATATACTAAGACTAAAAAGAACAATATATTAGTGTCTACAAGAAAACAATGGAAAGGACACTTGGAAATAGGGACAGAGAAGATAGAGAAGACAATGGTGGGTGCTAAGAGTGTTTTGAAGGTGCTAGTTACATGGCTATTTATCTGAAAATTACATATTAAATGTCCTTTTGCACTTTTATGTATTATATATCAAAATTTAAACAAATTTTAAAAGAGCCAGAAGTTGCTGAATTAAGGAAATAGCAGTAAAGAAGGAGAAAAAAGGAAAAGTTAAGAAACAAGTATGAGTTACAACTAAGAGAACTTGGTGACTAATTAGATAATGGAAAGGGACAAAACTATTAATCCCAATGAGGTCTCCAATTTCATAGTTTAGGTGGAGGGGGAAACCATTCACTAAGGCAGAACTTATAGGAGACAATTATTTGTTTTGTGGGAGAAAGACATCAATATTGGACATGTTGAATTTGAGTTGCCTTAATAACAAATATGCTAGCCAAAAACTTTTTTAAAAAGTCTCAACGGAAGATCAAAATTTAGGCACCATAAGCTTATAAGCAGTACAGTAGTTAAGACTGTGAGCTTGAAATGGTGACCCAAGGATACTCAAGAAGAATATCACGAGTAACAGAAGGCTAAGGACAGAATGAACTGAATGAGCTTAATGAGCTTATAAAATAAGACCTGAACTCAAATGAGATTTTGAATTAAGAGCAACAGCCTTTGACATGTACAAAATCTAGAGTCCAAATATTTTTTCTTAAAATGATAGCTTTTCAAATTTTCACTTGATTAATGAATAAAGAAATAAGCCTTTATTTCTCTGTCAAAAAAACAGTTATAAATGACAGAACCATTTATTCGCATAAGCCATTTCCCCTTGTATACCGTTTAGTATTCCCTTGAAATTCAATCATCTTCCTCTTCTAAATCTCAGCCAAAATAAAATTTGGGAGAGCTTCAGTATGCTTCCAAGATTATAACTTTCTATTTGGCTCAGCCATCACTTGGCTTTTAGAAGAACCAGTAAAGTAAATCTGCCGTAATACTAGATTTTATATGTACCTGACAGAAGGTGGATTGAGTCTTACAGTGCCTGATGGCAGGGAGCTAAAAGGAATTGGCAATTCTTTTAGTTCTTCCTACTCATACTTAGACACAGTAAAAATACAGTAGATAAAATTATATTTATGCTAAAAAAAATTTCCTGAATTTTCAAGTAACACAAATGCAAAAAGAATTCTTAATTCACCAAGAATAAAATATTTAAAAATAGAATTAGCTTGATTTTTATTGGAAATACTGTCATGCAGATAAAAAGGTCACTGTAATTATATCTGATAATGAAATTATGTTTAATAACTGTTAGTTTCATGGCAACTAGCAGAGACCAGACTTTCGAAAAGCACAAAATAATAAACACTGACTACAAAGAACAATAATATAAATAAACTCAACACAGTTTTATTCCTTAAAGAGGCACAAGGATCTGAGATTTTTGCCCAAAAGTAAAAGAATACCTCTTACGTAGTCATTTAAATAGTTAAGTATTCATAAAATTTTGTAATTCGAAATAAGAATTATTACATTAACAGGACATAAACACCTTTGGTAAAATGCTTCATAAAATTTGGGGAAAATCTTTATACTTATACTCCTATGCAGTGCTTATCTTTTTATGGCTAAAGTAAGATGATCCTGAGATATATTCTTGAAATACATGTTTTGTTTTGTTTTTCCTTGTGAGTGCTGAGAGATTAGTAGAAGTTTTAAAAGTATATAATTTTTAAAAAATGGCTAATACTATCCTTTGGTCTATATAGAAGTCATGTTTAATATTATTCAGAAAAACAAAATTATACAAATTGAGTATAATCATTCTCTTTACAACCAGAGAAAGTATCTAATTATATCATTGAGCTAGAACAGACTACTTACAGGAGACAAACCTGATTTAAGAAACAAACATAAAAAACTAAAGAGACTTAGCAATGTACAGTGAAGCACAACAACCAATTCAACAAAGTATTGGGTACCTACTAGGTTGAAAGCACTATGCTAGGTATAGTAGAAGAAAGAAGTAAAATATTCAGTTTCCATCACTGTTCTCAAACTGTAGACCACTGTACAATAAGATTTAAAAAGCAACAAGATTATAAAGCAGCATGTGCTTAAATACCAAATTAGTAATTTGAATAGGTAAGATCTGAAGAGAGATTACATCCAACTCTTTGAAGGCACTTCCAGCCCATGTATTTAGTATAATTTTTACTACAGGAAATCACTCTTAACATTGCAATTTTAAAAAAAAAGTAGCAACAGGACTACAGTGGTTGCATCTCACTATTCAGCTCCTTCATCTGTAGAAGGAACTATTGTCTAAGACAATGGTTTTCAAACTCCAAGACATTGGTTTTCGAACTCTGGTGAACATTTAAATACATCTGATAACATCTAATGACCAAATAACCTGTGAAACCACAGAGATGACTATGTACTACCTCAAACCTTTAGAATAAGAATCCACAAATGTGCAGTTAGGGCATTCGTATTTTAAGCAGCTCCCCCAAGTAATTCTGATGCACGGTGTGATAATCAAGTGTTATATGATTCAGTATGCAATCTTCAGTGGCAAGGAAACCTTGGTTCAAATATTAGTTCTAATACTTACTATCACTGTGACCACCAACTAGACTCCCTAACACTATTTCTAACTTTTAAAAATGGGTAAATGCCACCTCCATTCCTCAAGTGATTATTCTGAGGATTAAAGACAATTATGCACATAAAATAGTACAATTCCTGGCATATTTAGTAAGTATTCAATGAATTCAATCATCCAACATTTATTAAGCACTTACACAGTAGAAGATGATGAACATCTCATTAATTTGTTAAGTATTAATAAATATGGCGACTCTGCAATGGTGTTATCGGAGCATATAATTAGGGGAATCTATCCCAATCGGGAAAATCTTCCTGAAGTGAGCTGAATGATGAGTAGGCATCAAATGGATGAAAAGGAGGGGAAATGCATTTCCAGAAAGAGGAAGCTTCTAAACAAAAGCCATGTACCTGAAGCAGAACAGAGTGACTAGAGGAGAAAGAAATGTCAGAAAGCACTGTGGCGATGACGTTGGAAAGGCAATCAGGGGACCCAAACAACTGTTAAGGATTTTAGTTTCTCTTAAAAACAATGAAAGTCATTGAAGGGTTTTAAACATGGAGACAATTGATTAGATCTGCATTTTTAAAAAGTCACTCTGTCTGGTGTGAAAAACTAATTGCAGGTAGACCATAATTAGGAGGCTAGTGATACTTTAAGATGACAGACCATGGTAGCTGGAACTAGAGTATTAGTGGTGAAGATGAAGACTTCAGAAGTATTCAAGAGGCAAAATCAACAGCACTTCATGAGAGATACGAGGCAAGAGAGAGAGGAAGCTGTCAAATTTCTGCTCCTATGGAAAAGGATGAATGATGCAGCCAGTCACTTGAGTTAAACACAGTAAGAGGACCTACTTTTGGGGGGAGGGGGTGCATGAATTTCAAACATGTGAGCATGAGTAGTTATTCTCAATTATAGGGTTGATTTGTACAGAAACATTCCATTGTATGAAAGTACAATGTGCCTGTACTTATTTTATTGGTTGTTCGTGGATTTTAAAAGACAAAAGAATAGATTTCTGCATGTGTTGAAAGTGGATCTGAGTAAAATGAAAGTCCTAACCTTCCATCAATTTCCTTTACACAATCCCCCAAAAGCACCTGAGCACAATTTAATATTGTCAAGAATCCTACCTATACTCAGCTGATAAATCATTTTTAAACTTTTAAAAAACATTTATACTAAAGAATAAGACAGGAAGCCAAACGAACAAACAAAAAGGCCTACAGAGTCCAAAATGTAGTTTCAAGTACCTGACTTTCAAACTATTACCGGAGCATAATTGGGTTTTACAGTGAGACTGTAAAGCTACGTTACGTTAATTCTCCAGAGTAGAGAGGCATGCAAACACGTCTTAGAAAACGTCTTGCTCATAAAATCCAATTTGTAAATCAAGCCATCATACAGGTAACAACTGAATTTGCTCTACAAAAAAAAACAGCTTGTAATTTTCAACTGTAAGTAACTACTGACACAGCGCGTTTAAGTCGCTTGAGTCTGGAGTCTCAGAAAGACTGTTACAGGAGCTGACTTGACAATATTACTCTCCTTAATTACTAACCATAGATATGTATTCACTCCATTCCCAAGAAGTTTTTGCAAGCTTTATCGTTCCGAAGCTTCCTCCATCCTTTCTCTCCCGCTTAGCAAAACAGAGTGCAGGAGGCACCCAAGGGGTTTTTTTAGTCTTAACAAAACACCTGCCCCACCCACCTCAAACACAATAACCTTCCGTTCCAGAACTATAGCTACTGTCAGAAAAGGACGCCGGGCGGTAGGGCCTTGATCGGTAACCCAGGTTATCAGAGGAGGACCTCAGAACTGAGGGGAGCTGTCTCACCCAGTCCCGGAGTAGTGTCCAGTTTCCTAAAAGGGAACCAAGCGCTCCACCGCGGAAACCGGAGGTCCAGAGCCCGGGCTCTCCCTGCGACAGAAGGCTCTGGTCCCGGGTCTCCCGTCACTTAAAGGCCTCTTCCGATGATTCGGGCCTCTCGGATCCGCTCTCCGGCGCTCGCCGCTCCCCTAGCTCGGCTTCGCGCGGCCGCCCACCGCCCCGCCAGCCCGGCCCCTGGCAACAGTCACCGGCCCCGGGGGCCTTGGGAGGCCTAGTCCCGGCGCTGGTCCGTCCCCACTCCCTCCTCGCTGGCCTCGGAAGCCCAGGTGGGAGCGCGGCCGGTGAGGGAGGTCACTCGGTGCCCGTGGGCGGTCACTTACCTCTTCCCCTCTCCTCCCGGGAGGGGCGGTGCTGGGACTCGTTTTCCCCGCCCCGCCAAAAGCGTCCTGGCTGCTCCTGCTCAGCTTCGGCGCCTGGCCGATACCGCTGGCTTACTCCATAGCCTCCTGCACCCGCGCGGCCTCAGAGGCAGGAGCCCGAGGAGGGAAAGGGGCGGGGAGGGGAGGGACTGGGGAGGAAGAGTACGGGAGGGGGAAGAAGGCCGAAAGACCGGCCGGCCAAGGCATGACGTCACTTCCTGCTGATTCGGAAGGGGCGGGGCCGGGCTTCCTTGGCCCGTCCCCGAGGGCCAGTGGGGGCGGGGTTACGGGCCAGGGGCGGAACCATTTTAAGCTGATGGCGGTTCTTTTGACTCCGTGGTTCCATAACCTTGGCACCCAGAGTGATCATCCGGGCCCAGGACGGAGCGGGCCAAGTTTCATGAGCCCTAGAGGTGGCATCTGCAGGAAAAGGAGGAAAGGTAGCCTACAGATCCTAAACAAATATGTACTGAAGGGGAGCGCCGCTGAGGGAAGCTGGTGGTTTGGACTTTACGCTCCTCGGGATTCTAGTAGAGCCCGCCCCTTTCTTACAGCACCTGCCCTCTCGGGTACCGGACTAAGAACTGCGACTTGGCTGTTTCAGAGCTGCTGTGCTTGGGAAGTCTAGTGAAGTAGTGCTTCTAAAACTTTAATACGCACACGAATCATTAGGGACTTTGTTAAAATGTAGTTTGGATTCCATAGTAAACCTGATACTCTGCTTTTCTAATAAGTTACCATGTAACGCCAATACTGTTGGTCGACAGACTACACTTAGAACAAGAGATTAAAGTACTAGCTGGGAAGTTCCTTGTCCACGAGGACTATTTTTTTAAATTAGCGTTCTTGTTTAATAAAGGTTAGAGGCAGATGGTCCGTGGAAAATAGTATTGTCTCCGCTCATCGAATCCTAGCCTTCTCCACCCCACCCTACTCGTTCTTATCCTCCAATCACTCTCTCCCTCCTCTAAAACTTACCCTTTCCACCCCCCCACACTTGTCTCCACGCTGCCCGCAGTGTTTCCGGCTAATATTTAAAGGATGGACAAACAGCTTCTATTATTAAAGGCATTTGAAGATGATGGATTTTTATTTGTCATTTTGTCTTAAACACCAGACTATTATCTAAAATTAAGCATCCTGTTTCCAGTTATCCACAAAGGAGAAGAGAGCTTAAATTCTTGGATTCTAAACAATTAAAAAATATAGAAATAATATTCTAGATATTTCAACTTATTCCCTTATCATTATAAAATTTTTTATTTAAAAATTTACTGGTATAGAGGGGAATGAGGAATGACTGCTAATTGTATGGGTTTCTCTTTATAATGATGAAATGGTCTTCAAGTAGATAGTAGTGATGGTTGCACAACTTTGTGACTTCTAAAAAACCATTGAATGGTACACTTTAAAAGGGTGAATTTTGTGGTATGTCAATTACAATGTCAACGTAAATTTTACTGTCTCCAATTAATCGAAAAATTTACATATGTACATTATAAAAATTTGGAAATATATAGAATAAAAACCGAGCATGCTCTTTCATAACAATCCTACTTCTCAAAGATTACTAGACTGAATTTTATCCTTCTATACCTTTCTATTTATTTACATATATTTGAGTGTAAGTTGTGAAATCATTTTTACATAACTAGGATGATAGCATACAGATTGTTCTGTTCAACTTGCTGTTTTTTTTATTTTGTTTTTCCTACTTAATGATATCCTTCCACTCCACAAACCTTATTCTTCCTAATGGCTGCTTAATATTCCATAATAATGTTATGCCATAATTTATTTAATGATTCCTCAGGTGATGGATATTTTTATTGTTTTCAGGTTTTCATTATTGCTCACAAACTTTTTTTTTCAACAAGACTAGCTAGCAGATAAATTGATTAGTTTATTGAGCTCCTTGCCCTTGATCTCTCTCATGAAGAGCTTGCCAAGTGTCAAAAGGACAAGAAAAAAGGAAGGAAGGAAGGAGGGAGGAAAGAAAAAAAGGAAGGAGAAAGGAAGGAAAAAGGAAGAAAGAAAAGAAGGAAAGAAGGGAGGGAGGAAGGAAAGGAAAAGAAGGAAAGGAGAAAAAGAAAAAGAGAGAGAGAGAAAGGAAGGAAGAGGAAGAAAGAGAAGAAAGAAAGAAGAAAGGAAGGAAGGAAGGAAGGAAGGAAGGAAGGAAGGAAGGAAGGAAGGAAGGAAGGAAGGAAGAAAAAAAACAAGCAAGCAAGCCTGGTGAAGCCATAGCTCTAATAATCAAGACTCCACTGTTGTGTGTGCATTCTTTTTAAATGTGTCCCGAAATAATACTCTTAAAAATTAAGTATAACTAGTAGTTAATCATGTAATGTTATAGATATATAAATTCATGTAATAATACATTTAATATCAGAAAAGTTCCTAGGTTTGTTATGTTTATTTTAGCAGACATACATGGTGCAATCTTAGTAAATGTATTATGGTTTACATAAGATCCAAGGAGTAGAAATTTAAGAAGTACAATGGCAGCAGGCAGCAGATATGCCATAAAAAAAGCATAAGGTTATCCAAACTGAAAAACTGAAATATTTTTGTCTAATCTAAATATGTGTTGGTTAAAAACAATTTTTTTTCCCCAGGATGTTCTGGTCCTTTTCAGGTTACTCAGCTATAGTATGGTATTATTCATTTGCTTCAGACTCAAGTGGAAATAAAAAGAAGGAGGCATCATTTACAAACATATGACTGTTTTACTGGTTCGGATGCTGTCGATGTAGTATTAAGTCATCTTATGCAAAATACGTGCCTAAGTGGTAATGATATCTCTCGTCCTAAAAGAGTTTGTCTTTGGCAAGTTCTAATGAACCATAAAGTATTTGAACCAGTGAGAATGAAGCTATTCAAAAATGAAAAGGAATTAGAATTTGAAGATTCAAACAATAGTGTCTACAGGTTTCTAGCAGTAAATCATCTTATGTTTGGTGCAAAAGAAAAAAAGATGCTGAGAATTGGTTAACTGATAAAATAAAAGCAAAGGAATCTTTAAGGTTAGTGTTAACAGAGATACTGTATTGGGTTTAGATTCTGGCAGAACAGTCTTCATTGAGCCAAACTTGAATGTTAAGCTTTCAGGTTTTTTCAGAATCCAATAAAAGAAATAGTGATGTAAAAATCAATTCATTTCTGCATTTGCTCTAAAACTTTTGTGGAGTACATTATCACATAAATTTTTCAGAATTTATACCAGGAAAAACTTTATCTCCTCTGATGAATTCTATACTTTCTCATTTTGAAAAATGACACCCAAAGTAAAAAAAAAAAAAAAAAAAAAAGGCAAGTTGTTCTTAAAACTCAGTAAAAATTTTCTATTCCATCAGGACAACCATGTTAACCTTATAATTAGGTTATATTTTTTCTCTTTATTTACACTCCTAATTTGGCCTCCTCTGGTGAGATTTTATTATCTAATATGTTTATTACTTATGTCTTTTATTGTATGCTGCTTGAAATCTTTTTTTTGGAAATAGAGAATATATGTGAGTTTAATAAATTAAAATATATATTTGAAAATGTGGTCCTGAATATAATGGAAAAATTCACATATTATTTCCTAACAGACCAGATGACAGAATGATTTCAAATCCTCACAAGAGATTGATGAACTTATTCATACAGTGAATGAGAATCTCGCTTTACCTCTAAGTATCACAGTTGACAAACCCATTCTCCTGCTTTCAAAAGAAGGTAATTTTAATTTTTGTTTCCAGAACTTTCTAAGGAAGAACTAGCTTTTAAAAAAAAAAAATAGACGTTATTTTTTAGAACATTTTTAGGTCCACAGGAAAACTGAGCAGAAAGTGCAGAGTTCCCAAACACGCCGCACACAGCCTCCGTCACAATTGTCATCCTGCACCGGGATGGTGTATTTGTTACAATCCATGAACCTACAGTGATACATCATTACCACCCAGAACCCAGTGATGACATTAGTGCTCACTCTGTGTGTATTCTGTGGGTTTGACAAGTATATAATGACATGTATCTACCATTATAGTATCATACGGAACAGTTTTACTGCCCTAAAAATTATGTGTGCTTCAGTTATTCATTCCTCCCTTCCTCTAACCCCTTGCAACCACTGATCTTCTTACTGACTTTTCAGTTATAATAAAAGTATGTGTTTAGTGTATCAACTCACTACTCCCCTTCCCGGTAAAAGTTTCCTTCTACACAGCGATTAAGTCAGACAAAACAGGTGAGGCAACATAGATCCATTAATATTTAGTTTATTTTTTTACACTGACCATAATCAGATTAACTGGAGGTGCTATACAGTCCCTACTTACAGGAAAAATAAAACAACAGACTCATCACCAGTCCTTATTATTTATAATCCAAGACCATCTTCAAAGGAGTGTCTCCTTTGTCTTTTGTATAAGCTCCTCCCAATTCTCTCCCTCCCCTTTGCCTTCAGAACAAACTAGCTAGACTACCTGTTGCTCTATTTCTTTTTACTATTTACTTCATCTACTTGTAGTTTTCTCCATATTATACCATTAATGGTGGAAAGAAGAGCTCCATACCCAGGGCAGTCAAGACAGATGCATTCACGATTCATTAATGGTTACATCCTTTACTACATTTGGTCAAACCATGATAGAAGCAAGACAAGTGTGATATGCACACTGGAGGAGCAAAGGTTATCAACAGTAGTTAGGGTAGGTGTGGCGAGGGAAAGAGAGGGTGCCCGAAGAAAGGGGCACAGTTAGAAGAGAGGAGGGACTACAAGAGAACTTGGAAGAAGACTAATATTTAGAGGACAGGCAGAAGAAGAGGAGCCAACAGAAGTACAGTTTTTATTTATTACAAATGAAAAAATAACTTGTCCTGTCATTTTCCCTTGAGGATATAGGGTACATCTAGAAATGTCTAACTAAAGGTGGTTGTACTTTATTAGTAAAGATCCTAATAATTTCCACTTGTTGGCCCTTTCTCTGGGCTAAGCAATTTGTTATGCATTTTACATTCATTGTTTTTGTCTATAATCTAACAGTGAGCCCGTTAAATTATAACAGGCTTACTACAACTTTATAGTTGGGGAAACTGAGACTCAGAAGTTTAAACAAATAAATAAATAAGACAGGAAGGAAGGAAAGTTGGACTTTTTTAAAAAAAAATGTTTTTATTATTATCTTTGTTATACATGCACATAATGTAAAACATTAAAAGTGTTTTGTTACCAAAAAATAGCAGTTCCCCACCCTTCTCCCTGTATCCATTTCCCCTCCCCAGAGACAGCCATTTACAACTCATAGCTATAGCTTATGTTGCTACTTCATGATTTTTCAGTTTTAGACACATCTATTAATTTTCTACAAAAGAAATGAGGGTTTAGGCCTCTTCCTTTCCGTGCTTCTGTCTCACAAACACTTTAAATCATACATATGATTTTATACTCTTTTATGTGTAACATATTCAACAAAAATGTCAAGTGAACATAGGAGAAATAGGGGGTGGCTCCATAGTGCAGTGGTTAGTACGTCTGATTTACATGCAGAAGGTCCTGGTTTTGCGCCCCAGGTAGAGCCATGGACCATACCCTGGGTGCGCCAGGCCCCTACTAGTGCACTGCCCTCCCCCGCCCCAGCCAGGTGCCCACTGTGCGCATGTAGGAGGAGACACCCCGCCTTCAGAGATCCACTTCTTAAGGGGAAATGGCAACATCCATAGGGCAGGGGTGGAAGTGGGGGAGTGGGATTAAAGAGGGGGAAAAAAAGAAAATAGGAGAAACATTTGTAGATTAAAGACTGTTTCATTTAGCGAGAGATTTTAAACATTAAATCACAAAACAATAAACAATTAAGTTTTGTTTAAAAAAGAGAGAGAGAGAGAGAGAGTGTGTGTGTGTGTGTGTGTGTGTGTGTGTGAAAGAGAGAGGAGAGAGAGAGAGAAGAGACGGAGACAGAGAGAGTTATCTCAAATACTTGTCTAGACAGAAGTTATTCCAAGTTTATGTCTACCTGAGTAAAATTATTATTGTCAAATAATTTATAAATGTAAAGGTCTTTCACATATTTCACCCTTGGTTCTTTAAGATATGAGAACATATCCATATGTATAAGCTAACACTATCTCTGTTTTATAAATTAATCACTGTAAATTCTAATTTGATCTAACAAAGAAAGTCACTGGTTATGACCTGCAAAACCATTGAAAATCAAGTGGTTTCATTCATGGGAATTCCGTCATCCTCTCCCTGCACCAGCCCTGCGTGTTTTCCAGAGTTCTATCATTTTTATTTTATGACTATAAAATAACATTAACTATCAGTTTCTACCAGTTTATTTATCCCTGCCCTAAAAGAATCCATAGTCTAATAGGGGAGATATTCATCTAAAACAACATTACAGTCTGATGAGATAAGCCCTATCATAAAATCAGCCTCATTTGTGGGAAGAGGTCCAGGGAATCTTGTAACGTGAATGAGGCTCAATTCTCTTTCATTCTGAAATTCAAGATATTTGTCACTCATACTGTTGGGAACTATGGGTATAAGACCTTGAATACTTTTGAAATTCCAGTAGAGAGAACACTGATATGATGCTTTCTCCCATGTGAACCAAACAAGAAAAGAACATTAGACTCCAAGGCTGAGGACCAGAGTGCTTTAGACCCTGAGATGAGCTTGATGGCTGGTTTCACAATAGGCCAACAAAGGCCAAAAGAGCTGAGTCCTCCCTTGCCCTCAGTCAGGTAGAGTATAGGGTTACCAGCAAAGAAACAGGATTTTTTTGGATGCCTCTGCAGGAAACAGACAGCAGCCAGTCTGCCTTTATAAGCTCCCAGCAGAACCGATACATCATCTGCAAGAGAAAAGCAATCCAACTGTCATTAATCTTTTCATCTACAACACTAAGATCTTGAAGATGATGAGTCACATATGCTAGGCAAGATAAACCATTCACCTGTCAGTTGTGGGGAAAGAGAAGGAAGAAAAGATGGAAAGGAAAAGGGAAGAGAGGGAAGAAGGAAAAATATTTGAGGATTATCAAGAATTCATAGAGTCTATCACTCAGGAACCCCATCCAAAGAAAACATTTGAGGAAAGCTGGTAGTCAGACTACAAAGAAATAACTAGAACCCCAAGATAAAGAAAATGAAGAAGAGAGGAAACTTTGGTAGGCAATGATCTTTGATCTATGCTCTCTTACTATTTTCTCATGTGTGCATGTCTCTCTCAGACACACATGAACACATTAATGCAACATTAATGCAAGTTGATACAGTAAGGCTATGTGGGAATGTATAAAATATAAGTGCTAAATATGAAGTCAAAACAGAAGGAACATACTATTAAGGGAAATTATAGTAAACCTAACCTATCTCAGCAAAACCCGAGGGTTGGGAAGGTGGCAGATGAGGAGAAGGGGGAATTAAAGGCCTTTCAAAGGCATCACTGAAGGAAGGGAGGAGTGAAAGGATCCTAAATTTTTTATCTTATTGGAGTGGAGAGAGAAGAAAGGAAAGAAGTGTGTGGTGGGGTAAATGGTGCATCTTGTTTGGGGAAATATTTGTCTTATTTTTAAATAATAATAGAACTATATGCACTTAATTATTTGAGTGGGAATAGGGAGGAGAACCACTAATGAAATGGAACAGATAACTCCTCTGAACAAACTATAACAAGATTAGAAACAATGAAACGGTGGCCAAAAAACTCCTTGAAATTTAAGGTATAGAAAGGAATGGTGATATTTGGTGAGGAAAAAAGCTATTATTCTCTCTTGTTGACTCCATTCATTCAGCAAAATTTATTGAAATGAACCTGAAAAATAGTTTCTTCCTTAGATTTGGTTATGTTTTATCAAAGAGTAGTTTATCAAAACAGCTTTAGGTAGTTAAATGAAAATGTCAACCATTAATATAATGTTTTGTCTTTTTCCTCCAGGGTTGATAACTGGCTTAATGCAGCAATTGAGTGCTTGGAATATTTCCCTGACCAGTTAATAGTTTAGGTTACTCAGCAGTTAGTGCAAAACAGAAATGAAGAGACAAGATGGAATATACAGAAGAAGATACTTTTTGATGTCATAGTAAAATATTATAATCAAAAGAGAGAGAGCATGTTAACTGATGAGTATTTTGATATTCATTCAGGGATTATTGACCTTTTAGGTAAGAGAAGATGTTTAAACTTTGTTTTTGCATAACAAAATATTTTTTAAAATACAAGTTGAATAAAATATTACATATGAGTATTTCATTTTAATATTTTCTTCCATGGTGTCAAAATACTCCATGGAGTCTTTTCACTTCATTAGTAGTGCCTGCCATCTAAGTTGTACTATCAGATGTAAACTAATGTATTATAGGACATTAGATCTAAGGTAATTATATCACAGAGGCATTCTAAGAAACATATTTTGATATAGTACAGGATTCGAGAACTGAGGTATCTAGAAATATTTTAGATGTATTAACTTGCTGGCCATTTAGCAAAATAAAACTTGAGTGACATAACATCATGTCACCTTTTTAGCTATGTAAGTGACCATATAATTTCATATTAAAAACAAAATGCTGTTTGATAATGCTGGGTGTAATTTTGCAGGTATTTGGCATATTACATATAATTATATAGATAATTTCCTATGTGTTTAAAATATTTCATAATGAAAATTTTGAAATATGAAAAAGAATCTGCAAACCCAATATAACATTGGAACATTTCAAATGACTACAAAAACAGGTAGGAAAAATTGCAGTATGATAACAAAACTGTGGTCCTGAAAGCTCTTACCAAAGCAGTTTTGCAAACGAAATCATTATTAAAAGTACAGGCAGAACAACTTGTCTGGTTTCTACTGGAAAATCATGCTGAGCTCTTCAAGCTATCTCTGGCATTTTGTCTAGGCACATTTTTTACTAAGCTATTTGTGTCAAGCAAAAAAGTAAATCATTTATTTAATAATTTATTGACTACCTATAATATGCAAAGTTTGAAGGAATGATGTCTCCCCCTACCCACTAAAGAGAAGGAAGCCAATGTTGATATTTGCAAATATGTTGATTAATTTCTTCAACCCATTTCTGGTGCATTACTATGTGCCAGGCACTGTTCTAGGTGCTTAGAATGTATCAGCAAACAAAACACAAAGATACGAGCTCTTGATGAGTTTATATTCAAGTGAGGCTGACAGACAATAAAAAAAAATACAATCGAGTCATACAGTTGGATAGAAGGCAATAAACACTATAGAAAATAGAAAAAGTTCTGGTTAAGATTATTTATGGGTGCTAGGGTGGTGATAATTGGGAGCTTATAGTATTAAACAGGGTGGCCAAGATTGGGTTCAATGAGAAAGTGAATTTGAGCAAAGACTAGAAGGAGGAGAGTCAACCTAATGGCTGTGAGGGTGGCAATAGTGGGCAGAGAGAATGTTCCCAGAGCAGAGGCCCTGGGGGTGACGCATGCCTGGGTGCTGAGGGACAGCAAGGAAGTGGTAAGCAGAGGGGAGGTGGTATAAGATGAGGTTCGGGAGGTAGAGGCCCTTGTAGGCCATTGGAGAGACCTTGCTTCTCCTAGAGATAAAATGGGGAATCACTGGAGGGTTTGATCAGAACAGTGGCCTGATCTGACTGACATTTATAAAGATAACTGGCATTTGTGTTGAGAATAGATTATTAAAGGGACAAGGGTAGAAGCAGAAACAAACACCTTTTAGGAGGCTGTTGTAATAATCTGGACAAGGAATATAGTGAGTTGAAATAGAGGGGTAGCAATAAAGTCAGTAATATGTGGTCAGATTCTGGATATATTTAGAAAATGTATCAAGAAAAAGATTGTTTTTTAGCCTCACTACTATATTTTAGTACGAATAGTGATATTTCTTCAAAGCCTCTACAAAGAATTGTTCCCTTCAGATTTTTGTTTTTTGGGTTTTTTTTTTTAGTTTAAAAAATGTTTCATGTCATAAGAAATGTTGGTTCAAGTTCTGTAACAGTTCTTATCAACCTTAACCTCAACCTTAAGTTTCTTTTCCAGTATTTCAGAGAAAAAGGTGCTACTAAGTATATACAATAGAGGCAGTCCCCCATTTATGAATTTTGAATGAAATTCATATTTTAAAAGTTCATTTTAAGTCAACTCTTAGGTATTCTATACCTAATTTTTCATCAGAAAATATAGTAGATGGAGGTAGGGGCACTCATGTTACGTGAATGTTTAATTCTACGGTCACTAAACCAAAATCTATGTACGTAGTTTACTTGTAAAATGGGTCCCAGATTTCAACTAGGAATTCAGAAAGAATATTTCCTCTCCTCTCTCCCTTACCACTTAGCCTCTCCACTTTCTTCTCTCTCACCCTGCCTCATCCTCTGAATAAATGAATTCTCCTCTTTCCTACATATGGCCAAGAGATTAGAAAGGATTTTTTCATTTTTTTACTTCCCCGTCATGTCAGAACCAGCAGGGTCATAAAGAAATATACCGCTGCAAATTTTGTGGCAGGCCACAGAGGAAAAAAAGAATTTGACATGGGTTGGAGGAAATGGGCATGTGGGATTCAGGAAGCAGGGAGAAGCAGCTCTGATGACTGGTTTCTGGAGATTAGGGGATGAGGTATTTTGGAGAGGCTGAGATGGGGGCATTTATGATAGGAGCTCACAAACATGCCACTTTTTTTCCTGTAACAGAGCTTTACCTATGCTGTCTATTGTCTGTCTGGAACATTTTTATCCCAAATCTTCTTATGGCTCACTCCACATCTATTCAGGCCTCTGCTTAAAATGTTACTCTCTCAGATGGAAGCACTTCCCAACCAACGTGGCTACCCATCTTCTTTACTCTAGCTTATTACTCTGCTTTATGCCTTCTTCATGGAACTTATCACTACCTGAAATTATATTTGCTGATTTTTTTTTTAAAATTGTCTTTCTCTTCTATGAGGGTGTAAGTTCCAAGAATTCGGAAACTTGATTTGCTTATCACCTAGAACAGTGCCTGGATCATAGCAATCACTCTGAATTTTTATTGAATGATAGAATGAATTAATACGGACAGCTTCATAGCTGGAAATTGGCAGATGACAGAAGCTAATGGAAAGGTAGCATGGGGTCCAGGATGAAGGAACTATGTGGGCACGAGGTTCAGCAGTGGTATGTCTGTAACAATGTTAGTGGAGGGATTATTTACCCAAGACACATGTTGTAACCTTTGTGTAACCAAAACTGGAAAAGACTATTTTAATAATGTTTTAATGTATTTTATAGCTACTATTTGCATACTGGCCATGTAATTACAATGTAAAATTATTTAGATCAGTGCTATTTGGATCTACAAATAATTTTTATTATTATAGGAGAACATTACACTAATGACTGCTTAACATAGTTTTAGATATAGTATATACTTGGAAGCAGAAAACAGAATTTTAAGAATTCTAAAAAAATTTTCAACACACCTTTTATAATTCAAAGGTCTTCTGCTATTTGCAGCTTCCCTCCATCTGCAATCTTCTTCCTCTGATTCTATTTCTAATTTTGATCAAAAATATTGAGTTTTTTTTTCTATGTTGGATTCTGGCTACAAAAAAATTTATAATAAATATTTTTAAATACCTGTTTTTTTAATTTATAGATAACAGTTACTTTATTGGATCTAGTTAGCAAGAAACTTAAGAAACTTCATCACGGAGAAGATCCAGAGGCGATAGCAGGTATTGATTCAGACTTGTTCCATCTTTCTAAGTAACTATTCTAGCCAAGTAAGTTGGAAAGGAGCCAAGGGTAAGTATGTAATAAAAATATAATGTTATAAAAGATAGTTATATTAAGGTTATTTTTTTAACATTACCAGAGCAAGTTTTTTTTCTAGGTTTTTTTTTGGGGGGAAGCCCTTTGTTTCCTTACCTTTCTTATAAAAAGATGAAAACTTTCTATCATTGCTGCTCCCAAGTCTCACCTCCCCTTCTGCTTTTTACCCACTGCCTGCCTCATTGCTCCTGTACTCGCTGTTGTATTTTTTTGTGACTCTCTCAGATTCTTTCTGTTGTCATTCTTTCTTCCCTTCCCTGCTCTTCTCTAGGAAACCACCAAGTTTTATAGAGGAGGAGCCTGATCTCCCCCACCCTCAGTTGAATAGAGTCCATGGTTCTTTTTACTCAGTCAGTCTCTTGTGGTGATTGATCTGATTCCTGAACTTAGAATTTCTTTAAACTGTGATCCATTTCCTTTGACAAAGTAGAAGACCATATTTTCTGAGGAGTTGTAAGGGGACCCTTAAATGGATGACATAAGAAGGGAATAGTTTGAAATAGGTGGTTAGGGGAATGGGAAAAGCAGTTAAAAAAGGACAAGTAAATGGATTGATGAGTAATTTCTGAACACCCAGATGAAGTGGATTATAAATTGTAATGATGCCACTTTGGACATTATTTTTCTCAGCAGCACTTATTTACTTGAAAGTCAGAGTGGAAAAGGTAGATTCAAGTATTGATTAAGAGCTGGGATTTTGCTTTGTCAGGTGTTGCAGAAAGATTGGAGTGCAAGAGAATTGAGGACATGTGTTAGTGAGAAAGTGGTTCAGATGTTCAGATGTGTCTGGATGGGAAAGAAGAGATGATGAACAAAGAAAAGTGGCACATCAGGGCTTGATGTTCTGAGGCTGACAAGAGTTGTGCCATAGCTAAAGGCAGTTTAACATAGTGGTTAAGACTCCAGACCCTGGTAGTGGACAATCCTAGGTCCAGATCCTAGCTCAGCCAATTGCTAGCCATGTGGTCCAAGCTTTCATATCTTTATCAGTAAGATTGGCCTGACAATAATAATACCTACACCTTAGGATACTGAAGATTTCATGAGAAAAAGTACAAGAAGTTTGACAGATAGTAAGCACTGATTTTAAGCTGTTATTATTTGAAGGATGATAGATTCTAAATAGGTCATTGGGTGTAGGAGTTTTAAGTTTTCAGAAACAGTATAATTCCAGGGTATCACCATAGATGTGTTTAAGTGAAGGCCATTATAGTGAAAATAGGCATAACCCTGATTATTAATTAATGAGCTTTAGGATTTCAAAGGTTTCTCTAATTGAATTGCTTTGGTGTGTATGGAGGCTAAGGTGTCTTCATCTATAGGTCAGCATGGAGAGAGGCTTGGTTGACTGTACGGGCTAAGACAGCTCACAGAGCATTGCTCATGTTCATGAAATTGTATTTATGTTTTGAACATGCCTTTAATGGGGTAGAGAGCACACTACCCCCAAATATGGTACTTGGCATATTGAATATTTTAAGCTGAAGGAGTGAGAAAGTGGCAGAAGCAGGCACATCACTCTGATCTTCCCCCATTGCCCTTCTTGCCTGAAACAGGTGATAAAACCCACATGTGAGAGGTCCTTTCCCTGTACCCAGAGGAGCATCCATCCTTATCTCCAAAGACAAAAAGACTCTGAGAAGAATCCGAACAAACAGGCCTTGCTGTTTCCTCCAGTTTATTACCTCATACTCCATAACCTATATATTCCTCCACGACTGTGTGCTAATCAAACCCAGCATAAAAATACAGTTTCTTTGGATATTTCTTTCCTTATAAAGGCTCCCAGATCACATAAAATTTATATTTTTAAATAAATCTGTATGCTTTTCTCCTGTTAATCTTACTTTTTCATTTTACCTTTCAGACCCAGCCAGGGACACAAAGAGGGTGAAGGAAAACTTTTTCCTACACCTCCAATTTATTAGCTATGTCTCTTAAATTCCTTCTATATTCCTCTTGAAACTGGGATAGTGGTTCCTCACTTCTAGTTCACAGAGTTGTTTTGGAGATTAAGAAAAAAAAAACAATGTATATAAAATAATATAGTGTTTTGCTAAAGTACACAGTGCTTGGAAATAAAAAGTATTATTACTCTGAAGTAAAGAAAATATGAGTACAAGTATTATTACCTACCATACTTTGGGAAAAAATAAGTCTAGCATAAGGCCAGTTTGGATAAGTACATTTTTGTTTTGTTGTTTTTTTTAACTTGTTTTTCCAATTGTACTTTTTTTTAAGGCTTCACATTTTGCCAATGCTTGACATACAAAGAATTTGAAAAACAAAAGGAAAGAATGATTCAATATCTTCATCAGTTGGCTCTTGAGATTAATTGTAACCCTAGCACCCTTTTGAAACAAAAAAAGAGATTAATTAAGGAATTTTAAAAACATCATCCAGAAGCTTTGTGTTAACATTTCTGGGGCAAAAATCTACCATTTGTAAATGTGAAGAACTTTCTGGTGGTTTTCTCAAACTACCATACTTACACGTTAGGGACAGGATAGCTTGCAAACATTATAACTGTAATCATGCTTAATATATGTTAAGGAAGGTGGTCAAAAGGTATAAACTTCCAATTATAAAATAAATAGTCCTGGGGATGTAATGTATAGTATGGCAGCTATAGTTAATAATAATACTCTATTGTGTATTTGTAAGTCGCCAAGAGAGATCTTTAAAAAAAATGTTGTTTTTAACTTTAAAAGGGAATACAAGTTAAGTTCACATATGCTGATTTACTTAATTATGTTGCTAACATCGTGTATTAAATGTCCTGCTATTATTAGGGATCTGGTACATTTAGTATCTTTAGAATTCCTTTTTTTCCACAGAAAAGGAACATCTCATGAGTTCTCTGAAGAACACATGCATTTTCCTTAGTATGTATTATTTTTAAGCTACCTCCCTTAGACCACTATAACTTAAACACTGTGAACCATCTAAATAGGGTAAGACTTATAAAGTAGAAGATTTTAAAAGCCAAAAATTTAAAATTCATGAGTATCTAAAACCATGATTTTGTATTCTCCCTCTATTTCTTATTTAGTCCATATTTTATGGTTTTCTTCTGCTGGTTTTCTTCTTCCTTTCCTCCTTCTCTTCCTTCCTTCAAATTGGTTATTTAATTTGATGCATTATTTTCTCAATGTGACATAGGTTGAGGATTCAACCCCTATTGAAAGTTACATAGAAATACATCCCTTTGTGGTCTTAATTTATGTCTTGAGCACAGTGAAAGAGAAACATATATCATAAAATATATATTGAACTGTCATCAATTTTATATTTTTGTATAAAAACTTTATCATTTTTCTTGAATTTGAATGCTTAGCGTCAAAGTTCTTGATTAAGATCTATGAAAAGGTTTCAGAGGCTGAAGTACAGTGTACTTTCTGAAATTGTATGCAATTTTTTATGTCTATGTGTTTATGGCATTTTTCTAGGGAGAGAATTCATAGCTTTTACCAGATTTTCAAAGGGCATTGTGACCCAAGCCCATTAAGAACCACTGGGTTAGAGAATCAACACCATTGATTTGTCTTCAGAGAGACATACCGAAGGCCTTTGCTGATATGTGTGTGTGTGTGTGTGTGTGTGTGTATTTTTTTCCCCAAAATTTGCTTTTACTTTGTAGATAAACTATTAGTCTAAATGTTCAGATGCTTATGTTAAAATAAGGGCATTAGCTAGATGAATTCTAAGTTCTGGCCCATTTAAACAAAACAAAAACACAGTAAAACAATTCTATAATACTAGAAGATGTAACTGCCCTAATCTGTATATGGTTATTTCGAGTTGGGGAGGAAATCGATACACCTTCTGTAGAAGACTTGAGAGGGTGATTCTAGAGAGACCAGGAAAATACTGGAAACATGCAGCCAAACCCTCTTAATTGGAGGGGGTGCAGGGGAGAGTCTCCTTATTAGGAACGTTTCCATTTCAATGTTCCGTGTGAGTCAGGTGGGGAACTGCTCACCATCACCATGAATGGCTGGCACTTTGAGAAATATATTAACGATTTTACCATATCCTTGGATCTGCTGCTCAGATCATATAAAACCTTCAGTAAATATCTTTCCTCTGAGCCAGTTTTGTTTTTAATTTCTAGAATAAAAACATACACGCATGGATTTGTATTTAAAGATTAGATCATAAATATCAAAGGTATGCACGAGAGTATGGTATGGTAAGAAACAAGAGTATGGGCTCTGGAGTCAGATACCTGGATTTACTACTTGATGGACTTGAGTTCAGAAGGGAAAATGTAAGCAAGTGAGTGCCCTAGATTAAGGTAAAATTCAATTTAGAAATAGAATTACTAGAAGTTCGTCATTCAGGAATGTTAAAATGTTTTATTATTTAAATTGAATGAATCTCCTGTAACTCTTTTATTCCCTAATGGGGTTCATTTTGATCAACATATTACTATCAATGATTTCTAATGAATGGTTTTTGAAGGTTCTGAGGCATTAATTCCTAAAGAAAAATTCCTAACCCAGCAGTGCCCCTCCACCTAGTGACAGCTTCATAAATTACAGTTATTTGGCTTAAATAGAATTCCCCAGGGTCTTGTCATTCAATTTTAACCTAAACCTTTTTGAGGGACTTACATGCAAAGTACTTTTTTCCCTGTACAAATAAAATCCAGCTCCAATCACCGTAAAGCTTACCTCTTGTAAGAATATCCAGTAAATTTCTATGAGGATCCACAGCCTGATTCATAGTACTTAAGACTCTGCTTAAACTTATATTATACACATTCTTAGGTACTATCCAGGTGAATGAGATTTTCTAACTCGAGCAAATAAATGTTGAGACAAAACCTTTCTCTAGTAATTGACATAATGTTCAAGATTGAAAGCTATTCTTGACAACTTTTTTCTGGAAATCTTTCCTCCCTGTACGCTCTACAGATGGATTTGGAAGTGCTTTTATAAGTACTCTATCTAGCACATGCAATTGCCATGTGCTAGAAAAATTTTGAACATAAAAACCAAAAAGTTGGTGTTGCAGCTCCAGCTCTGTCACTTAATTGTGACCAGTGACACTATTAGGCAACTTTGTTCTCTAATTGATTCACTCATTGTGTATAATTCAATATTTGATGTACGGCTAGCACTCCAATTCTGTCTAGTGCCAGCCATATTATGCAGAACCACCTATAAATTAGGTCTGAATTTTTTTTCTTTGGTATTAGGGAACCTCCATGAGGTCACTGCACTAAGAGCAAATGCTCTGTGTGCAAACTCATGCAATAAACTTGTCCAATCTGAGTCCAGTCTTGTATATTCTACTTCCACTTGATGATGGCAGCTGCTGTGTGCATGCCTTAACTCGCAGATGTTTTTGATTCCAGGGAGCAGAACTGAGAGCAGCATTTCTGGTTGTACATTTTACATGATGATATGGCTGGAGATAAGGGCTAGTGGTCTGATTAGAGTAGGGGTTCCCAACCCCCAGGCCATGGACCAGTACCGGTCCGTGGCCTGTTAGGAACCAGGCCGCAAAGCAGAAAGTGAGCAGTGGGTGAGCAAAGGAAGCTTCATCTGTATTTACAGCTGCTACCCAGTGCTAGTGTCACCGCCTCAGCTCCATCTCAGATCATCAGGCCTTAGATTCTCAGGAGCACCGGTCCCTAGTGCCAAAAAGGTTGGGGACTGCTGAACTAGAGGATCGGAGACTTGAAAACTAAAGAAACCCGGAAACTAGAAGCTTTAGGAAAGTATGTGAATGGTCATCTCAGAATAAGTCCCAAGTGCGAGGATATTTGTGTCCAGTGTAAAAGCTCATTAAAGGTCTCTACTGTAGGGAAGACCCTAGATGGACAATGTAGCCTGTACGGTATATATTAGCCACTTTTTCCAGCCATCCCATTGCTTGCTCAACTTACATTCTGGGAAAATTCCCTCAGCTTTTTTGTTTTTCAGTCTTTAGTAGTATCTGTTCTGCTATTCAACCCATCAATTAAGCATATATAATCCTATTTTTAATTTCTAAGATCTTTATTATAACAACCTGTTCTTGTTGTAATAGATGCAGTTACCTCATCAGTCTCTTATAGAAAATTACTTACAAAGTTTCTTTTACTTATTTTATTCCCTTAGGGGTTAATTCTTGTTTCTTGGATTTGGTGCCTCTCTGCTGATTAAGTACTCCTCAGATGTTTAATACGTGGATGACTTTTTTTTTCATTTATGAATTCCTCTTTACTTGCTGATGAATCTAAGTTCTAATTATGGTGCCTTTCCTCAGCAGGAGGAAAGTGTACTAAGTTCTCTAGGGCCCTGCCCAGTCAGAATTCCAATGAAGTCTGAACTCTTTTTAGCCAAAGATCAGTGCCACCAATCGGCTGTTCCCTGAACTTTTGTTTTATTCTGATGCTCTTAGTGGACAATTCTTAAACTTCTACTCTTACCACTGAGCCTCAATTCTAAGAAAAGGAGTAGTACTCAGCTGATTCTGATTCATTCATTCAATGGCTTGCCCATGATCCACTCTGTATTTGTCCTGAATTAAAATTACTGCTGGACTTGTTCTTACGTCTCTTTAGTAGTTTTCTCCTGCCCTGATGCAGGACAAGGTTTTTCTTGTTCTTCTTTCTCGAACAACTTAACCCAATTTGTTCTCCATCTTTTAGAAATTACTCCACATTTGTTCATTGAGGGGACCCATTTCTTTCCTAGAATCACTTAAGGATTACTCTTCTATTGAAATATGTCAACTATTTCATGCACACAGTAAAGTACAGATTCTAATATAATGAATGTTCATGTGCCCACCACCCAGCTTAAAAAATAATATATCTCAAATAGCACTGAAGTGTTCCCTGTACATTCCTCCCTGATCCCATTTACCTCTCTACCTTCTCCAACAGAAATGTTTAAAGGGATCTGGCACAAGTAAAGAAAGCAGGTGAACATGATCAGTTTGCTATGTCAAGCCAATCACCATTGAATTAAAAATTTCAAAACCAAGACAGAAAAGTGTTTGACAGGACTGTTCTCTTGATTACTCATTGCTGTAAATCCTAATCCTCTACTGTTTTAAAGTGTATGTTATGCATGGCCAACACTGGAATGTTATTTCTGTGCATGCTAATTGCAATAAAAATTATAAACTCAAATGAGATTTACTATTTCTAGTAAATCCCAAATTAAAATCATATTTTTCCAAAATAACAGATATCTTTAATGCATCCTCTTGGACGTTATTAGAGCTTATGTTAAATGTTCTCTTTGAAGTTGACTTACTGTAGTGTTAAAACATTATCTTTAGCAATAAAGTTTCAAAATTATGTAGGTGTTGAAATGTATGGGAGCTATGATACTAAAAATAAAGGATTAGGGTCTATGTTCATTAATTTTAGTGTCTCAAAAAATGAGAACTATGCAACTTACATTGCACACAGAAATTGCAGTTGACTGTAGTTAAGGATGTGAACACACACCTATCATTCTCAGCAGAAGACTTCGTGCTAGGTCATGGTTGGGGAATGCAGCTTTGAGTACTCGTTCCTCACAGGGAAAACATGCTGGTTGGTGATGACAGTATCCTAGCTGTCCAAGATGAGCTCCTAATAGTCAAGGAAAGACCTTTAAATTGGAGTTTACCTTTTACCTCCAAGCATATCACCTTGAAATTCTAGCACTGTTACACTGTTATAGTTGCAAAAACTTCTTTTATGCTACCAGTACCTTTTTGCTACACTGTCCACAGATTATATGCTAGTAACTGGGTATCACACAGACATAATCAATTTGCAACTCTGTAATGATAACCAGCCTCGGTCTAGAAAGAACTGACCAGGTCCTAACTCAATATAAGCCAAATATAATTGTAGTAGACAGCTCCTTCATCCTGCCTAACATCTCTCTCTTCATCTTGATTTTCTTTTGAGAAACCTTTCATTCTAGGCTACCTTCATAGACTTTCAAAGTTCATGAAGCCACAGGGTAGGCACATGATCCTAACTAGGTTAAGGAGACTGGTAGGAATTTGATTCATGAGCATAACATTAGAAAATACAGAAGCTGAGATATTTTGGTGGCAAGGCTCTATATGGTTTGTCCCTCAGTTTCTATAACCTAGACTCCTGAGGTTATCTGGTTTTTATTCCTCCTTAGGCTCTTACAGCTTAGCTTTTTCTTAGATTTTATGAGCTATCCTCTGTCTTACTGATACATTTTGTTTTGCTTAGACTAGCCCAAATAAGTTTCTACTGCCTGCAACCAAAGTAGCCTACCTGCTCCACTCATTAAGGTCACTGATAGCTGTTTCCTGAAATTGGGAAGGCTTTAACCCCTTGATATGCGTATTGTGGATTATATAAAAGTTTTAAAACACTAACATTTGTATCCAGAGTTTTTGAACAACCCATGTTAACTTCAAATTTATTTTCAACCTAAAAAATGGTATGGTATTTTTATGAGTGAAATAATACATTTCTGCCAACACAGTAGCAACCAAAAACACTTTATTATTTTATTATTATTATTTTATTACTTATGCCTACAGCACCTGGTCTTCCTAGGTGACGGTCTCCCATCCAAGTACTAACCAGGCCTGACCCTGCTAAGCTTCTGGGATCAGACATCGGGCTTGTTCTAGGTGGCATGGCCCTAGCCATGGACCGTAGCTCCACTGAGGCATGAACCCAGGACCTTCTGCATGTAAAGCAGACGTGCTAACTGCTACACTATGGAACCACGTCCCAAAAACACATTAGTAAATTGGCTTTAGTCTTCACTTTTTCAAACTTACTCTAAGTAAAAAATAAACATTTAAACACCCATAAGATTAGTCTTTCCAACTTTTGTATGTACAAATAAAAAAATGGAAACTTTAAAATAAAAACAGAAAGAAATCATATCAACCTGAAAACACTTTGGCGAATTCCTAATTACAGTCACACAAAACTACCTTCAAAGGAAAACTGGTGAGAGTTAAGTTTCTGCTTTCAGCTATGAAGAATTAAATTTAAAATACATTCAATCTTCCATCTTCTAATGAAAGCTACCCTACTCTCAGAAACACCATAAGCACTGTTAAAGTAATCTAGCTCCTAAATGCAAATATGAACTGAGTTACAGTTTACTTAATAACCTAGCTTATAAACCTTTGAAAATTACCCATGGATCAAAGTATTTACATAAGCTCAAGACTTTATCGTAAGATGAAAGGTAACACAGGTCCTTAACCTCTTTTTAAAAAAAAAAACACTGAAATTAAACCTTTGTTACAACCAGCCAAAACTTTCATTCAGAAATGTTTCTTAAATATCAAATTTCTCTTCACAGACGCTATGTCCATTTTCTTCATAATCTTCTCTTGTTACCACCATATCTTCAAAATCATCATTCTCTGATATCAATTTTCCACCTTCCCAGGCATAAGTAATAGGGCTAAAAATAAAGGTAAAATAAAGATAAAACCCAGATGGTTTTATAGAATTGAAATGCCAGAAACATTAATTAGTAACTAAAGTGTGGCAATCTCTATACAGCTTGATTTAACAGAAAATCATTTAAAGTATGAAAATAACCATAATCTTCACAGGGGCAAAGCAAACTCAGAAAGAAAGGAACCTTGGTCACCACTGCAAGTTAAGTACTCTCGATTTTTTTCCAGTGCCCTGAATTCATGGACTTTCTAATAAAAAACAAGAATACAAGCAAAAGACCAAAAAAGCATAAAACAAAGAATGCTGTCATAACTGAGTCTAATCTCTGTATGTGGCAAAGCTATGTCATCTCATTAATTCACACAGCAAGCCACGAAAGCTATTATTACTCTCATTTTACAGATTTGGAAAATGATGTAGAGAGAGATTAAGTCTGGAACTAGGATTTAATCTGGAACTGTTTTCAGTCTGTGCTTTTGCTGCTATCCTTCGTTGCCACTAATAAATGAGACATTTCAAAAACACAGTGCACAATAAACAGTAACATGGTAGGACATGGATAATAAGTAAAATCAGAACATGTTAAATATCTAGTTTGCTTTTATCTACAAACAAGTTTATACTTTGTGTTATGACTTCTCCTATTTCTACTGTTCCTCTTTCTCTAATTCAATTTCAAATCTGAAAAGATTTTTTTTAAAAGTTAATAAATGTTTCCTTATTATATTTATTGCATTTCTAATGTGGGGGGAATATATATATACGTGGGCACTAAATGTACAATAAGTTTTGATGAATAAAGAATAAAACAATTTCTGTGGATCCTTTGGCCTGTAATGTGTACATGACTTACATTTAAAATGCAGGATAAAAAACCAATGAGCTTCATACCCTTTAGAGTACATGGGCATCAATGTTGATTAAAATCATTTCAACATCTAATGGTTATTTATTATTTCATCTGATAGCTATAAAACTAAGCGATCAGATAAGGGCCTTCTATTAACTGCTATAGATTTTGAAATATTCTACTTTAGCTTTAAAACAAAAACTCTTTAAGAGTCAGATATATAGGTCTTGTGCAATTCTGCCACTTAAGACTTAGAGGGAGGGGTTATTTTGACATATATGTGGTAAGAGCTCCTGCCTAAAGGTAAAGAGAACTGGGTTTTTGTCTGGTCACTGCTATTAACTCATTGTAAGGCCTTTGCCAACTCATGAGCTCATTTATTTATTTACAACGTTAGAACACTGAACAGAATGATCTGTAAGCCTTTCTTACAGCTCTAAAATTCTACCTTACTTTTTTTACCACTAAAATGGAAATAACGGTATCTGCTTTTTCTCATAAAATAGGATAAGGGGGTACATATAGAAAACATTTTTGAATTTAAGAAAGGCTAGTTAAAAGTAAAAACTAATTTTAAATATTTTAAATTATTTTAAAACATTCCAAAACAATTTATGAATTGACATAACTTAATGGTTCAATACTTAAAATTTCTATACTGGATTGAAACTCTGGAGAAATGACACATCTCAGATAAACAGATAATAACCTAAATTGCTTTGCCTGTAAAAATCTCTTAGGTATGAGGTCTGACTTACTTTAGGGTAGTGATCTTATGTTAACTGAGTACCCATTATGTACCAGCCATTATGATTGGTGTTTCACATACTTCATCCCATTTAATCCACTAAAATGTAAGGTTTATCACTTTGATTTCTGAGAAAAGGAAAATGAGGATCCCAATGGTGAAATAAACCTGCCAAGGTAGTAGGAATCAGTTTTAAACTCAAGTCTGCCTATAGGCTATTTCCATCCTATGTACAAAATGACTTCTAAGTTTTGCTTCTATATAAGCCAACACTTACTTTTCAGGCAGCACAACAGAAACATCATAATCTGTTGGGGTGAGACATCGAACTTCTGAGTAAACACGATCCCTAAAGCCTGGGAAGAGGGAATTTCCTCCTGTTAAGACAATGTTCTTAAAAAAATGTGGCTGCATTTCTTTAAAAGGAAAAAAAAAAAAGAGTGAGAAAAAAAGGCATTAGAAAATCTGCTGACTTATCTTTCTGTTTATTTATCTTTCAGGATGAGGGCTTAGGTAAAAACAATTGGAGATGATAGTTACTAGTTGGGAAATCATATAATTTTTTTACAACCACATAAATTATAATTTCTAAGATTTCATAATGAAGTTATAGTTTACACAAACAGACACATTAAATAGGAATATGACCTATAGACCTTTAAAAGAAAAGGCTTAGGTGAAGCTGTTGAACTAATGGTCACTTATTATATATGTAAGCTGTGTATAAATGAGTGAACATTCTAGTAGCAGACATTTTGATCATTATAATTGTTCTTCCCTAAAATAGCTGGGGTCTTTATGTAGGCTGAGATTGTGACCTAGTTTAAGAATGAAAAGGAGGTCCTTCATATTTTAATTTGAGAGTCCAAATTTCCATGTTATCTCATTGAGACAGACATTTATGTAAGTATTGTGCAATACTTACATTTGATAGTGAAAGTATTCATAATCTATAATATTTAAAAAAAGGAGCTTTTGTTCTCCATCCATTAAAGTTACATGATGGCAAACATTAAGTGCCATATGGCTGGCCTGTTAAAAGCCTATGAAGCATCACTGAGAAATTTATCTGGAATTATAATACTAGGTACTGACCATCCCATCTAATTCACAGAACAAAGAATGAGTTCTCTTATACTGATGCTGAGTCTCATGATATGACATTAAAGCAGTATAGTATAAAATATTGTATTTTCCATGACTATACTTTAAAATGTCAGTATGAAAACAGTTGTATAATAACTGTGTTAAAGTGATGGCATTGTGTGACTTTCATTTTCAATTTCTTTTCAAATGAGAGGAAAAAGATACTGTATGTGCTAGATATTCTCCAATGTCTAGACTGTTCCTTATGAAGTAGGAAGACGCTTTCAAGATATAAAACTCGAGAACATTATTTAGTTAAATCATGCTTCAAGAGAGTCTAGACATCACTGTGAAGCACCATATTTAAATCTCATTAAAAATAATTTCCGGTATATTAATCCACGTAACATAGAATAAACCAGTCCTATCAATAGCTCCAAACCATTAAATTGCTAAATTATAAACTTTTAGGTAAAACTAAAACTTTTTCTAAAATTGATATGACTATTTAATAAACATGGAGAATTTCTTTGAGTTTAAATGGATGATAATGACTTTTGCATATCAATTTTATAACCCAGGAACAAGAAAGTAAGAATTATTCAAGTACATTATTGAACCTGGAAATCTCTGCAAATAAAGACTTGCTGTTTGCTGAAATTATTTAGAAGAAACAGATGACTTCTTTAGGGTTCACAGAGCTTATGATATTTTAAAAATACCATTACTATTCAATATTTTAACTATATACCTTCAGGTAAGTTTTGAATTGAATAGACAATAGCTTCTGGAATTCCCATTTCTTGAATGCCTATGTCAGAAGGATTAAAGAGTATTTCTGGAACAGCAAATCTCTCATTGGCCAGACGAAGAATTTGTTCCCCAGACTTATATTTTCCACTTAACACCATCTCTTCCCTTGGCTTAAAGAAAAAAAGAGATAAAAAGTTTAAGCTGCATGATCTGGCTCACATGACTAATAACATTTAGTAATACGTAATACTAATAACCATGTTCTTAGAAGTTTCAGCTTTCACAAAAGTTAGAAATATGTGGCCTTCTCTCATTGCCTAAACTATACAAGTAAACAATTACTGACTCTACTATAGCTATTCCCCTAAAGATAATCTAGTTTAGTCCAAACATTTTCAAACAGAAAGGAGAACAGAAGAAAGGGAACTTCATAGTCTACTATAATTGTAGATGGATAAGCTTCTAGAGAACAAAGAATATACTCTAAAAATAAAAAACACTATCTTATGTTTCTACCACTATCTACTTTCACTCCCCTATCTTAAACGCTTATTGGACACTCCCCTCAGACGCTATGTGATTCCATTCTATTAGGATTTCTCCTTTCCCTTGTGCAAAAAGTCTCCATCTTTATTATATATTCAATCTCTACTTGAAAATCAGTTTCCAAATGATTTAGGCAAATACATGGACATTATCACTGAAATTCTCATTATTTATTTTCTGCTAACCCGCCCATCTGGAGCTGTGTTCCCTAGGGACCAGAAAAGAATAATGTGCAACATCCTTCTTCATGATTTAATAAGAATCATCAGCTCTTCTAGATTTATAGACATTCACTTTATTTGACTCATATATGCAGTTTTCCTTTCATAACAGAAATATATCCCAATCCTTTTCAAGTACTTAAAATACTTGAAAATAAGCTGTTCAGATTTCAGCTTCTGAGAGAGGCTTTTTCTGACTTCTAAATCCCTCTATTATTCTCTACTATCACCCCGTATTATCCTTCTTAGTCTTTAATGTATGCCATCACATATCCGCTACCTACCATTGCATAGTACTGGTACACAATAAGTAGTCAATAAATTCTTGAACAATGGCATGTAAGCCAACAATGTTGTTGTTATCATTTGGAAATTCCATCCTCGAAACATTTTAACAATAATGTGCTAAAAATTAAACAATATTCGCAATACTCTAGGAAGAACAAGGAAAATGACAAATCATTTTTAACCCAATTAAACTATTATTACACTAGCAAAGAGAAGAATATTATTCTTTCACAGATAAAAGTATTCTTTCTTCTCAGGTAGAATAAAAGATATTTCCTGTAATTTTACAAATTCATTTAAAAGCAATAACTGGCTTGAGTTGAAAGAACATAACTCATTTTCTCAACACTCAAAATAACCTGAGACAAATGCAGACTTGGATGATTTCAGTTAACAAAACGTGAGAGGTTACCTAGTCTATAGACCTGATTTTATAGAAGAGGACCATGTGACTTACCCAGGATCAAATATCTAACTAGGGTAAAGAGCCAGACCTAGATATCCTTGAATGTTAGCTCTAAACCATTAACTGTTAATATGTAATCTGGAACAAGTAGTTTCTTTTTTTAAGAGTACAATTCCACAGATTTTTGTTTTAGACACAGACAAATGAAGGAATTTATAAGGGCTTTGGAGAGTTTCTATTTTAGTCAATGTAGCCCATGGTTAGTGTACAGCCCTCATAAATTCATTCTGGTACCATGAAATACATGATCAGTTTAAATTACGACGGCTCTGCAGTAAGTGCTAATCATTAATTATGAAGGCTATTTTCTCAATTCAGATCAGTCAAATGGATGATACTTTAGTAGGTATCTTCTTTCTGATAAAACTGGAATTTCTATCAGTTGTAATCAGCAGTGGTATTGTCGATCTTATTGTTATTGTTGCCATCATCATTCCTATAAAATCAAGGTCATAACTTTTTCCCAAGTACTTAACAAATAAACTATCAAGGTGCAAATTCTAACAATATCCTAAGTATAAAGGCTCTCAAAGAAATGTAATTATTTTTTATTACATGTAGTATTTTTTTTTCTAATTTCATAAATATTTATCAGCTCTCATCAAAGTTGTTACAGATCAGGCAACAGTGAAAACAAGTTAAGTATTAAATTCAAAATAATACATCCTAGGAATAATCCTAACATGTACAAAATATCTTTCTAAGTTTTAAAAATTATTAAGATACATGCATTATTTAACATGCACTGTGAAGAAATCATAAGTTTTAACATTAATTGACAAAGAGTAAGCCATTATTTTTTTAGAAATAAACATTCAATGTAACATTCCATCATCTAGCAAAAGTCCAGTTCAATTGACTCTGTCCACTCAGCTGACATTAACGTGTACAAGTAACAGGAAGTCTATACTGAGTTAATGAAGCTCAGTCCACAAGTCTGACCTCAAGGCCAAAGGCTGATAAAAGAGCAACAAACCATATGTGGCTTCTGGCTTTTTTCTCTAAAGATAATGGGTGAAACAATGGTCATTTGGAATAACCACACTCACTAGGAAAGGTTCAGGTTTGAGAAAAAAAGGCTTATGATTTGGCAAGGAGGAAACTGGTAGAGTTTAGCAGATAATGTCCAATAAACTGACAAGTTGTCATTTGCAGGGCAGGAGAGAACTAAATTTTAAAAAAGGAAAGGATTTCCAAACGCAGCTGACAGTCCAATCACCTGGAAGAAACTTTTTCTAAAGATTAAGTCTAAGTTTTCAAACTCAGGCATCAAGCATTTCCAGGGACAGGAGCTGAGAACATGAATACCAATTGTTTTTGAAGTGGCCAGGTGCTTTCAAAGATCAGTCAAGTTTGGAGAAACTGGGAATCAATGAGACTTTACTCAGGGTCCATCCCTATAGAAATATGGATTACTATACATCCACTATTAATTCTACAGAGTGCTGTAAATTGTTGATAAGATGTTTTACATCACTGGAGTGTTTTAATCAGCTATAAGGATGATCAAATGTGCTTAATGAGAAAGCAGCTTGATGTCTATGTTTGGAGCAATTTTCCTCATCTTATAAAGATAAAAACACACCTTCCATATCTTATGTGGTACTTGGGCTTCCAGTTTCTCTCCCCAGTTCATGTCCTCCAGGCAACCTGATCCCATAATCTGTCCCAATTCCCGCTTCTAAAAGCCAGCCTAGGTCCTTCCTCAAGGATCTGTTTCTAAGGACATTACAGGATGATTTCAACTTTATGAGGCACCAGGTAGCCTTCTCTGAATTCTGGTTTGTATTTCATCTCAATAATCTGGCTGAAAAAAATTTCTTTCACATTTCAGACATTCAAAGGAGTATAAATAATTATATAAAATCCATGTATCTATCAACCAACTTAATGCAACTTTAGAGATAAATTAACATACTATGCAACAATAACATACATAGTTTTCTACTTTTATTTCATACTCATATATTCCTAAACAATTTATTCTGCATAGCCTGAAACCATCCATACCCTTCCAAAACTTGCTTTTAGACATTATCATGTTTTCTTTTTCTTTCTTTCCTTTTCTTCCTTCCCTCTTTCTTTCCTTCCTTTTTTTTCTTTTAACACCTATAGTACCTGGTATTCCTAGGTGGTCTCCCATCCAAGTATTAACTAGGCCCGACCCTGCTTAGCTTCCGAGATCAGACGAGATCGGGCACATTCAGGGTGATGTGGCCATAGACAACATTATCATGTTTTAAATGTTCTAGACAGAAACATGTTTGAGATTTATCCATCATGATCATGTAGCTCTACTTCATTTTCACTACTGCTTATTTTATATGAATATATAAACATTTATTCTTCTTCCATTAGTGGATATTTAGGCTCTTTCCAATTTTTTACTCTTTTAAGGTATACGGCAATGAATAGTACCATAAACTTCTCCTTGTGCAAATACTCTTACATTTCTGACTAAAGGTTTTTAACTTCCTAACAGTCCTCATCATGCCAGTAACTAGAATAGCAAACTTCACATTTATCTAAACACAGAACTGATAGTTTACCTGAGCTGATCATAGATAAAGAGAAATTACCTTATTTTGACATCCAAGATAATCTGCTTCTCAACACTTAGAAAGTGCATTGGATTTTGCCCTTTTCAACTACAATCAGATCTTATCAAACCAACCACAAGTAAAATTCAGCCCTTGGTAAGCTATTATCAGTAATATTCACAACAGGCAAATGATCAATTTCTAATTAGATTTAAACTAATTCTTAAGTAAACAGAAATGGGTTAACCATAATATAGGTATAATGCCGTTTATCTCCAGATTTGTCCATATGCTATCATTTGGCTGAAAGTTCTTTTTTAAAATAACTTTAGTGAGTTATTTATTAATCATTTATGCACTTGGGTTTTGAGAAATGACCATCAGGAAGGCAACAGTCAACAACTCTGTAAGATTCTGCAAATCCCAGTTTGACGCTTTTCAAGTCTGACTGAGGTGGTCACCTGAATACCATTGAGGATTCTGAGGATTTTTCAAATTACCTTACAAAAGCCCTTTTTAATTGTACTAAAGTCAGGCAAAACATAGTCTATCATTACTGTATTTTCTTCTCCTTTCAACCTGGAAAACAAAATAGAGACTTATGAAATATTTTAACTATGTGTAACAATACCCAAGAATCAATTTCCCAATTCTTAGGTTAGCATTAGACATACTTAGCAATATCCATATCTCTATAAAAATCCTGAGACACATAGCATACATCTTCTTTCACTTGATTAATCACGTGTGTTTCATCCATAACATGTAGCTGCCTAAACAGAAAAAAAATTGCAAAATTTAAAATGGAAAAAATTTAAATTAACATAATTACCATTGAGGTATTTTTTCTGGAATTAGACTTGAGTAACTAATTTTTTAAAACAAATTCCTGAATGTGTAAAATATTTGCAACTTTATGGAATAGTCATTTCCATTATCTTATGTAATCTTCACATTATCCCTGACATTAGTCCGTTTTAAAGAAGGAAATTAAAAACAGAGGTGTTAAGTGGTAAGGTTTATAAAATTAAAAAGCAAACTTTTGTACAGCCACTATGGAAAACTGTCTTGAGGTTTCTCAAAAAATTAAAATGGACATAGCTTTTGACCCAGCAATTGCACTTCTGGGTATTTATCCAAAGAAAACCAAAACAATAATTCATAAAGAGCTATGCACCCCTATGTTCATGGCAGCACAATTTACAATAGCTAAGATGTGGAAGCAACCTAAATGCCCATCATCTAATCCTAAACAGATGACTGGATAAAGAAATTATGGTTCATATATACAATGAAATATTATTCAGCCATTAAAAAAAAAAAATCCTATCATTTGCAATGACATGGATGAACCTAGAGGTTATTATGCTGAGTGAAATAAGTCAGACAGTGAAAGATAAATATCATATGCTTTCACTTATATGCAGAATCTAAGGAACAAAAAAGAACAAACTAATCAAAAACAGCTCCTGAATATAGAGGACAATCTGGTGACGGCCAGAGGGAAGGGGGGTTGGGGAGCTGGAAGAATGGGGTGAAGGGTTAAAGTACAAATTAGTAGCTGATAGATGGTCATGGGGATGGGGAACACAGCACTGAGAATGCACTGCATTAATGCAATGGCTAGGTGGACAGCCAGAGAGAAAGAGCAATTAGGGGGATCATTGTATAAGCCATATAAATGTCTAACCAACGTACTATATACTTGAAACTAATAAAATACAATTAAAAAGAAAAAAAGCAAACTTTTTCCTCTAACCATTCTGAATACAATCTTGCCTTGACTCATTGTACTTTCTTCTCTGATTCTGGAAGTATTGTGAGTTAGCACACAGTACCTGGCACGTAGTTGATGCTTAATAAATATTTGATGAGTGAATCAAAGAAAACAGGCTTAATGTATAAAGCCTTTTAAAAAACAAACAAAAATGTGAGGTTATTTCCTTTGAATACTTTTCTCTGTACATAGATTATATACGTTTTACTTTTTATGTTTTAGACTAAATATCTCATGAACATTTTCTTATGCTATTACATATTCTTTAAAAATGATTTTTTACTGCCCTGCAATATTCAATCAAAGGTATCTACCAAAATGTATTTGTCAACATTCCTAATGTTGGAGGTTTAGAAAAGAGAAAAAAGATACTTTTGTGTTTAAAATGTGGACTTCGGAATTAAGAGACTTAGGTTTAATTTCTCCTTAGCTAAGTTACATTACCTTTTTGAGACTCAATCTCTTTGATGCTAAAAAGGTAGTTAAGATCAGCAACTTAACATAGCTGTAGTAAGTATATGGTTCTAATCATACATTTAAAATGTTTAGCATAGTTCCTGTACTCAATAAACAAAAAATATTATTTTTGCTTTTATCTTTTTGCTTTTGTTATAATAAACACCTTCATGTACACCGTATTCTCACCTCTAAGATACACAATGAGAGGGAAAAATTCTAAGGTACCAATGATTGGAAGATTTATCTCAATTTCAAAGGTAAAAACATGAAAAAAGTACAAGTCAGAATCAATGAAATATAGGTATTTTATCTGTCTGTCTATCTCATTATTTATTCATACTCTAGAACACAGAATATGAAATACTTTTAGTCTCTTGGTATATTGCCATACTGTTTACCAGAAAAGTTTTTTCAAGTTATGCTCTGATCAGAAGCAAGTAAGTGTCCATATCACAAATCTGCAACATCACCTTTAGAAAAAATTCTATTAATTTGGATTGTAAAAATGGCATTTTAATTTGCATCCCTACTAAGAAGTGCCATGTTAACTGTTTTGCAAACTCATGCATCCCAACCTCCTAAACAAATGCTCAATATTTGAACTGAATCTGTAATTACTATAGGTGTTTAACATTTTTTATGTCTCAGAATGATCCATATTTACCCTTTGACTCTATGTAACTCTCTAATGATTATATATTTGTGCCACTGACCATTTGTTTTCTGAGAATTATCTAAACCATTTTGTACTAGGATAGTTTTTTTATGGATTGATAGCTCTTAATATAGTGAAAAAAAACAACTGTGCCATATTTGTTTCAGGTTTATTTTTTCAAGTTTATGTTTAACTTAGTTTTGTTTACAAAGGCTTCTGATGTACATAAGGTTTAAAACTGTTATGTAGTTAAATACAAAATCTATCCTGTTGGAGGTCAGTGGTTTTTTTGGACGAGAACAGAACAAAAGGGAGGTTAGAGTGCTGGTAACATTGTGCTTGAACTGTGTTCTGGTTAGTTGGGTACATTCACTTTTTGAAAATTCATTGACTTGTACAATCCAGGTTTGTAAACTTTTCTGTATGTTTTACTTCAGTAAAAGTTTATCTTTAAAAAATCTGTCTATAGGAAAAATATATCCTTTATTATTTCTATTGCTTTTATGCTTAGAAACTCAGTTAAATATTTTCTTGCTGTGGTTTTATTTTTAAGTCTTAAATTCATTTGAACGTTCATGTAAGGGGCAAAATAAAATTTTAATTTTTCTACAAAGAATTAACTTTCCCTGTATTCTTTCCTGAACACACTGGTTTCTGATGTTTTCTTTGGTAAATATTGCCTTTTTTTTTAACATATAATGTTTGAATCAGGATTAACTGTTCAGTCTCACTGATCTATCAGTTAACTCACATACAAGTATCACCTTAATTATTACAATTAAAAAATGTTTTATCACCTAATACAGAAAGTCTTTTCACCATTCTTTTCACACATATTTCTAGGCATTTTTTCCAGCTTGTTCTCTTCAAGTTGAACTTCAACAGCTTTGATTTTTTTAAAAATACACATTTTTTTCCTTCGGCATAGAGGAATGATTAAGTATATAGTCTATGGATTCAAACTGCCTCGGTTTAGGTTAATGTCATCTGTCTCAACATTTTCTGTTTAATTTGCTGCTTCTAATCTGACTGGGGAAGCAGAACTAAATATCTAAACTTTTCAAAACTGAGCCCAATTCTATTTGGTTCTGCAATGAATAACATTCACATAGTAATTCTATTTATGAGTGTTCCATTTTAGAATTAATCTATAAGCAAAGCAAGAAGACTTAAACTACAGCAAAGAGTAGTATGTAAATGCTTTATACCTCAATAATTAAAAAAAGATATATAGCATTACACTTAATGAAAAGTCAATCTTTAAAGGCTACAATTAAATGATTGTTTTTGTAACATTCTTGAAATGACAAAACTAGATATGGAAAGCAGATTAGGGATTGCCAGGGGACAGGGACGGAGCTGGGAAGCAAATATAAAGGGGTAGCACAAAGGAGTTCCTTGGAGTGACACAGTAGTCCCTTGAGTGTGGCAGTGTTTATATAAATCTATACATGGGATTAAGTCACAAAGAACTACATACACACAAATGAAGGTAAAAAATGGTGCAAAGTGAACATGATCTGTAGTCTGGTTAACAACACTGCACCAGTGTCAATTTTATCAGTTTGATATAGTACCAGTCATATTAGATATCTCTAAGGGTACATAAGGCTCTTTGTACTATTCTGGCAACTTCCTAAGTCCATAATCATTTAAAAATAAAAAGTTTTTAAAAAATGTACTAGAGCTGGGTAGATGACTGGGGATAATGGAAGTGGGTTTCTCTGGGAACAACGAAAATGTTCTAAAATTGACTGTGGTAATGGATGGCATATACTAAAAACCAATGAAATGGTACACTTTAAATGGGTGAATTGTATGTATGTGAACTGTATATTTTTAAAAAGTTTTTTAAAAAAAGTAATGTTACATCTGATGAAGAAAAAAGATAAAGGAGAGAGGAAAGGCAGAAGGAAATGTAGATTTGCTTATTTTCTCATGTAACATACAGGGGATCTAAGAGATAGTAACAGTATTATACTGGCCACAGTAAAATTTAAAATAGTAGCATAAACAAAATTTAGGAGGCAGGAAAAGAGTTGGGAAGTAGCTAAGTATACTAATTCTTCATTTTTTAATAGTAGACTAATAGTGGTTAACCCAAAACTAGAAATGACAATATATTATTAAGACTTATAGAAATTAAAAGATAAATGCGGTTCAAATATTATACTGACACGAGAGACGGAAAGGGGAGACATAGATTTATTTTCCTTTTACACCCTTATTTCCTTACACATATTTTATAATTTACATGTATGACATTTATAATTTTAAAATACTATTAATGTATTAAATTCCCTAGAGTTTGTAAATTTCTTTTTGGTGGACACTATCATTTTATATGCTAGAAAGTTTTTCCATTTGAATATCATTATATTTATATATGTGATATAGCTTTTTAAGTAATGATATAGAATTGCCACCTGAAGTTACAACTAAAAGTAAGGAATAATTTTAAATTGCTTGAAAAAGCTCATTGCCAGCACCTATCCTCCAAAAGAATCACAATGAAGTATTACCTGTAAGATATGATCTCCTTTAGATGATTGGTTAGGAGTTTTCCTCCCACATTTATCCTAAAAAGGGAGAACGTAAATTTGGTTCAGTTTATCACATATTTTTCAGTTTTATCCTAAGAAATAACATCAAAATTAAATGTGACTCACCGAATAATTGCTTCTTTTTTCTTTTTACTTCTACAATAAGGAACTATGTGTGTAAAGGAATATCCACTATCTACAATGATACAGCATAATTCAGAAGGATTATCTCGGAAATACCTATGTGCACTGAGAGCCCCCGCTATTAAAAAAAAGATAAAGAAAAACAAACATTAAATAAAGTGTAATTAACTTAAAGCAATAGAGAAAGGTAGCAAACTAAGGCAAGCACAGCAACAAAAACTTTATAAGAAAAATGTTAATTTATTATATTCATAATTCTGTCACAAGGTCTTGGCAGTGCTTAAATTTTACAACATCGCATTGTTGTCGTAAATATGAGATAAATTTGTGATCACTATTTTAAAGTAAATATTAATTTCATAACTTATGATAATTATTTTAACAGCAGATAATTTTACTGAGTATTTATTACATATTGGGTGGTAGTCTAACTCCATGAGTATGTGTTTTAATCCTTACAACAATCCTATTTTACAGAAACTGAAACACAGTGAAGTTAAATAATGTGCCCAAAGTCACCCATTAGAAACTAACAGAGCCAGGATTCAAAAGTGTGACTCCGGGGCAGGGCTTCTCAACCTTGGAACTACTGACATTTTGGGCCAGATAATTCCTTGTTGTTAGGGCTTTGTAAGATGTTTAGTGACATCTGTATCCTCTACCCACTAGATGCCAGTCGCACTCTCCCAATTGTGACAACCAAAAAGGTCTCCAGACATTGCCAAAAGTCCCCAGAGGAGCAAAATCACCCTTGGTTGAGAACACTGTTCTAGAAACAGTGTTATTACCCATTATAGTATGTTGTCGCTTATATAGACTTAAATTTTCCAAGCTAAATATTTAAATTCTTTCATTGTACAGCCATGTAATGTAATTCTAACTTTTAATAAACTTACTTCTAGATAATATTTACGGATTGTTTTTCCTCATGTTGGCAGCCTGAATTATTAACATTATTTCAATCAACAACAACAACAATAGCAAACATATCAGTAACAGAAAAAAATAATTACCACAGATATAATAATCTTTCAGAGATTAGAAATATGTGGTTAGAACTTAATTAGGGAGAAATGTATTAGTCAAAAGGTAAAGGGAGAGAAGTTTGACTAAATAATCTCTAAAGGTCCATCTAGTTTTTATATTCCATGTTTTGTTTCCTTAACATATAATATCATCCAATATTCTTGGATTTTAGGTGTTTCTTTAACCAATTCATATCCATACTTTGAGTTATGACTCGATTTCAACCAAAATTTTAACTTACCATTTACTCTCAATACTGCTTGAAATTGGTATTCTTCAAAGAGGATTTCATTCATTGATTCTTGAATTGAAGTGAAGTTAAAATATGGTTCTGTGATAATAACATTAGTATCTAAAAAATCAACCTATGAGAGAAAAAAAATCTAAATTTTATAACTTTGTGGTTATAATTATAAACACTTGTTTTACATATATAAACAAAATTTTAATCCTCACAATAATTCTAGGAGACAGGTCTTATTTTATCTATTTAATAGGTGAGCAAACTGAGACACAGACAAGTTGAATAAGTCACCAAAGCTCATGTAACTAGTTAGTGACATAGCTAGGATCTGAACCCAGGGAGTCTGGTTACAGAATTCATGTACTTTTAACTATTATTCGATTTTAACTCTCTTAATGGTAACATTAGTAAAATAGTACTGTCAAATTGTTTAAAGATAATTATGCAAAAGTAATGAATAACTCAAACATTGGGGCTGTTATTTTGTTTTTAAAACTTAAAAGGCAAAAAGCTTGAGGATATTTAACATTTACATAATTCTCTCACACATTCTTTTTATTATGGTGACATTGATTAGCAAAATCCAGTAAGTTTCAACAGTAAGTCATATATATATATTGCATGGTGTGTTCACTGCTCATACCTTTCTTTCTGTCACCACATATTTGGTTCCCTTTACCCCATTGACCTCCCCTCTCCCCTCACACATTCTTAAGCATTAAAATTTGAACATTCTCTCAGTATACATTAAGTTACACAACAGTCATTAAAGCACAAGTTTTTCATAATATAAAAGTCACACATTCAAATATATAGGCAAAAATATTTTACCGTGAAAAAAATGAGTACTGAATTCGTCTAAATAGAAGTCTTAAGTAAAATTTCAATCGTGAATTTCACAGACTGCTCTTCTCAACTCAAATCCCCCTTCAAAATGGAAATTCTATTCACTTTCACTTATTTAGTACTTAGAAAATCAAAGCTAGGCACAGTATATAAAGTTACAAATACATACTAAAAACATACTAAAAAGTTTATAAATCTTAAAATGTCTAATTTTTCATTTGAATAAGACATGTAAATAGAAATTTGAATACATACTCCAATTTGTTACCTGATACATTTCTTTTCCAAAAAGGTAATCCCAAACTTGTCTTTGAACATCCCAATTCACCAAGTAACCCTAAAAAAATTTTTATGAATTTAATTATCAAAAGTATTTGAACGATTTAAAAAATCAGATTAATATACTGTAAATCACTGATGTCTGTCTCTTTATGGTTTACCTTCACTAGCGTAAAGCTGTTTGATTTTCAAACCGATTGTTTTTCTCTTTTTAAAAGTTTAACAATAACCAAAATATCAAGGGTTCAAAAGGTATATCAAGATGTGGAGGTGCCTCTCTATAGTTATTTTCTTTAATGTGTTCATCTCATTTAGCTTTAACGTAAACAAGTAAAATTCGGTACCCATGCCCACAATCAATAATTAAATCATGGTCATTTATTTTTAACGAAACAATTTCAAGTTTTGGTTTTAATAATATCTCATTTAAAGTTTAAATAACTTCTCAAAGATCTAAAAATATTTCCATATGTACAAAATCTTACAAATACCTTTAAAGTTATCTTTAAATTTAGATCTATAATGCTGGAAATGACATATAACTGAATTACCTTCTGAAAAGGAAGAATGTAAAAGAGTCCAGAAGGATCCTTTATTTCATCTATCTGGTTAGCAGTAAAAGTTTTAAGACGTGCTGTTTTTGACCTGAACTGACAGTTAGGAATAACCCTATAAAGAAAAAAATAAATTATATAATTATTACCTAAATACTTGGTGGCTAAAAATACATTTTTACTTAACCACCACCCTGAATGCCAAAAAATATCCCAAACTAGTGTTTCTCATTCTGTCTTTAAATACTAAAAAAATGTCTCTTTTCTAAGGTTCTAACACATACCAGGTTCTATACTGGATTCTTTATCTTTCTCGAATAATCCTCTAGAAATCCTTATAGGTGGATATATTGGTTATGCCATTACACAGATTAGAGTGGAACTTAGGTAAAGTTCCTGGTCTTTCTGGCTTTAATTCAGAAATTCTTAATACCATTCTTGTAAAAGGTTTACAAGTTCAGAATTCTGGCCATAAAATTAAGTTTCCATGAAGTCAAAGGTTTTCAATCTACAACATGCTAGAGGATACAGAAGTAGAAAGTAGTAGTTTGGCATATGGTTGCTGTCCACCGTGGGTTTACAATCTGTTTAAAAGACAATCTAAGCCACTACCAGTCAGTCATACAGAGTTGTGCATGTATGTACATTGCTTAATACTGTAAAAATGTTTTATTTCATTTACTATGTTGTCATTTTCTCTATGTTTAAATACTCTTCGAGAATGTGATTTTTTTAAAGTGCACTGTAGTCAATCTTATGGTTGTATCATACTTTTAATCAATTTGGTATTCTTGACTATTTGGCTTTTTTTTTTTTTTCTAACATACACAATGTCTATAAATAATACAGAGCTTCCTACATCTCTCAATTTGTCAAGCATCTCTTAATTTATTCCTTTGGTAATACGATAATAGAATTGCTGTACCATAGGATAAGAATGATACACACTGCCAAATGTTTTCCAGAAGACTGTAACAATTTATATTCCTAAGCAGTTCTACTGCCCTCTTAAAAAAGAAAACGAAAAGTAGGAAGGAAAAGAAAAAAAAATCCTCTGTGAACATGAAAAGCGTGTCTTTAAACTTGCTTACTCTTTAAGCAAACATATATATTTTATGAATGCTACTGTAGCATTTAATTGACTCTATAATCAACCAGGTTAGCCATTGAGCAATTCAAAAAGCTTAGACAAAAGCCTTCAGCCTCCAGCCGCTGAAAGTGGTTTTTACATTTGGCCACGGGGGAGTCACGGAGGGTTTGATGAAAGCTATAATCGAGTCTCCAAGAAAATTCATATACACACAAAATGTCTCCCACGATTCCTGAGGGTTCATGAACTTTGTGTACAGACCCCTCTGTTAAAAACAGCTTCTCAAGAAACCTACTTTCCTAACTTCCTGTTACAAAATGAAACACGTGTGCCACTTCCGGGGTCCAAAATCCATCCCAACCACCCAGCTCCAACTAGAGCATCCCTCTGGCTGTTAGGGCCGAGCGGGGACGTCTGCAGTTTACTGTGGTCCCGAGATGAAGCATAGTATGTGATACTAGGAGCATACGCCTCGTCCCTCGGAGAAAACGAACACTTACGATACATTTTCATGGCTGTAACCGATTTTGGCGTTGTACGCTCCGTTATCCAGCACTAAGGTCGTCATTTTAGCACGAAACACAGCCTTGGCTTTCTCTTCTCGACCCTTCTACTCAGTTTTTCCGCACTCTATGGTTTTTCAGGGGCGGAGCTTAAGGGCGCGCTTCCGGTATCCCTTAGCAACAAAGGAAGCCGGAAGCCAGGAATCGCACAGCCTCCGGGCTTGTCAGCAAGACTTGATGTGCTTCCAAGCCAAAGCCTTTTTCGTTCTGGCGAGATCAAGAGTGGAAGTGCATTTTGACCTACTGTGTATTTGTCCTTTACTTCACAGATTGACTCGCCCCCGCAATTTTTTTCTATCCCCTGTAGCGAGCATGAGGTGTGTACGTATGCTCGAATAGTATTGTTCAGACAGTGACATTTCTGGAGAATAAAGTGCAAAATCATACGCAGCGTGGAATTAAATATGTAGTCTCTTCAGCCTCATTCTCCGTCATTGTCCGTCCTACTGTAGGATCCAACCACCCTGAATTACAAATATGCTGTTGCGTCGATCGCCTTTTTTCCCCCACCCTCACACTCACATTCTTTCCATCTACTTGTTTTTCAGGACAGAGCTCTGGATATTTTCTATTTAAAAAGGCTTCTAGACATTTGACTCAATTCCTCTCCCCCTTCCTAAAATTAGGCGCTCCACCTATGTGTTCCTGTAATGCTCAGGGTGAACTCCTATACATCATAATGGTTAAGAAAATGAATTTCGGATTGGAATCCCGACTCCGCCACAAAATGGCTGTGTCACTTCGAACGATGAAGATGATAATGATTAGTACTAACAGCGCTTAATGCGTATAGGTAAAAGGATGTAAGAGCTTTACATGTGTTGACTAATTTAAACTTTATAATTTATTAAACAGGTACAATTATTGTCTCTGAATTCAAATCCCTACCTCAAATCCTGGCTCTGCCACTAGATGTCTGGGACAGGTTAGTTAACCTCTCTATGCCTTAGTTTCCTCATCTGTATAATGGAATAATACTAATAATACACACTTGCAGAATTGTTTTTAAGAACAAACTATATGTCAAGTACCTGGTAGTTGTCACCATCATCATCATCATCATCATCATCATCATCCTTTTAATGCACGATCATTCAATATTAACTCACATAAATGGCAAACTTCTTGAATCAGGCACTCTGTTCTATTGGTGTCTATATCCGTTTGTATCAAAAATGTAATTGAGTGTTCAAAATTATATCCAATTTTAGTCATTCTATTTTCTCTAATTTAATATTAAATCAATGATTCTGTACTACAAACATGTAAAGAATATTTTATAAATCTTACATCATAGAGTAGCCATGGTTTCTATTCATCTCTTAACTTTTAAAACACGTTCTTTCAATTCTGTCTCTGCTCTTTCACATTTAAGTTTTCACAATTAAGTTTCTCTTTTTGCTTTCTTAATCAAGATCATTTTTGTTCTTTGCTTCAGCTATTATTAAACACTGATAAACCCTAAATCAGAATTTCCACACCCACTGTAACCTGAATGTTTCTACTCAGATATCTTAAAATAATCTTAGAGGCAACAAATCCAAAACTGAATCTCATCTCCAAAATTGTAATTCCACCTATATTACTTATCTCAATTAGTGGTATGCCCCAAGATCTGCCCACTGCTCCAAGCTAGAAAACTCCACTCCCTTCAACTCAATCCTTGACTTACTCTGGAATCTGTCCTTGACCGTCTTTCATCTCTACTGATATAGCCTTATCTCTCACCTGAAATAATGCCACGGCCTTCACAACACCCTTCCCACCTCTACTCTCTTCTCATTGTGATCCATCCTCTGTACTGCCAGCATAATTATCAGTAAATAATTTTCTAAATCAGAAATCTGATCATCCTCCTCCGATTCACTCACCATAGTAGTCTTCCATGGCTTGACACTGCCAATGAAATAATGTGTATACATTTGCAGTTCCATCCCCCTTCAGCACATTTACAGCATGTTCTGGTAAACAACCAGATCTCCAGGAAATAAAACCCTGATTTGTAGTGTTTTACCACTGTCTGTGGTATAAATACTGTCACAATGGCTGATTTCAAGCTATACTGAAGTCACCAAACACAGAATACAAAGTTAGGAAGAGACGCACACAACTGGTTCTCATGAGCCGGTATAAGCCAGCTTCAGTAAAAGCTCTGACTCTATTCACTTCCCCGCTCCCAAGTTTTAGCACAAATAATCTCAAGCAATTAAGTACTACTTTTCAAATATATATTTTGGTAATGTATAATTTTAAAGTGGTTAAAAACATGACTCTGCTATAAATATATAATGAACATGTGCAACATATTTAAGCAAGCTGTATTAATGAGTAAATAGCTTTATACTTATCCTGTTGGTTCTTACATTAATGAGTTAATAAACCTTCGATGCATGTTCATTATACATTTGAAAGAAAGTCATGTTTTTAACTTTTTGAAAATTTCATAAAAATAGCAATTAAAATGTAAATTAATTTAAAATGCTGAATTTATGGTGATTTTGTGACATTTTGTCCTTTCAATCCAGGAATAGTAAAATTAAAATTATTGTTATATACTTTTTTAATAAAAAGTTACTATGACTACAATTATTAACCTGTGGGATTTGTTAATATTTATTACTTTGAAAAGAAACCCTCATTCTGTTCTGGTGAAAACATTTAGCCACTTGTCATTTAGAAGCCATGAACTTTGGCACTTCTGTCCTTTTTCATAATTGTGTTTCACCTGTCTGAAACATTCTTTTCTGCCTAGTGAATTAATAATAACAGCTACAATTCTATTGCATCTGGAACTCTCTAAATACTTTACCTTCATTAGCTTCGTTAATCTTCACAACAACCTCATGAAGGTAAATAGCACCACGAAGCTCAAGAAGTTCTTACCTTTGATCTCATAGGAAAAAAATTACATGCTTGCCTATGATCACACACCTAAAAATCTACAGGGCTAGGTTTCAAATCCAGGTCTTTGATTCCAGAGCCAGTTCTTTTAACACTGTAAGCTGACAGTCTCATCTTTGAAAGAATATCTCCACTGTAAAGATGTCTCTGACTTAACCAGATAGAATGAATCACTCCTTCCTCTGTGTTCTCGTAGCACTTTGTTTGTTTTCAATTATGCTAATGATAATACATTTATTGGAAGACTGACATATGTTAGGCACTCGCTTTATATGCATAATCTCATTTAATCATCAGAAAATTTAGAGTTAGATACCATTACTCCAGTAGTCATATGTGGTGAGGTTGAGATTAAATAACTTGCCCAAGTTTACACAGCTACAAAGTGGCTGAGCCAGCATTTGAACCAGTGTCTAATGACAAAGCTTTAAGTCTTAGCGCTAGCAATTTACCTTTCCCACTAGGCTGTTCACTCTTTGATGGTAGGAACATATTTGTTTTTGTTTGGGCAACCTTAGTTATTTAAATACTGCCTGGTTTATAGTACATAATAAATGCTAAGTGAGTAAATAGCAAACCCATATGCATCTCCTTTCTCTTCTTCAAAAAGGGCCAGGTCATTGAACTGTGTGTAAACTACCCCTTCTCCCCCACACATCCCGACACATCTTCCTGATGCATCCCTCTGAGGTAATGTAATTTCTTTTCCTCTTTTAGACATCACTGGGGGGGTCATTTTCATCTCTGAAAAATGTCAGTTTGGGGCTGGGTGGGGTACAGGTGCAGAGCTGTAATAGTTCTCCCTGATATTTCAACAATTTCCTTCCTTTTTATAGAAATTTTCAAGTGAAATTTTACATCCATATTTCTTTAGCTACAACCTAGTGGGATGGGTATGGTTGGTATTATAAACTATTTTATAGATGATTAAACTGAGGCTAAAAGCAAAGAAATTATTTTCTTCAGATTAACACAGCTAGAAAATGCTTAGAGCCCTGACTTGAATTTAGGCATTCTAATCCCCAGATCCTGTGTTCTATTGGGGCACGTTGTTATTTATTTCCCTTAGGATTGAAATCACCAGAGGAAACACTATATAGCATTTAGCCATGGGAAAGCAGACTGTCTTACTTAGCAAAGGAGAAGAAACTGAAGTAAGAATACGAATAAAGCTAAGTAGGTAAAGAGAGCAAAGCAAGCAGAGAAGTTTGTGGAGCAAATTCTGAGGAAATAAAAAAGTAGGAGGTGGAAGGACACTCGGTGATGCAGACAGGAACCAGACCAGAGGTGGGGAGGGAGAACTAAAGCCCAAGAAGGTTTGGGACTGGGAGTCTAAGCTCCCAATAGCGTTAGCGCAGCGGCGGACACCACCCGAGTCCATGACAAGCGTGGAGACACAGACTTCCTTCCGCGTCCGCGAGGGGTGGGCCGCTGCGTTGCCACGCCCCATCCAGCGCTCGCCCCGCCTCGAACACGCCCCCAGCACGCCCCACCCTCCTATGGCCCCGCCCCGAACCCCTATCGCCCCCGCCCTCCCACAGGTCTCTTAGGTGATGCTGCAGCCAAGATGGCGCTGGCGGCGGCTTTGGCGGCCTGAACGAGATGCTCCGGGTCCTTGGCAGCAGTGGCGGCGGCGGCGGCGGCGGCGGCCTCGGCCAGGGCCTCGGGGCTGTCCCCAGCGTGAGTGCCCAGGAACCTCTCCTCCGGCCGGGTTAACCCGGACAAAGAGGAGACGGCCACAGAGGGAGGAGGCAGTGAGGAAAGGAAAGCGCGCAGCACCTCCCGCCGCGGCACCATGGCTGGGCTCATCAAAAAACAGATCCTGAAACACCTTTCCAGGTCAGTGAGAGCCTCTGGCATAGGGACCAGTCCACCTCCGCCCTAGCTGGCACTGGCCTCGGGGACGCCGGAGACTGGCAGCTGTGCGGGAGGCGACCCTTGGACTCCCCGCTCCAGTAGGGGTAGGGGTCACGGCCCCCGATCTTGCGGCGCTTGTGTTGGCCTCACGAGTCAGCCCCTGGCTGGGGTCTTCCCTGAACTGATTGTCCACCGGCCTGCTCGTGGAGGAGCGTGGAGGGAGGCCAGGGGAGGCGGCGCGCTGGGATCGCCCCCGACGCAGTGTTTGGAGGCGTTGGGGACCCCCTCTTGGGCGGTCCTGCGTGGGGACCGGAGATGGCCTGTCGTCACCCAGGTGCCTGAGTTACGTGGTGGGATGAGCCGAAGCTCGGTACTCGCCTCCACTCGGAACGGAGCGGTTCCGTTAACCGAGAGCGTCTGGCGCAGTGTGGACTACTAGGGCTGAGGCTTGTCTTCCTAGTGAAATGTTGTTAATTAACCTTGTTATTGTTCTGAATTCATTCCACCTCGCCGTTCCCGCTCCGATGCGTTCGAGGGTGTGCCTGTTTGCACAGTTAGGATTTGTCTTAGGTAAATAACCAGAGTTCCCAGCTTTGGCAAGTTCTTTCTGGAGTCATTTTAGTCCCACGTCATTCTTACAAAACAGTTTTTTTTTTCTCTTTAGATCCAAGATCCATAAGTTCAGGGAATCAACATATTTGGTGATAAACCGAAGACTTGTCATTCTTTCCATTTCATAATGCAGTTTTAGTCAGAAACATGACTCAGTAAAGCTGGCAGTTTGTTGCTCCTGGCTTCTCCATATTTGTCTCCGGACACAGGCTAAATGTAGGATCTTGTTTCCAAGTTGTTAACACTGAATCCAAATTGCTTGGTTATGACCTTTTTTCTCTATAACTTGTAAGTTAATGATTACTTTTAACTTATTTTAGGAAAAGACTTGGGAATAGTGATATATTTATATAATAAAGACAATTCTTGAATCTCCAGGTCAATGTATACCGCAGGTTATATAGTGGGGAACAAAATCAATATTTCTGTGATTCAGCGCGTATTTTTCTCACTTATAACACTGAATAAGATATGACAGTTTTTTATTTTATTTTCATTTTATTTATTTATTTATTTATTTTATTTTTTAGGCGAGGCAACTCTTGGTTGACCTCACAGATTGCAAGGACCTTATCAGTTTACAATCCCTTACTTTATTTTATTTTATTTTTTAAAATATTTTAGGTCTGCAGCTCCTGGTGGTCTCCCATCCAAGTACTGAGCAGGCCCGATCCTGCTTAGCTTCGGAGATCAGACGGGATCGGGCTTGTTCAGGGTAGCATGGCTGTAGACTGACAGTTTTTTTTTTTTTTTTAAAGCAAATTAAGTGGCATTTATGAATATATATTTCTTAATATCATTACTAATTGGAAAGTTTCTCTTAAAATTGTACATATGGTCCATATGAATAACTTATTTTGGAAGGTTTTATTTATAATTTATTTGTAAGGTCTGACTTATCAGATGTCCTCCAGCCTTTCTCATATTCAGTTCCACAAGAATATTCAGCCCTACAGAAAATGATTTGATTGTCTATTTTGTCACTCTCTCAAGGACATTGGTACATAGCTAGCTCCATTCTAGATGAAAGGGAGGAAAGTTAATTCAATCAGTGAGTGTCTTAGGGCATTAGAGTTTAATCTCTTGTAGAGCAGTTGAGAAGGTCTCAAAAATTAATAGCCCGGGTAAAGGCTTACTTCACAAAATAGACAACACCTACATATTCAGAATTCAGTCCTTAGGATTACTTTTTAGTCTGTATTTTTTCCAGTCTCTGTGTTGTAAATAGTAACGAAGTTTTATTTTTTTAGAGATGAGTTTTTGAAACACTTGAGTTTGTAGTCATTTCATATTTCAAAATTTAACTGAAGCGACTGAAGAGTATCAAATTTATGTTTTTGGTTAATATCTTAATCTTACTGCTATTGCTGTCATCTTTATGGTGTTATGTATAAATCGAAAGGATGACAGTAGATGAAACAAGATGGGTGTTGTGATAAATAATAGTCAAGTAGGGATGAACTTTTGAAATTGCATGGAATAAGCTTAATTTTACAGATTTTTCCAGTGATAAAGATGTTTCGTTATATTGATATAATCATCTGGAATGCAGTTTAATACAATTTCACAGGAAATATTTAGAACGCATTACCTTCCAATAATAGACATTTCGTATAGCCAGAAGATGAAACCATGGCACCTTCTCAAAGGAGGCCTTACCTGACTGACCACACTTTTCTCATACCATTCATCCTCATCTGTCATGTATATATTTATTTATTTGCTGTTTGTCTCTCTCCTCCACTTGACTGTAGACTCCATGATGGCAGGGATTTTTGTTTTGAGTCTAGCATAATGTACACTCACAACTATTTTTTGGAATGAATGGATGAATGGCACCAGTCAACTGACTCTTCCTCACATTGCCATTTTTTTAACTGAGGCAAGACTGTATGCCACCAATATTATCACATTTTACCTGTGGTATTAGGAAGCAATAGGTAATTGAATCATTGGTGTCTTGGAAAAGGAAGGACTGGAAAAGTGACTGTTTATATAGGGGATCTTCAGTAAGGAAGGCTATCTAGGAACCAACAGAAGGAAGAAAATGCTTACTCTGAGCCTTGTGATTGAAATATGGTAAAATTGTAAGATTAAACCAGTGTTACCCGGATATAGATGTTTAAGAAACTTGTATACTGGAAAAGTATGAAAGAGGAATTGTTCTTAAGAGATTACCAAATGCTTTGAATAAATACTGAACTATATTTGAGACCTGTAAATCTATATGCTGTTCCCTGCCTAATTGTTGTTTAGTTTGTTTTCCAAGCAACTCTTGTATTGTTAATAAAATTAGTTCCTGTATTTGGAACTAATATGAAACTGACAGGGAGTGAGTGAGTGAGAGCTTATGTGTGTGTACATCTCTGTAGTGGTGCATTGGGGGTTGGAGTTGTTATATTTTAAGATGTGAAACAAGAAGTCTTTGAAAGAGAAATTACTCTGATCTTTCATATTGTAACTGGCATAGAATATGCTTTGGAGGCTTTCCTAGAAGAGTGTTTTTTTCACATGGGAATGGAAAATTCTAAAGAAAAGTTATAACAAATATAAGAAAGAAAGTAAGAGCAGGAGCTCCCTTTAAGCTCAAGGGCTCAAGGCCTTTCTGGGTGTGTGTACATGTGTGGTCAAGCCAAGGCAAAGAGGGGAAAAATAGAAGCTGGAAGATGGGAATATATTTAAGCCAGGACCTGAAAAGGGGTAGGAAAGATTCATATACAAATGCTCCTTTTTCCCCTCCCCCCTTCCTCTTTGGCTCAAGGCATACTATAATGGCACAAAGTTTACTGGGGGAATGGAGTCGGCAGAACAGACAGACAGACATCACACCTGAATGGAGTCTTCATACAGTTTAAAGCGGTGTTTCTCAACCAGGGATGATTTTGCCCCTCCAGGGAAATTTGGCAATGTCTGGAGACATTTCTAATTGTCACAACTTAGGAGTTGGGGGTGGAGTAAGGGTACTGGCATCTAGTGGGTAGATGCCAGGGATGTTGCTAAACATCCTACAATGCACAGCACAGTCTCCCACAACAAAATATCATTTGGTCAAAATGTCAGTAATTTTGAGGTTGAGAAACTAGTTTAAAGTGTACACGTGTGTCCGGTGATTGAACTAGGGTCACTGTGCTAGTTAAATTTATTTTGTCTGCAAACAACAAAAACTTGCTCTGTTTAAGTTAGGTAAAAAGGTAAATGTAACAGAAAGTATTGGGGTGGGTCACAGAATCCGGGAAGGGGAGAAACCGGCCAGTTCCTAAAACCTCATTGGAAGAGTTCTTAGACCGCCACACTCTTGACATTTTGGACAAGATAATTCTTTGTTGTGAAAGGCTGCTCTGTACATTGTAGGATGTTTAGCAACATCTCTAATTTCCACCCACTAAATGCCAACATCACTCCCACAGTCTTGACAATGAAAAATGTCTCCAGACCTTGCCAAATATCCCCTGAATGGGAAATCGCTCTTGGTTGAGGACTACTGCTTTAGGGCGCTGTCCCATCTCTCACAACTCCCAAGCTGTGATCTTTTCTGTCCAGTTTCAAATTCCTGGGACAGAGATTCGATGTGGCCCAGTTCTGTTTATTCATGGATCAGTTAGCAATGGCAAAGGATTAGACGTACATCAAAGATATGGTTATTGGGAGAACTAGTATTTTGAATCAGGCTTGTTGCTCCATTTGGTGTCTTTAATAGGCACTGGACTACATTTAGAGGCCCTCATTAGCTATGTTAAGGAAATTGAACTTTATCCCAGGAGATGACTGCTAATAAAGAATTCTATACAAAAGGACATGATTATTAAAGTTGCCTGGTTATCAGTTTGGTTTTTGAAGTCCAGAGTTCAGGAGCAATTGTCTGGGGTGGAAGTATACTGCAGAGGGGATCCAATTAACTTATTGGATACTGTATTGGAAGGATATCAGTATCCCACAGAATTTATGGGAAGGTTAAAAGAACCAGACTTAGAAGGGGACTGGATCCAGTCAAACTCTAAGGATCTAGGTAGGAAAACTATTTGACATTCTCAACAAAACATGCTCTCTAACTAAGGGGAAGGAACAAATAGAGAGGGTGGTCTGAGAAGATTGCTGAATATTTATTTGGAATACTTGTTAAGGATATTAGGAAGGGTCGAACACTTGCAGGATCTTGTGGCTAAATGGCAAAGTGATGGGAGAGTTTAAATTGCATCACAGTATGTTGATGGGATGGTTTAGGTTGCATAAGGAAGGAAGGGGAAGGGCAGCAGCTAATAGCCTGGGGAGGAAAGGAAAAAAAACATCGTAGGATTGTAAATTTTATCTAGTTGGAAGAACAGCTGAGAAAAACAAATGAGAGGATTGGAAGCATTGGAGGTTGTGTCTGAAAGTGTCATGTTAAAGTTTTAAGATTTTAGAGGTGGAGTAGGCCTACTTTAAGACAAGATGTCAGGTAAGGCCATGGAAGTGAATTGCTGGAGAAGTTAAGGTGTATGTAGAGATAAATACTGCTAGGTCTATAATCATTCCTGTACTGGACATTCTTAAAAGGAAATACAACATCAATTAGACTGTCAGAAATTCTTTTCTCAAATGATAATATTATAAAATGATAGACTAATTATTTATATCTTTCAATTTCATGATAAAGCTCAATAAATAATTTTTGAAAGTTTATGTATACCAGGTCTTGAGCACTTGACATTAGAGGTACAAAAATGGGTAAATTATGGTCTCAGCTCTTGGGAAACTTCAGTGATTCTCATTCTGGAAAAAGAAGCATGAGTAGGATTACTAAGTGTAATCTATTTCTAGAACCATACTGCCATTGAAATTTGTGAGATTTGTTTTACTTGGATTAGACAACTGGGAAAGAACGAGTTAAATGTTACCTCTTAAGATTATAAATTTGGATTTTTTTTTTAAAGTAAGTTTTAGTTACTTACATTGACAGTATTATCTTAAAAGTAATCACCAATAATGTTGATTTTGACATTCAGTATACTAGTTGTTTATTTAACAAATACTTACCGAATACTACTTTGTATCAGGTACTAGTCCATAGTGCTGGGGTAAAAATCTCTACCCTCAATGGAGTTTGCATTTTAATCAGAGGAGAGTGATAGTAAATAAATATATAAATGAAATACATTGTATCAGTTTGTGGCAAGTGCTACTGAAAAAAATAACAAGGAGAGAGGATAGGAAGTGCAAGGAGGTAGCAATGGGGTTTGTAATTTTAAATCTGTTGATTCCAGAAGGCTTAATTGGGAAGGTAATATTTGAGAATAGATCCGAAAGAGGTGGTGGAAGCAGATGCAAAGATCCAGAAGTGGAAGCTTACTTGTTATTTTTGAAACATGTCTAGACCATCAATATAGGTGAAGTGGAATGAGGAGTGGAGTGGAGGATGATGAGATCAAAGGCCAGATTTTGTGAGGTCTTGTAATGACTTGGCTTTTATCTGAGTGAGATTGTAAGCCACTGGGAGGCTTAGAGCCAAGGGTCACTCTGCAGCCATGTAGGAAATAAATAATAGGAGGGCAAGCGTAGAAACAGAAGCCCAATTAAAAGTGTTAATTATCCAGATGGGAAAGATACTGGCTTGGACCTAGGTGGATGTAGCGGAGTTGTTGAGATATCAGAGCCAAAGGTTTTGCTGACCAATTAAATGCGATCGAGTGAGAAAGAGAGCAGTAATGGATGATTCCATAGTTTTGACATAAGCAGCTGGCAAGGTGGAGTGCTGTTCACTAAGTTGAAGACTGCTGGTGGGGCAGGCTTGTGGAAGATTAGGGGTTTGATTTTGGGTACATTAATTTGGATGCCTGTTAGGTACCTATGGAGATCTTTTTTATTTGTGAACTAATTTAGACTATATATTTTAGTCTGGCAACAATGTCAGTGTTTTCTGTGTATTTATCCTTCGATTTATGCAATACATAATTACAGCAGAATGAATTGTGAATTGAATTTTAGGGAGTGTTTTTGTTTTTGTTTTTTTGCTATGAAGTACACTATGTAGAGCCTCTGAAATCAAGTAGGTGACCATTTCTTTCACATTAATTTCCAAATATACCCTGTATTGATTTTTGCAAAAAATGTTTTTTCAGGAGACTGATTTGAAAATTTTAGGTGAAAAGGGAGTTGGATGCTTGTTCCATTGGATGTTGTAATATCACCTTCTTAGAATCAGAAGGGATTTGTTCCTTTCTATGAGAAGGAAATTATTAATACAGAGATTTGTCACTTGCCCAGTGTTAAGGTTTGACAGGTAGTGTTGAGTGATTAAGTCACTGATCCAGCACCCTTTTAATTTGATTTTTCTGTTGCCTACTCAGGCTATTGTTCCTACCTAGTGACCTGACTTTCTTTTACTCAATTTTCAGCATTTCCTTTATTATTCCTATGGTATTTCATCATCCTGCTGCAGTATCCCTCAGGAGATTCCTTTATTACTTGAGAATCCCTTGATTCAGCAGTTCTTTGAAGTTGTGGAAGCATAATTTCTCCACTTGTTTTTACTTGCATGTTTTTTTTTTTGCAATATTACTTTTTGCAATATTACACTTTGCCTTAATCCTACAGGTTACAGTCTAAATATTTCCTTAATAAGCTGACCTCTTGCCACTTACACATGTTTTAAATATTGCATGTTATATTACTTAGGATGAGTAATTTTATATATCTATTAAATATTGGTATTTCATCAATTGGTATTAATGACTGGAGCTCAGATTGAATGTGAGTTACAAGTAGAAGTCTTAATGACTAGTTCCATGAGTGAAATATGAACAGTTATCATATCAAGACAAAGTTATTAAAACAAAATTGAGAGTGAAGGAAATATGATTTAGGATATAGTAATTGTTTGATTTTCCAGCATTTAGACTTACTGTTGGTCTGTCTGATAATTCACTGACTTATTTTGAGACTTCTCCCAGACAAAATTCATGCTGTATATAAATTTTAAATCTCTATATTAGTCAATTCTTTAAGTCTTAATTTTAGTTGTATGTATTTATACTATTTTTCTACCCCAAAATACCAATAAGAAAGGGATCTCTGGCTTCTTTTTGCCACTGCTAGCATAGCATCAAGTTTTGGTTTTATTTGCTTTTGTCCATTTTTAAACCTTTTATAACTTGATGGTTAAGAATTAGTATTTAGGGATAAACTTAGTAATAGTGGAAAATTCAGAGATTTTAAAATTTGATAAAACTATCAAATTTTCAGGTATTAAATTGAGTTTCTGTTCCAAATTTTTCTTCTGCCATGATGCTTTATCTATAAATGAAATGTACTATAAAAAGGGGCATCCGTAATATGTAATTATCTATTTGCAACTTTAACAAAAGTAGAGTCAAAGAGACAGAGGTAGTCTAAGTCTCAGAGAAACTTGTATAGAAATAATGAATTAAAAACACACAAACGACAGCTTAGTGATATAAAATGGATAGTTATTAAATCTGTTTTGACTATAGCATGCATACCAAAGGAATATTTAAGGCAAGTATTTAGAGAAGTTAAGGGTAATTAGGTCCTTCAAATTTGGCTGCAATTTTATTTTTCACTATTTTTCAGTACTACACTTCTCCCTTTTGTTTTTTTTACCCATCTTTTTTTTTTTTTTTTTTTTTTTTTTTTCTGCCATCTGCATTCTCTTTATGACAGGGCATTCTCTCAGGCTTCATTTTACTTGTACATTTTCCATGGGCAGCTTTAGGCTAGTCTTCATTGGTTGTCTTTATTTTGAACTCCTTTAGGTCTTAAAATATATTGTTTGCTTTATTAAAACAAAAGCTTCATGTTTATTCTGTAGATTGTCATCTTTTTAAAGGCAAATTCACCCTGATAGGCTTTGAATTCTGAGGACAGTGACTTTGCTTGTCTAGTTTGCCATTGTATCTTTTGCATCTGCCACAGTACTGTTAGTAGTTGTTCAGAAACATTATTAGTTTACTGGAGAAATAAATTTATACTACGTTAGCTTTCATTGAATAAGTAGGGCATAAATTGGTTGCCCTGAATTCATTTTTGACTGGTTTAAAAAGTTGACATATCCAAAAAATTTAGATTAAAATGTTTTTTTTTCCTGATAAATGCCATAGTTCTCCAATTTATTTTTGAGTATACAGATACAGTTTATTGCTGATCTCTCTTTGGTTTGTGGGTTAGTTTTCATAGGTAACTTTAGCATTCTCTTTGAAATGAAATGAGGATTATAGTTTTAACTGGGCCTTTTGGCAGTTAAATTGACAATTTGTGTTTGTAAATTGCTTGTCTTTTAGAGTGCTTGTCCTAATTGGTTTTATTTAATGTTGAATTATACAGTTCAGTTTTCATAACTTTTGTACAATATAGCTATCTCATTTTTGTTAATTAGCATTTTAATATAAAAATTTTAAAATACATTTTAATAGAATAGTAGTAATTCCAGTGGTAGAAGGGATGAGGAAATCATAAATGGTTAATTTATCGTAGAATTTAAGCAGTGTTTGCTTTTAGTTAATCCAGTGTGAAATACAACTGTAATTTTAAAAAGTGAATCACAGCTAAAAATTTTCATATCATTCCTTTCCTCTTCCTTCCCTTAAACTTGCTCCCTTCTGTGTCCCCTGTGTACCCATTCCCTGCAGCGATCCCTGCTGGCTGTGGTGGAGATTGGTGTGCTGTGAATTTCATAATCACCCAAATGAGTACCAGAGGAGTCTAAGAAACCCTGGCAACTGACTACTTGCTTTCATCAGGAATAGGGACCTTTTGTCTGAAATTTCCTGCCCTCAGGTAATACTTCTATTCCCCATCGTTTTGTTTTCTCTCTATAAATGCAAACACTATGCCCCACATAAACATACTTAGAGAATAATTTCTAATTCTTAGTGTTTTAGTCAAATACTGATTTCATTTTTTATTTTTTAACTAGGTAGCTTATAGGCTCATGCAATTCCTTAGACTATCTTTTCAAATATATAAGGGTTGGCAATGTACTTAAAACCAGCTCTTCCTGATGTTGCCAAGAGAGTTTTATTAACTTAGAGTCAGCTGTTCAGAATAGTAATTAGCATTTGATCTACTCTTTAATGGGTAAGATTTCATAGTCTAATATAACTAATGAGTTATGAAGTCTCTTTTGATAAAGGATATTTTAATCGGTTCTCTCGCTGGACTTTAGAGTTTATTTTGTGTATTTAATGTTAATCATAATCTTTATCAAAGAGATGGAAATAACTCATGAATAGCATTGAAAAGAGGATTCTTTTTGAAGACTGTAAGGGTTCCCCACACCATTCTTCTCCTCTCCCCTGCCCCTTTTTAAAATTCATTATCAGGGAAAGCAATTATGAAACCAGATTCTTGTGGAAATGGCACTAAATTTTTTTCAACTTAGGACTCAATGAAAAACCTAGAAAGTCATGTCACTGAACATTTCTCATGCTTGGAAAATATATCCACATAAATACTTTGAACCTTTTCTAAAAGTCTAGTAAGACATTGGTAATTAAAGACTAACCATAAGTAGAATTGTACAACTCATTACATACGTACCCGAGGAGTAATGGGGCAGTTGATAAACTTCTCGGCCATATGTTAGCTAGCAATTATATAGATATGATGATGTATTGTTTTTCTTGTCTGCCTTGATTCCATGCTATCATTTGGGTATCTGGATCTCTACCACATTACTAAGGGAAAGATGACAAGTTTTAACCTTAGGTATGCCATTAATGAAACCATTGAGGTTCTCTGTAGAATATTGAAAGTTAAGGACTTGTGTTGTTTATAATGTCATTCAAAGATGATTCTGATTTTGTATATACCTCTAGCAAATCCTCTGGGACTTTTGCTCCTGAGGTATTGTCATAACTGTAGTCCTTTGCTTTTTCCTGACTATACTTCCTTAACATGTCTTTTTTTTGGCCTGGTTTGTGCTTAGCGTATTGAAGATGAGGTGTTATCATTTTATTTCAAGTTTAAACCACAGCTATTCCTTCGTTTATTTAAATCATCTACCAAGCTTAATTCCTTTTCCTTTACTTTTCATTTCAATTATAATTTCTTTTTATTTAAGTAACTCTTGAATTTATCTTCTTTCCCCTGAATCTAGCACATAGCAGACTACTTGTCACAAAATAATATTTGAATAATAAGATTTGAATATCTCTTTTCACTACCCAGATCTAACTCATAATTTCTTGTGTCACTTGTAACTAAGTGTTCTCATTTCCTTCTGGTCTCATAGTCCTTTATTCCATCCTTGGCACTGTTACCAGAGAGATCTTTCAAAAATGCTAATCATTTAATTCCTCAGTAGAAACCTTTTAATGGCTCATATTCAAGCTTTTTTCTTAAGTGTGTTTATAACAGTAGAATTTTTTTTTTGTCCACAGAAATAATAAATTGAACTTTATTGCATAGAATAGACAAAGTAGAGCTCCTCTAATTGAGTCCATTATTATGGGGCATCAGTTGTCATATCCTTTCTCTTTTTATTTCTTCTCCCACCTGGGTTGAATTATAAGCAACTTTTTTTTTTTTTTTTTTTTTTTTTTGTGGCACTGTACTCATATGTAGGATGAAACCCACATTTCTTGACATGGGATAACAAGAGTCCTTTGTAATTTGACTTCAGTTCATCTTTGAAGTCTTAGCATTCATTTCTTTCCAAACCACCTGATGGCATTATACTTCATTTTTGCCTACTGTGTGTGATCTTGTAACCTTCAACATGCTGCTGCTCTGCTCTATTGACCTGGCAGAAACTTACTCTGAAAAGCAGCTCAAGGGCTGCCTGCTTCTTGAAGCCTTCCGAAAGAAGTATTTTTTTTTTAATAGAATTGATCCCCTCTTCCTTTGTATCTCTATCTTATCGTATTCTCATTTTTATTGTAATATCTGTCACACAGTGCCTGGCACATAGTAAGACCTTAATGAACTGTAATGATTTGTTTATGTGCTTGTCTCTAATGATAAACTGTGAGATCTTTGAAAGCAGTTAAGTAAGTCTTGTTTATTTAAGTTACCCAAGAGCCTAATCAGAGCTCAGTATTTGCCATGAGGATGTATGTATAGTTGTGTCAGATCTTCCAATGTTTCAACAAAATTCAGAAACCTAGATTTCAATGTATGGTCTACAAATCCAGGTTTTTTAAAACACTGCAGGCCAGACAAAACATATCTGTGGGTAAAACAGCTCACAGGCTGCCAGTTTGCCACCTGTTCCATTCGTTAAATGTTTTTGTAGAAAAACTGGTTAGACAAGATTGGTTGATTTTCTTTACATGCATATTGCAAAAATAACCAAGCCAAACAAACTCTGTAAGTTGAGAATGCTCAAAAAAACAAGATAATTTACTATGTGCATACCTTCCTTGATCCTTGTTCCTGTTCCATTAACACTCTAGGTTTCATTAAAAATAATTATAACATTTATGCCATAAATATTTAATAAGCCTCACAAATTGACACTGAGAGTTCTTTGGGGGTGAAAATTGCCATATACTCTTATATCGCCTAGTAAATGTTCAGTAAATATTGTCGAATTGAAAATTGATGGGTATGGTAATGGAATGGTTATTGATCCTAAAATACCTTTTAAGTCAATTTGATTATAGTTTGGGGGTTCAGCCTTGGTGTGACCTTGAACAGTTGACCTAACCCCTCTGGGCGTCATAGTCTCTACTATAAAATGAGGACTTTGGATTAGAGGAACTTTTTAGGTGCTAAAATTCTGAAAGTATTTGATATTCTTTACCAGTATTAGTGCTGCCTGTGACTCAGTTTTTTTTTAACTTAGCTTAAAGTTGTTTCTAATATCTTTAGATTACAAATGTAATGGTATAGTTTTCAAAAATCCATGGTTCAGATACCTTAAAAAATCTTGTTCCTGTGTGTTTTATTGAGTTAACAAGTTTATTCTTTTTTATCGAGGTATATATACACCTACATATATAGGTGTGTATGTATGTATATATCAAGGTGTGCTCATGATAAATTACCTTTTTGAGGGGAGAATTCCCAATATACAGAGTTTGTTTAGCTTAATTATTTTTGAGATAAGCAAGGAAAGAAAATCAACCAATCTCGTATACCAATTATATATATGTGTGTAACCAATGATATACATATGCTGCATATACATATATATTTGATTTAAACAACTTTATTGAAATATATGAAATATATTGATTTATATGCAGACAATTGCAAATATTTAAGGTATAAAATTTGATGAAATTTTCAAATAGGCCCTCAAAAGTTTTCTCATGTCCCTTTTTAATCATCTCCTTCCTCCCCTCTTGCCTGCCTTTATAATTGTGTGATCTATTTTGTTTCACTTAGTTTGCATTCTCCAAAGTTTTATGTGAATGAATCATACAGTATACTTTTATTTCTGGCTCCCTCAGCATAATTATTTTACAATTACTCTATTTTGGTTTTATGCATTCTCTGTTACTGCTGTTATTCCTTTGTGGATATGCCAGAGCTTCTTGATCCATTCACCCGGTCGTTTGGGTTGTATCCTGCTTTTGACTATTACAAATAAAGCTGCTATGAATGTTTGTGTATAAATCTTTCTGAGGACTTATGCTTTTCATTTCTCTTGGGAAAATACCAACTAGGAAGGTTGGATTATATGTGGATGTATATATAACTTTTTAAGAAATTGCTAAACAACTTTCCATTGTGATTCCAAAATGTACATTTTATATTCTCATCAGCAAGTGTATGAAACTTCCAGTTGCTTCATATCTTCACCAATACTTGGTGTGATCAGTCTTTTTAATTTTACCCATTTTAGTGGATAAGTAGTGGTATCTTGTGGTTTTTAATGATATATACTTTTTCATGTGCTTATATACCATCTGTATGTCTTTTTTGGTTTGAAGGTCTGTTTGAATCTTTTGCTTATTTTATTAGTGGATGTCTTATTTTTGAGTTGTAAGAGTTCTTTGTATATTATAGATACAAGTTCTTTTTCAGACATGTTTTATAAGTATTTTCTCCTAATCTGTGACTTGTCCTTTAGTAACAGTATCTTTTGATGGGCATAGTTTTTAATTTATTTAAAGTTTAGTTTATTGAATTTTTTTCTTTTATGACTTGTGCATTTTTGTTGCATTAAAGAAGTCTTTCTCAAGCTCAAGGTCACCAAGATTTTCTCCTCTATTTTCTTACAGAAATTTTATAGTTTTAGTTTTGAGGGTTCAGTCTGTAATCCATTTAGAGTTAATTTTTGTTTACAGTATAAGGTAGGCATCAAGGTTCATTTTTCTTTCTTTCTTTTTTTAAGCAAGGCACCCCTTGGTGGACCTCACAGATTACAAGGATCTTGTTATTTTACAATCCCTTATTTTTTTTTATTTTTTACACTTACAGCACCTGGTCGTCTTAGGTGGTCTCCCATCCAAGTACTAACCAGGCCCGACCCTGCTTAGCTTTGGAGATCAGACGGGTTCGGGCTTGTTCAGGGTGGCATGGCCATAGAGGTTCATTTTTCTTTGTCTATTTTTTCTTTTTTGCATATGGCTATACAGTTGTTCCAACACAATTTATTGAAATATTATCTTTTTCTCTTTGAATTGTTTTTGCTTCTTTGTTGAAAATGAGTTGACTATAAATGTGGGTCTATTTCAGTATTCTCTATTTTGTTCCACTATCAGACTGTAATGATTACTGTGGCTTTACACCGATATCAGACTGTCTTGATTACTGTGGCTTTTTAATGTTATAAAATTAGTGGTACAAGGCCTCAAACTCTGTTTATCTTTTTAAAAGTTATTTTGATATTCTAAGTCTTTTGCATTTTCATATAAATTTTAGAATCAGATTGTCCTTTCTACTGCAAAGCCTTCTGTCTGTTTGCTTGGAATCTATAAATCTATTTGGGGAGATTTGACATCTTAACAATATTCAGTCTTCTGATCTACCTATATGTTTTATTTCTCCACTTATTTATGTCTTCTTTAATTTCTCTCAGTAATATTTTGTAGTTTTCAATATATAGGTCTTACACACATTTTGTCAGATTTATCTCTAAAAATTTTATACTTGTTATGCTAATGTAAATAATACTTTAAATTTCAGTTTCTAATTGTTTGTTACTAGAGTATGGAAACAATTGATATTTTTATAGCACTAACTTTTTGTCGAGTGAAATTTATATGTACAAAATGGATAAACTTATATGCAGCTCAGTGATTTTTTTAAAATAAGATTTTTATGTAAAATACTTCTAGATTTATAGAAAAGTTGTGAAGATAGTACTGGTTTACTATTGCTTCATGAAATTATTTTTATAGTTGTGTATGTGTGCAGCCCCCACAAAAGGAGTGAGGAGTTATTCCCTGAGGGTGAAATATCTACATAAGTACTTTGTAAATTTTCTACAGGGGAGAATTATATGTTCTATCCCAGTTATTTTTTTATTCAGTCATATGCTTATATCTGTGCAGACTCATGTTTATTTCTTTTATACTTTGGATTATAATCCATAATATTTTATTTTATTTCTCAAATTATTCCAGCTTTGGTTTTTGAGAGCTCTTTATTTGGCTCCTGTGTCCCTTTTATTGATTTTATTTTTTATATTGGTCTTATATCCTGTAACCTGCTAAACTCAATTATTAGTTCTGGTAGCTTTTCTTTCTCTCTCCATCTTTTTTTTTTTTTTTTTTTTTTTTTTTAAGATTCTGTAGGTTTTCTCCATAGATAGTTATGTTGTTTGGGGAAAAGACAATTTTACTTCTTTTCCAAACTTTCTTTTATTTCTTTTTCTTGCCTTTTTGTGTTGGCTAGAACCTCTATACAATGTTAAATAGAAGTGGTGAGAACACACATCCTTGCCTTGTCCCTGTCTTAGCAGAAAAGTAATTTAGTCTGTCATTGTTAAGTGTGATTTTAGCTGTAGGGTTTTCATAGATGGCCTTTATAGTTTTGGGGAAGTTCTCTTCTGTTCCTAGTTTGAGAGTTATTTTTCCAAGCATGTTGTCAGATGCTTTTTTATGCCTCTATTGAGATCATCGTGTGAGTTTACTTTTAATATGGTGCATTACGTTAGTTGATTTTTGAATGTTAAGCCAGCCGTCATTCCTTGAATAAGTACTTGGTCATGATGTATTGTACTTTTAATATATTGTTTATTGTAGTGAGTTATAGCTTGCCTTATGAAATTAGTGTAGCAGGTTGCAATCACCATTTTGAATAAAATAGACTAGAAAATATCAGACTGCATTAAACTATTGCTTCATGAAATTTTTTTGTCAGTTGTGTGTGTACTAGATTGTAACATAAAGTGTATTTCTTGACCTAACACATAAACATTTTTTGAAAATAACAAGTTCATTTTTTGATCCTGAAGATAATAAGGCATAGAGTAGGGCAAGAAAGCAGCTAGCCCTGCGAGAGGGGTGCCAGATTAAAGGAGGTACAACTTGGGCAAAAAAAATGGTGTTGGGTAAGGGAAGAAATAAGAAATACGGGTGTCTTTAGAAAAGCCTCATCACTTTCTGAGTTTTGATTGAATGAATTTTTTTGGCTGCATGATGAAGCCCATGAACTGTGAAAGGATGTAATTAGTTGCAGATTAATAATAACTTAATGTTCTTAGCCAAAGGACTTGGCAGTCTATCAAATTTTGGGAAGTCTCGCCAAGAACATCCTCTCTTGTATAACTTTAACATGTGGTCTTAAGATACTTTTCTTGAAATATTGTTTTGAATAAAATCAAGCAGAAGCTGTTAAATTTGCTTATGCAAAGATATTGGTTCTTGTAATATCTCTTCAATATGGAGAATTTGTGGGAGTACACAAACTTGAGATACTAGCTAGTGATTTCAATTACTAATTCATTTCAAGGGTATTTGAGTTGGACTCAGTTGGAGAGAATGGAACGTGATGGGGGAATAATCTTTATGGTACCTTTAAGTTTTAAAATAGTGGATCTGTGTTAGCCTCTTAGTTGTACTCCTTTATTATTTGTTAGCTTGATCCTAAGGTAGTGCCTTAGTTTCAGATTTTGAAGAAAAGAATCTGATTAAGCAGCTTAGATGCCTTGTCAACCTCTAGATCAATCAGCTGTTATCCAAGGAAATATGTTTAAATGTCTTAGATTTGCACCTTTTCTCTGGTTATAGCCTTTCTCTGGGAAGATAGAATCACTAGTAATTGGGTAGCCACCTAAGAGGTGTCTGCTTATTAATAAAGAGTTAATTTAAGTAACTTAAAAATCAAATTATGTATTGAAATAATTTATTTTCCAGATGGTTAAAATTAATCCTCTTTCTTTAGGGCAATGGTTCTTAGCCTTTTTGATGTCTAAAACCCTCTTTTGATGATACAGTAAAATATCTTACACCCTTTGAAACCCATCCACAAACTTTAAGAATGCGTACTTTAAGTTTTTTAAACAATTTAACATACATCGTTAAGTTCTCTGTAAAATCTAGTTGTTCATGCTATAGCATGAAATATCATAAAATAAAGATGAATCTTTCTAATTACAGCTATTATTTGAGAAAAATATTATTAAGTAGCAGAGCCTGTTCTTAAGTTTAGAAAAATAGTAGGTATTAATGTAAATCTCTAACATGTACAGTGATAGGAACCGTAAATATTTTACAAACAAAGTAAATAAATCAAGAAATGCATATTTGCTGGTGAGGTTTTAAAAGAATGTTTCAGAGGTTTATTATATTAATGCAAAAAGGTAAATATGAAAGGAGGTAGGTAACTATGTCAGAAAAGGGTTTTTATAAACTATGTTCTAAGATTCTTTTTTAGCCTCTAGGATTATATGATTCTACCCTCAGTTATTATATTTAACCTGGAGATGATTCATTTCACTAATCTGTGTCAGGTTGCTTTAGCAAATAAAACAACTGTTTGATCTTTGTTTTCATGATGTAGCTATAAAATGAATCTGATGAAAGTTCAATAAAAGTATGACTAAAATTTATAGTAATATCACGTATAAAATATATACCTTTCTGAATTATGATCTACTACAAACCTAGTGTTTTGTCAAGCCAAAATTTTTTTTAGAAAATTTTGATCACTCGTTATGTAATGTCTCTATATTATTCATATTCCAGTTTAACTAGTATCTTAATAACAGCTAACACTCACTGAGTTTTCTTATGTGTTAGGGACAGTTCCTAGCATTTTATGTGTTCTAATTCACTTAATATTCAGAACAGCCCTATGAGGTAGGTATTATTATCCCCATTTTATAGGTGAAGGAGTTGAGGCATAGAGAGGTTGAGTGGTAAGTGGTATTTTTCTTGCAAAGCTGGGATTCTTGATTTCTCATATATTTATGCTCTGTTCTCTTAAGCAAATTATAAGCCTTGATTATATGGACTTAGCTTTCTTTGTTTTTCCCTAAATGTTTACTTAGCATAGTGCTTTGCACACAATTTAGACTTTAATAATTATGTATTGATTGTAAAATATAGAAATTAAACCCATTCTTTCCATTTGCCTGGAAAATTTATTCCTCTAATTAGCTGTTTGTGTTGTAAATACTGAAAAAACTAGTAAACTTATTTTCATGTATTATATGCAATTAAGGAAGATTTCGGATAAAATGGAAGCCTGTTTTTATATTTTAAGTATGTTTTAAAAATTGTTACATTGTTAAAAATATGAGAAAGTTAACCATTGAAAAATATACATTCACATTAAAATTTATTTTATATGGTACTAATGTTAGAATAAAGAACACATTGATTTTAAAATAAACCTCTTTGCATGCCATAATATACATAGTAATGAAACATTAGTCTATGTCCTGAATTTTAAAAATAAAAATATCAGTAAGAGTTGTGCCATTTTTATCTTTATTAGGTGATATGACTTCTGTGCAGTAGTTGTAACTTTGACATATTGAGGTCAATCAGCTTTTTCTTTTATTCGTGCCTTGAGTCTTTGTTAACATATCTACTTGGATTTTATATAGATTTCATGCTTCCATTCTCCTCACTCCCCTCATCTACACTAGATAAATAATTATTCAGAGTATAATTCATTGACATAGATTTCTACCATTTTTTAAAGTTCAGCTTTGAAATAGTTATATAACTTTTTAGAGCTTTAAATAGTTCTTTGGAGAGCCGAAATGGTTTATTTCAGATAACAATTTATTTTCTTTAGGATCAGGCCCAGTATCATAACCCTTCTCAATTATAATATTTAAAAGAGTAATACAGTTATCTGGGAACTCTGAATGGCAATTCTGTCCAAAGAGCCCGCAGTAACACTTGGAAAAAGCATAGGCAGACATACAGTTCTTCCATGCCACAATGCTCTTTTGTGAGTATTCTTCCCTTTGCTTGCCTAGTATACGCTTAGTTAAAGCCTGCTTTTCCTATATCAATTAAATTACGACAAATTTGGGAAACATTTGTGCAAACTGAAAGATATGTAAGTTAAAGTCTGACATATGAATAATAGAAATAAATAATTTGATATATATATACTACCACCCAATGTAAGACACAAGCTTTCTAATAGCTGTGAATATAACAGCTACCAATATATCTTTAGTTTTCTATTTAAAATATTTTAACAGATCAGCCATATTAATATATTTTCAAGATTAGCTCCATAGCTCTGCCATTTTAAAGTCCTCTTTGAATAATCATGAACTTTAGATATTGCTCCAATTAGAACTATAATCAGTGTGTTCATACTTTAAATAGAAAGAGAGATGGAGAAAGAGAACTCTTAGTTGGATATTTGTTTTGTATGAGATGCTTTATATATTATCTTTAACCCTCACTAAAATCTTTTGAGGTTGGTGTTATTTTCTGCATTTTTACAGATGAGCACACTGAGGCAGAATGGTATCACAGTAAGTGGCTACACTGGAATTTACACCACCTGACGTTAAGACCCACACTCTATGCAGATGTTATTCCTTTGGTATGAACTAATTTGAAGATAGAATTTTTTGTGAATGACGTATACTTCAATCTCTCCATCTTTCGCTTTTACTCGTCAGTCCTGTCTTTTAGAGTTTCTGTTGAACTATTGTCTTTGTAAAAGTAATATTTGCTCCTTATACACTTAAACATACAGAAATGTATAAAACTGAAGAAATAAATCTAAAATCTCAGCAGCTATAGGTACTCTTGATATTTGAGATCTTATGATGCATTTTTTTTATAATTGAAATCACAGTATAGAATTTTGAACGTTGAATTTCCATTCGACATTTTTTATATGATTGGGGAAATATATTTGATATGTATATCTCATAAATATCATAATGTATCACAATTAAAGGGATTATCCCCTTTTGGACATTTAGCTGCTTTCACTTTTTTCCCTTTGTAAATGTCATTGAGCAGAACATTCTCGTACATACCCAATCAAGATGTTGCCTAACTTCTCCACTAACCACCCCCCTCTCATATGCACACACACAAATTCCACCCTGCCCAACACTACAGATACATAATCAGATGTTGTGTTCATGAATTACTCAGATCTGTCTTTTTCTGAAATCTGTCCCTCTGTCTGTCCTTCCTTCCTGTCTTCTTTCTCCGTGAGTAAAGTTGCAGTATTTTTGAAGTACAGTTAGGTTCATTTGTTTTAGTTTGCTTTCAGTTTTAGGTGTTTCCCTTCTTCTCATTCTTATTTTATTTTATTTTTTACATATGTGGAGTATTAATTTGCTTTTCGAAGTCAAAACTGTTCAGAGACAGCCCCTCCTTTTGTGTACTCTATCTGCTGTCTTACAATCAATGATTTTTCTTTTCTTTTATTTATTTTTTTATTAAATTTATTGAGGTAACATTGGTTCATATTATTATATAATTTTCAGGTGTACATTATAATTTGACATCTGTATATTCTATTGTATGTTTACCACCCAAAGTCTAGTTTCTTTCAGCTACCATATATTTGATCCCCTTTACCCACTTCACCCTCCTCTTATCCCCCTAAATTTGACCTCCTTTATTCCATCTACCTCCCTCCTCCTCCTTCACCCCCTATCCTCTGGTAACCACTAGTCTACAGTCCATGTCCATGAGTTTCTGTCCTGTTCCTTTGGTGCTTTTAGGTTTAAATCCCACATATAAGTGATATCATGTGATTTTCAACTTTTTCTGTCTGACTTATTTTGCTTAGTATGATTATATCAAGGTCCATCCATGTCGTTGCAAATGTATTTCATCTCTTCTTATGGCTGAGTAACATTCCATTGTATATATGTACCACAGCTTCTTTAGCCAGTCATCTATCGTAGGACACTTGGGTTACTTTCATGTCCTGGCCACAGTGAATTATGGTGTGAACATTGGTGTGCAAATATCTTTACAGATACGAATTTTCAAATCTTTGGGGTAAATACCCAGTAGAGGGATTGCTGAATCATATGGTAGATCAATTCTTAGTGTTTTGAGGAACCTCTGTACTGTTTTCCATAGTGGCTGTACCAATTTGCAGTCCCACTAGCAGTGCATGAGGGTTCCTTTTTCTCCACATCCTCTCCGACATTTGTTATTACTTGTTCTGTTGATTACAGCTATTCTAACAAGTGTGAGGTGATATCTCATTGTGGTTTTGATTTACATTTCCCTAATAGCTAGCGATGTTGAGCATCTTTTTATATATTTGTTGGCCATATGTATGTCCTCTAGGGAGAAGTGTCTGTTTAGGTCCTCTGCCCATTTTTTGATTGGACCGTTTGATTTTTGTTGTTATTGAGTCTTATGAGTTCTTTGTATATTTTGGATGTTAGGCCCTTATCAGAGGCATTGCTTGCAAATATATTTTCACATTTGGATGGTTGTCTCTTTACCTTGTTGACGATTTCTTTTGCTGAGCAGAAGCTTTTTAGTTTGATATAGTCCCATTCATTTATTTTAGCTTTTACTTCCCTTGCCTTTGAAGTCAAATTCATAAAATCCTCTTTATTCCAAGGTCCTTGAGTTTAGTTCCTATGTTTTCTTCTGTGCATTTTATTGTTTCAGGTCTTATAAGGTCTTTAAATCCATTTTGAGTTAATTTTGGTATGTGGTGACAGACAACAGTCCAGTTTCATTCTTTTGCAGGTGGACTTCCAGTTTTCCCAGCACCATTTATTGAAGAGGCTTTCCTTTCTCCGCTGTATATTTTTGGCTTTTTGTCAAAAATTTTTTTGCCCATATAAATATGGGTTTACTTCTTGACTCTTGATTCTGTTCCACCAGTTCAGTTCGTGTGTCTGTTTTTCTGCCAATACCATGCCGTTTTGATTACTGTCACTTTGTAGTATAATTTGAAGTCAGGCAGAGTGATGCATCCAGCCTCATTCTTTTTTCTCAGGACAGCTTTGGCAATTCAAGGTCTACTGTGCTTCCATACAAATCTGCTGGTTTTTTTGTTCTATTTCTTTAAAAAATGCTGATGGGATTTTGATGGGGATTGCATTAAATCTGTATAGTGCTTTAGGTAACATGGTCATTTTAACTATGTTGATTCTTCCAATCCAAGAACACAGAATATCTTTTCATTTCTTTGTATCTTCTTCGATTTCTTTTAGAAGGGTCTTACAGTTTTCATTATATAGGTCCTTCACTTGTTTCGTTTGATTTATTCCTAGGTATTTTATTCTTTTTGTTGCAATTGCAAAAGGAATTATTTTTTCCACTTCTTTTTCTGATACTGCATTATTAGAGTATAGGAACGCTATGGAGTTTTGAATGTTGATTTTGTATCCAGAAACTTTACTGTATTTGCTTATTGTTTCTAGTAGTGTTCTTTAGGAGTCTTTAGATATTTCTACATAGAGAATCACGTCATCCACAAATAGTGACAGTTTGACTTCTTTATTTCCTACTTGGATGCCTTTTATATCTTTCTCTTGTTTGATTGCACTTGCTAGGACCTCCAATATTATATTAAATAACAATGGTAATAGTGGACAGTCTTGCCTTGTTCCTTATCTTAGAGGGAAGGTTTTTAGTTTTTCACCATTAAGTATAATGTTGGCTAAGTGTTTGTCATATATGGACTTTATTATGTTAAGGTACTTTCCTTCTATACTGATTTTGTTAAGTGTTTTGATCGTAAATGGGTGTTGTATCTTGTCGAAGGCTTTTTCTACATCTATTGATATGATCATATAATTCTTATTTTTCATTTGTTTATGTGGTGTATCACATTAATCAATTTGCATATGTTGAACTATCCCTGTGTCCCTGGGATGAAGCCTACTTGATCATGGTGTATAATCTTTTTAATATGTTGCCATATTCAGTTTGCTAGTATCTTATTTAGGACTTTTGCATCTGTGTTCATGAGAGATATTGGTCTGTAGTTTTTTTTTGTGTGTGTTATCCTTACTAGGTTTTGGTATCAGAGTAATATTGGGCTCATAAAATGAGTTGGGAAGTATTGTATCCTCTTCGATTTTTTTGGAAGAGTTTGAGGAGAATAGGTATTAAATCTTCTATGAATATTTGGTAGAATTCACTGGTGAAGCCATTGGTCCTGGACTTTTACTTTTTGGTTAGGTTTTTGATGATTATTTCAATTTCCATACTGCTGATCGGTCTATTTAGATTTTTTAGTTCCTCTTGATTCAGTCTAGGAAGATTGTATTTTTCTAAGTCCTGGTCCATTTTTTCTAGGTTATTAAACTTGGTGTTATATACTTTTTCATAGTATTCTTGTTTGATCCATTGTATTTCTGCAATGTCAGTCATAAATTTCCCCTTTTTCATCCCTGATTTTGTTTATTTATGTCCTTTCTCTTTTTTCTTTAGTGAGTCTAGCCAGGGGTTTGTCAATTTTATTAACCTTCTCAAAAAACCAGCTCTTTGTGGCATTTATTTTTCCTATCTTTTTTTTTTGTACTCAATTTCATTTATTTCTGCTCTAATTTTGATTATTTCTTTCTGACTGCTGACTTTAGGATTCATTTGTTCTTCCTTTTCTAGTTTTTTAAGATGAAGCATTAGGTTGCTTATTTGGGCTTCTTTTTGTTTTTGGAGATAGGCCTGTAATGATATGAACTTTCCTCTTATGACCTTTTTTGCTGTGTCCCAAAAGTTTTGATATGTTATACTAACTTTATCATTCATTTCTATGTATATCTTGATCTCTCTCTATTTCTTCTCTGACCCAGTTATTCTTCAGTAGCATGTTGTTTAATCTCCATGTATTTGTGATTCTTCCTGATTTCTTTTTGCGGTTGATCTCTAGTTTCAAAGCATTATGATCAGAGAATATGGCTGATAAGATATCAACCCTCTTTTATTTGTTGAGGTTATCTCTGTGTCCCAGTATGTGATCGATTCTTGAGAATGTTTCATGTGCGCTAGAGAAGAACGTATAAGCAGCTGTTTTGGGATGGAAGGCTTTGTATATGTCAATTATGTCCAGTTGGTCTAATGTGTCTTTAAGGATGTTATTTCCTTATTGATTTTCTGTTTGGATGATCTGTCCATATCCGACAGTCAGGTATTTAGGTCCCCTGCTATAATAGTGTTTTGGTCTGTTTCTCCCTTTAGTTTTGTTAGTAATTGCTTTACATATTTCAGAGCTTTCTGATTGGGAGCATAGATATTAATAAGTGTTATATCTTCTTGGTGCATGATTCCCTTTATCATTATGAAGTGTCCCTCAGTATCTTTTTTTACCTTTTTTAGTTTGAAGTTTATTTTGTCTGATATTAGAACTGCTACTCCTGCTTTTCTCTGAATGCCATTTGCTTCAAATATCATTTTCCACCCTTTCACTCTGAATCTGTATTTGTCTTTGGAGGTGAGATGCGCCTCCTGGAGGCAGCATATGGTTGGGTTTTGTTTTTTGGCCCATTTTGCAACTCTGTGCCTTTTTTATTGGTGAATTCAGTCCATTTACATTTAGTATGATTATTGAAATATGAGGTCTTCTTATAGCCATTTTATCTTTTGCTTTCTGGTAGCTCGGTGTTTCCATTGCTTCTTTGTCCTTGTGTTTCTGTTTTCTTTATTTTGGTTGGCTTTTGTGGGTTTTGCCTCTGGTTCTTCTTGTTTTATGTTATATACAATGGTTCTGAACCTTTGGTGTGTGGTTACCATTACAAATATGAAAAGGATAGTTTCATATATATAGTTGTCCATTTTCTTCTGCATGTGCCTTATCTACATTCCCCTTTGCAAATTTGGATCTTTGAATCCTCCCCTTTTCAGTTATTGTTATCTCAATTTGTCCATATGTATGCTGAACGTTCATTACTATACCATCTTGCTATAGCAATTATCTTATTATTATTTAAGCTTACAATGCCCTGTTCTCAGTAAGGGCCGCACCATCTGCTTCTCTTTGCCGGATAGTCACTTTACTCCTAATTGTGGTTATTTATTTATTTATTTTTTGGTCATTTTGTCTTAGGTGAGCTGACCCCCTTCAGTATTTCCTATAGTGAAGGCCTCATAGTGGAGAATTCCCTCAACTTTTGTATGTCTGGAAAGGTCTTAATTTCTCCTTCATATCTAAAGGAGAGCTTATCTGGATATATTATTCTAGGCTGGTAGTTCCTTTCACTTAATAGTTTAAATACTTAATTCTGTTCCTTTCTGGCTTGTAAGGTTTGCTTTGAGAAGTCTGAGGATAAACTAATGGGTTTTCCTTTATAATGCACTGTTTTCTTTTCCCTGGCTGCCCTGAGAATTCTTTATTGTTGACTTTTGATAACTTTAATACAATGTGTCTTGGTGAAGGCCTTTTGGGTTGAGATAATTGGGTGTTCTGTTGACTTCTTGAATTCCGAGCTCCAGCTCATTCCTTAGATTTAGGAAATGCTCATCCACTATTTGTCTGACTGTACCTTCTAGTCCCTGTTTCTTTTCCTTGCCTTTGATAATACCCATTATTATGTTTCCTCTCCTGATGGTATCAGCTAGTTCTTTTATTTCTCTTTCATTATTTTCCATTCTTCAATTTCTCTCTTCTTCCTTCAGATTTATTTCTAGATTTCTGTTTTCGATATCACCGATCCTTTCCTCCATTTGGTCGACTCTATTTCCCAAGCTTGTATTTCATTTTTCAACTCTTGCAGTGTGTGTGTGTGTGTGTGTGTGTGTGTGTGTGTGTGTGTGTGTGTATGTTTTAATCTCCAGAAGGTCTATTTGGTTCTTTTTGAGGATTTCAGTCTCCTTGCTCTGCTCATCTAGTTGTTTTTTAATTCCTGAAATTGTTGATATAACTCATTTCGGAACTCCTTTCCTGGCTCCCTGCTTCTGCCCATGTCCCTCTGTCATATATTCTCAGTAGAGTTATCCTTTAAAAATGAAAGTCCCATTCTAATCAAAAACTATTTTTATCATTGTCAAATTCCCAGTACCTATTAGATATAGGGACACTAAATCCTCACTTAATGTTGTTGATAGATTCTTGGAACTGTGGTGAAAGGACGTGTTATGAAACCAATTTTACCAGAGGCTAACTGATATAAACAAGAATTAAGTTCCTGGGGTGTATTCAGAGCAGGGGGCCTGAAGAAATGGCTTCTCTGTTTACAACACGTACCCAACAGGAATCTGGGGTCATTGTGACAAGGGGCACAAAACTTGTGGCCTTCCTATGAACAAACACCCCACATGTTTCCCTCTGCACCTCTACATGGCTTCTGTGCAGGACTGATGGGACAGGACTCAATATTAAGAAAAGCTGCAGTTTTTAGTGAGGGGATTGCCACCTAGAGCCTTTCCAGTGCGTGCATGGGTGTGCCATGGGTGGTCTTAGATATAAAGGCTTTGAACCTCTCTTTTCAAAAAAAAAAAGTTAAATTCCTCTGGATCTCATCGATGTTCTAATGAAATGATGTTATTTAAGGACCTGCTGTATAAATTAAAATTAATTGAATTAATTAATAAACAAAATGTTCAAGTCTTTATATAATCGGTCCTCTCTTTGTCCTTCTACATTTATCTTCTCTCCTGGCCCTCTTGCTACATTTCAGATACTGATCTTTTTCTTTTTAGTTCTATTTTGTACCATGCTCCCTCCTGCCTCAGAACCTTTATATGTTTATTTTCACTGCTTGGAATACTCTTTCTTTCCCTACAGCCTCCTTTTTCTTTTGTAGTTAATTTCTGTTACTTATCCTTTAGATATCAGCTCAAAAGCCCTTTTTTCAAAAAAGCTCTGTGTTAAAACCCCTTACTGTATGCTCTCTCAGTCATGCTGTTTGATCTTCTGACTTACCAACTAAACTGAAAATTGCACAAAAGTAGGCATCTTGAGTGTACTGCTTGCCAATATATGTGTCTGAATCGTGAATCTTCAATGAGTACTTGTTGAATGCTCCCTTCTAGCTCTAATATTCTGCTTTGAGAAAGTGGCAGATCATTCCTATATGATTAGGAATGTTAGGCTATCAGGAAATCTCATGGTGTTAAACTAAACATGATTGTAGTTAAGTATAATACAGCTCAGCATCACTGATCAGATGTGGGCTAAATATGAATTTTGTATTTCTCAGTTGACATTCTGTGAGGAGATATGAATCTGGATAAAGTCCGGCTCAAGAAATTCTGGTTTAGAGTCAATGGCAAAGCATGGGTATATTGATTGATATTCTTGTTGATATGTGGGGCATGTAAATAACCCAGTACATTTTGTTACATTAATATCAGCAAAAGGTAAAAGTTTGGCTAATAATTCTTGTTTTTGATAATTAATTTTGTCAGTAGTTTCATTTTTGGGTAATGTTAGCAATTTTTCATTTTTTTGTTTTAAGGGTTGTTTTAAGGAATAAATAATGTATATGAAAGTACTTCCAAGTACATGTGTAATCTATTATTACTGTTATCATTATTGTAATATTGGACAAATAAGTTACTCATTATGTTTACTCATGTAAAAAGTGGGCATAAAAATAGTATTAACCCTATAGGATATCACAGCAATTAGATAACATAGTAATGCATGTGTGCAAGAGCCTGGTACATAGTAAACTGTTGGAAAATATTCACTATTATTTTAACTATTATTATTTATTATTTACAATCTTTCTTAAGTTTAAGAACTTCCATTTTTAAGTGATTGTAGATGATCCAGTGTCCACTCTTGGCATTTTCATTATGCACTTTACACTTCAGTTATCTTAACTCCTATAGAAAGGATAAATGATATTTGTACAGCTAGCTAATTCAGGGTTGCAAATACTGGTATTTTTAAGAGTCTTACATAGAAAACAACAGCATTGGCTTCCTAAACAGAATTGCATAATCCCTTTCTCCAGAAACCTTTTAGGACAAAATGTGTGTACTATAATTTATTTCTGGAATGATCTGGGTTAGTTTCTAAAGCTGAGGATCACTGGATGATTCTGAAAAAAGTGCTAATGTCCATTGATTATAATTCTCGGGATGATGAATGACAGCAGCTACTGTTGCTGCTGCTTCTCAAGTGTCTCTTCATTTCCTTACCTTCCTTGTAAGTTTATTAGTAGAATAGAAATATTTCCTTTTCTGATGTAGTCTGTGGTGAAGTGAATAAAATATGATATGTACTGCTTTGCATAATGTCTGGAAAATAGTGGATATTTACTAAATATTTATAAAATAGAAAGGCACTAAGAACCAGAGCTTGATTACATATGGGAAAATGATATTCAGATGTGTGCCCCAAACACTGTAGGCTTTGTGTAAGAGAGCTGTGGACGAGAAAGATCAAAACAACAACAGCAAAACCACACTGAAAAGCATGCATTAAAGTAGGGCCTTTCACTGTGGTTTTGGGTATCTTAGTGCTTCTATTACATTTTTAATGTTCTGTAAATTTGCAAAAATGACTCCAGGATACAGTACTGACACTAAAATAAATGTCAATATATATTTTCTTTCAGATTTACCAAAAATTTATCTCCTGACAAGATAAATCTAAGTACCCTTAAAGGAGAAGGTGAACTGAAGAATTTGGAGTTGGATGAAGAGGTGCTCCAGAATATGTTGGATTTGCCAACATGGCTTGCTATCAACAAAGTTTTTTGTAATAAAGCATCTATTAGGGTGAGATTTTGATATTTATGGAAAGCATTTTCTGTTTTTATTTTTTAATATCATCCCTATATCTTGTAATAAATATTTTGTTTTAGGTAATTTTGTAAAGAAGCATTTTAACATAATTTAAAAAGACGAATACCTTTGTCTAAATAATTTCATGAATGTGTAGCTTATAAATTTAAAATCCTATACTAATATGTTATTAATTTATAGATTTTCATTTTTATTTAAAATTTAATATTAACATTTACATAAGATTGTTGATAGTTTATTAATAAAATAATTGGTTAAATTTGTTACATATTCAAGTATTTTTTCAAAGCACTTGTTATCACATGGGACAATTTAAGTTTATAATAAGTAAACACTTAAATGAAGACATAAGGACTGATGAGTTATCTTATTCTGTACATTATATATTTTTTGAAGTTTTATTTCTTTTTCTTATTTGTTTCTTATTTTGAGAATTTTAAAATTCTCTTTTATTATTATCATTCCTATTTAATAAAACTTACTTCTAGTTACCTTTGATACTTCTTATGTCATATCACTTCTTGCTCTTAAAGACTAGGCTTAGTTTGAAAGTCTGCTCAGTAGAACTGCTGAATGCTAATTTAGTTCATAAAATTGAGATGGAAAGGTTTCTGTATCCTTTGATAGTCACCTTCAATTTTTTGTTCTGTCCTCCATAAACCCAAACCAAATGTCTACAAAGACATCTTTTTAGTGCAGGTTACTTTTGAATGTTACTTACTTGATATTATCTACATTTTACATTAATGGCCTCTCTTTTATATTTGTCTTGAATATCTACAAAATGATTGGTCAGAATTCTAGAATTTCAAAAATTGTTAAATGAACAAAACACTCACTATACTTTGCTGGGAAGCTTAAATCATGAAATAAAAATGTGGATTTTTAAAAATACCTTGAATAAGTTTTTTTTTTTTTTACAGTGACATTGGTATATATATTTCATTGTGTGCTCATCGCCCTTTAGTAGTTTTTTGTTTTTTTTTAATTACAATTGACATTGAAATTAATTTATGTTAGTTTCAGATGTACAGCATAGTGGTTAAACATTTTAAAATGCATTTTAAGGACTGGAAAGAGACGATATTTAAGAGAAACTGAAATTCTTATTTAAAAATATGACTAAGAAAGTGTGACTGGTAGTCTTTTATATAAAATAGGTACATCTAATTTTAAGAGTTTAAATGAATTGCTCAGTTTATTATTTGCAATTTAAGAAGAAAGTCATCTGATATAATTTGGTATGTCTGTCATTTGGTATGTATGACAGACATACCAAATTATATTTAAGAGAGCACCTGTGTTGGTTACTGTTTTACATTTTTTTAAACGATCTGTTTTAAAGAAAAAATTTTTCTTTTTTTAGATCCCATGGACAAAACTGAAAACACATCCCATCTGTTTGGTGAGTTTTGAATTGCCTCAGAAATAAGCATTTATATATGCGTATAATCTGTGTTAATACATTCTGGGTTTAGAAATTGTTCTTCTGTAAAATCTGATCTCAGTAGTATTTGGCTACTTACAGTTTTTCTCCCATACTCCTGTAATACAGCTTTCCATAAGATAGTAATTGCCTTGAGAAAAGTCTGAGCACATTGTTTTCTGTTTTTGGTACTTGCCTTTTTAGACCTTTGCTCCTAAAGAAATGAAAGAGAAAATAGTCTTAAAGAATATTTTCATAATATACATAAAATTATCTAGTCATTTACATTTTTAATGTATCTTTATTAGTCCCTGGATAAAGTAATAATGGAAATGAGTACATGTGAAGAACCACGAAACCCTAATGGCCCATCACCAATTGCAACTGCTTCAGGACAAAGGTAAGCTGTTTCTATTTATCCTTGTGACTGGCAAAGGAAATTCTTTTTTATAGTCGTCTCTGTTATCTACAGTAATAGGACATAAAATAAAATCCCCTAACCTCAAACAGTTTCTCTTTCAGCTATCTCTCCCATCAAATATTTTACAGTTTTAGTATATATGTTACAAAAGTAGTAGAATTGATTTTTAGCCTCTTTTATTCATTTTGCTTTTCTTGATTTTTTTGATCATTAAATAATAATGATCAAACAAAGGCACAGCAGGTAGCAGAAAATGGAAGCAGAAGAGCTTAGATATTCTATAAATCAGATGTATGTTATTTATTCTACACATCAGTGGAGATTTTATGACTCTAAAGATTTAAGTTGATGCCTAGTAAAATTATAGACCTTTTGGATTACTCTTAACATTCATTAAATAAAGAATGCTTGCAGATTGTATTTTGATAGATAAAAATCAAATGCTAATAAAGTAGAAGCATGGGGGCCATTTCACAAAGCCTTCTTGAAAAGTTAGACTAGTTCTTAAAAATATATCTTTAAAAAAAATCCTATTTTTGCATTCAGTGAGTTTGGATCTTGTATTATACATCATTTCCTCAAGGCAGAATTTCTGCGCTACTTTACATTGTGCAGCTCTTCATATAAAATGTTCACATAAATTTTAATGTGACTAGTGCCTCCTCAAGTTGTACAGCATGGCAGCCCTGAACATTTATAGTATTCTGGGTGCTGAGTAAAACCAGTGATAAAACTCTTCTTGGAGATACACATGCGTGCGCGCACACACACACACATACACACATACACACACACACACTCTTACACCCTCCTTCTCTTTCACCAAAGTTGAACCACCTTTACATTAGTGCATTCTGTTAGATGTACAATTTATATTTGGACTAAAGGTAATAGCGACTGGGAAAAGTGCTTCTTTGTAGTTTATGCATCATCCAGCAATTTGAGATTTTAAAGTTTAGATTACATTTTCAGGTTTGATAGAGTGGATTGGAGCAGTTGGCCTTTAAATCAGCTAGAGTCAGAAAAATTAGAAAGTGGAGATGATTATAAGATTATTGAAAGAAATTTACTATTAATGACTTACTTTAGATGTGGCGGAAATTGGATTTTTGTCAATGTTCGCTAAGTATAGTTGATAATGTTCTTTCTAATTCATGTTTTTATAGTTAAATAAGCTTATCATTTTGGCTTTGTAATGATATGATGATAAACCTTATGTTTTGACAAGTGGCAGCATGGTTCATCTATTTCCACATTTTCTAGACCTCAGTTGTAGCAATCACTCAAGGTGTTTATTAAATCTGTGGAGCCTTTTAGGCTTCTTCTTTTGAAATTATGATTCATTAGGTCTATAATGGTTATCAAGAATATGAGTATGTATATTTAACATTTCTTTAGTCATGCAGCTTAGGGAAACTGATCTATTTGATTTTGTTTCTAGCTAAGAGATTAAAAGAGAGCGAAATTAATATTTAATAGGCTTAGGAGAAACTTGTAAGTTGAAATTTAAATTTTTAAATTTATAATGGATGATTTCTAATATGTAGACTTCAGTCATTGATTCAGGCATCACCCTTCTGTTGGTAAATCCTGCAATACAATTGTAACACTTTTTAATGTGTGTAGATTAGAACAGATGGGGTTGGGCATTCTAAAAGGTATTCCCACATAATTATTATAGAAATTTTCTTTCCAAATCCAGGAATATTTCTACCTAAGTGACGGATATTTGTCCTTAGGATCAAAGCAACTCCTCCCTGGGATGCTTCATTTCTCAATTTTCTAAACCCAAGGTAGATAGCCACCTCCTTTTGTAACAAAACTACCGCAGAGAAGCCAAGGATTATATAAATTACTACACATATACTGTTTTAATTAAGCACCTCAGCAACCTTTCATTTTACAAATGAGGAAACTGAGGCACGTAGACTCTCAATAATATTAATAATAATATGCTACTATTAATGATACTAACAATAAAAGTTATGTTTTATGAAATATCATGAGTCAAGAGAGGACTGTTTGGTTCATATGGGCTATTTGGTTCATATGCAATCTGCATATAACCTGCAAAGTATTATCTAATTTAAAAGATATGTCAGATGAGGCCTGGAAAAGTTAAGTAATTTACTTATTTATTAAGGTAGTAAATCAACAGCAGGTATAGGAGGCAGGCACGTGATCCATAAAGATATTGGGTTCACTTTTATGCATGTGGGCTTTAAATGTGTGACAGCAAGCCTGGTGGAGCTATCTGGTGGACATTTGAATTTTACAGTCTAAAAGTTCCAGTAAGAGATCTGGATAGAGACATAGTAAATGCTCAATAAATATTTGCTGAATCAAGTTAGAGAATGTGAAATTTTTCTGACCTCATTTCTAAATTATGAAATTATATTCCAGTTAGACTCTTTAGTCTTCTTCGTGTCAAGAATTTAGCTCTCTTATTTATATTAGAGATGCCAGTTGTCTGGACTAATGCTTTTTGAGAGTAGGCAACTTGGGATACTGTTTAGAATGATTTAGAGAATAACCTCCAATTTTAAAAATCTTTTATTATTTTGAGAAGAGCATTTTCCTAACTTATATGTAACCAGGCTAGATTATTGTTTTAACAAAAATTTTATTTTTTAAGCCAAAATGAACATTATGGTAGTTTGTGTACTTGTGTGGGAATATTAATAGATAACTTTATTGTTAATGATTTTTTTTTGGCTTTAGTGTATTTTGTTTTGCTTTATTTTTCTAGTGAATACAGCTTTGCTGAAAAAGTAGTTGAAGGAATTACTGTTTCTGTCAATTCCATTGTCATCCGCATTGGAGCAAAAGCCTTCAATGCATCCTTTGAACTTTCCCAGTTACGGATCTATAGTGTGAATGCAAACTGGGAACCTGGAGATTTAAGATTTACTCGTATTCAGGATCCTCAGAGAGGAGAGGTAAAGATTTTCTTCTTTCTTTGTTTAAAAAATAGTCACTGATAAATAAAAGGATATTTAAAGCAATTACTTCTTATGGTTACCTAGATTCACAAACTGCTAGATTTACTGTTACTTTTTAACTATGCTTTTCTGCTTCACTCTTAATCATTATTAAATATGCATATTTTAATGTTCTTTCACTTTATAGAATTAATAAGTCTTATTTTAACTTCATAGCTACTCAGAAGTGAATTTTAAATTTACGAAACTAAAATATGTTATTTAAATTCTTGGTTACATGATTCAAATGCTCTTTGTACCTTATATTTAAATAAGTTATGTAGAATAAAAGTATTAACAGCTTTACAGATTAAGAATATAATTATGAAGATGTGTTACTGAATTTGTTGGAAGTATACAGTTTCAAAAAATAAAATCACAGTGACTGTATCTAGAATGTCATATGAAAATTAGTGAATAGATATTTCTAATTTTTTTTACAAATCTACATATTTCGCATTTGATTTTGAATGAGTAGGTGAAGCTAATCTTTGTGTTTTCTTTAGGTTTTGACATTTAAAGAAATAAATTGGCAGATGATTCGAATAGAGGCCGATGCTACCCAGAGTTCACATCTTGAAATTATGTGCGCTCCTGTTCGATTAATAACCAACCAATCAAAAATCAGAGTCACACTTAAAAGAAGAGTAAGTCAACACGGTTACCTGTTTGATTCATGTGATAACTATTAGAATTGTTAGGAAATTTAAAATAATTTTTAGGCAAAACATTGACATATTAAAACAGTGCAAAATAAAAAGAAATATAATACTTTAAGCAATATTTGAAGAAACCTAGTGTAACGATAACATTTTTCAATCTTCTAGATTTAATACTTAGATTTTTATTTTTCGTAGATTGAATAGATTTCTCAGTTGCCAGATATTTCTTGAACATTAACTGTTCTTTAATTTCATTTCTTCTATTTGAATCTTGTTTAGGAGTGGGTAAACAGCAAAGCCTTCATTACCAGTAACCAAAACTACTAGCTTTAGAAGGTTATCAGTAAGATATGACTGGTAATTTATGTATAGATAGGGAAGATAGTTACTTAAGGATGTCAGAAGTTGGGTATCCACTATAGATTGTGATGAAATTTTTAAAAATTTTAATGCAAGTACATTATAAGTTTTATTTCTTGGCTTAATTTTATGAACCTTTTTTTTTTTTTTTTTTTTTTTTTTGACAGTTAAAGGACTGCAATGTCATTGCAACAAAATTAGTTCTAATATTGGATGACCTATTATGGGTTTTAACAGATTCTCAGTTGAAGGCTATGGTACAATATGCAAAATCTCTTAGTGAAGCAATAGAAAAATCAACAGAGCAAAGAAAGAGTTTGGCTCCTGAACCTACACAGGTATGCTATTAACAGGAAAAAAAACTTACTTTACATGTAAATGGTTTAAAAATCAGAATGATTAGTTGTTTTCTTTATGTGATATAGATTGTAATACTTTAGGTCTAAGAATCTTATATATGGTAGCATATAATTTTATATACATTGTATTTATATGAAAACATTAAATGTATGTCTATTTAGTGCTTATTTTGTTTGGAGGTCTGTACTAGGCACTAGAGTTAATGATGACATAAAAATATTTGATGTTATAAATATCTCTTCAATGGGTTAAAAATATATAATTTTAAAATTACTAAAGTAAGGACAAAAGGAAAAAACTTACGTAATTATAGTCAAGGGAGAATTAATGGTGCAGAAAACTAAAACCCCGGTGAACTGCTGAAGTAGAACACAAAGCTATTAGAGTCGTCTGATGGCTGGTGCAAGAATGGGGGGAACACAATGAGCTATTTAATGATCACTTTCTTAAAATCAGATGCCTTACTAGTTTTGTCTCAGGAGAAAAGGGTTTTCTAAAAATCTTTCCCAGTATTAAACTTTGAGAATTTAACATGGAGATGTTTGTAGAAGAGATATTGAATATCCCAATGTGTAGTGCAGGGGTCCCCAACCCCCAGGCTGAGGACAGGTACAGGGCAGCTGCACAACAGGAAGTGAGTGTGGCAGTCGAGGGAGCGAATCTTCATCTGTATTTGTAGCTACTCCTGAGTGCCAGCATCACCATCTCAGCTCCACCTCAGGTCATCAGGAATTAGATTCTCATAGGAACACTGGTCTTTGTTGCCAAAAAGGTTAGGGACTACTGGTGTAGTGTCTTTTGATAATTTTATTAAAAGTACAATTGAATTTTTATATTAAATATCAACTGAGCATAAATGAATCAGGAGACTTTGCTAGAATTAAATGACAGAAGTTTTATTTAGGGGTCTTAAATGAATTGCAACTTGAGAAACACTACCAGGCAATACCCACAGTATTCAGAAGCAAAGAGAAAAGGTGAGAGTTTTTACAGTAAAAAGCACATACTTGAGAACAACCAGTGCTGCATTCTTAGCCTCTGGGTTGGTCCAAGACAGTAATCTCCCAGATACCAAGTAGTGTAGATAATAGAACATTCTTTCCTTAGTATGTCAGGTAGATAATAGGTATATTTTTTTTCTCAGTTCTTCAGATTGTTATCTTATAGAATTTATGTACACCCAGGCATTGACCACAATTGAAAAGTTTGAAAGTTTAAGTCATCAGGCTAGCTAAAGTAAAATAAAATTGTTTCTTCATGTTTTAGCTCACTCTGATTTAATTAGTTTTGTTAGCCTGACTATAGTGACTCAATTCATTTTGTTTCTTCACTTTTTTCCTCACTACTCCTAATAAAACTTAAGGGATATTGGGGAATACTTTTGTGAAGTTTGCAGAAAGTTTGGAAACAAAGTAATATATTTCAGGTATATAGCTTGTTGGTGATCTGGCTTGGTACATGGGGGTGGCATACATTTAGGCTTTCCTGTGACTATCAAATTGGCATTATTTACTGCCTGCCTCCTTTGTCATAAAGTGCAAGGCTAGACTGCAGATATAAAAAATGAATATTGTCTGACCTTGTCCTCAAGGATATCAGGAGTGTAATGGGGATTCAAATGTAAAACAAATCATTGTAGTTCAACATAAATGCTAGAGTGCAGAATTAAGAAGAGGGGCCAGGGGCTGTAGAAACACAGAGAAGTTTTAATCAACTGCTTGCAGAATTTGGAAAGGTTTCCCTAAGAGTATAATAAAATTAAGTCTTAAAATGAGTAGAAGTTTATAGATGAGGGAAAGGAAAGGGTATGTCAGGTGAGGAAATAGAATTTGCAAAAGTGTGGTAGTGTTGAAGAGCATGGTATTTCCTGATAAGGTAAGGACTTTGGTGTTACTAGAGCAGTGTTTTTGAGAATGAGGTACGCATGTCTCTGGGATATATGACAACTTTTCAGGTTTTAAGGAAACTGAGTACCACATCTTCCATTTTGATGTGTACTCTTAATGTTAGTCTACCTGAGAATATTCTTGTGTTAAGATGTTGGACTGGTTCTCCCTTTCCACAATTACTTATCCTGCTTTGCAAATGAAAGGCATTCTTATTTGTCCTCATTCTAACTGTGATGGATTTGTCCAGGAAGAAAAACAAACAAACAAACAAACCCCAAACCTTGGCAAACAAGATAGGCAATTTGAAGTAGATGGGGGAAAACATAAGAGAAAGTGATTTTTTTTTATGGAAATCATTTTAACAATTAATCAGTAAAAAAGTTTTACTTGAGCCCCATGTGTTAACAGCTTCACAACTATATTTCATGTTTTATTACTGTGGGCCCCAATTATTTTCATTGAGATTTTCATTTACTGAGTATGCTTTCAAATTCTTTTATAGTATGATCATAGTTCTTAAAAGATGTAAATGTGTATAGATACAAGATATATTTAATTTTCCATAAATAACTATTATTACTGAATTGTTCTTATTTAGAAAGTTTTTAATATATTATAATGAAAAATTTGGTCTTGATTTTATTATTACCAAAGTTTTATGTACACTTCTAAGGCTAATAGATCATCAAATTATGTATGCAGAATAATTTTAGGCTGTTAGAGGTTCACATATGTCTATTATTTTTTCTTTGGGGAGAAAGGAATTCGAACTTACAGTCTATTATAAATCTCTTCTGCTATCTAGCTTCTTTAGATATACAAGTTCAAAGGACACACCACACCTTATAAGAGGCACCCCAGCACTTATAGCACTAAATACAAGTGCTTTTACAAAGAAGTGATTTATTTCTACATGCTATATAATAGTGTATATAGCTAATGTATACAGGGCTCATATTTTTTTTCTTTTTTAATCTATAGAACTAATAATAAGATGCCTTTAGTAGTTAATATATTTCCTAAGATAAGAAGGGTTATAAATACATAAATATAACTATTCAAATATTTACCAAAACATATTAGGTTCATATTCAAATTGTGTGTTGTTCTCTAGTTTTTGGATTTCAGTTTTATTTCTATATAATGCAGAAAATATTTTAAGGGAACTGGGTTATTGATTCAAAAGAAAGTGTATTAGCTTATTTTTCATCACTTTATTCCTAAAAATATTTAAGTTTTCTTGTGTGAGGAATTTCAAGTATTTAATGTGTAGTGATAAGGCAATTTTGAATCTTTTAGAGCTCTACAGTAGCTCCATCTGCACAGCAAGTAAAGACACCACAGACTTCAAATGCTCCTGACCTAAATGATGCAATTGTGAAACTATTTAATGACTTTGATGTTAAAGAAACCTCTCATCATTTGGTGATTTCTCATCTAGATCTACACATATGTGATGATATTCATGCTAAAGAAAAAGGTAATAAAAGTTGTTTATTTCAAACTATTATTTTCTAGAATTTACTATAAGACTGGATTGTTTATCATATATAATGTGTAATATGTACTATAACTGGTTATAATTTTATCATTCTAATGGGATACATACATGAAAGATGTAGTGTTAAGCACTACATATTGGCATGAAATTTTATTTTGTTTTAATAGTACTTCAGCACAATTATTAGCTATCAATGCTAACAGTAAAATTAAGTTAAAAAAAATCAAAGACTGAATAGATGACATATCCTTGGAGAATGATGATTATCAAACTGGTCTTTGAATTAGGTTTTTCATAATTTTGAAATTGTCCATAAATTATTATTTAAACCGAATTTATAATTCACACATGTGTTTTTAGCATGGTGTTTTAGCTACATTTTTCTGATTTCGTGTTCATGTAATCCTAACTATGTGGCTGTTTAACATTTCTTGTGTCTCCTTCCAAATCCTCCTAAAATATGGATGGGAAGCCAAATTTCAGGAAGTTTTTTTTCTTTCTTCCTAGCTTTTGTTTCTCTTATTTTCCTCTACTTAGTAGACAAAGGTATCAGGGTAAGCAGGAAGCTATTCTTGGTCACTTTGAAAGTCCTTCTCCAGACTCCAAATCTTCTTCACCTTTCCTTCTTCACCCTTTGATCTTGTAGCCTTGTATGATGAAGGTAGGATAATTTCTACTGCTAAGTGTCCAGGATCAGTGACAATACTTATTAGATTGAATTGCATTTCCTAAAATCCTTAATATATTATCCATGATAACAGAGAGAGAGAGAGAGAGAGAGAGAGAGAGAGAGTGTGTGTGTGTGTGTGTGTGTGTGTGTGTGTGTGTGTTATTACTGCTTGAACTGCAGGTATGGTACATTAAGTGTTTCTGGTATTTGCTTAATACTTTTTTCTCTTAAGTCCATCCTTTTCTTTTCCCAGAGTCAAACAGACGTATTACTGGAGGGGCTATGCAACTGTCTTTTACACAGCTAACTATAGATTATTATCCTTATCACAAAGCAGGTATGTATAGCAATTTCCTAAAAAGACATAAATCTTGCTTTAAAATTATATAGCCAATTTATTTCATTTTGTTTTGCTTTATTATTTTGTTTTAATTTTTTAAGGAGAAAAGGGATCATGACACTTGTTGTTTTTCTCCTGTAGTATCTTACCAAGAAAATGTAATTGCCATAGAAAATATTCATGCATTTTTGTATTTAGGTTTATATAGCTTATAAGAAAGAATAATTGTTAGAAATTGACAATATTCTAAATAACCAATTTAAAACTTAAAAAATCAGAAAACTGAGGACATATGTTTGTGTTATTTTGTTAATTGTGACAGAAACAGTTATTAATCAGTGTTTGGATTTTTAAGTGATATATTTAGAGATTTTTAAAAATCAAAAAAATATAAAGCAAAAGGATAACAGTGATTTAAGCTAAGTTGTAGGAATACAGGAACTTCTTTAAAAAAATGTATATTTTCTAAATTTCATCAATTAATAAGATTTAATAGGATCCTTAATAATCAAATATTGATATATTCTTTTCCCTCGAATAATAAAAACAGTATGTGCGTATATGGACAAATTAAGCAATTTGACCTTATACCCATCTCTGCATTTTGCTGGTTTGTGGCCTTTTCTTTTTTAATTCACACAAATAACTATAATGAGTTCTTCATGACTTTAAAAAAGTAAAAAAAGTTTTCTATTCATAAATTTTCATTTCTCAATGTTTGTCATTTCTGTATCAGTACCTGACAGAATTTAAAGGTTGTACTATTTCAGTTTTCATTTGAAGGGCCTTGTCTTATATTTCTCTTCCTCTTGATTCATAAGGTGTATATATGTGTGTGTGTGTGTGTGTGTGTGTGTGTGTGTGTGTGTGTGTGTACTTAAAGTAATTTTACTATAGAAATCATTCATATTGGGATGTAAAATTTCCAGTCATAAAGTAGATTTTATTTTCTTAACCCTTTTATGAGTATATTACTTTCCTTAGTCGCTGCAGAGAAACCTAATAATCCTGATTTTTAAATTTTTCCTCCAAAAAACATATATAGATATATCTTTATGACTAATGTCCATCTTGAGAATTTTTATTGGTTTCTTTAGGTTTTTAATAATCCTCGTCTTATTTTTTTAATTTTTTTAATTTTTTTATTTTATATTTTGTTAGTTGCTTTACAACAAATCTTTGATGAAAATAGGTTCTTTGATGATATTTTCTGGGATTGTGTCTAATTGAGATATGCCAAGTGGTTGAGCATTCAGTGAAGGTTTTGACTAGCAGTGCTGCTTCTAATTGAAACTTTGAATGATATTCTGCCAAGGGTAGGTTCTAGATAGAAACCCTCCCAGATTATTTGCTTTTGACACTCTTTTCTCTGTTTTAAATGTTTGTTCATATTTTCTAGGGAGATTAAAGTAAGTAGTAAGTGAAGGCTGTATGTTTATTGGAAGGTTAAAGAATCCTTTGAGAATATGAATCTCATTAGAAGCATTGCTATAATAGAATAAATGAAAATTGTGATGTTTTCAGTGAAATTTCTTGTTATTCATTTTATAGGAGATAGTTGCAATCATTGGATGTATTTTAGTGATGCAACCAAGACAAAAAATGGATGGGCCAACGAGTTGTTACATGAATTTGAGTGCAATGTTGAAATGCTTAAACAAGCTGTAAAGGATCATAATGTAGGTTCACCTCCTAAATCCCCAACTCATGCCTCTCCCCAGCACACACAAACAGGTATTTTACCTATAACAACATTATGGCATTCCCCTAATATTTTATGTATGTGTGCATGTGTGTGTGTGTGATCGTAATATATTTTCTGTAAATAACTGTTATGTTTAATTAATGTATAAAAATCCTGTACCTCATTCAGACCATAGACTTATGGAACAAAGCACTTTTTAAGTTAATATAACCAATAAGAGTAATACTCAGAGAATATTTCAGACTTTTAAATGGCTAGTAAATCTTTTTTTTAAATAAATCCAGCCAAAAGTTACTGTATGAGAGAATCTTAAAATATGATATAAGTGTGATTACTGTTTAAAGGATAATTATCACAAAAAAGAATAGTTACCATTTTTATATCAGTTTGTATATAAAGTATTTCCAAATATATTACCTCATTTGAGAAATTAGGGTTCACAATAATAAGAGTGACTGTTAGAATAAAATTTACTGTAATTTGAAAGAAGTTTTTGTTTCCCACAGAGAAAGACTCAGCTTTGAAAGGGACTTCCAGAACACCTTCAGTATTATCTCAACAATCCAAAGCTAAGTTAATGTCTAGTTCTGTCGTGGTTAGACTTGCAGATTTCAATATCTACCAGGTATGTATGTTTTACATTTTAGATTACATTTTCTGATAAATACCTTTAGTATCTCTTGCAAGCAACTCTTATAAATTAATGCCACTGTTTTATTTAAAAATATCTTTACCAGTTTTATGAAATGGCTAAATTAGATGGATTGAAAATATCAGTGCATTACTTTTTGTTTACGTACTTAACTAGAATTAGGCAAACTGTGAGGTTACAGTCACACAGTCTTAGAGATTGCCAAGTCTGCACAAGACTTCTGACACCAGTTGAAAGTTCAGATATTTTTCTAAACTACCCACAGATTTGAGACTTCACTGGAAAAATTCACAGAGCTCACTGAAATCAGTGGTGTTCTGAGTCACATTTATTACAGGGGAAAGAATACAAATTAAAACAGCCATAGGAAGAGAACGCAGAGTGGAGTCTGGGAGGGTTCCAGATTTGTAACTTCCTTGTCCTCATAACACATTAGCCTCCTGGCATGGACGTATAACTGTGTATGAAATACTACCCATGTAGCTGAATTCAGTCTCTAGACGGGCTGATACTAGGGCCCCCAAAGCGCCCACCCTCTAAACACAGCTAAGGGTATCAAAGTGTGGCTAACCATACTCCAAGATATCTTACGAACATAAACTATCAGTTTTGGTCCCAGGGGTCTGCCATAAATGGGAGATTCCAAGGATTTAGAATTATCTCCCAGGCTCAGAGACAAAGGTCAGACCTCTCTGTGGAGGCCAGATTCCTTATTACACAATTGTCTTAATGGAAGAAATTGAATTGCCTTTTTTGCTTTATTGAACTACCAAGTATTGGCAATACTGTGAATATAATTTTATAGCTAAGAACTTCGTCTCATTTATACTAACAATCTTATTCAGGCTGTAATCTTGCAACATGGTCTAACTTCACAGTCCTTGAGACAAACATAATGGAATATGTGACTTTCTTTTTAAAAATGAAAGAATGGATTTCAAAGGTGTATTAGCATTTATGAATTGTTCTCATTTATTTTGATAAGACTTTGAGACTTAATTTTCTCTGAACAGTTTTCATTTTACTCATTGGTTTTCAGTTGGGGCTGATCTTGCCCCGAAATGGACATTTGGCATTGTCTGAGGACAATTTTGGTTGTCACAGTTGGAGGGGTTGCTGCTGACATCTAGTGGGTAGAGACTAGTGATGCTGCTGAACATTCTACAATGCACTGGACAGCCCCCATAATAAAGAATTACCTGACCCAACATGTCAATAGTGTGGATTTTGAGAAACCTAATTTAACAGTTATTTTCTTATTGTGCATTTGCTTCTTTCTTTACAGTCTCTGTATAATGCATCTTATTTGAAGCATGTACTTTAAAGTATGAGTTTTAAAAATGTCATATGGAAATGGGGGAGGGGAATCACCTATAATCTCAAATAGCTGAGGGCTAAATACAGTAAAGAAATTCCACATACACAAGCACCCCAAAACAAAACAAATAAAAGTAGCTAGAAGAAAATAAAATAGTATGTTTACTCCATTTTGAATAACTTTTTTTTAACTATTAAAGAAAAAAGGAATAAGCTGCCATATATTACAGTAACTTGATATTTTGAGTTGAAAAAGATTTATTTCCATATATACAGAGAAGAGCTTCTTAATTAGATAATGTAAGGAACTGACTTAAATTTATAATCACTGTACAAATAATCAAAAGATTTGATTAGCGGTTAACTTAAGAGGAAGCATAAATAAACCTTTGAAGCATTTCACTTTATAATATACATGTTTGTTGAATGAATCAAAAAATTAAAGTAGCCTTGAGACATATCCTTGGGTCTATTGAACAAGCATAAGTAAGTGAAATTGATATAACTATTGGTTGAACTTAAGAGAAATTAGTGTATATGATTTAAATGTAATTATAAATAATCTGAGAGGAAAGTAGAAAAATGTAATAAGAACTTTAAAACTAATAGTCTTTTTGGAAAAATAATGTAAGAGATCAAACTGTTTCACAGAAGCATTTATAATTGTATTATTTCTTAATTTTTATTGTGGTAAAATATACCTAACATAAAATTTAACATTTTAATCATATTTAAGTGTGCAGTTCATTGGCATTAAGTATATTTTTGCACAGTTATCACCACTGCCTATCTCTATAATTTTTTCATCATCTAAACTGAAACTCTGTACATAGCTATATTACTTTTTGTAATAATAAAGAAATTTTGATAGAAATTATAAATTTCATATAGAGGAGAATTTTAATCTTTATGTGAATCTGTCCAGACTCTGCCATTTACTTATTTGTATTAAAGAAATATTCTATCTATTATTCTAAGTCTCGAAATAATAAGTTTGCAGGAGTTAATTTTGTAATTTGTAATCCAAAGAGTTAATAGTTTTCTGAATAGTTAATTGGTGTTATTTAAAAATAATTTAATGTAAAGCTAAATGTATAATAAAGTTTTCATTAGAAATTAAGCATTAATAAATTAATGGAAATAGTTATAAGAGTTTGAAGTGATGTTTGTGCTGCATAAATTCTTTGGAAAGGGTGTTATTCAGTGTCACTTCAGTAAACTTAATTATTTTTTCAGGTCTCTACAGCAGAACAATGTCGTTCTTCCCCCAAAAGTATGATTTCTTGCAATAAAAAATCCCTGTATCTTCCACAAGAAATGTCAGCTATCTATATAGAATTCACAGAATATTACTATCCAGATGGAAAGGATTTTCCAAGTAAGAGCTTCCTATTTTGTTATTATTTGTCCATTTCTTAGGAAGTTGATTTTTTTCTTGCTAAGTTTTACAAATGTGAAAAAAGAAACAAAGGTCCATTGTTCTTTAGTTGTCGTTGTATGTAGCATATAACTCTTGTGTAGCATTTTTAAATATTATTTATTCATATATTATTTTCCTTAACTAGCTTGTAACATTCTTGATGTCAGGAATCATGTCGTATTCGGGCTTCATTTTATCCCTGAGTTTGACTCATTTTTGTATTTAGTAACTGTTTAATGAAAGTTAGGTTATTTGTAGAATAAGGTCATTATTTTTCCTTTGGTAAAATTCCATTTATATTTCTGCTGTATATGAAAAAAAATTCTGTAGTTCATTGAAAAATGAATAATGAAGTTATCCTTTTAGCAACAGAGAATTTTTGGGGCCGGTTTTTAATGCCCATATTTATACCTTGGACAACTTTTGGCACTTGTGTTAGAAACATTGAATTGCATGAATTGTTATTTGTAAGCTACTTTGGCTGCTTAAAGTTAAAATTATTATTTGAATGTTAAAATTCTGTGCTAAGAGTTTTTCAAACTAAAATTTGCCTTTGTTTATGTGGTACCTTTTTCATTTTCATAGTTGGAAATCATAGTTGGGAAAAAGTGTTTAAATGAAATAGGTTACGTTATTGGAAGAAAGACATTTTATGTCCTCTCTTTAAAAGTGGAACTCCAAAATAGTTTGACTTCTTTGCTCATTTGTTTAATATTAACTTAATATAGGTTCCTAGTTTCAAAGGGAATTTCTGACACTCATGCCTTTTTTGTTAAATAAAAAGCAAGTATTCTGGAAATTACTTTGGATAATCAGATGTCGAACTATTTTATTGCTTTAATTTTTGTTTGTGCCAAACGTTTGGGATCCAATCTTCACCATTTTTACGCTATTCAACAGTATTTATCATTTGTTTGTTTCTTCTTTCCTTCTGACTAAAACGATGAGAAACTTAAGACATTTGCTCAGCACCTTATAAAGAGTAAAATGGCACAGCTGAAACTCAAGCATGGGTCTTCTAAATTGAAATTCAGTGTTTTGTTTTCTTTCCACTGTTTCCCCAGGGTAGTCATAGCCATTTCTCTGCACTTAAATAATCCTGTTGTTTCTAGCCCTCTTCCATACCCCTCAAAATTGTTTGCCTTAAATAATGCATCGTCAAACTAGAAATTTTCTTCAGAGCAAAGTCTGGTTTCCAGGATTTCTGATTTATAATCTATATTTCTAGCAATTTTGTTAACATGTGCCAAAGGAATTATAATCCCATTCTATAATCTATACTTTTTTCCTGATAAAAATATAAAATTCCCTCCCAGCAATTTAAAACCTAGCCCCCTATATACCTAGAAGTTTAATTGCTAAGTTATGTTTAACTGTTTTTAATTTAACTTTTTATTATGGAAAACTTTCAAACATACGCAAAAGAGGGTGGTATATGGAATCCTCAAGTACAGAGATCCATTTTCAGTCCTCATGTCTCATCTCTCTGTTAAGCGATTCAACTTTAAAAACATATAACTTTTTAAATGTAGTATGTTCATTGTATTTTTTAAAAAAAGAAAATACCAAAAATAAAAAATGGCCCATACACCTTTAATTTAGAGACAATTTCTGCTAAAACTTAAGTGTATTAGTTTGCTAGGGCTTCCATAACAAAGAACCACAGACTGGGTGGTTTAAAGAACAGAAATTTATTTCTTCACAGTTCTGGAAACTAGAAGCTTTAAATCAAAGTGTCAGAGGGTTGTTTCCCTAGAGACCTTTCTCCTTAGCTTGTAGATAGCCATCTTCTCATTGGTCTTTCTGATGCCAGAGAGCTCCATGGGGTGGGGGTCCAAAGAGGAACCTGACCCGGAGCTTGGGAGACCAGGTTCTTGACTTATGCCAGTGAGAAAGAATTCAGGAAAGTGCAAGTTTTTTTTTAAGGCAAAAGTACACAATTAAGAGGAATGCGCAGGCGAACTCAGAGGGAGTTGCCCCGAGCTTTCTGGATTATGGGAGGGATGGGTCACTGGAGACATGGTACTTGCAATGCAAGTGATATTAATCGTGATTAACTAAAGCTATCCATCCTGCCTCCCAGTTTTGGCTAGTCTCTCATGTTACCTGGTGAGGAGGGGGTGGCCCAGGGTCATCTGTCTTATCTCTAGGCCTTGGCTTGTTTCTCACAAGGTCACATCTCATGTCATGTCTCACGCTTGGAGTCAGAACAGGGAGAGGGCTCAGTGGGGGACTAAGGAAAAATTCCAGAGCTGCATCTCAATGGGAAGGGGGAACATCCCTAAACTAACTGTCCTGCCTCATTTCCTCTGTTCTGTATCTCTTCTTGTGACATATATCATATTGGAGTAGAGCCCATCCATACAAATTCATTTTTACCATAATTGCCTCTTTAAAAGCCCTGTCTCAATATCCAGTCACATTCTGAGGTACTGGAGGTTAGAACTTCAGCATATCAGTTTTGAGGGCACACAGTTCTGACCATAACAAGTATAGTGTTGTTAGTACTGTTTTTAATGTATGTGCTTCTTTTGCAGACTTGATTTACATCTTGTTCTTTTCCCTTAATAATATAAACATATTCCAGGTTTCTACAAATTCATTGTAACATCTTTAGCAGCTCTATAATACTCTATTTCATAAGTAGACCCCTGTTAGAAACTGCATCTGGATCTTTCTGCTGCTTAGTGAGCCAGGTTTTTTCCTCTATCCCAGAACTGCAGTCATGGTTCTTCTTTCCTTCTGTGCTCTCGCCTTGGGGACTACATCTGTGGCTGCCAGCATCACTTCATGGATGCCTGAATGTCCCTTTCCTTCCATTCCTTTTGGAGTGTGACATGATCTCAGCACTCCACTTTCTTGGTATCCCCAAAGACAAGCACCTTTACATCTCAATTGAATGTCTCTGTTAGACTTGAATTACAAATTTTCTACTTTCATGTCTTTGTCTTGTGTAATGGTCTATGAACTTTTTAAGGAAAAGGACCATGCCCTATTGTTTTTTATTCTTCATGCTTAACACAATACACAAAATGTAGTTGGCATTCAAAGATGTTTGCTGAATGAAGGTGAATGAATGACTGACTGAATGAATGAATGAAAGCAAACAAGAAATCCTGCTCAGGACTTTGTTACAATGCTGTCTCTACTGGTATCCCACACCTTGAGTTTATTTTCCTCAAATTAATGCAGTTTAAAAGTTCTAGATATGCATACTGTTTACTTTGTTACAAGTAAATAGATCTAGATTTTTGGAATAAAATATGTTCATCAAGATGCTCTGAAAAAGGTATTGGCTTTTATGATGCAGACTTTAGAAAGTGATGTGTACTCTAATTAAAAATATTAGTTTAACATATATTAGCACTAAAGCATTTATCCAACCCCTAAGCATTCTAATATTTGGGGGGAGCTATGACAAAGAATGTATTCATTTGATTATTTAAGAGATATTTGAGGGTTTTTTTGCACAAAGCATTATTCTAGGTTTAGGATTAAGTGGAGATAATGTTTTTCTACCTGAATTTGCTATCATCTGCACATTTCACTTTAATTTTATAAATAACATCTGAAAAACTTTTTACCTTAATTAAAAAGAATGAAACTTGTTTAAAATGTCTTTTTTGTTCTCAGGGAAGATTGAGAACTATCTGTTTATTAAAAATCTTTTTAAAATTTTTTTTTCCGCAGTTCCATCTCCCAACCTTTATAGCCAGCTGAATGCACTACAGTTTACTGTGGATGAAAGAAGTATTCTGTGGTTAAATCAATTTGTGTTGGATTTAAAACAGAGTCTTAATCAATTTATGGCTGTATACAAGTTGAATGACAATTCAAAATCTGATGAGCATGTTGATATTCGAGTTGATGGCTTAATGCTAAAGGTACCATATAAACAAGTGGCTATGAGAACAAAACCATTTTTACAGAAGAAAAGTTAACACCATTATAATTTTCAGGATTTAAGAGGAGTGCTCAAATATTAATCAACTTCATTGCAATCTTAATTTTGATTTGGAAATTTCAGTTTTAATTTTAATGATCAATTATGGAAGCTTTAAGAGACTTTTTTTCTCATTTCTTTCTCTGCTTCCCTTTTATTTTTTCCATTGCTCATCCATTTGGGGGTAAGCAGTAGAAGTAAATTTAAATCAGTCATTTTTTTCCTACTTTTTAATCAGAGCTGATAAAATTTTTCTTTTAAGGAGGGTAAATAATACAGTGAGGCTTTTAAGTTACATCTGGGTTTTTTTTGTTTACATCTATTAATATCCATTGATAATAGAAAATTGCTTTATATTACAATCAAGTAATTGATAATCTGAATTCCATGGGTATTTAAATTTTAAAGGAAGGAAATGGAAGAAAAAAACAGTTTAGCATAGTAAGTAGAATAAGATGACATGAATGAAAATTTCAGTTGCTAGATCTGTTACTGTTAGACTAAATATATATACCTTTAATTTCTTCTCTGTAAAATGAGGTTAATAATATTCAACAATTACATTGCAGAAATGTTTTAAAGATATTCTCAGAACCTATAATAGTCACTATAAAGAGACACATAACATTTACAATTATAATTTAAGATGCAATTATATAATATTTACATTTTCTGAGTTTGGGCAGTTTTAAAACCAGTCACTTTGAATGCTTTGATGTGAGTATTTTAAGGACTGGGGGTTAATTATCTCTAGAAAATTGTTTTAATAAATAGTTGGACTTATACTCTTAAGTTTATTTTCTGAATAGTTTTCTCCCAGAAAAGTGATTCTAACAACATCTATCAGGTCATTCCATTTACTCATCCACTCATCCTCCAAATTGCTTGGATTTAAAATAACCTAATAAATAATATCCTTTTTATTTTTTTATTTCTTTATTTTTTATTTTTTATTTTTTATTAATGCCTACAGCACCTGGTATTCCTAGGAGGTCTTCCATTCAAGTACTAACCAGGCCCAACCCTAAATAATATCCTTTTTTAAACTTGGCACCTTCTTACATATACTTAGGGCATAGTAAGCATTTAGTAGTACTGATTTAATTTAATTTTGTTCTTTTTATTTTGTGATACATTGTATGCAAATATATGTATGTTGTGTACATTATTAATTATTTATGTTTTTTTTTAAGTGTTCTTTTCTTAGTAGTTAATCATTTAAGTCCCTTCCACTCAGTTTAATAAATAGATTTAGGGGAGAGAGTTAGTATTTTATGTCTGTATAGGAAAGTAGTATTTTGGGCAGGGAATATCAAAAAGAATTCCTGAGTTAAGCCAAGCTCTTGACTTATTTTATCTTCAAAATGTATAGATTTGTAACTCAGATGAATGTTTTTTTCTCTTCTAGTTTGTCATTCCTTCTGAAATGAAATCTGAACATCATCAAGATCAACCACTTGCAATATCTATTCAGAGCTCTGAAATGATTGCCACAAATACAAGGCACTGTCCAAACTGTCGACATTCTGATCTAGAAGCTTTGTTTCAAGACTTCAAAGATTGTGATTTTTTCAGTAAAACATATACCAGCTTCCCTAAATCTGGTAACAATTTTAATCTTCTACATCCAATCTTCCAGAGACATGCTCACGAACAAGATACCAAAATGCATGAAGTTTATAAAGGAAATATTACTCCTAAATTGAGTAAACACACTCTTAAAACTTCCTCTGCCACAGATGTTTGGGCTGTGTACTTTTCTCAATTTTGGATAGATTATGAAGGGATGAAAAGTGGAAAAGGACGACCAGTAAACTTTGTAGACTCCTTTCCTCTTTCCATCTGGATTTGTCAACCAACGAAGTATGCACTGTCACAAAAAGAGCTGCAGACTTGTAATCAGGTATCTTTAAATACATCACAAAGTGAATCTAGTGACCTGACTGGGCGATTGAAGCGGAAGAAGCTCTTGAAGGAGTATTACAGTACAGAGTCTGAGCCCTTGGCAAATGGTAGTCAGAAACCTTCTTCAGACACTTTTTTAAGATTTTCCTCTTTGTCCTCAGATGCAGATATTCATGTCCTGGTTCACGTTCATAAACACGTTAGTATGCAGATCAATCACTACCAGTATCTGCTCCTGCTTTTCCTCCATGACTCACTTGTTCTGCTTTCAGAGAACTTAAGGAAAGATGTAGAAGCTGTGACTGGCAGTCCTGCTACTCAGACATCCATTTGCATTGGAATTTTACTGAAAAGTGCAGAAGTAGCTCTTTTGCTACATCCAGTGGATCAAGCAAATACTCTTAAGTCTCCTGTTTCTGAAAGTGTGAGCCCAGTGGTTCCTGATTATTTGCCTACAGAAAATGGAGAATTCTTGTCTTCAAAAAGAAAAGTTAGTAGTGGTATAAATCAAATTAGAAATATAACTGTTAATCATATGTCAGACACCAGATCTATGAGTGTTGACCTTAGCCATGTCCCTTCGAAGGATCCTTTGCTTTTTAAATCGGCTAGTGATACAAATCTGCAAAGAGGTATTTCTTTTCTGGATTATTTATCAGATAAAAATTTAGGGAAAATTAGTGAAGATGAAAGTAGTGGAATTATTTGCAAAAGTGGCTCCAGAGAAATTGAAAGTGACAAAAAGGATTTATCTTATACACATTCAAACAGTATCTTAAACTACAGAGAAGATTCAAGTTTGCTATCATTTGATAATGATGGTAATAAAAACATACTCTCAAATAGTTTAACTGGTAAAGGAAGTGAAACCATGGAGTCGATCTTTAAAGCTGAAGATTTGCTTCCAGAAACAGTTGCACTCTCTGAGAACCTGGAAATCAGTAAAGAAGGAGCATCCTCACTTAGAACACTTAAATCCCAGTCATCTTTAAGGTAACTACATACTATTGGAATTTGGGGAGGGAGGATTGTTTTACTGTGTGTATATGTGTGTGTATATGTACATGTGAGCATATTTTGGTTTGAACAGAAACCCTCAATACAAAATATGATGTTAACATGTGATGAAGGGTAGTTTTTTCAAAATATGAAAACTTGGGCTTATACTTATAAAATACCATTTAATAACTTGATACTGTATACATATTTTAATTTTGTTAGAAATATTTTTCAGAAAGAATTTTTTTCCCTTATATGTGACGATTTTCTAATAATTTTGTTTAACAGTGGAAAGCCTAAGGAACGGTGCCCACCCATCCTGGTTCCACTCAGTGTTTCTTCTAAGAACTTGAAAAGAAGCTCCTCACAAACCTCACTGGATACCATTTCGCTTGACAGCATGGTATTGGAAGAACAGGTGTTAGAAAGTGATGGAAGCGATAGTCATATGTTTTTGGAGAAAGGTAAAGCAATATAGTCTAAGAATTTATAATTAGTGTGTGTTTGTATATCTAGATAGATAGATAGATAGATGGATAGATAGATAGATACAATCTAAGAATTTATAATTAGTGTGTGTTTGGATAGATAGATAGATAGATAGATAGATAGATAGATAGATAGATATAGCTTAGAAGTGATATTTAAGTATTTTTAGTTATATTGAATAATTACAGCCTCCAAAATGCTTATATTTATACACACATACGTGCATACTACAAAGAGCATTGTACCTAACTTTCTGATGGTTGTTTCAGTGCTGTTTTTAACCAAATACTTCTTTCTTTTTGTGTTTGACATCCAGCAATTATTTGTATACAGTTATTTAGGTCATAAAGTGGACAGCATTAAGGCTACAAGCCTCTCTCACAAATGCTTTATATCTGGAATTTTTATTAGGTGGCCTTAATTAGCATGATAGATTCTTAATTATGTGGTCCTAGGACTGAAATTTTTTCAGAATAGATCTACTGATTCCTACAACTAGAATTTCTCACATACATGATTATATATGATGGAACTTGTGATTGCTCCATTTTATTCAGGGGCAACTAATGCCCCAGTAAAGACCACTAGGAAGGACTTAGAATTAGATGTATCCTTGGCCCTAAAAATTGTTTTATTCATTCTTTCAGTAGGTAATTTGTTGAGCAAATACTATGTTGCCAGGCACTGGGTTAGAAGCTGATTATATAATAGTAATATAATAATAAAAACATTGAGGCTGTGTTTTCTATGTCTTTGGCTTTTCTGTCTAATTTTTCTATTAATTTATTTTTACAGTATTTTTTTAAAGTGTTGATCTGTGGCACACACAAAATGTTTTAAAAATTGTCATTTAGCATAGAGAATTTCAGAAATACTGAAACAGAAAATTAAGGCATATAGAAAAAGATGGAGAATGATTACATTGATGATAGATGATTTAACTTCATGCAGACGATAATTAGGAGTTACTGTAGGATACTGTAAAGAAAAATTAAGTGGTCAGACTGGGACTCTTCAATGTAGGATAGTGAAGAGAGGGCCAAGCTGACTGACCAGGAACCACTAGTTCTACCAGCACCGTTTCTGCAGTGGAGAGAACACAGGCTGTGGTTAGCTGTGGTGGATTTCTTTTCATACTATCTAAGTTTAGGTTTCAGTATCTCTACTGTTTTGTTATGAGAAGTTCTTATTTGCTAACTAACCAAAATTTAATTTTTTTTGTTATTGTCTCTTAAACAAAGCTACGCTTAAGAAAGAATTAAAGGGAGAGTCTGTTTTGATTAGATAAATGTAATGTTTTTGGATCATATGTAAAATGAATTTTCTTTTATTCGTTTCTTTTTGTATTATTTCAGATATTAAAAAGAATTCAACTACAAATTATCAGAGCCCAGCAGATAGTGCAAATGCCAGTGCAAACCTGCAGAATTATGGTGAAACCTCACCAGATGCCATCAGTACAAATTCAGAGGGTGCTCAAGAAAATCATAATGACTTGGTAATCATTTCAGAGAGATTCTATGAAGAGAAATGCCACCAACTTTGTCTCATATTCAATATGTACACATTTTAAGATATTAATATATAAAATGAATTGTTTGGGATTGTGGATGATTCACTTCGCTCTTTCTACTCTTGAAAATTCCTCCCTCTTACTGAATTTTCTCTGAATTTCATGTAAAAAAATTTTTTTTATATTGTAGAGGGGAGGTTCTGTCTTTTCCTATCTTTTTAATTTATTTTTTAACCTTTACTTTAGTTCCATTTAAAAACATTTTGAAAAAGTTTGATGATAAGGATAGTACTCAGTTCCTTTGGGGGCTTTCCACAAAAGAAATATATTACTGATTTATTTAAGCCCTCTTCACCTGGCGAAATATTCCATAGATGACTTAGAAAATATGTTCAACTTTTAGTGAAAATAATTTTACGTGGAAATGTCATATAATTAGTCTTTTTGATTTAAAAAAAGCCTTGACTGAATAAGAAAGGAAGCTGAAGTTTGTCACTATCATGTAATAACCACATTCTGCTGGTCACAGGCATATATTTGGTTTATTAGGCCATAGTATTTTTAGAGGTTATAGTAGTTTCCTGTGTTACTTTTAAAATTTTGATTTTAATTACTTGGTATACTAATATTCTTTATGCGATCATTGTTAGATGTCAGTCGTGGTGTTTAAGGTTACTGGTATTAATGGGGAAATTGACATCCGAGGGGAAGATACAGAAATCTGTCTTCAAGTGGACCAAGTGATACCAGATCAGTTAGGCAACATCAGTCTCCGGCATTACCTTTGTAATCGTCCAGTAGGTAAGATTTTAATACAATTTGAACTTATTTTTTTTATACATATGACTCATCACCAGTTCTAGCTTTGATATAAATGAATTCAAGGAAAATTACATTTATTTATAATAGTGCAAAAGATTTGTTCTTTTAGATAACCTTATTAAGTTATTAGCAATATAATCTTTTGAAGATGTATTCTCTTATTTCTTTTTGTTTCTGCTGTTGATAAGTTCCATTTTTTACTTTTTCAGTTTTCCCACCTTTGAGATAATAGCTCTGAGAAAACTGAGCTCTTTCAATATGAAAAGAGAGATAAAGTAATTCTAGAATGTCAAACTTAGTTCCACACTAGAATAAGTGTCAATTTCTACATTCCATTATTTTTCTTATAAGAAAACATTTCCTGAGTCTGGCATGATACTTGGTATTTTCATGGTTTTCAGTCATTCCAAGTTTATTAGAACTGTTATACTAAGAATTTAAAATGACAATATTCAGTTTTTAAAATCTTTAAAAAAGTCACTGAGCTGTAGTATTTTTATTTGCTGTGTACACAGAATGCTGTATCTGATACATAACATTGAAATACATACAGTCATACATGATATCAAATTAAGTATGCTATCACTTGCGTCATGGGACTTGGAGGTAAATATGCCATTTTTCTGTAAGCCAGCATCATGGAAAAATATTGGCTTCTGGCTTTATTCTGTGTGTGGGCCTTGCAGTTTACAATGTATCTGCTGAAAAAAAAATTTCAAGAATTTTATATTAGCAGGTGTACATCCCAATAGCATGCAAAAGGGTCAAAGCTTGTATATAGTGGAAAGGTTTCACAGTGGACCTAAAAAAAAAAAGGTCGAACGTAAAATTTCAAAACTTAGACCCTGTTCTATACACAGTCCAAACACTATTCAAATTGTATAGTCTTAGATTATTTTCAGTTGCACAATTATTTTTTTATTTTTCTTTATAGCTCACTTAGTACCATATCCTATTACTTTGTTTCATGTTGTTCCTGACTGAATCAATCACCTGAAATGCTTTTTATGTATGGGTTATGTAGTCATTGTTATCTGATACTTTATGTTTTCCCAACTGTGTCAATTGGTTGTTTGAAGGATTAAACACACACACACACACACACACACAAAAAGAAAGAAAGGAAAAGAAAAGTAAGGAGGAAGGCGAAAGGGGATAAATGGAAAAAGAGGGAAAAAAAGTTTAACTTGAACATTTCAAACCTTAGTAAGCCATATGAAGATTGTATTTGACTGCTTTTGTTTGTTTTTCTGTAATGTGTGGATTTTGGATCTCTTTAATAAGAAGTCTTTAATATAAGTTTCATGGCATAAGAGGTAATAGGAAAGAGTGGTTTTTGACTAATGAAGATTTTGTTTTTATTTCTGCTCTACGTAAATACTCTTTGTTTGAAATTATTTCTGGCTTTCAGCTCCCTGGAGCATGGATGGGTGGGTAGGTGTGTGTGTGTGTGTGTGTGTGTGTGTGTGTAGATATGTAAATATTCAATAAAATCAAATTTACCAAGTTGTTTCCAATTGCTCTTATTTTTAAATAGACAATTTAATTCTTGTTTTTCTTGATGTAGGAAAAAAACACTAACTTATCTAAATACATGTTCACATCCATATTGAAGGAAAATAAACATTTTTTTTTATCATGAGTGGGGGCAGGGTCTTGTTATGAAAATCCATGGGACAGATAACTTTGATACCTCAGTAACTGAAATAGCATTGCCTTTCTGGAACAATTTAGTTTGTTTTTAACGCATAGGTTCTATGATTTGGGAAATTGATTATATTTTTCTCCTTGCTGCTAGGAAGCTCAGTTTGGATCTACATTTGACAGAAATTTAACTAATGTATTTCGAATTATTAACCTTACTACCTATCTTTACCTTTTCCCTTCTATCCTTATTTTTCCATTGCTTACTTATTTTTTATCTGATTATGCCATGTGCATATTGCCTTTTATTCTTTTTGGAAGTACATAACATAAAATAGTTACTATGAGGGCCAAATCACTTCAGTGGTTCCACTAGGAACTTTTATTTTTTTTAAATTAGATATTCTTTGGTTGTTTTATTAAATTTTAAAATTTGTTTTTGAACTTGAGTGTTTATATCTGTAAGTTACCTTAAGATTTTTTTTTTTTTTGGAACAAGGCTAAGGCATAAATGAATGTGAATATATACATTTCTTTTGCTATAATTTTAGTTTTAAGATTGTCTTCTAGTAGAAACATTTTGATGAGGTCTTCTCTATTTACTTTTTTATTATTTAATACCCTGTTTTAGTAAAAATGTAATTTCTTCATTACAATAGTCCATGATACTACAAATTTATAGTTGGATATATAGCCGGACACACTTTTAAGTATCTGAATTATGCATGATACCAAATTTATATAATGGCATGTTTTTTCATGTTATCAAAAAATAGAAAACATAGACAAGTCAGCATTGTTGCAGTAGAAGATGGTCTATTAAAATTGAAATGAGGGTTGTCTATGGCATTTTGTGTATGGACTGTAAATACCATTTAAATTAAGGGTAAATACTAAAACTTTATTATTGCTTTGATATACAGTGTGACAATAACTTTTAATGACAAATAATCAAAAATAACACTTTTTGGGGTGCCACAAAGTTATAATGTTATGTTTTTTTCCCATAGGTTCTGATCATAAAGTTGTCAGTCATTCCAAATCTTCTCCTGAGATTACTCTAAGATTTGAAAGCGGGCCTGGTGCTCTAATACACTCTGTGCTTGCAGAAAAAAATGGTTTTTTACAATGCCATATAGAAAACTTTAGCACTGAGTTTCTTACATCTTCTCTTATGAATATTCAACATTTTTTGGAAGATGAAACTGTTGCAACAGTGATGCCAATGAAGATACAAGTTTCTAACACAAAAATAAATTTAAAAGTATGTTAATAATACTTTCATATTTTCATGTTATAAATGTTTACTTTGCCAACATGGACTTTAATTCATGTTTAAGAATATGCCTTCTCTATAATATATACTTCATCAGCATTTACTGAAATGAATTCGTTGGTCTTTGTGGTGAATGATGTAAAGATCCTGCTTAGAAATTGGAAAATATCAAAATAGAATGGGAAGATTTCTCTGTGTATCAACTAAAGCATGTAAATATAAATTTCTAACTTATTAAAAATATGATTGAAGTAATGTTTGTTAAGATAATGATTATTTTAATTTTATTGTTTGCTTTAATAACAACATGCCGATACTATTTGTGTTTTCTGTAGGATGACAGTCCTCGTAATAGTACAATATCCTTCGAACCAGCTCCTGTAACTGTTCATATTGATCATCTTGTGGTAGAGAGAAATGATGATGGCTCTTTTCATATTAGAGGTATATATGAAAAACAATTTTAATGAACACCTGAAATTTGAAGTTAAATTATTTACATGCTGATTGTTTCTTTTCCCTCATAGTTATTAATTATTTTATATGTATGTGCATAGTAGTAGATTGACTTTCGGTACATTGTAATAAAATATTACCTATGAATGGTTCTCTACCTCAGAAATAACTCATCTACAGTTGATTTAGTACCTATTCTACAAATGTGTTTTGAGTGAAAGTGAGAGAGGCCTTAATGTCTCTTGATCTCAATTAGGTCTCTTGATCTCTTTCTTAGCTTTATTTCCCACTATTCTTTTATATTTACTCAACCAACCTGGTATACTCTCTGTACTGGAATTTCTCTTGCATGTTCAAATCTCTATATTCTTATTGCTTGTTATTCCTCATTAGAATTGTTCATTCCCTTCCAAGGTTATCTCTAGCTTTTTCTTTTCAGTGAACCCTTCTCTATAACCTGATGTGACTTCTTATAATTTTTGGGTACTTATTCTCTGCAAATCAGTTACTTAAGGTATATTGCTGTGAATTTAGTTCTGCTATAATGTTTGTATCTCCACATTAACAAGCCTTTGAAGTCTCTTAAGAATTATATCTTATTAGGTAGTGTGAAGTAATGGAAACAGCTTGTGTCAGTACTTGGGTGTTCTGGTTCTCACTTTGTTAGTAGTTACTTGAGGGTGAAATATGAGGGACTGATTTTGCATCTATTTCATCTCCTATCAAGACCATGAAATGACATAAAATGTGTTAAGAGAACATAAAGTTATAACAGTACTACAAATGAAAAATAAGTATCATTAATGGATCAGAAATCTTAATCGAGCAAATCAGAGGCAAAACCAGAAAAATCATTAGCTATAGCCCACAAAAGACAGGTCTCTTGCTCGGATAGGAACAGACTGTAGAGAACTCTTAATTGAAAAGTATTAACCTTAGGAGTTTGGGATCAACTAGAGCAAACATAGAAGTCAGGCCAAACAAAGATTAAAATGTCAGCCTCATTACTGATAAAAGCTCAGGTGGAGAAGATAGCTTAGGTATGAAAAGATAGATTTGCTCTATGGCTCTCTCCCCTGAATGCTTTAGATACCAAAACTGCAGGTTTGTCTTATAGAGAAAGCAGAACAGGATATACTGTTTTCGTAGGCAAGGCTTATACCAAAGTCAGAAGAAACTCAATCACACATCCTTACTTCCTTTTTCTAAACTCATTAATCAGATAAATCATACCTTCTCTCCTGTGAAAAAGTGAGAAAGGGGCCAAGAGAGCTCAGGAGAACTAGTCTAGGGAGAAATTGGAACCCTCTTGCATTGTTGGGATTATAAAACGCTGTGGGTGCTTTGGAAACAGTTTGGTGGTAACTCAGAAAGTTACAGAGTTACTTATGATCCAGCCTTTCTACTCAAGAACACCACCCAAAAGAAATAAAACTTGTACACAAATGTTAACAACAATAGTATTCATAGTCAAAAAGTAGAGTCAATCCAAATGTCATCATGCTATGACTGGACAAAGAAAATGTGATACATTCATACAATGGAATATTCAGCATGAAAAAAGAATGAAATACCGATAGATGTTATAACATGGAAACTTTGTAAACACTGTGGTAAATGAAAGAAGCCAGTATAAAAGACCACATGTTATATGATTCCATTTATATGAAATGTCCAGCATGGGCAAATCCATAAAGACAGAAAATAAATTAGTGGTTGCCAGGATTGAGGGGAGAGGAGGATTGGAAGGGAGTGGGAAGAGATCGTTAATAGGTACGGAAGGTTTTAAGGGTGATGAAAAATGTTCTGTGAGTATACTAAAAACCATTGGGTTGTACACCTTGAATGAATGGGGCATGTGAATTATTTTTCAACAAGGCTATTAAGATATTGAAGAATAGTTTTAGACCATGGGAGATCTGGGGAATGAGGCTCAAGGCTTACCTTCCAAGATTCAAGCCCTCAAGCCACAATATAGTATCTGGTAAGATGGAAAAAATTGCTGCCGGCCACTGGGCAGTTGATTTTGTAGTTTGTACTACTGTCATTATTGGTTTATAAATTCAACTTTACTGCAACTGAGGCAGCCAATATTACTTTAGAATTTATACTACCAACTTGAACTTGCAGCTACTGTCACTGTTACTGTCTGCAGAAAAGAGAAAGAGTTCTCTTCTTCCTTTCGTTGTTAGTATCTGAAGGAAATCTAGGGTGAATGCAGTTTGATTGGCATTATCTAGATCACATGCATGGGAGAGAATCTGGAAAATCAAGTGTATTTTCCAACATTTATTGAAGGCAGTAAATTTTATGCCCCAAAATACTAATGAAGTATGAAATTCTTCAAGTATAGGAAAGGATTCTAATGATGGATGGCCAAAATAAATGACAAAATGCCTTCTTCAAAAATCAATATAATAAGAGATGAATGAATAATACAATTGATACTATAAAAAAGTGGAGACTTTTAAAGAAATATAATTAATATCTTCATATAGATGATAGAATTTTGAACTCATAAAACAAAAACAAACTCTTGTAGAAAATACCAGTTAAATCCTTGAAAATTAAAAACCCAATCTTTGAAGTAAAAAATAATAGCTCACTTAAATCCATTGGCTGTACCTTGGAGAGATATCCAGAATCTGACATTTTCCCACCATCTTAACACTAGCACTTTCAATTATATTCCGAATTATTAGTCACTTCCTAAGTCACATGTCTTCTTCTGCCTTTGCTTTCATACACTCTGTTGTCAGCCCAGCAACCAGAGTGCCATTTTAAAAATGTAATTCATATCGTATAATTTCTCAGCTAAAGATCATCCACTGGCTTCTTTTCTCACTTTAAATAGAAACCTAGGTCCTTGCAGTGTCCTACAAAGTTTTTCACAACCTTGCTCTTTGCTTTTCTCTTACCTTATCTCCTGTTATTCTCCCCCTTTGCACCATTCACTCCTCTTACTCTGGTCTCCTTGCTGTCCTTAAACATGGCAGACACATTCCTGTCTCACGGCCTTTCTACTTGCTGGTCCCTCTGCCCGAAATGCTCTTCCCTCAGATACCTACATGCCTCACTTTATCACTTTCTTCAAGTCTCTTCCCAAATCTCCCCTCATTAGAGAAATTTCCATCCATCCTTCCCCACCCCCAGCCACTCCCTTCCTACCTCACCCTCATTTGTTCTCAATAGTTGCTTAGCACCTTTTGATATACTAAATTCTTGTTTATTTGTTAACTAGAATGTAAATTAGAGGAGAGCAGGAATTTACTTCATATACCACTATCTCTCTCTCCAAAAATACGTTCAAAAAAATTTGTTGAATGACTGGGTAAATAAAGACAGCTTAAAAAACAGAATGGATGCAGCTGAAGGTTGAATAGATGATCTGGAACAACAGTGTCCAATAGCACTTCCTACTATCACGGAAGAGGTCTGTAATCTATAATGAAGTGGCTGTTGAGCACTCAAAATGTGGCTAGTGCAACAGAGGAACTGAATTTTTGGTTTTACTTATACATAGTCAATTTAAATTTAAATAGCCACATGTTGCTAATGGTTACTGTTGGACAGCACAGATGAAGAAGACTGAACAAAAGGTATTCTTTTACCAAAAAAAAAAAAAAAAGGAAAAAGATGTTTAAAAAGTATGTTAAAAACATTGACACAGCCATCAAGAAGAACACACAACAGGGAAAGAGAAATACAGAGGCAAAGAGGCTCCAAGGTCTATAACTCTGGCAAAACACAGTAGAGTGCAGGAGACATCTTGGGCCATAGAAACAGGGCAAAAAGTTTAGAGCAGAGGGATCTTTAAAGATAATGAAGTGTATCGATGAGTGAGAGAGCATCTAGTAGGGGAGGTATATCTTTCTTTGACTTGTGGTGTTGAGGTGGCCCTTCACAAAAAAACAAAAACAAAAACATTGAGACATGAGGAATGGAACCAGAAATTCCAAAAGGGACCTAAAGGGAGTTCCAAAAGAGAACAGAATAAAAGGCAAGAGGAAAAATAATTGAAGTAGTAATAAAACATCCCAAATTTGAAGGAAGAAACACGTCTTCAAATTGGCGGAGCCAACCAGGTGCAGAGCAAAGTGAATGAAAAATAATTTTTACCTAGAAATACTGGTCAAATTTCACAATACTAAGGATAAAGAAAAAAGTCCTAAAATCTTCTAGAGAGAAAAGGCAAAAGCAAGAGAATCAGATTTCTGTCAGACTTTCCATTGGCAACATTGAATGCTAAAAGATATGTAAATCTTTAAAGTTCTGGGGGAAAATAATTTTGAACCTCAACTTTTATTTTAAAGGCAAAAATAAAGACTTTTTTCCCTCTATTTTTATTTTTCAATTAGAGTTGACATTCAATATTATTTTATATTAGTTTCAGGTGTATAGCATAGTGGTTAGACATTAATATAATTTACAAAGTGATCCCCCCAATTAGTCTAGTATCCAACTGGCATTATGAATAGTTATTACAATATTATTAACTATATTTTCTATGATGTACTTTACATCCCCATGACTATTTTGTAACTACCAATTTATATATCCTAATCCCTTCATCTTTCTTACCCAGCCCAAACTCCCTCCCATTTGGTAACCATCGGTTTATCTGTACCTATGAGTCTGCTTCTGTTTTGTTTGTTCATTTTTATTCTTTAGGTTCCACATAATAAGTAAGATCATATGGTATTATCTTTCTCTGTGTGACTTATTTCATTTAGCATAATACTCTCTACATCTGTCTATGTTGTTGCAGTTGGTAAGATTTCATTCTTATTTTTATGGCAGAGAAGACAATTTTTTAAGTGGAAAGAATTAGTTAAAATGAAAATATAATAAGGAACAATATAGTAAGTAAAGAAACTAGTAAAACTTGGAGTGAAGTCTAAATTTTTGTTTATGTATAAGAATAATTTTTTGTATGTGCAACTAAAATTCCAGATGATGTCAGTATGAGAGGTTGCAATTGGGAAAAAGTAAGGGGTATAGAGAAGTAAAACTGCTAAAGTTTTTGTCTTTTTGAGGGGGAAATAACACTAGACTTTAAAAAAACATTTGTTTCGTTGTATGCTTAACCTTAGATGTCAAAAAATAATAATTTTTAAGCCTTTAGCACTGAGAAAAAAAACAGATGGAAGTATCCAATCAATACTTTATTTTACATATAAAAGACAATATATAAAAAGAAAGGCTGGTAAATAGAAAACATTAAATTAGAATACAGGAATTAATCATTGCAGTAAATATGAGTGGTTTAAATTCCCTTGTTAAAAAATAAAGGCACTGATATAAAGTTAAGGGGAAGAATTCAGGTATATGCTGCAATAAGATATTCCTCCAAAACAAAATGAATACAAAAGCACTGAAAATAAGGTGGGAAAAATGTATATATATTAGCCAAGGACTAACAAAAGGATTAGATAACATTGAATTAAAAGTATAAAATGGGACAGAGATTTCTTTTTCTTTTTTTTTTTTTTTGACACTTTATTCTTTAAAGCAGTTTTAGGTTCGCAGCAAAATTCAGTGGGAGGTACAGAGATTTCCCATGTATCCTTGTCACCCCAGAGTAGAGTCTTCCACATTATAAACATCTCCCACCAAAGAGGTATTTTTGTTCCATAGATGAACCTACATTGGCCTGTCATTATCATCCAAAGTTCATTGTTTATGTTAGGGGTCATTCCTGGTATACATTCTCTAGGTTTGGACAAACAAATAAAATAATGACATGTATCTACCATTATAGTTTCATACAGAGTAGTTTCACTGCCCTAACTGTCCTTTGTGTTCTACCTGTTCATCCTCCTTCTCCCCACCAACTTCCGGCAACCTGTGGGAAAATAATTTGAAACCTCAATTTTATTTTAAAAGCAAAAATAAAGACTTTTCCAGAATGTCATGTAGTTGGAATCATACATAGCCTTCTCATGTTGGCTTCTTTCACTTAGTAATATGCATTTGAGGTTCCCCCATGTCTTTCAAGGCTTAATAGCTTATTTTAGAGCTGAATAATACTCCACTGTCTTCCACAGTTTATTTAACCATTCACCTTCTGTAGGACATCTTGATTGCTTCCAAATTTTGGCAATTATGAATAAAGCTGCTATAAAACACTCATGTGCAGGTTTTTATGTGGATGTATTCAACTCCATTGGGTAAATACCAACGAGTGTGATTGCTGAATCTGGTGGTAGAGTATGTTTAGTTTTGTAAGAAAATGACTGGACCATTTTGTATTCTCACTAGCAATGAATGACACTTTTTATTGCTCCAGATCCTCACCAGTATTTGGTGTCAGTGTTCTGTATTTTGGCCATCCTAAATAGGTGTGTAGAGATATGTTGTTTTTATTTGCATTTCCCTGTTGGCATGATATAAAGCATCTTTTTATATGCTTATTTATCATCTGTATATACCTACTTTAGTGGGGTGCCTGTTTAAATTGTTGACCCCAGAGGAAGATTTCATATTGATAAAAAGACTCCACTTCCCCACAAAAAAAAAAAACACAAAAAACATACCCCGGTCATAAACCTTTACCCATCTAACAATAGAACAGAAAAAAAAAAAGCAAACCTGTTTCAAATAAAGAGAAATGGAATTATATCATAGTTAGATACTACAATAATATGGAGAAATTTTAGCATGCCTCTCAGAATACATTAAAATTTTTTTAAATTAAGTACATAAATTCTATAATTGATTTTTTTTGATTTATGTCTCCACTTGCGTGTAGACATTGGAGAAAGAGCATGAAACATCAATTTGATGAGTAAAAACTAATTTTAAAAAAAGGTGCTTTGAAATTTCTTCCTCAATATTTTCCCCTACATTTTTTTTCTATATTTTATAGTCAGATATATATTTTACCAGTTGTGAACTGTAATTTAATGTAGTAGCTAAAGGCAAAAGTAAGTCACTGATCGGTCCAGCAAGGGTGTATCTTTTCTTGAAGATCATTTCAATATGGAAATTCTATTTGGATTTGTTTTTAAAGTTGTATGGGTTTAAAAACAATTATATCTAACTTAGCAGTGTGCTCTAATGAAGGCAAGGTAGTTTCTTTTTGTTTTTTTTTTATTATGACATGTCTCACATTTGTGCACCTCATATCTTACATTTTTGAAAACTTGAAGCTGCTTAACATGTTTTACATTTTAAGAATATATATTTTTTCTTATTTCATGCCTTTACAATGACACTTATTTGGATGTTTTCAGAAAAGCAGTTTAGGTAATGATGAAATGTAAGAGGAAAAAGGCATATGTTAGATTATGTAAAAATGAGCATACGATGCTGTAAGGTGCTACACATTTCATCCGTGAGGGCCATAGATTTGTTTATTAGAATTTGTCCTAAAAACTTGAAAGAAGTTCTTTTAAAGTAAATGAAAGGAAATAAGTCTATGGTAATAGACTCTAATCACCCTATTATCTATGGGTTCTCTTCCTTCCCATTCCTTTCCAGTTTCTTCAATCTCTTTACCTTCATCTTCTTGTCTCTTCCTCCTTATCCATTCCCTTCCTATCTTTTCCTTTTCCCTTCCTACATCCTCCTGCCTATTTCTTCTTTATCTTTCATTATCTCCTATTATGTATATATTCCTCTTTCTCTCTTTCTATCTGGAATTCCTCCTCTTTCTCCTTCTCTACCTTATTCCTTCTTTCTTTCTCTACATATTTCTTCCTCTTCTCTTACTTTCTCTTTGTTCTCCTTTTTCTACCTCCCTATGATTGAAATAGAATGGGTTTTAGAATTGTTTAGTCAGTGGTTTTTTCATTATTCTTAAGATTCCATGAGTAAGTAGTAAGATGTAGGCCAAGTAGAATAGGTCCTGGGTCCCTTATTATTCTTACTACAAGCAGGATAACTCAGCTTTTATTTTTAGTTCATATTAGCATTTTAAGTCAGATTTCATTAAAAAGAGGTGTGTTCCTTTAAAAGTTTGAAAACCAAAATACATTATAAATTACTAATCAATCAGTATTTTGGGGACAATCAAAAGATTTCAGCCCTTGGGACATGATGAGTGGTTGCATGGCATGTCTGGAAACTAGGATTTATATCCAGCCATGCCTGAAGCACTGTCACTTGGATTCTCCCGTTAAAGAAACAAATATATTTCCTTTTTAAAAAGCAAATTCAAGTTGGGCTTCTGTTTACTTTGCAACCTAAAGTACTCTGTGATTCAAAAGTGGCAGGGGCGTAGGGGTGCCGAGGACAGTTGATGTGTAAAAATATTCCCTGCCTTGTTTTTTATAATTATTTTTAATAAAAGCACTCAAGATATAATTCAAATATCAAATCATTTACATAAAATATATAATTTAATGTCATTTAATAAGAGTTTTATAAATTTAGCTCTTAAATTTAACTGTGTGATCCATTTGAGTTAATTTTTGTATTTGTTGTGTGGATAAGGACCATAGAGGCATGGATTTATTTCTGGACTCAATTCTATTACATTTATTTGTATATTTATCTTTGTGCCAGTACCACATTGTCTTGGTTACCAACTTGTTTTGGAGTAAGTTTTGAAATCAGGAAGTGTGCTTTTTTTTTTCTTTTTTAAGATTGTTTTGACTCTTCTGGGTCCCTTGGAATTCCATATGCGTTTTAGAATCGGCTTGTTAATTTCTACAAAGAAGCCAGTTCAGATTCTGGTAGGGGTTGTGTTAAAGCTATAGATCAATTTGGGAAGTATTGCCATTTTAACAGTATTAAGTCTTTCCATCCATGAACATACATTTTTTCCCTATTTATTTAGAACTTTACTTTTGTTCAACGGTGCTTTATAGTTTTTGCAGCTTAAGTTTTACACTTATTTTGTTAAATTTACTCCTAAGTATTTTATATTTTTAATGACATTTTAAATGGAATTGTTTTCTTAATTTTATTTTTGAATTGTTAATTATACGTGTTTAGAAACAATTGATTTTTGCATATTGATCTTGTATCCTGCAACCTTGCTAAACTTATTCATTAGTTCTAAGAGTTTTTTAGTGGATTCTTTAGTTTCTTTCTCTATGCAAGATTTTGTCATCTGTGAATAGAGAGTTTTACTTCTCTTTTAGTGTGGATGCTTTTTATTTCTTTTTCTTGTCTTATTGCCTTGGCTAGAACCTCTAGGACAGTGTTGAATAAAAGTGATGAGAGCAAACATCCTTGTCTTATTTCTCATCTTAGGAGAAAAGCATTCAATCTTATACCATTAAGTATGATATTAGCTGTGGCTTTTTTGTAGATGGCCTTTATCAGAGTGAGGGCATTTCTTTCTATTCCTAGTTTGCTGAGTGTTTTTATCATGAGAAAGCATTGGATTTTGTCAGATGTTTTTTCTGCATCTATTAAGATAATCATGTCTTTTGTTTAATTCTATTATGTTGATGTGGTGTATTACATTAATTGATCTTTGTATAGTGAATCAACTTGGCACCCTGGGATAAATCCCACTTGGGCATGGTGTATAATTATTTTTATATATTGCAGGGTTCAGTTTGCTAATATTTTGTGGAAGATTTTTTTAATTAATATTTATGAGCATTATTGATTTTAGTTTTGTCTAGTTTTGGAATCAGGGTAATATTAGCTTCATAGAATGAATTGAGAAATGTTCTCTCCTGTTTTTTGGAAGAGGTTATAAAGTTTTGGTATTATTGATTCTCTTTAAATGTTCAGTAGAATTCACCACTGAAGCCATCTGGATCTGGACTTTTTGTTTGTGGGTAGTTTTTTTTCTTTTCTTTTCTTTTTTTTTTTTTTAATGATTCAATATCTGTACCTGCTATACATTTATTCATACTGTCTATTTATTCTTTAGTCTATTTTGGTAGTTTCTCTTCCTAAGAATTTTTGTTTCATTTATGTTATCTAGTTTATTAGAATACAGTTGTTCATAGTATTCCTTGATCATCATTTTTATTTATCTAAGGTTGATAGTAATGTCCCCTGTTTCATTTCTGATTCTAGTAGTTTTTTTCTTTCTTTTTCAATTCAAATTGGCATTCCATATTATTTTATATTAGTTTCAAATACACAGCATAGTAGCTAGACATATAATTAACAAAGTGATCCCCCCAATTAGTCTAGTTCCCACCTGGCATTGTACATGTTTATTAAATATTATTGACTATATACCTTATACTGTACTTTACATCCCTGTAACTATTTTGTAACTGCCAATTTGTACTTCTTTATCCCTTCACCTTTTGCACCCAGCCCCCAAACCCCCTCCCAACCTAACTAAAGTTTTGTCAGTTTTGTTCATCTTTTCAATGAATGAGCTTTTAGTTTTATTGACTTCCTCTATTATTTTTCTATTTTATAATAATGCCTTCATACTCATATAGATATATTTATTTTTAAATTAGTTTCTCATAATAGAAATTAAGATTTGTCAAGTATTTGAAAATGTTATCTGCGTATTTTTTTTGTTTGATCAGATTCTCAGATGCTTAACACCGGAAATGATTTGAAAGAAAGTGTCAAAAGTGAATCAGTGCTGCTTCCCAGTGGAAAGCATGATCTGAAGAAACAACACAGTGTCACTCAAGCCACTCAGACAAGTCCAGCAGTTCCTTGGTCTTCTCAATCAGTTAACTTTCCTGAGTGCTCTTTTGACTTTACTAGGGAACAGGTAATGGAAAAACTATTATATTCTCATTCAGTTTCAGCAATTAAAATAAATGTTAGATAGTAAATAGTTAAAATGTTATTTATTTACATATTTAAGTAATGTTTAATGAGTGCTTGTTTTGAGCTCTGCACTTTGGTAGTTGTTATGGATGGAGTGTTGAGCAAGATAGGGACAGTCCAGCCTTCACGGAAGTCGTAGTCCAACAGAGAGAGAGAGGAGCAAATGTGGGAGAGTGCCGGTTTCTGGAATCTAGAAAGGCTTCCAGGAGGGTATATTTATTTTGCTGTCTTATTTTTAAGTTGCAAAAGTATAATAATATTTCCGAACATTGGAAAAATATTTTAAGACAACTTTAATACATTCTGACCTCCTACAGTACTATCAGTATTTTTTTAATTTTCCTCTCACTCTTTTCTATAATTTTTCTAAACAGTTGTTATCCTTTTGTATATATTATGTTTTTTTACTTAACATTGTTTAACAGATATTTTTCAAATATTTAACAAATATTGCTACATATGCTTCATGTTTATTTTTTAATAGCAGAGTAATATGGATGTAGATGTGCTGTCATTTCTAAACCTTCCTCTTAACATTTAACATTTGAGTTGCTTCTGTTTTTATTTTGCCATTATAAATAAATAAAATGTCCAACAGAAGTTTAATTCTCAATGGTAGAACTACAGAATGAGTTCATCGATCCCTTCAACAGGATTTGGTGGATGTCAGCTCTGAGCTAGGATATAGAATTGAACAGTATATACCATTCTTACCTACTGGTAAACTCTATGAATAGTTGGAAAGACAGGAGTATGCAACTGGTGGTAACAAGATACTGTGTCAAGTGCCAAACTAGAGATTAGGGAACTACAGAAGAATACCAAGCTTGGTTTATAAGGCAGGAATTGTTAAGCTAGGACTAAAGTCTGAAAACTCTTTGAAATTAAATGCATATATTTTAATATATGTATTTATGTAAATGTATTATTCTGGAGAGAAAGCCCTTAGTTTTACCATAATTTCATAGTTAGGTTTAGGGAATAGTTCTAAGATGATAAAGTAAATGAACTGAGTTAATGGTGGAAGGGGAGACCTATTGTCCACCTAGATGAAAATGTCTTATGAGATATTCAGAATGTGGATCTGAAGCTCAAGAGAGTGGTTTATGCTGGATCAGGCTATATATGTGATAGTTGGAACCACAGGAGTAGACGAGGTATCTAAGAGAGTGACTCAGGTGGTAACAGAATTTAATAAAATATTAAAATTTAAGAATTTTTAAATTAAATTTATTGAGATATCATCGGTCAATAAAATTATGTAGGTTTCAAGTGTATAGTTCTATAATAATATCATCCATATATTGTGTTGTGTTTTCACCACCCAAAGACAAATCTCCTTCCCGCACTATACTCTACCTCCATCCCCTCTTTCCCTCTGGTAACTACTAAACTGTTGTCTGTGTCTGAGTTTTTGCTCATTTGTCTTGTTCATTTGTTGCTTTCAGTTTTATGTCCTATATATGAGTGAAATCATGGTTCTCAACTTTTTCTGTCTGACTTATTTTGCTTAGCATGATTATCTTAAGGGTTCTTAAATACCAGAGGAAAAGGTGGAAATTCCATACTTGGAGAAGGAATAAACATGGAAGAGCTGTGGCATAAAAGGCAAAAAAGGAGACAGGGAGGAGAGGTGAGGTCAGCAGTATCTAAAGCCACAGAGAGGTCCAGGGAAATTAAAACTAAACTAAATCACTGTTAGATTTGACATTAGGGGTTAATTAGTGTTTTGAATTGCTGGGTCAAAACTTAACATTTTTAAGTGCTGGAAATGTGTTTCTAAATAGCTTCTCAAAGAAGTTTTCAGCTTAAGTACACCCACATCAGCATTGGATATTTTTACTGTTTCAAGTGTCACACCTTTAGCTACTACTGTATAAATTGTCCACATTTTATGAAAATGATTAAATTCTCTTATTTTCCAAATTTATCATTTCAGCTCATGGAAGAGAATGAATCTCTTAAACAGGAATTGGCTAAAGCTAAAATGGCTCTCGCAGAGGCTCACTTGGAAAAAGATGCTCTTCTTCATCATATAAAGAAGATGACAGTTGACTAGCTGGAGTGTCAGTCAGAAACTCACATTAGAGCTCTGGGGTAGGGAGGTTTTGTTTATTATGTGATGTTACCAATTAGTGGAAGACTTTCCTTTTCATGAAAAGACAATAAAATGAAAGTGGTGACTATTCTGAAGCCAGTTTAGAAAGTATTAGGTACGGGCATTACAATCTTTTGGTTGTTTTGTGTTTTTGGGTTTAACCCTCTTTTAAATTGGTACGATATAAGGAAGTCAACACATACTGTAAAATAATTACATGTCTAATGAAAAGAAGATGTCATTTCCTAATTTTAGTATCACACTACAGGCATTTTTTAAAAAGAAAAATGAAAATCTATTGTGTTCCAGATTGCTGAATTTATTGCTATCAGTAATTACTATTATTTACAAAGATTCAAGTGCTTTTAGGGCTAATGTAAAATAAAAGGAGGCTTACATTTTAAATGTTATAATGTACTTTATAATTATTTAAGTACTGTAAAAAAGTCCAATCAGATTGACGAATTATGTAATTACTAGTTTTAAAAACTCTGCAAAATGATCACTCACTCAAACTTATAAAGTAACTTGAAAACGTGAAAAAGAAATCATTTTAAATAATGAGTAAACTGTATAAGCTGAAGCTATAGTTTTCACACAAAAAAGGATGGTACAAGTATAAAAATAAAAAGCACAAATTGTATAAAAACAAAACATTAGAGTATATGGCCAACTGTTTTAAAAAGCATTACTTGTACATTTCTTGAAACATTTATTGTTAGAAGAATAATTTAACTAGCCTGCTAAATTTGGCAGTGTTTATAAGAATTTTAATTAATACTATTTATACTATTTCTTTACTTTCATCTTTTCTCTATTTGAGGAAGGAAATGTTTTCAGAGAATTTTCTTTACACATACAAAAAATCTTTCATACCATTCTTGTTGTATTATATTAGATGGGTGTTTGCACATACTGAATTTATATAGCTAGTTTTGACTAAAGTTCTATGTGACATATATACTATCTTCTATAATAAGAATAATTGGTAAATTTTGAATTCTATTTTCTAGGGGTTGTTAAGATTGAAACCAACATGAGAGAATCTCAATCATACATTATGAAATAAAAGTTCATGAGTGTTTAAGAAACAGAGGCTTTTAAAGATGTAAAACATATTTCTGATAGAATTAAACTTAGTGGGGTCTCGTTTAAAATTCACATTCTTAAACATAAATATATTAAGATAGAACATGAAACAACTGGAATACTTTTTCTTTAAGATACTTGAAAATTGTCAGCCACATTATGACACTTTATGGTGCTTTGTTGGCATGACTGATACAGCCATCCTTATGTCTGAATAGCTGGAGGAAAATACATTTTTCATTTACTCAAGTGTTGGAGTGACTTGGATTTTATTGAGAAAAGTACTGACCTTTTTGCCTCTCTTCTATAACACCCATTTTCATTGACATTATTTAAAAATACAGGTCCTGTTTTGGGAGCTGAAGATACAGCAAAGAACAAATTAAATTATTATTTTACCTCAGAGTATTTTAAAAATCATGTTAAACCCTGTTAATATAAACTATATAATAGTCTTAGATTAAAAGCAAAGGTCTAAAGATTTAAAATGTATAGTTAATATCCTTAGTAGAGTATTTTTGATTTGTAGGTATATAGTCAACAAAAGCAGTTTCTCATGTAGACAAACAGATTTGATAGGACATTAACTTCTTCAGAGCCTGACAGTGTTTCTCAGGATTGACCTATTTGCTCTATATAAATTTTAAATATATGGAATAATTGTTTAGTGCTATAGAAGCTGAATGTTTGTCTTATTCCTTTCCAATTTATTAGGCCTTCCCAAGAAAATCATATATCCAGTAGAGATGATAATATGGATCTGAGCATTCTATATGCTTTGTTGGATTTTTAAAAATTTATGGTACTATTTTTATAGAGATTGAAAATTCATAAAACACTTGCAAAAACACTATCTCATGTAATTCCCACAACAAACCTGCAAGATAGGTATTAACTCACATTTTAAAAGTTCAATAAAAGCCCTAGGTTCAGAAAGAACAAGTGACTTGACTGAAATCACAATTAATAACCCACCTTTTTGACTTAAATCTCAGTTACACACTTTTATTTTACTTTAGTCATTAATTCACAGATTTTGCCAAGGGAGGGGAGAAGAATAACTGTAATGTTAGTGATCAGGGGAAGGAAATGGTAATCATGTTTGCATTTTAATTTCATGTATGTCAAAAGCATTTTCTTGGTATCTTGTATTTTTTCTTTTCTCATTTAATCGAAGAATTTCAGAAAACCACCATATGACACAAGTTATGATGAAGCATTATTTTTATTTAAGTCATATGAGAATGGCTGTGTATAACTGCAGACAAATATATGTGGAAAAATTAATCAGGAACTCCTCTCTGGGTTTTTATTGTAGTTATTGTTATTTAGTAACTTCTTCTTTTATAAGTTTTTATTAACCTCCAGTCTGTTCAAGGCATCTTTCTATTTCAATGAATGGCAACACCATTGCCCTGGTTCCCAAACTAGTAACCTAGAATTCATCTTAGACACCTTCCTCTCTCTGATTCTCTTGCCCTGTGTTCACCAATTCATTACCAGGTCCTGTCATTTTACCTTGTAAACATCTCTCAAATTTATATGTTTCTCTCCACTTGTCACCCCCTTTTTGATCTGAGCTACCATCAGCACCTTTGGCCTGCATTACTGGAATTGCCTCCTGACTAGTCTTCCTACAGCTACTCTGGACTTCCTCATATCTAATCTCTATATGCAGGCAGAGTTCTCTTTTTCGAAGTACATTTTTAATTGAGGCAGCCCATCTACCCCATTCTCACCCTTAGCTTAAAACACTTCTATGACTTTTCATTGCTCTTAAAATGAAAACCAAAATATTTTATGTGACCTATGAGGCCATATATATTTGTCCACCATTTACTTTATAGGGTAACTGAGCATTAAAAGAGTTAATATCTCAAAACATTAAAACTGTGGCTGGCATATCACCTAAAAAGCACTGAATAGAAGTTAGTTATTACTACTGCTTTGTCAGCCTCATTGTGTATCATTTTTCAGTTACTTTGTGTTCTTTTTTCATTGCACTTTAAGTATCTGGAATAAGTGAGAATAAAGTGCTTTTTCCATATTGGGATCTTTGTTCATTCTATTCCTTTGGCTTGAAATATGTTTCCCTGTTCATTGTCTAGTTAATTTCTATTTGTCTTTCAGATAGGTCATTTCATCACTTCCTCAGGGAAGCATTCCTTAATACCTGTCACAAAGCAAGACTGCTGTTACACATTATCGCTTAGACACATACCTCTACTTAGCATTGAACACCTTTGTAATTTTATATGTATTGGATTAATGTAAACTCTCTAGACTGTAAACTCCATGAGGACAGGAATTGTGTTTTTGTTGTCATTGTTCAGCTTTGTATTCCTTATGCCTCACACAGTGCCTGGCACAAAGTAGGTGCTCAATTTGTTGAAAGAATAAAATGAATGGATGAGGTATCAGGGATGTTTTCAGGTATTGAGTTCTTCCTCTCAGTTGGATTAAGGGGAGATGGAACATAGGCAGAAAAGTAGGTGGTGGTAGTTATTAAAAGGTGCAGACTCCTTGAGTCAACTCCTTGAGGTCAAGAATGGAGAAGTTTGCCATTCTGTGTTCTGTAGAATTTTGAATATCTGAGCTTCTAATTAACAAACCATCACAAAACAAAATTAGCATATCACTTCGTAAAACTACTGCAGTGCCAGAGTGTCATCTGGCTTTGATTGTAGCATATGGTGTTGTGGCTATCAAGATCTGCCAGTCCTATCAGCTAAATGAAATGGAAATAAGGCCAAAAGAGTAGTGGCTGAAAGTTTTCAATTTTGATACACAGAATCTGTTGTGCCCAATTCCTTAAAGTGCAAACAGTCTCATTTTAGCTTATGCTAGAGATGCTAAGGAAAGTAAATTTTGAATACGTTTTCATTTCTTTTTAGAATACATAAAATAAAATACTGAAAGTTGAAATTGTACGGGCTATAGAAACACTAAAGCAGTAATGTTTTTAAAATACTAATTTCTTCATTAAATTATAAATCTTTATAATTTTTTTAAAAAATGTTGCTGCTTTTTTGAGAAGTACAAAAATTAAGGTACCATGAAACAAAAATGTAAGCATGATGGTTTTTATAAACCATTAGATGTTACCTAATGAATCACAAAGTGGAGCAAAATTCACGTTAATGTTACAGTATTGAAATTCAGCATGTGCATTGCCAAAACTGCTGTGTAGTTTTGGCAGATTTGAGAATTTGAAATTTTTTAAAGAAAAATTTTAAGAAATATGAAATTAACTTAATGTCTTCTATTTATGTAATAAAACATGTATGATAACTTTTTTGATCTTAGAAAAATAAGATGTTACTGGATCACTAAGAAGAGTATTCTGGGTTTTAACGATTCTGAAAAAGGTAATACTATAACTTATAAATTGGATTTTATTTTCATTTTAATTATATCATTAGTCAAAATTCAATTCATTCTTTATACTAAATTGATTGAATGGTAAGTAAAATTTCCTTCTTGACTTAATTCTTTTGGGAAGAAATATTTGTTTAGGTGAAGAAATACTTGAGTGTAATGGAGGCTGGGAGATTACAATATTTTTCTTGTGACCATTTAGCAGAATTGTTTTGGCTGATATGACAAAAAAAGAAAAATACTGAATTACAAATGTCATCAAGAATAAATGAGAATTTTTTTAAAGACATAGGCACATGAAGGTTTAAATAGAGATCAGAAGCATCCCTAAAGAATATGGGTGAAATAAATGTATATGGGTGTGATCAAAGTCCATCTTTTACAATATTTAAAATCACTCCAATTAAAATAGATTTACAGTAAAATCAGAGCAGGAGCTTTTAAAAAAATGAACAAATTCAGTATAAGGATATGTTTTTGACCAAATTCCAATAATTAAGCACTTGAGAAAGATCTATGATAAAGAATTCACTAAGTGTATCCTGAATTATAACCTAAAGCAAAAAAAAAAAAAATAGATACAGCTAGATATTCTTCAATTTAATGTGCAAAACTTGGGACATACCGAAGTTTTTCAATAAATAATATGCCCACAAAATTATATCTATTGGAATCTTACGATTTGACATTGATAGGTCACTCATTGCTATTGGAGACATTTTATTAGTGTAGCAATAATGTTGTGGCATCTTAGCATTTTGTCTGAATTCACTATATTAACTTCATAATTCTCATTAGCATAATTACCATAAGTGGAATAATTATTTGGTGCTTTCTTCTCTCTGGTTTATTTTTACTTTCTCCATGCCTTGCAGTGAAAAAATAATTTTCCATAGAAAACATTAGAGTTACGAAGGCAAAAGTATTCTGAAGAGGGATACAGAATGCACAAATTAAGCAACTTCTTTATATCCTAGTTCTATAAATTTCCAGAATTGAAGGCATTCTTATACTATCGATATAAAAACATGCCAAGGCCAAGTATATCTCTATTAAAAGCGGTAGGCTTTTCTGCATTAGCACAGATATTTGAGAATTACTGTAATTACATATGTAAGCGTTTCCTATAATCTTAGTGGGAGTCTAGTTTATACTTTGTAATTTTTACCTGTCTTTAATAAGTCCTCTCCCCACTTTTTTGCCTTGAGAATTCAGTTTCTTGTTAATATATTTTGCTGAGTAGCCTTCAGCTCTTTTGATCAATTTTTGTAGTTCTTTTAGTATGTCCAGAGGCTATTATAGTGTGACCAATTTTAGAAATTGAAGCACAAATGATATAAAAACATATACTACAAAGTCCCTTTTGCCTTGTAAAACCACAATGTTCTGGGGAGGGAAGTGAATTTTGGGGCACCATTATTCCGCTTATCATGACCTTCTTGTACTCTTAGTTCCATTTTTTATTTTTTTAGTATGCTTGCTTTATCCAGTTAGTCCTAAAAATCTCCTTAATATATCTTGTGAGCATTCTAAGTATTTTTTTGTTGTTGTTAAAGTTAGTCTCATTATTTCCTAATTACAAAAATTGGCATTTACATTTATGTAATCTTGGAATAATTTTTCTTTTATACCATGAACATTGCCCCATGTCTCTATGAGTTCTTTATAAATATACTCTTAATTATTATATACTATTTTATTGAGTAAATAAGCTAAAATTTAACACTCTATTATTATTATTAATTTTTTATTTTCCCAGTGTTTTACTATTGTAAATAACTGTAATGAACATCTTTGTTCCAAAAGATTGTCTACTTTATAAAGGATTATTTTCTAAGGATTCTCTAAAGTAGAATAACTACATCAAAAGCCATGAATTTCCTATAATTGAAACTATTTTCCAAAAGGCTTCAACAAAGTTTGTATCAGAAGCATTGTCATTAGTAGTCAGTATCATCATTAATAACAAAGTGAACAGAAGTTGAAATGAAAGGACATTAGGCAGTAACTCAAAGTCATATAAAGTAAAAATATCAGTATAGGTAAATATATAAGCAGAGTATTATTATAACAATGGTGTGTAACTCTATTTCTATAAGATTTAAAGAACTAACATTTGTTTTCTTAATATTTTTATTTTTCAATCACAGTTAACATACAATGTTAGTTTCAGGTGTACAACATAGTGATTAGACATTTATATAACTTACAAAGTGATCACTCTGATAAATTCAGTACTTGTCTGACATCATACGTAGTTATTACAATACTACTGCCTATATTCCCCACGCTATACTCTACATTCTGATGACTATTTTGTAACTACCAATATGTACCTCTTAATCTGCCTCCCCTTCACCATCCCCTAATCTCCCTCCCTAATCCAGCAACCATCAAAATGCTCTCTGTATCTATTAGCTTGTTTTGTTTTGTTTGTTCATTTATCCTCTTCTCTAGATTCCACATATAAGTGAAGTTATATGACATTTATTTATTTTTTATTAAGTTTATTTGGGATAACATTGGTTAATACAATTATATAATTTTCAGGTGTACATTATAATATGACGTCTATATATTCTATTGTGTGATTACCACCCAAAGTCCAGTTTCTTCAGCTACCATATATTTGATCCCCTTTAACTACTTCACTCTCCTCCTACCCCCCTATATTTGACCCTTTTACCCCATCTACCTCTCCTCTCCTCCCCCACTCCCTACCCTCGTAACCACTAGTACACTGTCCGTGTCACTTGAGTCTCTGTTTATATGACATTTATTTTTTTCTGCCTTACTCCACTTAGCACAGTAACTTCTAGGTCTATCCATGTTATTGCAGATGGCAAGATTTCATTTTTTATGGCTGAGTAATATTCCATTGTGTGTATATATTTCACTTCCTCTTTATCTGTTCATCCATTGATGTACATCCAGGTTGCTTCCATATTTTGGCTATTGTAAATGATGCACCAATGAACACGTGGAAGCACATGTCCCTTCGAAGTAGTGTTTTGGGTTTCTTTGGATAAATACCCATAAGTGGGATTACTGGGTCCTTCTTTGACTCTTGTTATAGCCTTTATTTTCAAGTCTCTTTTGCCCAGCTTTTTTTCCATTTTTAATTCATATTTTTTATCTTTTTTTTCTTCTTCAGTCCCTTGAACATTTCTTATAATACTGGCTTGGTGGTGATATACTCCCTTAGTTTTTTCCTATCTGAGAAGCTCTTTATCTGTCCTTCAATTCTAAATGATAGTTTTGCTGGGTAGAGTAATCTTGATTGTAAGTCTTTTCTTTTCATCACTTTGAATATTTTGTGCCGATCCCTTCTGGCTTGCAGTGTCTGCTGAGAAATCAGCTGACAGTCTTATGGGAGCTCACTTGCAGTTAACTAACTGCTTTTCTCTTGCTATTTAAGCTTTGGCATTTTAAATTTCTTATTCTCTCCTCTTGGTATTCCTATGATGCAGATGTTGGTACACTTGATATTGTTGCAGGGGCCCCTTAAACTATCCTCATGTTTTTGGATTCTTTTTTCTTGTTGTTCTGATTGGGTATTTTCTGCTACCTTATATTCCAAGTCACTGATTCTGTCCTCTGCTTCATCTAATCTACTGTTAATTCCCCATAATGTATTCTTCATTTCAGTTATTGCATTTTTCATTTTTGACTGGTTCTTATTATGTTTTCTATCTCTTTGTTTAAGTTCTCACTTAGATCATTGAGCATTCTTATAACCAGTGTTTTGAACTCTGCATCTGGTGGATTGCTTGTCTCCATTTTGTTTAGTTCTTTTTCTGGAGCTTTATTCTGTTCTTTCATTTGGAACATGTTTCTTTGTCTCCCCATTTTGTCTGCCTCCTGAGTTTGTTTCTACATGTTAGGTAGAACTACTGTAACTTCCAGTTTTGGTAGAATGGCCTTATATTGTAAGCACTGTGCCCTGTGGGGTCCAGTGGCACAGTCTCCATGGTCACCCAAGCTGGATGCTTCAGATGTTGTGGGGACTTCACTTCCTGGCAACTGAAGTCCTGGGTTGGGGAGCCTGATGTGGGGCTGGTATCCCTTGCTCCTATGGGGACCTCTGCAGCCACGATCTTACCTCCAGTTTTTAACCACCACGTGTGGGTGTGGGAGAAGTCCGTACAGTGTCTCCACCCATCTATCAGTCTTGAGGTGGCTTCTGTATGTCCTTAGTTATACGAGTTGTGTTCAGCTGACTTCAGGCAATTCTCAGTGATGGTTGTTTTATAGTTTAATTATAATTTTGATGTTTTGAGAGGAGGAGAGCACAGCGCTTACCTGCTTTGCCATCTTGACAAGAACTTCGAGAGACAAATGCATCTTTTAAAAACACTTTTTAGTCTAAAAGCTAGCATTGTAACTTTGTTTTATAACTCCATATTTTGTTTTCTATATAATTTGAAGGGCTAAGGCATTTTAAACAATTATTAGTTTATGTTTTGAGACAAAATATATAAAGATGTAGTTTTTTGTGACGACAACTGAAAGTAAAGATGGAACTGTTAAAGGAGCAGGAGTGAGAAGTGAGAAGTAGTTGGAACCTGAATATATTTTGAAGATGGGTCTGTTGAGGATTTGCTGTTGGACTGGATGTGTTGTGTGAAAGAAAAGATTTGAGGGTTAATCCATGGTTTCTGAGCGATTTACTAAAATGCCTGGTGGAGTGTTCAGCCTCTGTGGATCTGTCCATCCAGCTGTGATCTCACATCCACATTAGCAAACAAAATCCTTGCAGATAACTCTCTTTCTTAGACAAAGTTAAGAACCATGTATTGTTACTTGAGCACATCTCGTGTGTGTGTGTGTGTGTGTGTGTGTGTGTGTGTGTTACGGTGAAGGTATGGTAGATTTTAGCTCCTTCCCTAAGTATCTTGGAAAAATAACAAGGAGGGAATGAGTATAGATAAAAAGCAAATGAGATTTAAAGACAGATCTTTGCCACTCCAGTGTTCACAGGTCAGAGAGGTAAGGAAGAATCAGGACAATAGATCAAGAAGCAGGAGGAAAATCAGGACAGTCTGAGGCCCTGAAAAGCAAGTGAAGAAATTGTTTAAGAAGGAGGAAATGACTGGCTATGTTAAATGCTGCTCAAAGTTCAAAAAGATGAGTGAAAATTGACAATTAGATTTAACAATATGGACATGGTTGGTGACTGAAAACAGTTTCAATGGAGTAGTTGAAATGGGGCACAGGAGAGAATAAATGATGAAAAATCGGAGAGAATGAGCATAAACAACACTTTCAGAGGGTTTTACATTAAAAGGTAAGCTAACCATATAATTTTCAATCCAAATTGGAACACATTTGAAAAGGGCACCATTAATAATTAAGCCAAAATTTAATTAATTCATCAAGTACAAGCTGGAACTGCCACAACAAAGAAATTATATTTTATGAAGGAAAAGAGAGAGGGGCCTATCACTGAAAGGGAATAAAGTGTTGGTTAGTTTTTTTAAGAAGGGAGAAATAACAGGTAATAGGAATGATTTGGTAGAAAGGGAAAGTTTTATGACAAGAGAAAAAGGACATTTTTGGAGCAATGTCTCTGAGTAGGCAAAAATGGATAGTATATAATGCACAAGTGGAATGGCTGGTTTTAGCCAGGATCATAGATAGAATGCAACGAATTTGGGGACAAATGCATGTAGGGGAGGTGATGTCATGGGAGCTCATGAATATTTATGAAGTTTATATTTTCTCACTGAAGTAGGTTACTGAGATCATTGGCTAAGAATAAGGATTAGGGAGGAATTACTGGAGGTTTTATTTAGGAGAAGATGTGAAATAGGTTTATAGAAGAAATAAAGAATGACTGGAGTAGAGAAATACAGTATAATTGCCAAGCATGATTGAGATCCAATTGCAATTAATCATGTGTTTTAAGTGAGACCAATAAACATGGTTGTGTGTTTTTCTCAGGGTATGTTTTACTGTACAGGTGTGGTCATGGAGAGAGCTGAAAATTGGATTTAATCAAGGTTTATTGTTTAGCAAAGTACAATTAAGTAAGATAAAGCAAGGGAATTTAGAGTGTATGCAAGGGAATGATTTTATTATTTGATCATTTAATAATTTTTATCATGATTTTATCATTTGAACATATATATTTAACCTAATGTATTAGTTTCATAAGGCTGCTGTAACAAAGTACAACAAACTGAATAGTTTAAAAGAACAGAAATTTATTTCACGGTTCTGGAGGCTGGAAGTCTGCAGTTAAGGTGCTGGCAGGGCCATGCTTCCTCTGAAGCTTCTAGCGGGTGATCCTTTTTTGCCTTTTTCAGCTTCTGGTAATCCCAGGTGTTCATTCCTTGGCATGTGGTAGCAGAATTCAAATCTCTACCTCTATCAGCACATGGTCCTTTGTGTGTCTCTGTGTTCAAGTTTTCCTCTTTTTATGATACAAGTCATATTAGATTTAGGCCCACCCTAATGAACTCAACTTGATTATATCTGCAAAAGCCCTATTGTCAAATAAGGACACATTTATAGGTACTGGGGAATACTAGATACCGGCACCAGGACTTTATCTTTTGGGAGGACACAAGTCAACCCATGACACCTGAGTAGAGAAGGAGAGCAGTAAAGACATGAGAAGGATAAGTGAAACAGTGGTAGGATTATAGATCTCAATGGTATTGAAGGGCATTTGGAATTGGGATTTTAGAAATAAGATAGAGATCGAAGGATAGGATGTTTGAAATTGAGGTTATATGGGGTTAATTAATGGTAATGAAAGATCTAGAATGACTGTAGGAGCGAGTAGCAAACAAAGAGTGAAGGACATCATCACTGAAGAAGGGGAGACCAAGGAACTGACAGGCCAGAGTGTCAGCTGGATTATCATTGAGGACCTTAAAGTCCCCGAGAATGATGACAAGAAGTATTAAAGAGGGTTAAGTGATCCAGGAGCTAAAATGTTCAAGGACCGGAGAGGAGTAAACTATGGGTTGGAAGATAACTTAAGTAAGAATGAATAATGAGTGCTATGATCTGATGGTACAAGATTTAACAGGACTATTTTTTAAAGAGGAGAGAGAGAAAACATTCTGGAAGCATTAATAAAGTGGAAGAAAAACACCTGTTTCACCTGCAGGTTCTGTGATACGAAGGATGTGGGAGGAAAAACTGCCACTACTTGAAAGGGCTGCAGAAGAAGCAGGGCCTTTAGGGAGAGAGAGGTTTCAGTTAGATAAAGTAGGTAAAAAGAATGAAGAAAAAAAATTAAGGAAACTGATTTTGCTGATGACTGACTTTGAGTTCCAGAGGTACTCACAGTGGAAAGGTTTTGAAGGAGGGGAGACCAAGGGACTGAGGCCAGAATATCAGATGGATCACCATCCATCATCATTTGGGTACTGGAGAAAGGATGGAAGATGGAGTCAGGAAAGGTGATATGCAGATCAGTGTAGGGATTAATGGCCAGAGAGTGATGGATGTGTTGAAACCACACTTGTGATGAATGACGTAAATAGGGGTTGAGGCTATGATGATATTTGTTCTTTTGGCCCCAGAGATGAAGGTAGTGGTGAAGCTATGAGTTTTAAGGGAAGGAGAAGTGGAGTCTTGTCTGGGTCACATGTGATTTGGAAGCTCCCATTTGATGTGTGCTGATGGATAGTACTTGGAGGCTTGGAGAGATGGTCTCAGCCTAAGAGATGGACGCTCTCTTGACTTCTTTATAACAATTATCGGTATTCGAAATGATCTTGTATATTTAATTATTTATTTACATGTTTTCTTTCTTCCACACTAGCAAGCACAATCTTCGAGAGCAGATGTATTGGCTGTCTTCTTTATTTTTATAGCACTGGTGCCTGAAACTGAATTTGGCACATAGCACTCAATAATTGTATTGACAAGTGAATGAATATGCCAAGATTTCATTGGGTCTGAGGCCTTTTGAAGATACTTACTCCTTCAGTTAAACTGCATCTCCCTCATATCTTCGACCTCTCACTATCAGATCATTTGTCAACATTCAAACACATACTAGTATTTCCCATCTTTAAAAACAAACGAACTTCTCTTGAGCCTTCATCTCTCTATAGACCTCACTCCAATCTTCATGGCCAGACTTCTCAGGAGTTATCTAAAACAAACCGTCTCCATTTCCTCACATATCTTTTTTCTCAATTTCACTGCAACCTGAATTTCCACCACTGCCACCACCACTCAGCTGAAACTGTTTTTGTTACCATGAACCTCTATGTTGTCATATCTAATGAAAATGCATGTCCTCACCTTATTTGACTCTTTGCACTTTTTGATACAATCGAATTCTCCCTTCTTGTTCTTGGCTTCCATTCTTCCAACACTCTCTTGGTTTTCCTCTTAATTCATTGCATATTCCTTTTCCATCTCCTGTATTTTCTCCTTTTCTGTCAAAACTTTATATGCTGGGATTTCCATTCTTTTTCTTTCCTTAGGTAATCTCATTCATTTCCTGTAGTTTTTAAGTTATCTTCTACATGCTAAGACTTCCAAAAATATATCTCCAGCTCAGACCACTATTCTGAACTCCAACTTCCTACTTAACATCTTCACTTGGATGTTTCACAAGCATCTCACACTTAAAATGTTCAAAATATAGCTCTTGGTCCCCCTTTCTCCTTTTCTTTTCCTATGTTAACATTCAACACGATCATCTTTTGGTATTTCTCATTTTAGTAAATGGCACTACCACCCACACAGCCAAAAGTTTGGATCTTTGTTTCTATAATTTCTCTCAACTTATCCTCATATACGTGCAATGTATAAGCTTGTGCTATTGAGTCTCTCTACATATTTCCAATTTATCAGTTGCTCACCATTTTCATACTTCTTCCCAGTTCAAGCAACATCATTTTTTACCTTCAATAGCCTCTCAACTTCCATCCTTGCTCTCTTCCCATCTGTCTTTTTAAAGAGCAACCAGAATGATCTTAAAATAGAATGCAGATATGTCACTCCTCTTCTTAAAATACATCATTGATTTTCAATATACTTAAAATAAAACTCCAAATCCCTAACATGTCTCACAAGGCTCAGCATGATTTCACTCCTGGCTAATCTATCTTGTGCATATCTCTGCCCCAGCCCTAAGGAAATGCCCACATTATCCCTTCTGTCTATAACACTCTTTACCCAATTCTTCACTCATCTAAATACTTCTCAATTTTCAGGTCCCAGCTTAAATGTATTTTAAGTGTTTGGTTTTTAACATAATATGCAGATACACTTATTAAAAACAAGTAATTAGACTTAACTTTTTTTTACTGATTTCATTGACTACTACCAGCTCTTTCATAGCATGACTTCCCCTTTTGGAGTTGTTTTGATTCTCCTTTCAGTCATCTCTAATATTTTCAAGGAAAATTTTCAGGAAGTTTATATGGGCAATATGTTTCTTCTAAGAATTTTTGTGTCTGAGAATGTGTCCTCATTAAAAAAAAAGTTGTTTAGAGGGTTTATATTTTCAGGTTATAATATTTTCCTTCTCTCATGAAGAGGCACTGTTGGTTACCCCACAGCCATTTCTGCTTCTTCCTTATTAAGAGAACTCTGGTTTTGTGTGGGTGTTCCACCCTTCTCCATGCAGCAATGCACTTTACTGAGCCAGTCGCATTCCCCTTAAAAGTGATTGGCTTGGGAATGGGCATATAACACTAGTATAGGCAGTGGGATCTTTCCTTTTCTGCTTGATATTGTCGTGTCTACTTGTAATGCCTGGAGCTGTAGGACCATCTTATGAACAAAAGAATGAGTAACTCAGGAGAGGACTGATTCCGCAAACTTGACAAAGCAAAATAATGGAAGGAAACCAAGTCCTTGAACCAATAAATTAACCAGCCTCAGAGCCAATTTAAAAATTCTTATGTGAGATAATAAATCTTTCTTGCTTATACTGATATTGTTGGGTTTTCTAGTCTTGGAACTAAAAAACTGAAAGTTGGTACACAACTTTCAACTCTATATGTTCAGTTGCTTCATTGGGGAAATATAAGGCCAGCATGATTCTTGTTCCTTTACATATAAGTTGTTTTGGTTGACTGCTAGCAATATTTTTAAAAATGTTTAAAATAAAAAATTTTCTCTATAGCGTATATAGCCATTGGTCTCTACTTTTCTTGGCACTTGACATTTTAATTTGGCAGATTCAACTCTAATACTAAAAGTTTTCTTCAATTATTTCAATAATTCTTGCTTCTCCTGATCTTTCTGCTGATCTTGTTTTAAATTTACAGCCATCAAATACTACTAAATCATCAGGGCTGCCTAGTAATTCCTCTGTATTCACAGTTCTACTTTTCAAGTCTACTGTTCAATGCTTTCTCTTCTTCTCACAAACCTCCAATGGTCCTTCTCTCCTTCCATGCAAGCCCATTACTTTGCTTATTATTTCACTATCAAGATGGAAGTAATTAAAAGAGAATTTCTACATCTTCCTATCCTGTGTCAGATATGAAGATACGTACCCACTAGTTGCCCAGTTGCTAGGTGTGTGCGTGTCTGATAGCTTCTAGCTGTTAATGCCATCAGGGTCCACTTCAGCTTTCAAGCTGAGGTCATGGGCTCCTCGAATGGCCTCCAGTCAATGACAGAGCAAGAAGGTGTGCAGGATATATCCATTTCCATCCAAGGTGGAATGCCTCTACTAGGCACTCTTAACTCGAGTTGGACTGGCAGAGATTGTCAGGACAGCATCACAGAAGTCTACATCATGAAGTGATGGCTCCCCTGACCCATGTCTTTTCCTTTTATAGGTGTCACTTCCCAATAATCCTTTTAGGCTGCTCACTCTGTCTCAGTGTCTGCTTCTTGGAAAACTTCAACAACCCCTGAAACTGAAACACCCCCTAAATCTATAGGTCTAACAATGTTTGTTTTATATAAACCACCTTACATGAGTGAAATGTGTGGACTGCCAACTTAGGCCAGATTCTCAGTTTGCACAAACACTATTGTTTCTAAACCATTCAAGCTGTTTTCTTTGGAAATGTTTTTTCTCTCTCCTACATAATCAAGTTTTCTCTTCTATAGGATTATTTTTACCAGCATACAAACATCGTAATATCTCAACCAAAACAAACTAACTTGCCTTGATTATACATCCCCCCTCTTTTTTTTTTTTTTGCTACTGTCTATAGAAAAACTCTTCAAAGTATTGTCTGTCGCTTCTTTTCTTACCTTTCCCATTATATCTTGAACCAACTCCAATTAGGCTTAGGCTTTTATCCCTACTGTTCCACTGAAACTGTTCTCCTATCTCCACTTGCTTCATTTGGCTTTCAGGACTCGCTCTCCTACCTTACTGGCTGCATCTTCTCAATCTTTTAAAATGAATCTTCTGTATATTTTGAACTGTCCCAAGACTCAGTCTTTGGTCTTCTCTGTCCATACTTATTTCCTAGGTGATCTCTTCCAGTCTCATGGATTTAAATACCACAAATACATTGACTATCCCCAAATTCATATTTCCACCCCTGACTTCTTACCTGGACTCAACCACATATATTCAACTTCCACTTGGGTATTTATTTCTCAGTTTATACTGGGTGTCACTAGGCTGACCATGCATGGAGGAGGGGCATCAATTTTAATAATTTGAGATGAGTCTGTTTCATTTGATTTTCTATTTTTTAAGTGTAAAATTAGACATGATATTTTAAAAATAATTTCGTCTAGGTTCTATTGTTTTTTACTTCACTTTTATTTCTTTCCATTATATGATTTTCCAGAGAAAGGTTTGAGGTTGCTTTATTTTTTAAAAAAATATTTACTAGGCACAATAAAACAGGATCTATGTTAGCCATTTTTAAGTGTGTAATATAAGTAATTTAGTTTGTTGAAAAAAATTTTTTATCTTCTATGATCACTAGAAATGATGTTGATGAACTATATGCTTCATCTGTTCTATAATTTTGCCAGCTTTCAATATCATGCTTATTAACATTCAATTTCTGGAATGTATTTTTTATGTTTTGAAAATGGAAACATCTGTGCATCTTTAGTCTTCTGGCAACTTTTGTATTCTCTATTTCTCAAAATTACTGACAATGATTCTATCATTGCATCATCTAGTATTATCTTTTCTACTCATGGATGTAATTCATCTGTAGCTGAAGACTTGAACCAGTTTAAAGGAACTATGTATATTCCTACTATGCTTAAATTATCACATAATTATGTTTATTAAACCCTCTTAAATTTGAAAGTTTTTCTTAATGAATATAAGCAACACAATTGTTAATAGTTCTACCTCAAAAAATAGGCTTTTCCTTCTAATTTTTTCCAGATTGAGTAAAAAAAAATGTCCAAAATGATTTAATTACTACATTTGCTTTAAACTATAGTAAAGAATACTTTTTTTAGAATGATTAATCATCCTTGTGTGCCTGTTACTTCAAAATATGACAAATTGTATGTTTCAGTAGAAGATATTGAACATGATTATTTTTCTCTAACTGTTATCCTATTCAGCAGGATTAAAAATGAAAGGATTCATAAGGATAGACATATAGATCAATTGAACAGGATTAAGAATCCAGAAATGGACTCACACTTATGTGGTCAATTGATTTTCAGTAAAGGTGTCAAAGAAATTTAATAGAAAAAGAATAATCTGTTCAAGATATGTTTTTGGGACAACTGTATATCTACATGGAAAAGAAATGACTTTTGATATTTCTTCATACCAAACACAAAAATTAATTCAAAATGGATCATAGACCTAAGTGTAAGGGCAAAAACACATATCGTATGGAACAAAGCATAGAAAAAAAAATCCTTGTGACCTTGGGATAAGATATAAAAAAGCATAAACCATAAATGAAAAAACTGATAAATAGAATTAAAAAAATTTAAATGTTTTGCTTGTTGAAACCATTAAGAAAATGAAAAGGCAAGCTACAGCTTGAGAAAAAAAATATTTGCAAAACATATCTGACAAAAGACTTATGTCCAGATCTGGTTAAGTACTTTTACAACTCAAAAATAAGATAAAAACTCAATTTTAAGAAACAGGAAAAAATCTGTACAGGTAGGTACTTAACAAAGATGTTCAATTCCATTGGTCATTAGGGAAATGCAAATTAAAACCACAGTGAGATACACACCTATTAGAATATCTTAAGACTGAAATGCTGTGGACACTCTTGGAAAATGGTTTGTCAATGTCTTAAAAATGGACACATATATCTACTACATGACCCAGCAATGCCACTGCTAGGTATTTACCTAAAAGAAATGAAAATATGTGTCCACACAAAAATTTTTACATGAATGTTCATAGTGGCATTATTCATAATAACCAAACAATAGAAACAACTCATAGAGTTAGCTGCTCAATGGATAAACAAAATGTGGCATATGCATTCAATAGAATACAATTTAGCAAATAAAACAGAATAAACTATTTATATACAGAACAACGTGGAAGGATCTCAAAAGCATAATGGTAAGTAAAAGAAGCCAGACATGATAGACATGAAGTTCTGGAAACAGCAAAACTATAACAGTAGAAAGCAGATCAGTGTTTGCCTTGTGGCTGGAGATGAAGGATGACTTGACTGCACAGGGGCATAAGGAAATTTTGAGTGTGATTATTCTAAAACTTTACTGGTGGTTGCACAACCCTATATATTTACTAAAACTTATGCAACTTTATACTTAAAATGGGTGAATTTGATGTTATATAGTTAAATGCTTCAGTAATGATTTTAAGGGTGTATACGTTAAACCTCAAGGTGGTTTCTCTTAAAATAGGATTGCTATTCAGCAAAGAAACTGTTGCTGAGGAGCATCGGTTTAAAAAATAGAATTGTGGGATTATTAATTCAATATAATAGTGAAATTTTCAGTGAAACTCCATTTGTTTGAAGTTTAGTGGTCTGTAACAAGTTTAGGAATGTGCAAATAATCAAAAATATATTTGGACAGCTGAGTTTTGAAATCAAAATATTTATATGTTAAGATGATAGACACATTTTAAGGTAACTGTTGGTCTACTTACTGTGAAGAATATAGTATGTTATTTGCAAAATGAATAGAATAGTTTACACAGGGAATAAAAATGTATAAATGAATAAATCTATATTTAGCTATTATTTTTCATCATCTTTGCCACCTCTCTTATTATCTACTATTAGAAGAAGAGTACATTTTTCTTTTTAGTTGTTCTGATTCTGGCCCAAAACTTCTAATCATAAGACTTTAGGAGTGAATGGTCTAAAAGAATGGCATTTCTGTTAACAGAGAAATGAATACATTGCCAACTGTCAGCAATGCATTTCACAAATGGCTTTCTGAAATAACAGTTTATTGCAGTAACAGGCATTTAAGAGGAAATAGAACAAACATTTAAGACTTAAAATGACAATTTCCAGGGCTGTATATAAAAAAAACAAAAACAAAAACCTTTTTTCTCTTTTAGCTAAATATAACATTAATTTGAAGTTGCATCTTACTTTCAAAATGCCATTTATTCTATGAGTATTGTATTGAAAGAAGTCATTTGCCTCTTAGATCAAAATATAAAGCAAGCTTAAAGAATTAGAAAGGTCATGGGAAGATGAAATATGTACATCTCTTTAGTACTAGAAGATGGCACCTCTGCTAGAGCTTTATCACAAAGCATTAGTGGACATTCATTGGACAATTTATTTGCAGGTATATAAACAAGTATTCTGCATTGCTATCTGTTATCTATGACTTACAGTTTGAAATAGCTCAAAGACAATAAAAGGCACAGAACCTCCATATAATCAGAATTATATAACCCATAAGGGTGTGCTCTAAACAATGCATAGTTCTCCATTAAAGAATGTTTCCCCTCACCCTACTGTCCTAAGAAGAGACTATAACCAAGAGCAAAGTATTTGTTTTATTTATTTTAAGGAAATTCTGAAGGAAACAGTGAACTTATTTATTGGCTCATAGAATTGTCTTTCTCAGAAAGAATTTCCTGGAGTAAATTTAAAAGTCATGCTGACAACAGGCAACCTCAGTTCTCAGGACTACTACTAGTTAAGCTATCTGTTAAGCTATTTGCTTTCTTGCACATATTCTATCTACCTAACCAGGAATATTTTTCTATCCCAGGGTGGGGTTCAGGTGAGGAACCTTACTATCCACAATTCCCCACCTCTTCATATTTGAAATGCCTCATCCTTCTCCTAAAGGCCTAGGATTTTGGAAGCTAAAAGCCAGGAAGAAATCTTCAGCTTATTACCAGATACCTCCTTTGAGCAATGGGATACCCAATTTAACCATAAATAAATAAATAAATAAATAAATAAATAAATAAATAAATTTAAAAAATTAAAATTAAAATGGGGTGGGTGGTGGGGATGCTGACAGGACAAAGGGAAAGAAAAGGGGAAAGGGGGATTTTTAAAAAAGTTTTATTTTGCCACATTTTTATAAATATAAGTGATGTGTATCCAGAGAAGAAAGTTATACAACAGAAAGTTTTAAATGTTTAATGTGGAAGGTGTTTTTAATGTGCTGGTCTATTTCACAGTGTCTTACAAAAAGTAGTTCACCAAGTCCCTACACACCCTAGCAGTTTTAATGTCAGTATTTTCTTTCTTCATCCTCTCATTACTGGGACTCAGTGGAATTTTCTCTGTGCTGCCTCTGTAATTATAGATACTAGAAAATAATTTTGTTTTTATTCTTTTTAGACTCTAGGTATTTACAATGTCTTTCTTAACAAGTTGGGGTGCAACAGTCTGCTCTGCACATATTCCGATGAGAAAACAAACAAATGAAATGCTTGTTGCAGGTTGCAGAGTTCAAAATCTCAGATCAAATTTATTTGAGTCAAGTGATATCTGTATTTTTCTATTAGTAAATGTGATACTGTTTATTAATTGGACACACTCATAGCTACTAAAAATCATCATAAAAACTGGGCGAATAGTTTTTAGGAAAAGTAATTCAATGATTGAGAGTATTGAAGAGGTCCTTACCTTTTCTCTTTCCTGCCTAAATTACTTCCCTGCAAAAGTACTGAAAGTTTCACTTATTTCTGTGCATGCATTATGTTAATAATGTATTAATTAATGCAGTATTTATTGATATATTAATGTATTTCTTAAGACTATTACAGTATTTTTCTAATTTTACAGTTTTACTGCATACATGGGAAACACATACACACACATTTACACACATTTTGAATTTCTGAGTCAAGCAACCAAACTTAAAAGTTTGACTCTAATTTAGAAATAAAACCCTGAATAAAATGAATTCCAGTTACTGGGACGTTTAAAGTGCTTAGAAGTTCCCCCAAAAAGAGAATATTTTTATGATCCTAATGAACACTATGATCACGTGGATATTGAAGGGAAGTAATTTCTCCTTGATTACCACTAAATCTCAAAAGCAGCAAAGGAACTATCTCAAGCATTTTGAATTACTTTATTATAAGATTATAGTCATGTATCCGTATAGAATGTACGGTTTTCTAATTTAATCTTTACCTTCAACACCAAATGTTTTTTGGATAACGTTACCTTAGGTAACATTAGAAACAATGTATTCTTCGAAAATTACTTGGTTAGATTTAACTAGCATTTTATTGAACATCTAGTAAGAATCAAATGCCTTCAGTTCTTTAAATTTGATTCTCAAAACGTCAATCCAACCTGTTCTGGACTGAATTGTGTCCTCCCCAAATTCATATGTGGAAGTTAGTAGCCTTTATTACTAACTCCAAGTACCTCAGAATGTGACTGTATTTGGAGAAATAGTCTTTAAAGAGGTAGTTAAGTTAAAATGAGCTCATTAGAATGCGCCCTAACCCAACATGACGAGTCCTTGCAAGATGAGATTAGGACATATGCACATAGGGAGAAGACAGCCATCTGCAAGCCAAGGACAGAGACCTCAGAAGAAACCAACCCTGCTGACACCTTGATCTCAGACTTCTAGCCTCCAGAACTGTGAGGAAAAACTTTCTGTTGTTTAAACCACTCATTCTGTGGTACTTTGTGATGGTAGCTCTAGCAAAGTAAAACACCTGTAAAGGTGTGTATTACTCTTCTCTGTGGACACTCATGGCTTCTAGAAGTTTTCTAAGCTAAGAAGAGGTCACACCAGAATTGAAACTTAAGTCTTGTGACCACAATACTAGTCCATTTTCTATTAAAAACCAAAATTTATGGTATAATGTAAAGAGTGCCTTGGAAAGCATTTGGATATCAATGCAGAAGAAGGCACATACATTTAGTCAGATAATAGTAGCTACTGAGCCCAGGAAAATCTCACAATTACTCCCCTTCTGTTCTTGGCTGCAAATCCAGTCCAGCTTGGTCCCCCAATTGGCAGGCTTGGCCCTCAGCTGGGTGACAGGAAGAAGCTGGCCCATGAATATGGAAGGTGGGAGGGCTTTGGATTGTGGCAAATAAATAATTAGTTGCACATGTTTCTTTGTTAGAGTAAAATAATTAAAAAGCATATGCGTGCTGGACAATTATAGTTAGAATTAACTATTCATTTTTTCATAATCAGCTTTGTTTTCAGATTGTTTCATGTGACTAATTCTCATTCCTATTCATTGATCCATAAAGTATACATAGACATTAAAAAAGGGAATCAGAGATAATAAGTGAAAAAGCATTTCTATAATACTTTATATAATTTTGAAATTTAGAACATTCAATAAGTTCATTAAAAACACAAACATGATTGGAAGATGTGAGTGAATAAAACAAGGTAAATCAGAGGTAAAGAAAGAGATGGCAGAAAGACATGGGGATTTAGTTCTGAGGGTATAATTTCCCACTGCCCTTCAAAGAGCAAAGTGTTGTGATTCCCAAACAACTCTCTGCATGGAACATTCTTTCTCTGCGTCCTGCTTCTCTTTGCCATTTATCTCTCAGTTCTCAGTTTAAATCTCTCCTTTGGAGACAAGTCTTCTGCCTGCCTCCGAGACTTAGGTGTCCCTGTTATTCACAGCCATAGCCCTTATGGCATCTTCTTTATAACAGTCCTCACACTTGTTTGTATTTGTTCCATGTCTCTTTTCCCAAATAGAATATGAGCTTCATGACAGCTGTGACCATATTCCCCTTGTTCGCTGCTGAATCACAAGCATCCAGCAAGCTTCCTGGCACAAAGCAGACACTCAGTAAGTGTTGAGTGAGTGAAAAGATGAGAAATTTATACTTTATTTGTATCTTCAAGGTCAAAAGAAGTTTGTTTCTTAAGTACTTTTTGAAGGAGATACTAAGCTCCAAGATACTCCCTATGCCTATTTTCATACAATAATACGTGAAATAATTACAAAAAGAAATAGAGAATGAGGTACTTTTCCTTAATTTCTGGCATTTTTATCACTTTCAATTGAAGCTCATGTGGACGAGAGGAGTAAGTTTGTTTTTAATCATTATTTTATTACTTAGAGTAGTACCTGGCATATAGCAAGTTCAATACAGATGCAAGTTCAATAATATGGATGCACATATGTCTCATAAAACATACTGAATAAAATAAAACTGACTGTCAATAAAAATCAAGGCAAAAATATGTAAAGAGTAATGACCAGGATGCAAAAAGATCACAAATATGTCAAACCTTAAATGTGGCTTAGTTTCCTGAGAGCTAAAGTGGAAAGTGAAAATGTCAATTTCTTAGGTGTTATTAGAAAAATGAATTTTTTAGAGGAAGCAAAACTTTCCTGTAGAGTTTAGTTACATTGTAAATGTGGAATTCAATATAAATTCACTAAATAAAGTAGTGGACAAAATTTCCAAGAACATTCCTACATCCAATATGATAACAGATGTCATATGGTTGCTAATAAAAGCCAAGGACATTACAATTCAATTCAATGAAACCTTCTCCAAGGGGCAGAACTGGTCAAATGTATAGCCTACTGGTTACCTAAGGTTAGAATATCTAATGCAAAGTTTCTAAATTTTTTCCTGGCAGATGCTATGCACTTGGGGTTATCTTTCTTTCAAAATAAGATACAGGTTCAATTCTGGCTTTCCTTCTGTCTTGATAGGCCCGTCTCATGAATCACTAAGAAGGGCAGTGGGTTTTTTTCTGCTTCCCACCCCAAGATACTTGGATCTGAACCTGTCTCAGCATACCTTCCAAAGGCAGCCCTGGAAACCTATCATTCTCTTTAGTCCTCTGACCCCATTTGTGAGATAGGCTTTTTTTTTTTTTTTTTTTGGTCTGGCTGAGTATATAAAGTCATATTTGCAGATTTAATTTTCTCCACAGGTAGGTCTCAGGATGCAGAGAGAGGGAGGTCCTAGTCTCATTTTCCATTTAGTTTTAGTAGGTATGTCTACACTTAGTGGGATATTACCTGATCCAGAAATAAAGATAATACCCTAATGAAATGCTCATCTGGTTCCTTGTGTCTATCCTCAGTTAGTTAGAATCTAGGGAGGATGAGTGGTTGACATTCCATGGCCTTCAACACTCATGGCCATAGATTCAGAAGGACTGCAAGCATCATGATATGCTTGGTGTCTGGGTTTCCTCATGAAGATGATGAAGGGCAGAGTTTGTGACAGGTAGGCATAAGGAGACAAACTTCAATGGAATGCAGAAAGCAAGAACTTGGTCTTCTATTTATATGTCCAGTATCTTCATATTCTGTAACCTAAAGCTGTTGACTTGTTTCATACAGCCTATCATAGCCCGTTATGCAGACTAACTGCAGAGCTTGAGATGCAGAAAGTAGATATTTTCCAAACCCATTCCCTAAATTATAGGGTTATCCTATCTTAGCTCAGTTGATAACTTGATACTATAAAACATCATCTTTTTCTCTTCCTCCTTGCAAATAGACCTTGGTATATAGCTCTAAGATGGATCTGGATTCATGTTCCTGCAATTTATGTTTCCAAAGGCTTTTTCTGCATGTGTGCAAACACTTCTATACCCGCTTTTTCTTTTGCTTTACCTCTCCCTTTTCTAGCCTCAACCACTAGTCTCTTATTAATCAACCCCAAGAGGAGTGACTTGCAATATGTGTATATTGAAGTAATAATTCTCAACTTCCCAAAAAGTATACACAATTAGATCTGTGTGTATCAGAATTTGGAAGAAGGGATCAGAGGTTCTGCAGGAATTATAACATCTACCTTATAGGGCAGATGTATAGTTATATACATATGTATATGTATATATATATATATATATATATATATGTAAATATATAATATGCATTGTTATGTAAAATGATGCATATTATGTCATTATGTACCAGGAATGATATTAGATTTGTCTCATTTAATTCTAACTGGTGTGTCTGCATGTGTGTGTGTGAGTATAAAATACAATAAGGTATAATATAATATATATACAATGATATATATATGAAATGAGAAAAGAAGCTGGTATCATTCCTGGTACCTAATGTGCATTTATAAGTATTATTAATGTGGTCCATTGAGAATAGCAAAGATAGATTTTGATAAAATCTCAATGAGAAAAATATTTATTTTTGTAATTAAAAACAGAATAGAAATTGATCTCAAATCTATATCTATCCCCATAATTGAAGATTTCCAACTTCAATTATGCATATAACTTAATGGACTAAGACCATATTTCATAGAATAAAACCATAGGCATAGAATATTAGGACTGGAAAGGCCAGTGGAGACCATCAGACACTTCTACATTTCACGTATGTGCAAACTGAGATCTAGCCTGTCTCATTGGTGCCCAAGATTTTCCAACTCTTTCCACTATAAACAAATGCAAAATACCTGGATGAAATCTGCGCATTTAAAAAACCTGGAGTTTGTTTATTTATTATTTATTTATTTATTTATTTATTTATTTATTTATTTATTTAGGGTGGGGGAGGGTGCTTCTTCAGAAATTTGGAAAAATGCTTTCACTTTTAATTTACACATTAGTTCCCATGCAGCCAAGCCTTCACCCTCTTCAACAAGAAGCTATAATGTAACTAAAAAGAGAGGACTTGAAAAACTGGTTTTGATTATTATGTACCATTAGAGTGCATGGAACTGCAGAACTGACTTTTAGAGTAATGCTTATCCCATTTGGGGTTGATTCTGATAAGATGACTCAGGAGACTCCCGATACTAACTCGGCCATGATTGAATGTTGCTTGTGGAAACTGGGGGTGATTTTTAGCTCTGACAAACTTGCTACGTACAGTATATTCTGGGAAAAGTGTGTTTTGCTTAGGTGGTGACATTAGGAAAGTGGAAGAAGGAGTTCTTCCATTTTCAAAATGAATTCCACGGCTTGTTTCTTTAACTGGTCTGCTGGTCCCATTATGTCAGGATCATATTATCACATATAATATCATCTTATTATTAAAACAGATTCTAAAACAAAAACAAACAAAAACCATACTAGCTCAAAATCTACTTCTTTCAGGAAACCTCCCATGAGTAACCATAATTTACATGATACTTTTAACCATTCAAATGCAATCTCAGAACACTGAATTCCAAAAATTAAAAAAAATATATATACTTGTGTTGTTCCTATTTCCAAATGTCTTTTAAATTTTCTCCAGTTATTTATTTAAAATCTCTGCCTATAGTAGGCAGTCTTAGATTTGAGCTTTGGCTCACTTTCTAGCTTCATGATCTTGGAATAACCAGTTTCCTCATCTGTAAAATCGGGATAAAAATGGTACCTATCTCATGGGATTGTTATGAGGGTTAAGATAACATATGAAAAGCACTTAGCATAGTGCCTGGTACATAGTAACTGCTCATCAAATGACAGGGATAATTATTGTCTGCCCATTTACTTTTTCCTGGGGTAAGAAAGGTATATTGGGAAGATCATGGATTGTGCAGTGAGTTAGTTCTGGGGTCCAGTACTGTGTGCAGCATCTTGAGAAATATAATTAACCCTTTGTGCCACCACTTCATTTTCAAAACCGATATACTGTAGTAATATACACTTCACTGGGTTGTTGAGAGTAAAGTGCCTGTTATGTTCTTTTCCTCCCAATCGATTATCAGCAAGTTAACATTTATGAAGTGTATTTCAAGGGCATGGCAAAGCACAAGGTGTCACAGGAAGTTTCAAGAAAATAAACGCGTGTGCACCACTACCGGTAAGGAGAGCATCTAACAAAATTAAGGCAACCGTGCATAGTGCATTCCTGATGATAGATTCAAATTAAAGCGGGTCTCTAATCCATGCCCATTTATATTTTCCCCAGTACGAATGCGGAGGAATTTTCAACGAGAGCCTTTCTCCTGGTATTTTTACAAGTCAGCAGATCCTCAAAGCCCAGCTAAAATGTGGGTCTGACGAAGGACCCTAGAAAAACTGGAATAGTCACAACTGTTCAGGGACCAGTGCCACAGAAACTAGGATAAAACAAACCTCTTCTTTCTAAGCAAGGGCAGATCTCAGTTGTCTCAGGTAAGCCTTAGGACGAGATGCAGGTCAGGCGGCCTGGACGCGGACAGAAGCGGTTGCAGAAGGGCCCCTACCCAGCGTCACCTGGCTCCCCATCCCCGTCATGGAGGATTTTCCACAAGCGTCGTGACCGACCCGAGGCGTGGCGCGGGCGCTGGCCGGGCAGAGGAGTCGCGGCAGGCGGGAGAATTCCGGCCCTCACATGGTTAAACCTCTCGCAAGAAGCCTGGAGGAGGGAGGGTCCCCGCCCACGCAAACGGGGAGAACACTGTCCCCGGCCCCGCCCCCACCCTGCCCGGCGTCCTCCTCCCCCCGCCCCCCACCGCCCCCCGCCCAACCCCCGACCGACCCGCGGCCGCACCTGGCCGCGCGCACACGCCCCCCGCGCGCCAGGCCTCGGAGCCGCCGCCGGCGGACCCGGGCGCCCGCCCGCCCGCCGGCCGCGTCCCAGCCCCTGCGCGGCCGCCGCTGCCCTCGGCACGCGCCCGCCGCGGCTCGTCCGCACCGCCCTGCCTCGGCGCGGGCCGCGGCCGGGGGAGCCGCCGCCGCCTGACCGCCCAGCCGGCCGGCGCGCAAGCCGGGAGCCCGGGCCAGGGCGCGCCGGCCGCCGCCGCGGCCGTTCGCTGCGCCCCGGCTCCAGCGAGGACGGTCTCCGCCGCCTCCTGCTCCGACCTCAGTCCTCACCATCCTCCGCTTGCTCCTCAAAAGCATCCCCGGTCCCCACCCGCTCACGCCCCACCCGCGGGAAGGAGGCCTCAAGAATTCAGGGGAGTGGCTGTGGGGGCGCGTCGCGGCTCCCAGCTGGGCCAGCCCCTCTTCCAAGACATGGTCTGATCCCCATTGTAAAAGCTGCGCTCCGAAGAGGAGGACAGAGTGGTCGGTGTTCCCGGATTGGGGCTGCAGGGATCTCTTCGTACTGAAGCTCTTGCATTATTATTGTAGGGTGGGGCGGGAAGGGCCCTGGATTTTGGGGAGTGGGGGTGGGTGGGGAGAAGAACCCGGAGGGGGAAAGGACTCAGTGAGGGAGTCGGTGAGAGACTATGGGGAAGGACCAGGAGCTGCTGGAAGCTGCTCGCACTGGCAATGTGGCTCTGGTGGAGAAACTCCTGTCTGGCAGGAAAGGAGGGATCCTGGGCGGTGGATCCGGACCCCTGCCCCTGTCTAATCTGCTAAGGTAAGGATGGGCAGCAGCTCCGAGATTGCATACCTCCTTGTGCATTGTGATGGATACGTCCTCCTCCTCCTGGTTATTGCACCTGCTGGCTGCCAGTGTTTCATTCTTAAATTAGGCGAGCAAACAGTGTGTATGGAGAGGAGGCTTGAGCCTCCCAGTCAGAACGATGCCTTAGATTCTTTGAGTAATTTTAAAATAGCCTTCCATCAATGCGTCAGTAGCTACTTTTCTCTGAGCTGTGGTGCAGAACTTGGACATGTACTCTTGTTGCTGAAAGAAAATTGGCGTTCCACCTGCCTCCCATCAATGTTTGTTATATATTTTCAGCCTGAAACCTAGCATTTTTTTTTTTTTTGGTCTATTTAAATGAAATTGACAGAGAAGCTATTGCGTGCATGTGATTATCCTGCAAAAGCCACAGCCTTCGGTTACTGATACCTTCTCTTGCAGAAGGCATTTGCTCTGCTGTGCATCATGATCCCACAAAATGAAGAAAGTGAACCTTCTGATGAGATGGCATCAGTACAGGGTGTCCATAAAACTTGATGAGGCAGGTTTGGCAGCCCCCAGGAGTACTTTCCGTCACCTGGGCATAGCTGAGTGAAAACTTGGTTATTTTATATCTTAGGATGAAGGATGCTCGGTCGGAATTGAGATAGTGTATTTGGAATATGATAGAGGCCTTTTAACGTGAAGATGTTGCAGGTGAGACTAATATTGCTTGGAGAATCTAAGGTGACATTTTTTAAAATGTCAAGGTCTTTATTCAGCAGCTAGTATCTTAGAAATAGCAAGGTTGATTTGCATATTTAAAAAAAACTATTAAAAGTTGAATTGATGGACAAATGAAATCAGTTGGGAGGAAGGAAGTCTGAAGAATATTTACTAGATAAAATTCAAGGATAGCTCTTTAGTTTTTAAAATCATGGCTTTTCAATTTATCTTGGATATTTTGAGAGCCATTATTCATATCTTCGCCTTAAAACATCTCTTAGGCAACGTAGCTGTACTTGTAAAAAATTTTTAAAGCCCAAGTGATTTTCTTGTTTTGAAGGGCTCGTGTGCGTGTGTGTGTGTGTGTGTGTGTGTGTGTGTGTGTGTGTACTCAGTACTCTTAACAAGTGTTTAATACAAACTTTTGGATGATATTGTGTTATTTACTCACTTCTCATGTTGTAGTGGTCAGACAATGCAATTAATTACTGTCTTGGCTATTAGAGTAAATGAAAACATTTGTATTACAGTGAAATAAATTTAGTTGGAAAATAGTGATGCGATCCAAAAAAACTCCATATGTGATCTATATTTGTTGACAGTGACATTTTATTGAAATGGCAGTTTACTTCAGAACAACAAATATTTGTGGGACATTTTTTTTTCACTAGGTCTTAGAAGTGATGACTCCTTTGTTAAATAATTTTCACTTTCACACACAGGTAGACAATGTGAACATACTTCAGACTGTAGCTCTAGTAATTGCCCTTAGTCACTGGTAATTTATACAGAAGCAGTATACCTGGTTACAGTTTTAAGTTGCAGATAAAATAAATATGTTTGCCAGAAGATCATGTTAGTTATAAAAATCTTGGCTAGAAACCTATATGCTGAAAGAGGTTTCTAAAAATAATCAATTTCTTTGGAATAAGACTAAAGAATTCTTTGAAAACAAGAACTTCAGTTAATTTCATTGAGATAAATGGTATTTTAAAAAGCTCACTTTTGTGATAGAATTTAAAGGGAAATATCTTGTAAATACTTTCTCAGTTATACCATTTTTAAAAAAGAATAGATATCACATTTTAGGAATAAAGTACCAACTACTTAATGTTGGTAGACATTAAGTAAAATATCAAAATTGTGACCCACAATGTACTTCTTGAATGAGAGGTTTTCTCTTTTGCTGGTTTTGTAAGAGATAGCAGTAGTACAATGCACATAGAAAACAGTGAAACTAAAAGACACGTTCATTAGAGTAGTTTGAACCAAGCTGTAAATTCAAAACCAAAACCAATAAGCTTTAGACTTGGATGTGTCTAACTCATACTGAATAAGCAACTAAAACAGTGTCTTTGAAGAAAATGGGCGTTGAAATTGTATTCTTTGGATGATTCTTGACATAAAATGAAATTCCTAAGAGAAGGCACATTTTATTTAGTTGCTTTATATCATAAATGATTGTCATTTATTTACAGAATAATGTAAAATGTGGCCCCTCCCCCTTCAAACATGACACTTTGACATTTTAAAATATTTTGAAATGAATTGTAGAATAGGTTTGCCTCCCTCCCCCACTGATTACTTGTGTTGTATAATAGTAGTGTTAGATCCTGTGCTAAATGCTTACATTTATCATCTCATTCAAATCTTATATCACCTTAAGTGGTGGATCCTCATTGCAGAGATGAAGGACTAAAGAGATGGGAAGATTAAGAACTTGCCCAGGATCACATCATTAGTAATAACAAAGACTGGAAGTTTTGTGAGTCAAATTTGCTTTACCATATCTTAGGTCTTAGTCTTTGGATCTGTTTTATTCACAAAATTTTGAACTATATGGTGGAGATAGTCTAATCTGAACTTTTTTTTTTTGCTATGAATAATTTCATTTAAAAATTTTTATATTTTTCTAACTTAAAAAATTTCATGACTGCCCTTCTAGGGTTCACTAGTTAAGAACTTTTGCGAAAATACTTTTGATTTCATATTACCTACTAAATGAGTGGTGAATCACATATGCTTGAGTGATGCTGCAATTTTCAGCGAAAGTAAGAATGACCTCGAATAAATGTAAAAGTCTCCCTCAGCCTCACTGTCTTCTATAAAATGGGAACAGTCATACAGGGTTGTTTTAAGTATTAAGTGAGGTGCAAAGCAGTGAGTGCAAAACACGCTGGCGTTCATCATTAGTGGTGCTGTTATTTCTCATGCAGCTCTAAAGCACCAGACTCCATTTCTTAAGACTTTAATGACTATGGATTTGGTTCATATTGGACTGGGAGTGAATTTCTGTAGTAAGTTTTTCATTAAAATCACAAAATCTTCAAATAGAATGGGCCTCTTAATTCCACCTTCTCACCTACAGGAATTACCTCTAACATCCTTTACCAGTTAGTTTTTCCAGCCCTGTTAAACTCTCCAATGACTAGGTCCATACTATTTTTTGACATCTCTAATTATTTAAAAAATTCTGTTATTGAGTTGAAATCCACTTCTGTTTAATTTCCAGCAGTTGGTACCAGTTTGGCTATATGGGTCCATATAAAGTAGTCTAATTCATCTGTCAGGACAGTTCTTCAGATGTGTACATTTAGCTATGTTGTTTTCTTATAAATCTATAATTTTTCATGGATGTACCATCATTTCATTCAACCTTTTGTCATGTGGCAATAGAGTATTAGGTGAACCATTATTTTCATACTTTTCACTACTCACTTTTTCTTTCTTTGCATATTCAAAAATTTTACAATGACTCTCAAAGTGTGGTGAGCAGAAATGAACAAAATGCACTAGATGTAATTCGACCAGTGTAGAATACACTGAGACTTGACATAGTATTGAATTAAAAAACAAAAACAGGTTACAAAATAGCATTTGTAATGTGATTCTATTTTTTTTTAAGAAAAAATAAGTATATGAACATTTATAATGTCCATTAAGCAGTCTGGAATGATAAACAACAAATGTAAATGGTTTTCATCTTTGAGTGGTGGAATTGTGGGTGATGTTTTTTTTCTTTTTGCTTACATATCCAGTGTTCTACAATGAATATGTATTGTGTAATGAAAACAAACAACATAACAACTATTTAAAACATGATACAATGAAATTATTACCTTATTATTGATCTAAGACCTTTCTTAATACAGGTCAAGATTTTCTGAGCTATGTCATGAATGGCATTGGCTTGCATTGAGCACATATTCAATTAAAAGTTCCAGGTATTGTTTTTTCAGTGACTTGTGAAGCCGTGGTTCCCGTCTGGTACTTGTAAAATGTTGATTGAACTTAAATCATTCTTATTACATTTCATCTTATTCGATTTCCCTTTGTTTATAAAATATCTGGATCTTTGTGAATCTTGAGTCTGTCTTCCAGAATATTCATTCCTCTCCTCAGCATCGTCTGTAAGTTTAATAAGCAAGTTTTCTATAGCTGGAATTCAGCACACCATCATACATCTCTTAAAGAACCTTTCTTCAGCTTAGTATAAATTTAAAAGTAGCAATCTTTATGCATTCATTTCTACCAACACTGAAGCCTTTAAAAGAACTGTCAGCTATTTTTCAATATACCTGTTAGAATATTATGAGGTATTTTATCCTCTGCCTTTCTAAATTCACGCTATACTCTGTCATGACATCTTTTGATCTACCTTTTTAGTAGTAAATCTGTACATTCCACCCAAATCAGTCTACTTTATTAGAGCTTGTTTCTGGTAGTGAACCACTGATGGTGCCTAGTATTGATGCAAATTCCTTCTACCCTCTTGCATCTAATTCTTCTGGGTCTGGATACTGAAGCTAATTTCAGGCGGCTAGGCTAAGTGTTTCTTAGGATCTCTGTCTGTTTGGAGCTTCAGTAATCTCTTAACATTATTTGTTCATCCTTTCTGGTTTGAAAATCATTCTCACTAGGGAGGATAGAAGCCAAATAGAAGTTGGGAAGAATCAGATTCTTGGCATTGTTCAATGTCATAGGACATTCTCTTGTGGTCTAAAACCATCCACAGTTTTACTGTTTCTCTGTAAGAATTCAAGATTACATTAGCTGTGGCAGCTGAAACTTAGCTGAAAGGGACATTATCATTTTTCCAGGACAAGTATATATTTCTCTTTTGTGTTTGTTTTCAGTTATACCCCTCATTACCCCCTGTCATTCTTGAAGGAATCTGAGCTTATCAGAACTCATCAGAATACTCAAATTGAGTTGCCTCCTTCCTTTTCCTTCCTCCATATCCTATGTGAAATTTCATTTCATTTAACATATCTTTCATGAGACCACTGCAAAACCTTTTAAAGTCTCTGGTACAATTGCCTTTTAATCCAAACAAAAATAATTCCCATTTAAAATGTACATTGAATTATTTCTTTTTTAGTGAGTCTAAGAATGATCTATATTTTAATAAAGTAATAAAAGTTTGTTAATGCCTCAAATTTACTTGATTTTCTTAGTACCGCAAAGAGTCAAGTACTATATAAAGTGCATCTAGTAAATTCTTATTGAAAATAAGGAAGCCAGTTCTCAAGACCTCCACGTGAAAAAGCAGAGCAGTAAGTGGGGGAGAAATAACCTTCTGGTCACCGAAGGCATGTAAACCAGATAGTTTATAAATTTTTTCAGATTCGGAGTTCGGTTCATGAAGTGTTTCAATGATGGGTACAAGCAGATAGGAGGCAACTTGGAAGCATTCTAATTTTCACAACTGGGCAATTGTGGTTATTTGGACTCTGATATAAGATACTTCCAGGGAAACAGCATTGGTTAAGTGGAATAAATTACAAACAGAGCAGTTAAACTGCATGAAAATGTTGTATCTATAAAAATAGTCAACTTGCAAGTGGGTTATCTATTTTAGATAGTAACGATGTTTGAAGCAGTGATTGCACCATTATGTTCAGAGAGCTGTGTCTGCCAGAGTGAACGGCGCCAGCTGCACGATGGGGAGTGAGGAGGGAGGAGAGGGAATTTGGGTACTGACCTCTTTCTCTACTAAGCAGGGTTTTCAGCTCCCTCTTCAAAATGGCGAGGCTGATGTGTAGCAGGGAATTAGGACAACCAGCCCGTGACTCCTATGCATCTTGTCCGTCCTTACATCACCCGCTAATGCCTTGTGTGTCTCAGTAGTTTCTTAAAGTTGATGAAAGGGTAGAGGAGGTCTTCAATGGCATGAATGCAGAAGCTTACAATATTCAGTAGTGCATTTACTGATGTTAGCACTTTAACCTCTCAGGTGACTGTAATCACAATTTGATTAGTTCAGTTGTATACTGAAATAGTTTACTTAATTATGCAGTTGAGATAATTTTGGAAAATTTTTTCAAGGAGCCTATTATAGAACATTTGTCCTAAGTATTTAACTGGAAATGGAAGCTGACTATAATTCAGATCAAGAGTTAGAAGACTAATTTCAACCTACATAACCTGAAGGCATTTAACATTTAATGCATTTTAGTGTACCTTTGGTTTCCATTTGAACATCTTGCAGCATAGTTTTAAATTAAAACACAATGAGTTTTGATTATTCATTATATGTTGATATGAAATAATATTTTATATTTGAAAAGTCAGTAATTTACACAGAAACTCATCTGTATTCCAGTTCTTTCTTATGTATGCGATGACATGGTCGCGTAAACCATACGGCAGGCAGAGAGGCACAATGCCGCTTGAAAACTCAGTGAATTTTCTTGTGTAACAGATCTAGGAAGTCTTCTTAGGGTCCAGTTTTCTTCTCTTGCATCAGAAGGGCAGCAAGTGATTTCATTTTTGTTCAACCTGGGCGAGGATTTTAATTGTGTGATGTATTTAACGGAATGTCCTCACGACTGTCGTGGGTACAATGGAACTTTGAAACAATTGTGCTGTAGAGTTATTTGGGTTCTATTGTGCTGTGAGAGCAGCTTTATTTAAAGTGGTTAATTACTTCTAGTTGAGTGAGCTGAAACAATTGGACTACACTTGCCACCATTCTTTGATCAAATTGTATCAAATCTTGAGTGATGGATATGGGCATAAACCGGACAACCTCAGTTCTTGCTGCCTGCTGGATGTTTCTTTTCTCCAAACCACATTGTCTTTAACCCTGCCCTAAGGAAACCTCTTCACCATTCTAATTACCACAAGTTCACCTTGGCTCTAGTTTTTGTGTCAAATGTCCCTCTCCTGAGGGGAAGATTTTGTGTGCAAAGAGCTGGAATGGGCTGTGTAGTGAGAAGTAGATTAAGAAAAAGGAATATTGATCCTTCAAAGTTGAGTTTACAGGGTTTGCTGTCAACATATGTGGTTTCCTCCCTCCCTCAATGTTAATTTCTCCTCTAATCTCATGGACTCGGGGTCCTCATTTTTTCCCTAACTTTTTACACTACCACCAAAAACTACTTGTGGGAGCGGACAGTTAATACATATTGTGTGGTTGATTGGTAAATGCATTTAGGAAGAGGGTGCTCTTTTAGTATTTTCATTTAAAGAGGAAACAAAACTTTAGGCCGAACAGTAAAGCTTTGGAGCTCTTGTAGTAGAGCTGATGGAGTGGATTTTGCCAGATTTGCAAGACAGGGTTGGATAAAAGTGGTCATTTATCTTTCCTTCTTATAAAGCTGGTGCTGTAGAAGGGCAAAGAGATTTGACTGGAGACTTGAGATATGTGGTGACATAGGGCTGGTTCTGGAACAGCCTTTTCTTTTTGCTACTTATTTAGTCTCTAAAACTTTTTCTTGGATACTTGTTATATGCCCATCTTAGATTATCAGCATGTGGCATGTTGTTTGCCTGTTTCCAGAGGTTATTCCTTTGAGGTACATATTGTATGATTACAGGTGACAAAGATATGCAATACAAATGTATAAGAGATTTAATATCTAATGTGGTTTGAGATTAAAATTCTTTCAAATGCATTTTCTTGTTGTTTAAAAAAAGTTCATGTTGCAAGTTGACTTCAGGATCTGGGTTATTCCGTAAACCTTTGTTTTATTGTGCAGGGTAGGCATTTGAGATTCTGACCCCTTGGTGTCAGTTAGCATTCTTCTACATTAAAGTTTTCTTTCTTCCTTTTTTATTTATTTTTTTGGCTTTAATTACTATTCAGCTACTTAGAGTCTTTGTTTGATACCTCTGGTTACTAATCTGCATTTGAAATGTTTTATGTATCATATAAATATGATAAATATAGTATCTTGTGTTTTGAATATACTAGAGAAAACTGATATATTTACTTGCAAAATTATTCCTGTTTCGCATAGCTATTTTACTGCTAATGTGGGGACCTGGGAGTGAGTGGGAGTATGTTTGGGGGGAGCAGCAGGAATTATGCAGAGCGTTCTGCGGCATGATAAACTCCAACAGTGGGATATAGCCCAGGACAGAGTTGCTTCTGTTTGGCTAGCTATGGCTAGTGACTAGAGTGGTGTGTCACTCTGAAGGTTGATAGAAACTTTGAAGACGTATCAGGAGAGGTGAGGAATTATGAACAATGGTAAAACTATTTTCTACAAGTTTTTTCACTGGTATAAATGCTGTGTATTAGGATGTATTTAGACCCAAACTTACTAATCAACGAACCAACTGCTGTCCAACTAACCACAATCAATTAGGATTTTTTGGGCAACTGACATCTAAGAACAGTGATAACAAAGAATGATCACTTGGATGTGGTTCCATAGTGTAGCGGTTAGCATGTCTGCTTTACACACAGAAGGTCCGGAGTTCACACCCTAGTGGAGCCACGGTCCATGGTCTACGGCCATACCACTCTGAACAAGCCTAATGTCTGATCCTGGAAGCTAAGCAAGGTTGGGTCTGGTTAGTACTTGGATGGGAGACCACCTAGAAAGACCAGGTGCTATAGACATATATAATAATAAATAATTTTTTTAAAAAAGAATGATCACTCATTATTTTAACATGTATTTTTGAATACCTCGTGGATTCTAAAATTGAATGAGATCATCTCCATCTACCTCCCAGGTACTTGTAGAATAATGGGACAGGTGTGTCAACAAAGAGTTAAAATACAGTGTGACATGCACTGTAGTGGAAGTACCAAACAATGCTACAGGAAGAGGAAGAGCAAGAAGTGTGACCTTAATTCTGTCTGGGAGGAGTAGTCAGGGGAACTTCAGAGAGGAGGTGGTTCTTAAATCTTGTTGGGTGAATAGGAGTTTGCCAGGCTGACGGTTTGGGGGAAGGGCATTCCATCCTATCATGGGTGGCAGAGCCTGAGTGGGGTAAGGAAGACATTCACACAGGGTAGAGTATGGCCGTGGAGAGGAGGATTGGTTACATACAGCGGGATTTATCAAGTAAGTATATGGACTAAAGGGGACAGAATTTAAGTTTTTCACTATTGGAAAAGAAAATTACAAATATAGGAAGAGAGAAACTAAAATGAATCCCTGCTGTGGAGTTGTGCTGGAGTTAGACAAAGCATTGTAAACTCACGGTTTTCCATAAATATAGATAGGTATAGATGTAACTGTGTGTATTTCTGTGTTTGAACATATTGTTTTCACTAATGAGCATACCTAGTACCCAAATCTTAGCTTCTGATTACCATTTTCCAATAAAAGGAACCGTGGCTTCTTAGAGAAATGGCTGATCAAGGACTGAAACAGAGAAAGATGAGTTCTGGAACATTTTCTGATGCCAAAAGCAAGAAAATAGAGAATGACTCAAAGAAGCCAGCCTGAAAGGGCTTGTACTGTCTAAGTCTGGAACAATTTAAGCATCAAAATTAATAATGAAGAAGGGGATATTCAAACAGTTTAAATGTACCTCTCCACAAACTAGTTATTACAAAGGGAAAAAGAGTAATTGTACATGAAACCTGACAGACACTATCATAAGCAAGTGATTAAAGTGAACATTCTGAGCAGTAGGACGAATCTCCTTCACAGACTCCCTCTTGCCCTTTTTCAGCCTATGACTCCTTATCTTAGAGAGGACTACTCTTTGTATCCTGCTAGGGGTCTCACCCCTTTCCTTGGGTCGCCCTTGTATGCAAATGCCCTCTTTACCCTGTTTGGACTCTGATACTCCTTGTCTGGATGGTCACTTCTGCCACTGCCACATGGGGACCCTCACCCTGCTTGGGCTGTGACCCTCTCACATCATATACCCCTCCAGGGGGTGCCCTCTCTAACTTTCTTAAGCTCTGACACCCCACACTCAGCGGCCCCCAATATGGACATTCTCCTCCCCTGCCTTGGGCTCTGTCACTTCACTGTGGGCTACTGTGGCTTCCCTCTTTCTTCTAGAGTGGACGCCTACCTTCCTCTGCCATACTTAATGGCTTTAGAGACTCAATTGTTCAGGCAGAGAAGGGAAACAAAGAGGAAAGAAAAGAGGAAAAAAGAGTGGAAAAGGAAGAGAAAGATGAGAGTAACACAATGCTCTTATTTTTATTTGATGATGATGATGATGGTGATGGTGATACTACTCTCCAAATCAGTAATGCCCGTATTCTTTTGTTGGAAGAAAATCAGGCTATGAGCAATTAAGAATTCTAGGTAACATGGAGATTGTGACCAGAGCTTGAGTACCATGTGACAGTTCTCTTGGATACTATTTCTCCCTGCATTTTGGAGGAGAGATGATAAGGCTGGTCAGCACTTTGCATTTTTTCATGAGATTTTTCTTTTATTATGTTGTTGTATATATAGTAAGCCTCCAGATTGACTGAGAGACAGAAAATCTTTATATTTTTGCTCTGTTTTGCTGGAAGTCTTTATCATAATTGTCAGTGAGTTGCCTTCTTAGGAATTTCAGCAAGATGATGATGATGCAAAAGAAGAGTTATAAAAGCACTGAGATAGTAAGTGTCATTCACTGAGGAAGCTGAGTTTACGGAATTTGATAGAGATAAGGATTTCAGCAAGTGGGTTTTTCTTGTTATATGATAGTCCCGTTATGATTTTTAAAATGTCACAAAAACACTGTCAGGAAATTGACCAAAGATATTTGAAAGTATGGCAAATCTTCACAGGTCTTATAAAAATCATTATTGGGCCAAATGAACCAGGACAGTAAGTAATTCATACTGGCGATTCCTCAGACTTTATTACCAGGAATTCATAATTTCTAGAAACAAATTTAAGCAAAGAAACTTCCAAGATGCTCTTTGGTAAACATTTGATGTAGCTAAAAGACACTCTCCTTATTTGCAGTAATTGGGAAAAGATAGTTTGGGAGTGTTGCAAAAAAAATTCATTGCCGTTATATTCTGTACTTTAAAAGACCATTCGCCTTTTAATGCCAAATTTAAGAACAGATAAGCAGCAGGCAGTATTATCAGTTTCTGCTGTCCTTTTCTAGGTCTGGGAAAATAAGCTCAATGGAAAGATGATAAAATTTTTGGTTTTCTTACCTAAGAAGGGAATGAAACAGGCCTGGATTTTAACAACATGCTTAATGTACAAGATAGCATCGAAGGATCTAAAGAGATCCTCATTCCCACTCTTTTCTTACCTTTTAAACTTTTCTTATCATCAGTAGCACCTCTAATAACCTATGGCCTTTCCACAGTATTTCTTTTTGCGTCTTGACATTCTATTTTCATGGACTCCTTGGGCTTCCATGGAAATGGTCCTTAGACTTTGCAGTGTGTTGTTCATTAGCAGAATGAGGACCCACACAGAGTATTTATCCAACCCGTTCCCTGTTCACTTCAAAATCCTTTCAAAACTGTTGAATCTGAGATTGGCAGATACTATTTTCTGAGCAGTATAGTCCATATGGTATTTCTCTGATGGAAAGGAGCTGAGGAAAAGAGTACAAGATCTGCGTCTAGTGTGACGTTCCTGGGAAATTTTGCTTGCTTGCTCTTTACAGGGAAATGGGGTTTTATAGGACTATATACCTCTCATAGAATCTGGGAAAACTTGAACTGCCAGGAGTTAGAGAGACTCGGAATCAAGGCAACAAGGATCAGGGAGACAGAATCACGCAGTGTATATTAGGGGCTGCCAGATCGCTTGGGGCCCAACCTCATGGTTGGGTGGGAAAAGAGGATAACATCTCAGAAAAAGTGTGTGCGAAAAAAATATTTATTACCTTGACTATTTTGTGAACTTTCTGAGAAAATAGACCCAAACCAGAAGTCTCTTACTTCACCTTACCTTTCCCATTTGGTCTCTGTTATGTTTACCACACAGAACAAAAATACTGTATGATCCAATCGGACACCTCATCCAAGGTGACCGTGTTAGTAGCAATGTTGTGACCGTTGGGGAGTTTCCAATAGTAAAATCACTCAACATGAGCACCTGCCCTTTCTTTCCCCCTGGTATTGACTGTAAACATTATCCAGACTCCTACCATTCTGTTTTTCTTTTTTTTTAATTCTGTATTTATTTTAGATCAGTGAGAAACTCCTTTAGAAAGCCCTCGGTGACCCTTCGTTGACTATGGGCCATGATCTGAGAGCATTGATCTAGAGCTGCAAATGTATACAGATTCAGATGAAGTCCAAGTTTTACATGTTTCTTCCCTAGTTAACATTTCTATGTTCCCTCCTCCTTTTCTCTCTGATATCCATCCAATAGTTTAGCTGTTTTCCCTGAGCAACTCAGCTGTGTCAGCTTTTGCTGGTAAACTCTGTGGCCGGGAAACTAGAAAATGCTCTTCGACAAAAGAGGAAAACAAAGGCTAGGAAACAATGAAAAGAGAGTTAAGAGAGAGACATGGTTTCACAGTGGTTTTCTCAAGGTAATTTATGTGGCTATTTCAGGTAAATATCTTGGAGGCTAGATATTTGTCTTGAAAGTGTGTAAGGGAATCTTACCCTGGATAGATGGTCACAGCCCAGAAGAAAAGGGTAATGTTTGTCCCCAGGCATTTAAGGGGCTCTCTACTGAGGCTTTTAGAATTCGTAACATGGATGTACTTATGCTCTTAATCTATGTCTTAGAAAGGTTATTCCCAAATATCCATAAATGTGAATGTTAAAAGAATTCTCTACATTCCACATGTATACGTCACACATTTTGCTAATATTTCAAGAGTCTCCTGTTCTTTTTGCAAATAAAGTGCTCTTTTTGGCTGTTTTCCAGACGTGACAGTTGGTGGACATGCTTCAGTAGAGAAAAGGAAATTTTCCCTGCTTATCTACTCTCTGCCGTCTGCCCAAGATAGTGTGTCTGTCAATTGTGACCTGATTTTGAAATAATTTATTAAATAGAGGGATGCATGATGTTATTTAAAATTCTGGTATGACATTGACTTTTAGTCCTTTATTATAAGCTCTTGACTACATTCCCTGGGTGAGGTTTATTGCTCCTGGGATTTTAAAAATTTCTTAACTCCTTCTGTGACTTTGGACTCTGTTCAGTGTCAAGTAGGAGTAATGTTTACTCAGGAAATTAAACATGCTGTTTATTCAGAAGATGAAGCGTGCTGAATTTTTTTTTCTTTGCCATGAAAACAGTATTTTAGAAATAGATTATTTGTTAGTAGACTGCTTAAGAAAACTGATAAATAAATGAATATAAAATACTTATCTTTGGTAAGAGTGTATCTTTATTAAATATGTTGACATCTTTTTTATGTTAAAATATAATATATGTGCAATAGACAGTAATTTAACATTTTTAATTTGTAACCTTTTTAGTCACAGTTGGGAGAGAAATCCTAATGGATTACATTTCTTTTAAAAAGTATGTTCCTGGGTTTTAAAAAATTATTACTCTTAATAGCTATCCTAAATATATATCTCTAACTTAGTGTTCTCTCTTGTACTCTAGACATGTTATTTCCAATGGCCTATTGAACGTTTTCCCCTCCACTGAGATATTACACTCGAAACGTTCATTACTTTTACCCATAGTTCAGCCCTGTCTCTTGTATGACTCCTTTGTGTTAGTGGAACCACAGTGTACTGTTCACCTAAGCTAGAAACCCGAGGGCGTCCTTGAGTCTTCCTTTACACTTACATCTATTCACTATCACCACTTCTGATATCAGCCCTCCCAACTCATTCCTTCCTCTGCTATTAAGGAATTGTTCTAAACAAGTTAATTTCTGGCTTAGAAATGAGTGGCTCTGTAGTGCTGAGAGGATTAAGTCCAAACTTGTCCAAGTATCATTTGAGCCTTTTGTGATTGGCTCCTTCTTACCTGCTTCATTTTCCACCAGTCCTCTGCAACAGCTTCCTCCAACCTGTGCCAGAAGAACTTGACGTTGTCAGCAGGTATCATAGATTTTCTACTGTTGCTCCCCCTGGAATACCCATCTTCCCCTTGTGTGCTCAGTGAAGCCCTGTTCATCCTTCTAGTCTCATTCCAGCATAATTATCTCTTCTGGGAAGCTTTGCCTGATCCCTATCTTTTGTGCATCCCTGTACCTGGTACACACCTTTTAGCACTTATAATACTGCACTGTAATTATTTGTTTGTATGTTTGCTTTCCCACTAGACCCTGAACTCCTTCAGGCCTGAAACTCTGGCTTAGTTATCTTTTAAAGTGCTGTACAAACATTATTTTATGCCTAGAACATATGAGGCATTCAGAAAATTATTTGTGGAGTAACTAAATGAGTAACTGTGGAACAGGGCATACTAAGGGTACATAGTTTGGACTATGTATATCTTTTTGGGCTATTTGAGAGCAATTGTTGACTGAGAACAGAGGTTTGGTTAGCAACCTCAGTGCTGAAAAATATTAAATCATTTTTTAGAGCACCTATTATGTGCTAGGCACTGTCTTCCTTGCCATACACGTATTAGTTTACAGGACATTGAGACTCAGAGAAATTTAGTAACTGGACCAGGTTAGTAACTTGACTAACAGAGATTTGGAATTCATGACACGTGACTCAAAAGACAATGTTCTTCCTCAGTGCTGGAAAATTATCAGAAATGGCAGGGAGAAGCACTTTAAAACACAGGCAAGCAATGTTTTCAGAGTAAAGGCCAATTTGGAACCATAACTTCTACTTTGGATTCCAGAGATGTGTGGGAGATGTTTTGGGAGAGGCAGTGGTAAGGTCATGCTCTTAGTAACTTTGATTAAGTAAAAGAATGATTGAAGAGTTGATAAAGTGGAGGGAGCTAAAGAAAATTAGGCAAACAAAGAGAAAAGATTTGTTAAGATAATTTTGCTCAGTCAATATATATTAGATTAAAGGGAATGCGAGGGTTCATTGAGCACCTAGCATATGCTAGTCTTATCGATTTATTATCTCCTTATCAATTCTCACAGCAAACCTATGCGTTAAGTATTATATTCCATATTTTCATGTGGTTAAAGTTCCATATACACTTTTATCTTAAAATAGGTTCGACATTTTCAAGGTCACGTAGACAGAACCCAGTGGAACTTGGGTTCAAAACCAGATCTGGATGACTCCATCTCATGAGGAACAGAGATAGTCTCAGTTGCGGTGACAGATACCCCAGTAGCTGCAGTATAAATAAATTGTAATGATGAGTTAACAAGGTGTTATATATAGAGAGAATCAGTCCAACCAGGTGGATCCTTTGTTATGGCTCAGTTGGTAACTGGTATTTTTATACTTTTAGAAGGAGAAGGAATGTAATATAGTTACAATCTTTTTTTTCTTGAAAACCTTGCCTGTTGCTCTAAAATTGAGAGAATGTACTAATTAAACATGACATTAAAACTGACAACTGGTAAGGTACAAACACTGACCCATGAAACGGATGCTGGCTGTAAACATACAGAGAAGCTATATGTACATTCTAGCCCAGTATGAGTCTGGTCTTTGCATAGACTAGTGGGCTAGATCTGTTTTAGAAGTTCCATTATCTGTACAGCTGAGAAGCAAAGATTTTTTTTTTTAGCATGGATTGTGTTATGGAATTATTATGCTACTAGATCAATTTGTTATATATGCTAAGCCAATTAGCATTTATAGTGAGAATGACATTTAAGGAAAATGAAAGATGTAGAATAATGAAACTCATTTACATGATGCACCACCTTGCCGAAGACCCCAGAAAAGCTTTACTAGTTTGGTATTTGGTTTCTCATTTATCCATCTGCTTGTTTATTTGCTCATTTATTCATTCTGTATACTTTTATTTTGAGATTGTTATTTCTGTCAAGTCTGAGAAATGATTTTTCTCTTTTTTTCTTTTTAAGCTGTAGAATAGGGATAATCTAATTGTAATCAGTCTATCTATGAATTGTTTACTTACACCTTTGACATATACTAAGTTTTAAGCTACTTAAGGGTAGTAGGGACCATGCCTTTTCTTTTTTTTTTAAATTCTTCCAACCTCCAATGCTGAACACAGTACTTCAATATTTTAGTAACTGAATGAAAGCACTGAGAATCCGATCAGTCTAAATGTATGTTCTTTGCAACTCAAGCCTGCAGGTTATTGGTTCAGGTATTCCTTCAGTGACCATGAAATGGCTGTAAGTGGCTGTTTTAGAGATAGGCTACAGCTTTTAAGGTGACTACAGAAAGAAGAGATTAAATGCCAGGACTCCAGAATTAGGCAGGAGAGAGCCTTTTTGATGTGCAGTGTCAAACCATATTGTCACCCTGGGATGTAGGGAGCAATAGCTGATTAATGTTAGTGAGGTCGGGTTAACGACCAAATTGTGTAGAGATCCAGATCCAGAAAACACGGGATTAAAGCCTCTCAATTTTCCATGGTGAGAAACAAGCCAGGGAGTCTTGGAACTGGATCAAGGCAACCGTGTCTTAGGTGGCAGATGTCAGGAAGGAGCTGAGGATCTGAGGACCAGTATATCATAGAGCTGCTGGGAAAAAAGGGGAAGTCTCAATGATCAAGTCGGACAAAGGGCCTAGGGGCACAGTAGGTCAGGGAGCAGAAGAGGAAGTGATCATGAGCCTAAGGCAGGTTTTACTTGATTGTTGAGCTCTTTGTAGGTCTTAGCATAAGAGTGAAGTAGATTTTGAGCCGGATTTTTCAGTGTTGGCACTATGGACGTTTTTGGCCAAATAATTCTTTATTGGGAGATGGGGAAATGTTGTCTTTTGCATTATAGGATTGCTGTATCCTTGTCCTATATCCCTTAGATGCTTTGAAGGTGTATGGATCAAAGTTCACCCTTCTAAAGAAAGAGTGAAGGGAACAGTGATTATAAGTGACTGTAAATGTTATATCTTTTCATGTGAATTCCAAAAGGAATCAGGACCAAAAGTAACCTAATCAGAAACACAGGTTGGCAGAGATGAAAGAAAGAAGACTTTGCATTTGCAAATGAATAGAAATGTGAACCGTTTTAGATTGTAATGGAGAAATAGTGTTGGGCTAAAGGAAATTGGAATTGATACAATTATCCATAGTTTGGGGTGAACTTTGAAGGTCAGTTATAAGGTTTAATTAGGCTGGAATTAGGGTTTGATTCATGTGAGATTGTCCAGGAATAAATATTAAAAGAGCTCCTGGGTTTAAGAATTTATTTGTATTAGTTTTCAATTTCCTGTTTTATTTTTAAAAGTAAAGCAGAAAAGGAAATCCTTTAATTAAATAAAAATTCAGGTTTTGTTAATTCTTGGGTATTTTAACCTGATCACTTGATGTTACCTACCTCACATCCTAGTAAAATATAAAATAAAATCCAAAAAGCTTTGAAAAGGGTATGTAAAGCAAAAGAAAATATAAAAACAAGTCACATAGAGATGAATAGAAATTAGAAAGATATCAAACTTTTAACAGTAACTCTGCATTGTAGAAGACAGTGATGCAAAATTATGAGGGAAAATAATTTTAAGCTTAGATTTTTCTGTTCAGCCAAACTATTGATTGGATATGAAGATAGAATAAAGAAATTCTAAGATGTAGAAAGATGAAAACTTTTATGTTTTATGTGTTCTTACATAGAAAGCTTCTGGAAGATGAGCTTGCATAAAATGAGGGACTCAAGAAAAAGAAAAAGACGTTGGATGCAGGAAACAAAGGTTTCAATATAGGAGAGCAGAGCTAAGAGGTTTCATGAAAACAGCTGTTCACTAGGCTTGTGACGAGTTCAGATTAGAGAAAATGATGGAGGACTATGTGAGGGTTTTGGGAAGAACAAATAGAAATGATGAAGTTTTTGGTATGTTTGAACATTTGGAAAAAATTGACAGTTGACGAGTTTGTCGGACTTGGGAAACATACTGATAGGTAATGGAAAACTAAGCAAATGAAATAGACGATTATTAACTTCAGAAAGATGTTTTTATAAGTATGGAAACATAGTCACATCACATTATCTGGCTCAGTAATGAAGAATATAGAGTCATAATTATGCTATAAACACTGACTGCTGATTTAAATATATATTTATATTCGGAGAGAAAAGTGTGTATGTGAGGAGGAAAGGGGTTGTGGAGGAAGGCTGAAGAGAGCCAAATTCTCAGTTACTGAAATAGGAATTAAAATGATAATCTTGCAAATTGATCACTTAAGAGCTATTCACATAAGCTTCATATTTAGTCCAGACTAGATAAACTACATAAAGAGTTGGAACAGTGACTTATAAGGCAAATTTGCAAATTTTGCAAATGTTGGCAAATTTTTCCTTTTAAGGGCTAGAAAATAAATATTTCAGGTTTTTTGGGGCTGTATGGTTTTTATCGTTGTAGGGTGAAAACAGCCATTGACAATTCATGAATGACTGGGCATGGCTAGGTTCCAGTCGAACTTTATTTACAAAAGCAGATGGAGTGCTGAATTTGGCCTGCGGGCAACAGTTTGCTAACCTCTAGACAACAGGGCAAGCGGAGGTGGGACAGGAATAATTTTTCTTTCCTAATTCAAGCTCATGTTTTGGACTTCCTTGCCTTTTATTCCTCCCTCAAATTAAGAGTAAATATAGAGAAATTTTCCATACTGCCTCTTGTATCAGTCCCTCCTTTTTTTTAACTACTGAGATCCTAGTTTGGACTCTTGTCTGGACTAGTGCACTAACCTCTGAACCCCAATATTTGGCCCCTAAAATGTGTGTCCAATTTAACATTTATTTGTAAAGAATTTGTGCTATCGATGATCTGAACCAGATTTCTTGCTTCTTGCTTTATGCTGTTTATCCTGGAATTGTTCTTCTTCCTTAACATCCAGCTTTTCAAAATTGTGTGTACCTTTCCAAATTCTACCTGAAATAACTGCCTCTAAAGAAAATATTCCTAGTTTCTCTTCACCAGCCTCCAAACTCCCATTCATCCAGCTAACCAGAGATAGTTTGTCCCTGTTTTGGGAGAGACTGAGTTTTTGGGTCAGTCAGTCCTGAATTTGAATGTATACCCTACCATATATAACCTGAAAAAAAAATTTTTAACCTGTCTGAGCTTATCTATAAATACTTTATATGGTTCTTATTGGGTTAAACATGATTTAATATGGCATTCTTCCCTTCCCTTCCCTTTTAACTTACTGTCACTCAACCTCACATTGTAATCATATGTGTACTCTTATCCACAACCCTTAGTGTCCTGAGTTCAGATGTCTTCCTTATCTTAAATATCCTGATGCAGTGCGCAGTAAGCATTGATTCAACTGAATTGACTTAAGAAGGAAATTGATCCTTAGCTGAAGGATTCTGCATTCGTGATAAAATTAGAGAAGTTTTGTATTCTACAGTTTGTCTATTTTTATTAGTTCACTTCTGTTTTCTCCCACATTGCAAAGGAGGTGCAATGTTGGAGAGAATACAGTGACTCGACTTTTCCTTTGATGGGGAACTAAGCCATATGTTTGTATTGAGTCAGCTACTCCAGACTCTGAATTCTCAGTCAGATGGTCAGCAGCATTTAATTGAATTTCCAATATGTGCAAGGCTGCATTGGGTGCTGTCACTCTAGGGAAGTGTAACCATCTGGAAGAACTTTTTAAAAAGAACTCAGAATATGAGAATATGTCTTTTTTGTATCTAAATTAAAATGATACTAATTTTGGCATAGTAAATAGCTGGCATAATTGCTGTCTTTTGCCTCCCACCCTCTTTTATCATTTTTTCTTCCAATCTCTAAGAAAAGGCATTTTTTTTTTTTTTTGGCCGTGGCTAGGATGGCATACTGTTTCCTTGATTCCTTTCCCTCCTAGTTATTGGTAATTTGTGTAAAACAAGATTCTGATGCTTAAAATCTTCTTCAAGGCCTTTTAGCTTTTGGATCCTTTTCTAACTTTAGATATATATATGTGGTAGGCAGAATCCTAAGATGCCCCGCAAAGATTTCCTGCTGTAATCTCTAGGACTGTGAATATGATAGATGTGACTTCCTCGATTATGTTAGCTTACACAACAAAGGAGATTTTGAGTTATAATTAAGGTTTCTAATCAGTTGACCTTAAGATGAGAAGATAGTCTAGATAGGCCTAATGAGCCTTTTAAAAGCAGAGTTTTCTCTAGCTGGTAGTAGAAGGAGAAGCCCTTCTACTAGTGTAAAAACATGGGAAGGATCCATTGCATTGTTGCTGGCATGAAGTTGGAATACATGCAAGAGCTGGACAGCAGCCTCTAGGAGTTGAGAGCAACCTCCAGCCAGCAGACAGCAAAGGAGATGAGACCTCAGTTCTATACCTTCAGGAAAATGAATTCTGCCAACAACTAGAGTTAGCAAGAAAGCGGATCCTTCCCCGGGGCCTCCAGATAAGTGCCCAGCCTGGTGAACATCTGGATTTTATCCTTGTGAGACCCTAAGCATAGGACCCGGCTAAGCCCATGAGAACTTCTGACCTACAAAATGGAGATAATAAGTTTGTGGTAATTTGTTACATAGCAATAGAAAATTAATACAACATAGGTCTTTTTTATTAAGAAATGAGTTCCATTTCCTGCCCCACTAGTTGTTGCCCTATTTCTTTCTTCTTTTCATTGTCAAACTTTTAAATAAAATTATCTAAACTCACTATCTCAATTTACATGCAACTTACTCATTTCTGAATTTCATGCTTTTATCTCTCTAGTGTCCAAAAATGACTTCCAGATGAACTAACAGCCCCTTCCCAAACCCAAGGTCAGCTTCTCCATTCTCATTTTCTTTGATGCCTTGTATTGTACTAGAGTTTGATTTTTCTCTTGAAATTATTTTATTTTTGGTACGTATGATTCTTTCCTCCCTCTCTTCTGTCTCCTCTGTTTTCTTCACTAATCTTGCTGACTAGTATTGGAATTGAATTCAGGAGCTATTGCAAGGAACCAGCAGAGGTAAATGAAGAAACAGGGATTTGAAAAAAACAGTTGGGGCAGTCCAACTTAATTTCCCTGGACATCTATGTTAGCATAAGGCTCTTTCTAAAGAGCTAGATGTGTTTCTTGGCCTGTAGGTATTATACAGGTGTTACATCAGTTACCTATTGCCATAATAATACATACTTTCTTACAAACTTCCCTAAACTAGTATCTTAAAAACATCATATTATTATTTATGCATCTGCTGATTTAAGCTAGGCTCAGCAGGGTTGTTTAGGTTGATGGCTAGGTGGCTCTGCTTCTCATTGCAGGGTGTTGCAGTATGGGTTGGCTATGCTGGTAGCACACCATGTATTTCTGTCCCACTCAGTGGAGTGTTCTAGTCATAGCATGTTCTTCTCATGCCCACGACAGAGGCGCAAGAAGGCAAATAGAAACACTCAGGGCTTTTTAAGGCCTGACCTTGGATTTGGCATATACTGTCACTGCTACCTCATTCTGTTAGCAGAATCATTTCACATGGCCAAATCACAAACAAAGGGTGGAAGAATATACAATTTTATGAACTGAATTGTGTCCCTCCTACCCCAAATTCACATGTTGAAGCTCTGACCCTAGATGTGATGGTATTTGGAGATGGGGGGGCCTTTGAGAGATAATTAAGTTTAAATGGCATGACAAAGGTAGAACTCTCATGATGGGTTTAGTGCCCTTGTAAGAAGAAGTACCAGATGACCCTTCCCCACATAACCGTCCCCAACCCCCGTCCCAGTATGTGAGGACGCAGTGAGAAGGTGGCCCTCTTCAGTCTGGGAAGAGAGCTCTCACCAAGACCTAAGCATGTTGACACCTTGATCTTGGACTTCCAGCCCCCATAAATGAGAAAATAAATTTCTCTTGTTTAAATAGCCATCCAGTCTATGGCATTTTGTTATGGTAGCTCAAGTTGACTAATATATATTCTATCCCATCAGGAGGAGGAACTGAAAAGTTACATATCGATAAGGTCATTGATATAGGGAAAGATGAAGAATTGGGGCAAAAAGTGTAATCTATTATATTTAGAAATGTCCCTTTTTCCAGTAAATCAAAATCCCAGGTTTCATTCTGATAGGACCAACTTGGATTCTGTGCCCATTCCTGAATCAAACACCCTGATAAGGCAAATAGATAATGATTATGCTGATTTTTGAGGCCACCCAAGATCAACCCATTTTGGAATTGATCTACCCTTCAAACTTCATTGCTGCTACACAGCAGAGGAGGGTGGAATGGATGTTTGGGAGGCATTCTACCACACCCATGGTATTATTCCATTTCCTTTGGAGGTTTGTAGTCTTATTAAGCTCCATGAGCTCAAGACTATTATCTAACTTGTTCTCCAGTGTGTATTCTCCAGTTTTGAGTTCATGATGGCCACTCAATAAACAAACATTTATTGAATGAATAAATCAAATATTTTATGCATCTTTGTCTCTTTACCAGCTCCTCTTTCTGTTGCTCTCTAGTTCTTTCCTATTTAAAACCCAAAACCAAAAAAAATTGTTTTTATTTTTTTGTTAATATGATCATTTCTCCTTCCTAAAAAATTGTTCTTCTCTTTCTGCTGTTCCCCTCAAACTACTGTCCCATCGTTTCTTTTTCTTCACTGTCAGACTTCTATCATTTTTTTCTCCACTGTCAGACTTCCAGAGAGCAGTTTGCTTTAGCTGTCTCTTCTGCCTCATCACTCACCAATTCTCTAACTCCTTGCAAACAGAATCTTCCCTTATCACTCTGCCACTCTCAAATGTCACTTGATACATTTCTTTTGTCCCCAAATCCAGTGACCTTTTTCTCAGTCCTAATTTCCTAATTTTTCATGATTTTTTTTTTTTTTTTTTTGCTGCTACTAATGCTGTCAGTAGTTGATGCCTCTGGAAACACTTCTTTTTGTCTTGATGGTCCTCCTGCTTCTCTGATTGTTCTTTTCTTTCTCCTTTCGGTTTGATTTACTGATAATTCTTCCTCTTCCTTTTTTCTTCTACCTTCCCCTATCTCTCTAAATGTAGATAGTCCCTGTACCATCCTTTATCTTTTCAACTCTCGTATTTATACTAGGTTCCCCAAATCATAAAACTTTACCTCTGTTATGTTCTCAAAGTCTTAAATTTGCAACTATCATCTAAGCATGTTCACTTGGATATTCTACATAATGCCAGTATGTCAAAACTGTCCTTATCCTTTTCCCTACCCACTTTCTTTGGCTCTATTCTGTTCCCTGAATGATGTTATTATCCTCTTAGTTATCTAGACTCCAAACTTAAGAGAGTCTTTGACTTCTTCCTTTCTTTGTTTATTATGTCTTCAATTAATTTTCCCTACTGGGATGACTCAGAGAGATTGTCAGCTCTTTGAGGTAAAGGACTATGGCATATTTATTTTTTCATATGGCCAGCTCCTTGTGCAGTGTCTGGTAGATACATAGTATGTGCTCAAAAGATGTTGGTGGAATGGATGACTGATTGCCCTATTGATATTATCAGTGCAATATCTCTGTGATGATTATTATTTTTTACTTTTCATTTCACTGCTTTTATTCTAGTTCAGATTCTTGTTATCTTTGATCTAGACTCCTGTAATGATCTTTTGATTGCTTTAATTGTCTCATTTTTAATAATCTACTGTATGTACTGCTTTTAGATATACTTTCTAAGCACAGACCTAGTTATGTCACTGTACTCCTTAAAAACTTCAGTGACTCCTTATTACCAACCAAATAAAGTAAAAATTTCTCAGTTTGGTTTTCAAGGTCTTCTGTGATTTGGCCCTGAATAATCTTTTGATCTTCATGTCCATTTTTTCTTTATTTTCTAGGTAATTTTTTACTTTCCTGCCTCTTTGTTATTTATTTATTCAACAAACATTTACTGAATGTCTACTGTGTATCAGATGCTCTGCTAGGAACTGCAGAGACAGTTGTAAAAATGGTAGTCTCACCCCTCTCAGAATGTGAGGTCTAGTTGGGGAGAGAGACGTTAAATAAATAATTACACATATAATTATTTCATTGCAGTCATGAAAGCATATGCTGTTGCTTTATTTTTTTTTTTTTGAAATGAAGCCTATCATATTTCTAATTCTCTCTGTCTTTTAAAACCCAACTCATATGCCCTTTCCTTGATGGCTTTCCTTATCTCAGCCAGTTATTCTTCAAGCTCTAGTTCCACTTTGTCTGTGTCTTCTCATGATTCACCTCACCTTTTGCTTTGTACTGAGTGTGAATAATCTTTCACAAGCTGTTTATGTTAGTGTGGAATTTGAATCACTTGCAAGTCAATCTGGAGTAACTTCTCATAGCAAGTTAGGTACATTAAGTTGTATTATGGATCGATCTCAAATTTTTACTTCTAAGTATCACTTTTTTAAAAAGTACTAATCTTAGTTGGGACAAATCTAGTAGTCTTAGAAAACAGACTTCAGTTAAGTTTGTCAGTAGTCATATTGTAACTTTAGGGTATTTACTGAATTTTAAGTGAATAATTTTTCTAAATTTCTTTTATTTACTACATTATCTCATTTAATCTCTACAACAAACCTATCAAGTAGATTTGGGAATCTATTAATGTAGATTGCTGGAGTATGGGGAAGACAGAAGAATAAGATCTAAATATATAAAAAGAAGATACGAATAGTCTTTATTGAGATAAAGTTCTTGAGTTTATTAATTTGGCCAAATTTCTCTGCTAGTTTTTTCCTTCTACATTTTAATAACCCAAGTCTAATTTTAGTTTCTATATGGTATCCTGCTGATTTTATCATATGGAATCAGGGAGCATTCATTGATTTATTTAACAATATTAACAATAATCATGGAAACAATCCAGTATGCTTTAAATCATTGTGCTTGTAGTGGTTATGTAACTTTGACTCCTATTAGTTTCTTCTCTTCTCTCTTTTTATTTTTATAAGTAAAACTATTAGACAACAAGAAGTATTGTTTTGCTTATGTCATAGGCATTATTTTTCTGCATGGAACTGAGTCTTGCAAGGATAGAACCTACGACATTGATCTCATTACCTATATGTATGTGATTACCACTCATCTAATCTGACTACTTAGATGGGCCAGATACAATCCACATGCCTTCATTCTTTTATATAACCCCAGGGTATTTACTTTAACTGTTGAATTTCGAACAGGTAATTAAAGGATAATTATATTTTGATGTGTGTTTTAAAAAATCCAAGTTTATAATTATTTCATGTAAATTTGATAGGGCAGCAATATAAATGACAAAAATTATTCTTATAGGCCTACTTACTTGTAGCTTAATGTAAGTGGTTTAGCTGTTTTGTGTACCAACTGAAGTTGGCACTAAAGCAGACATTAGTTTAGTGCTGATCCCTACACACCTGCATTTCAGCTGTCGTGGTATTGTTTCCAAAAGCCAAAGGAGGTCCAGTGGGAATGTGTTCTTGCTTTTATGTTGGCTGTGGCACTGTTGCTGTCTATATCCTTTCTGTGCCATTAGAATGATAAGCTTTTGCAGAACATTTAGATAGTTTTTGATGAGGTATAGCATATAGTGACATGCATAAATCTTGTGTACAGCTCAGTGAACCCATATCAAGACAGGGAACATTTCTGACACCCAAGAAAATTGTCTTATGCTCTTTCCCAGTCCCTGGGCACTCCTTGAAAAGTAACTGCTGTTGTGACTTCTGTCTTCATATTAGTTTTGACTTAGTTTGTTTTTGAAATTCATATAAATGGAATCATTTGTATGGGATGGAATCACCATGGGTCAGTTAGTTCCACTCAGATGTTGGCTGTGGCAGGGGCCATCTGAAAGCTCAAGTGGGTTTGTTGACCAAGATGGTTGACTCAGAGGCTGGCAGCAATTATTATCAGGTGAGTGCTCAACTGAGCTATTGATTGGAGTGCTTACATACGGTCTCTTTAATGCGGCAGTGTTTTTAATACTTGGATTTCTTATGTGGCCCCAGAATGAGCATCTCAAGAGACACAGAAGCTGTACATTCTTTTCTAACCTAGCCTCAGAAATCATACAACGTCACCTCTGCTGCATTCTCGTGATTACAAGTCACTTACTAAGGTTGATCTAGATTCAAGGTGAGGGCACATAGATTCTGCCTCACAGTGGGATCAGTGGGAGGAGGGTCAAAGAATTTGCAGATGTGTTTTAAAACCCCCATGGTTACCATAATCATAAGATATGTTTATTGAATAATTATAATTGTATCATATTTTGATAAGCACTGTATATGAATTCTCTTATATACTCCCACAACTTTATAAATTTTTTACTATTTTATAACCATTTTGTAGATAAGGAAGTAAAACTTGGCGAGGTTAAATAACTTGCCCTGGGTCACACAGCTAATAAGGGACAGAATCTAGACTCACACAAAGTTCTCTCTGACCCTAGGTGCAGCCATTGCTAAACTGGCAACTTATTATAAGCAGAAGAGAATCATGTTATAGATAGTTCATTCCTGGAAGCAGAGAGACTAATTAGGAAGCTATTACTACTGTCAGGTGCTTGTTTTATCAATTTTTACACAATGTAAGCAGTAGAAGGAGTAGAAAAGTGAGAGAGGAAAGAGGTATATATTATTAAATATTGGCAGAAAAAATATAGCATTTTTAGGTCAGATAGAATTTCTGTGGTTCTAATGATTTTTAATAACTATTGTTGGTTAAAATAACTGACTATTTCACTCTTCAGTGTTTGTCATCTGCCATAATGTCTTAATTTGTTCATTCAGGGAGTCACATAGGTACCTAGGTCCGCTGTGTAGCTAGTCTGTGCTCTTGGCAATTTGAAGGCAGAATAAAAATTATTAGATTTTCTTTTTTATCAAAGGCATATTTTTCAACTACTTATTAGACATGTGAGATTTGAGGTGTGGGATCTTCTGAGAGTCCCTGTTAGGGGTTGGCAAACTATGGGTTGTGGCCCAAATGTAGCTTGTAGCTTGCTTTTTTGTAAATAAAGTTTTACTGGAACACAGCCATTCTCATTCATTTACACATTCTCTAAGGCTGCTTTCACATGATGATGTTGGCCAGCTCTAGCAGAGACTGTGTGGCCCACAGAGCCTACGACATTTACTATCTGACAACTAGAAAAAGTTTGTAAGCCCTTGTTCTGTATAATGTGAGACCTATTAGGTTATTCTGTTGAATACGTGAGATGCTTATTGCAGGTCAGGGCACAGTCGTGAGGCAGACTGGCCACATGCGTTAGTGTATGTCTTAGTAGCAGAGACCAACAATTAAGTCAATCATCAGTGTTTATCACAGGTCTGAAAACAGCAGAGGTCCAGAGGCTTCCTGAAAGGATCCAGCAAATAATGGCAGAACAACCATTTTTAAATGAGGCTGTTGACTTGTTTTGTACTGTGGGCCGATGTTCATGAGTTTGGTTCATCAGGTTATCACTCATAACTAGAAGTAGCAGGTGAGAGACCAGTATGTAACTTTTGCCCTTCACTGAAACAGGAATAAATACCTGGGTTATTCTTCATTTACTCTGCCCATTTTTAATTTTTTTTTTTTACCCTTGGGAAGCCGTAGAAGTATTTTGATTTTGTTTTGTTTTTGGCCTATGTTATTTGCTGTCTTTTGTTTGTTTTTAAAATATTGTTACATTTAATGCCTCATTATATCTGGGAGATATATTGGTTTACATTATTGTGCATTACATTTACTCTCATGCCCTATTTAGGACATTGTTGTTTCATCCACAGGACTGACCCAGATGTTCACAAACAGGGCATTTAGGGAGATACCTTGAGGCACTATGGGAGCGTAGATCAAATTATGCATTGCACAGTCATCTGTGGTCATGTCTTCAAGCTTTACATAAAGTAAATATATATTCTTTTCAGTTATTTTGCTTTTATTTCCTGCAATTTTGGAAACGTGATTATGCATTTACCAATGTTACAGGAATGCTTTTCTCAGACAGCTGTGTATATTGTCAATGCAAATACTTCTTAATTAATGATTTGCAAAAAGCCTTTTTCACTGTGTGTAATTAAAGAAAATTAAAATAACTCTTAAGTATGCAATAAAAGTTGATTTTATTAGCTGCCCATTTGGAACCAGGTTATTGATTCACTTTTCTTATACACAGAAAAATAAAATGAAATAACACAGTGAATCTCCTTTTATAAAGAGGAAAACTATATTTTGTCTCATATTTTATATTTTACAAGTAACTGAGTTTACTCTTTAAAAAGTGAGCATTAAATAAGTACAGTGACATATATGACTTACTGTTGAATGTACACGTGACATTTATTTGATTTTGTTAATGTTGCCCCAATAATTTTTAATAAAAAATAAGTACAGTGGCAGTTATTTTTTTGCTTCTCACTGTTGAATAATAAAAAAAAGTCTTGTTAATTTTTTGTTTTTAGTTATATTTATAATCCTGATAACATTGTGCTAATATGTCACTTCCACTCCTTGTGAAAATAATTGTGCTACAATGAGCCTGTGATGATGGGGTTTCTGAAAAAATGCTGGTCAGAACCTTCAGATGGTAGTAGGCCTACTCTGCTTCTTTTATAATGAATGCTCATTGTAAAACAGGGGCTCATTGTTATTTAAGAAAAGGTGGTTTAAAAAGAGTAAATTCAGTGAGATGATGGATGTGTTAATTGTGGGAATCCTTTTGCAACGTATACATACATCAAATCATCACACTCTATACTTTACAATTTTATTTGTCAATTATACCTCAATAAAGCTAAAAAAAAAAAAAAGGAAAAGGTGGCTTTTAGATATGAAAGAAAAGAGCTGTATTTTACAAGGACATATATTTTTACTTTTTCTGAGTGAGAATGACAGTTTTCTTCTACACCTTAAGCTTGTCATCTGTACCAGCATCTGTGGTGCCCCTCGGCCCTTCACATTTTCCATTCATACTTAATAGGTCTGGTGGCTCATTCTGATCTTTTACGCAGGAAATAAGAGCTGCTTGTTCTCTGAGAATAAGCAGCCAATCTATAGTTTTTGATCTGTTAATCAAGCATCCAGCTTGGCCCTTCTGGCAATATTGGCCACAAATTGGATGTTAAGTCTTACAAAAGAGTATGACTGTGTGACTGATTCTGGTTTTCTCTTGTGTGTAGGCTGGCAGTTTCGTATTACCAGTGGGGATCTGCTGTTTAGAATGCTTGAGTTTACCTGTTATGATATGTGAGCAACTGGAATAATGTAAGAAGGAAGGTGTATTAGTTGCTATCACTCTATAACAATATTACTATAAACTTAGTAGTTTAAAGAAACATCATTTATTGACTCACAGTTTCTGTGGGCCATAAGTCTGGCCTGGGTACAGCTTATCTGAGTCCTCTGCTGAAGCTCTAACAAAGCTTCAGTCAAGGTGTTTGCTAGGACGTAGTTATCAACTAAGGCTTGACTGGGCAAGAAACGATTTCCAAACTTACTCAGGTTGTTGGAAGAATTTAATTCCTTGTGGTCGTAGGACTGAAGGTTTCAGTTTTTTGCTGGTTATCAGTGGGGCCAGCTCGTGCTCCTAGAAGCCTCCCGTAGTTCTTGGTCACATGGCATTCCCTACAGAGGCCACTTGCTTCCTCCAGACCAGCTAAGGAGACAGTCTCCATGAAGATGGGTACTGCAGTCTTATGTAACATAATCATATACAGGTAATTGCATATATCCTGTCAGCTTTGCCAAATTCTTTCAGTGAATAACAAGTCTTTGTGGAATGAAGGTGGACCTTAATAAGTTCAATGTTAATCTAATAGTAACAGACAAGCCAGCCAGGAATACCACAGTCAGAAGTATGACTGCTTCATATTGAATAAAAGATAGTGGGAGAGAAGCAGATATTCCCAGTTAGTAAAATAGGCCATATAAATATGACTACCACCAATTGCCAAAGAATAGACAGTAACCAAAAGTGGGATCCTTGGTTGCAACTGTAGTTACGCATATATGTTTTAAGAACAGCAATATCTTTGGGAACAGAAAAATAGGATGAGAAACTAGTTGGACTTTGGTATAGCCTTGGAGAATTTTTATTCTCATCTTCCTTTACCATCTTTGCTAGGTGAGATTCTGAGATGGCCCCCCCAAGTTCTAACCCTCTGTTGTACACATCCAATCTAATCTACTTTCCTTGCGTGCCTCCCAGATAATCCTCTGTGTTTGAGTTCAGGCAGAACTTGTGAGTACAATGAGTCGTCACTCCTGTGATTAGGTTGCTAATCAGTTGAGTTTAGTCAGGAGGGACAGTTATAGGCTTGATCAAATCAGGTGCATCTTTAAAAGGGACTGGATTTTTCCTGAAGCTAGACAGATCCAAACTTGGTAGTATTAAAGGACCATCAAGGAGGTTACATGGCAAGGAATTGTGGGTGGCATCTAGGAGCCGAGAGTGGCTCCTGACTCACAGCAAGAGAATAGGGGTCAGCCTTATGACTGCAAGGAACTAAATCCTGCCAGTGACCAGTGATCTTGGAAGAAGACCCTGCACTCTAGCTGAACCCATAATCCCGGCAGACACTTTGATTTCAGCCTAGTGAGACCTCGAGCAGAGGACCCAGCTAACCTGGGCTCCTGAACGTAGAAACCGTGAGACGCTAAATTTGTGTTGATTTAAGCTGGCAACTATATGGCTGTCATAGAAAAAGAATATGGCACTTTATGTGTGGCCTGAGCTTCTATATTAACACTTCCCTAAACATGCCCTGTCTCTTTCCAACTTCGTGTCTATACTCAGGTATTCTCTTCCCTGGAATATTTCTGTTGTATATTTTAGTCATCATTTATGGCCCATCTCATGTGCCATCTCCTTGTTGACAGTTTCCCTATTTCCATACATGAATGTTGTCTCTTTATCCTCTGAATCTCAAGTATACTTTGTGTCTCTTTCATGTTACTTATATACTTTCCTTGCATAAGAATTATTTGTATTCATGGTTTATATTTTTATTTTAAATTCGATTATTGATTTACATGGAAAATACATACATTCATATATTCCAAATGTGGGAAAGAATATATAATGAAAAGTAAGTGTTCTTAGCCCAATTCACCAGTCCCTTACTCCTCTGGTCCAGAGACAACCATTCTTTTCATTTTTTCATGTATCTGTCTCCAGAGATTCATATATGTATGTATGTATGTATGTATGTATGCATGTATGTATGTATCTCCTCCCTCTTTTATATACAAAACTAACATAGTGTTTATCCTTTTTTCTTCATTGTGAGATGTATGAAGAATCCATGTCTTTTTCTTTCTTGTATTGATCTTCTGCGGTACTACCTAAGTATTTAAAATCTACTGAATCTAATCTTTTTCTCCAAACCTTTTATTGATGTTACTTATATTAGCTCTAATATCATTTTGACAGACACTTTGATGAAATGCTTCCTTTAATATGAACTCAAAACTTTTCTGAACATTTCACTGTTTAGGGTGAATACTGTATATCAAAAAGTGCCAAAGGCTCATAACTATAACACATGTTTACTGGATTAGAAGTCCATGGACAAATATTTCTGAATTGGATATTAATATTAGCAGCTGTACCCTTTCTGTCATCTGTGTCAGTTCCTCTGCCATTCTCTTGGCAGAGTGGTTATTGTGTAAAGGGTCTTAGTGGAGATATGGTTGGGAACATTCAATAAGATAGGAGGATCTTGATTATATAACAATGTATGAAAATGTAGCTCTTTGAACTGAACCTGAAATATTATGTTTATTACCTGTTGGGCAAATGAAGCTTATAACATTTCCTGAAATTTCATAAAGTATAAAATTAAACACTAGGAAACTTAACCTTTCTGATTCATGGACATAATTCTGTGGCCTCATATTTTGTTAAAGTTTTTGCTAGTTTGTTTATCTCTCAGCACCTCATTGTTTTAAGTGCCTTATTAAAGGTATCAACTATTTCCAAGCTTGCTTTCTTTCTCTTACCCACTCTGAGAGTATCTGATTCCCTTTCCTAATTGGTGAAATTAGAATGAGTGAAAAAAAAAAAAAAAAAACCCAAGAGGGTATAAACCTCTTGTGACTAAATTCTTATCAAGTTTGTTTTTGACATGCATATGTATGTTTGCTTCTTTCTCTTTTATATTCTCTTTATTTACAGTTGCGCTGCTTAACACATCATTCAGGAAAACATATAAGGATAAGCAGATTAGAGGAACCAGCTATTAAAACAATTGTTTGCAACTTTTTAAAATAGTAGGTGTTAGAAATGTTGAATTCAATTGAATTTGAGTATCAAAGATTGTGTGTTTATCTCTGAGTTTTAGTTATCCAAACCACCATCTTTCCTATTTCATAGGATAACATTAATCTTGGTGAAGAAGAAATTCAGGACAAGTTTCTTTTCATATGACTTCTGTATTAATAACCACTTTATAATTAAATGATTTCTCTGTAACAGAAATTCTATGATGTATGAGAAGATAATAATTTCCATCTTCATCCAACTCAGGAATGGATGGGACAAGAGAATTGGAAATTGGGTGTTGTCAGAAGGGCTCTCTTTTCAGCTCTCACTTCTTCTTCAGTGTTTGCTTCATTTTCTTAGGCCTGATTCCTGCACATGGCTGCTGGCAGAAACGGACTTCAGTCAACTCTCTTTTAGTTTTTAAATTAACAAAAAAATTTTCATATACATATATGACCTCTGATAAAATCTCATATATACATCTGGCTACAGCTTGGATCAGATGTCGCTCCTTCCCCTGGCCAAACATCTATGGCCTGGAGAGTGGGCAGGGTTTTCAAGAAAATGCTAGCTCATATTCTAACTACGTAATTACAGAGATGGGGTAGTAATATTTTTGAGAAGGTGATGAGATAGGAGGAAGAGGGAGAAGAACAATAAACATAATACCTTTCAAAATGGAGAAGAAAGGGAAAGATCTGGAGCACGTGTAGCTCTGTTGTGGAAAACTCCCCAAACCAATCCAACAAAAACCAAGCGGTAACTTGGAGAGAAGGAGAATTCAGATTTATTACTCACAATTCTAGAGGAACTAGTGCTCTGAAGATCTGAGCCCTGAACTTAGGGACAATTTTTCTTTTTTGTCTGCACCATTACAGTTAGCTGATTGGTTGATTTGTTCTCAACCAATTGCTGCAGGAGTTGCTATGGGTTACCTGCAGTTCAAACAGGTACTTAGGCAATACATCTGTTATCTAGACACAGCAATCCATGGGAAGGGTGAGTCTTCATTTGATTCTGAGACCACTCTGCCCTTTGGCCTATGCAGCAAGCATGTTTACAGAAGCAGAACAAAGAGCTGATTAGTCATTTGAGTGGAAAATGCCCAAAATTTCCTCTTCAGCTCTTTAGGAGGGGTGCTTTAGCAGTAGTTGATAGATCATTTGGGGTGTGTATTAATTAGGGTTCTCTGGAGAGACAGACCAATGGGATGATACCAATGGGATGTCTGCATATGAGGTTATAAATCTTCAGAAAAACATCTATTGAGTTAAGCATCTGAAAACCTACTCAAATGTTAGATATAACTGGGGAATATTTTAGTATCTGAAAAATTAAGCTTGGCTTAAAGCTAGCTCACTGTACTAGGGAAGGGAAGAGTGCCTGTTAGTTGAGAATTCTGTATTAACTTTCTGTTAGGTTTTCTGAAACAAATCTTTTATGTTTTAAATGAATAAAATCAGTTGTTTGACATCATTTGCCTGTTTCTCAATGGGCCTATTAGTCTTGCCCCTTCAGGACACTTTTTTTGCAAAGTTTAACACTGAGCCATCAGGCACAGGAGAAATGTTTATAGGGTCCAGCTCTAATATCACAGAGTAGAACAAGAAAGGGTAGCAGAGCAGAGAGACAGTAAATTGATAATTAGCACACCTCAGAACCAATATTTGTTTTTTTATTTTTTTATTTTTTTTATTTTTTTTTGCTTGGAATTCCTAGACCATGTATAAATTTAAAGCTGAAAAATTTGAGGGTAAAGTCATAGTTAAGAATTCTCTGGGAGACTTTTTCATGCTTCCCAGAGTTGAAGCTGAGGCTGAGGCAGTTTTTTTTTTTCATTTCTTATATGATGGTGATAGCCAAGCAGGTAGCCTTTCAAAGGTACCAGCTTTCTAGAGAGGTTTGGATCTCATCCAGTCAAAGGCAATGAGCACCTAGCGCATTGGTTACTTAACTGGAAAACCTCCCAAGGTAAACTCCCAAGCTCATTTCTCTGGTTAGCAATTACATCTTTGTTTTTGGTCCCTACGGATTTCAGTTACATTCTTATGACCTCCTAGCTCCAGTTTTCTGTCCACATGGGGCATTATTTATTTTCTTTGTCCTATACCAGTATAAATCTTCTTCCAGCCAACCTTCCATCCTTTGTCATGACCTTCAGTAGTGTTTATTTTAGGTGTTGAGGATGCAACTATATATATATAGTTGCATATATATATATATATATATATATATATATACACACACACACACACATAACAGACAAATCCCATCTTCTTGTGGAGCTTATGTTTTTAAAGAGGAAAGAAAAATAAAAAAGTACTATATCAGGCGATGATAAATGCTATGAATAAAAGTGAGCAGGGATAAAAAAGTAAAGTAATGGAGGAGGTGCTGTTTCACATAGAGTAGCCAGATTAGACCCTGCTGATAGAGTATTTGGTAGGATAATGTCAAAAATTGCAAGTATTAATGATGTATTTGTATAAAGAGCTGCTCATCTTGGTGTCCTAAGCAATGTTAACTTGTAAGCTGAGCTAAGAAATTGGATATTGCTGCAATACCTCAAATATTAATGTCAGTTAAAAAAGATAATGGGGAAATATCCTGAAGACAATTCCTCGAGTACTGTCAGTCTTTAATATTTCCTATTATAAATGCTGCCAGTATTGAATAATAAATGAAGCTATAAGATAATACACCAAGCTGTGCTTCTAACATACATTATAAATTCATCATCTTTTTGCAAAGTCTGTTGCTCCTCCTGTATTCGCTGTCTCTGTGAATGGCCTACCACCATCCATCTTGTTGCTTATGCCATTTGTTTGCTTTTCCTTCATTCAGCATAGACTTAAGTACCTGCTTGTGTTAGGCACTCACTGAGATTTGGGCAGGAACTAAGGCGAGGTAAGTGACATCATTCCTTGGGTAAGAAGGTGCCAAAAACACAGTAATTGAGGTGAATAATATTTTAATGCAGTATTTAAAAACATCAGAATGCAGAAATCCCATGATGAATGAAATATCAAATTTTTTTTTTTAAGGCAGGGCAACCTTTGGTTGACCTCACAGATTGCAAGGACCTTGTCAGTTTACAATCCCTTATTTTTTTTATTTTGTACACCTACAGCACCTGGTCTTCCTAGGTGGTCTCCCATCCAAGTACTAACTAGGTCTGACCCTGCTTAGCTTCCGAGATCAGACGGGATGAGACTTGTTCAGGGTAGCATGGCTATAGACAGAAATATCAATTTTTTAAATAAAGTTAAGATTCAGCGTTGCATTGGCATGAATGCAAAAGTGAGTGCCTCATTTTCCTCACCTTAGTTCTGGCCCTTCTGATGATATTAGGGGAATACACCATAACGTCTGCCTGTAATGAGAGACGGAGAGAAAGGCATGCGAAAACATAGGTATAAAAATATTAAGTCCACTAAGGTAGAAATAAGAGTTCAAAGGAGATGTTTGTAGATTTAGAGATTAGGAAAGAACCCAAGACATCTCTTTTTTCCTTACTTTTACCAAATTTTGGTCTCCTTTCAAAATCCCTCTTGAATATGTCCTTTCCTATTCTCTATCCCCATCATTAGTGGTATTTCGTTAGCTTTTGTCTCTCCTGGATTACTCCTAACTGCCCTACTGCCAGAAAGCTTTGTTAAAACACAGACCTGATCATGACCTTCTCCTATTTAAAACCCTTTAATAGCTACCAGTTGCCTTCATGATAAAAACCTGCATCTAAAGGATTGTGATCCCACCTCTGCCTTAATCTTGGCATTCTCCCATGGAGTTAGTCTTATCAAACTCTGTGTCATTCTCCAAATGGCTTTGCATATGCCATCTCCTCTTCTTGGAGTGCTCTTGTTTTTCTTTTCTCTCAGCCAGCTTTTATTCATACATTAGCACTCAGAACAGACATTACCTCTCAGGGCTGTGGTTTACATGTGTATATCATTGGTGCCTAACACATATATGCAGTTTGTATTTATAAAATAGCTAGATCAGCCTTGGAGAGAGAGTCCATGCTTTTGTGCCCAGGGATAGGCTTCATCCCTGCCACCACAGCTCTTCTGTTCACAAGTTCACTTGCATGAGCATTGAAGTGGCCAAGGATCGAGGCTGGCTGCCATTCATTGGAGGAGGGATCTTTTCTACCTGGTTGTTCAGTGCTGCTTCTGCTATAGACGCTGTTAGGTATTTACACTTTGTGTCCACTTCTATAGTCATCTATATGCCTTTTTCTTCAGAACCTTTGCGTCTGATCATCCATTATCATTCCTTGTAGGCCCCTGATCAATTAGCCACTGCCCCAAAATTCATAGATATCCTCCCTCAGACCACTTCTCTCTCATACAGAGTTGATGAAGCACTCCCTGATGGTTTCACCACTGTTCTTTATAGCAGTGCTACTCACACTGACCACATGAAGGACCTTTTTTTTGTTTTGTTTTCAATTCATTGTGATTGCCCATTTTGTAAAATATGAAACCACACACTTGGTTATTACAATGTCAAATTGCTATAAATGTTTCCAGACGTTTCTCATTTTTCATATACTTGTTTTTATATCTTGTTGTGGAATGACAAAAAACAGTGAACTGGCTCTAGTCTGTGGATTACATTTAGAGTAATGCTGCAGTAGCTCACTCCTGCATGAGATTGTAGTGTGATAGTAGTTTTCATCTTGTGTCAACATATTGAGCTGCCATGAGCTGCATGGTTTTTGCGGGAGCCACTCTTTGAGAGTTGCACAAATGTTTGTTATTCCACCTGTCTACACTGTTCCTTCTAATTTATTATCTGGGCAAGAGGGAGCTATATCAGGGGCTTCTGTTGTCCTTTTCTATCATAGTGACCCTTTTTTCACAGGACAGAAGACAGTGTTTGTGTTCTGGCTGCTGCTAAGTATAGCCATCCCAATGATGTACTCAGGGACTAGGTATATGACCAGATGGTGCGTCTGCAGACCCATTGGGCCAACTGTGAGGTAGTCTTGGGCCAGGACTCCATTTATTATCAGGCCTCCATATGCTTCTAATATAACTGGGAGGCCATAGAGGTCATTTGGGTGCCCTGGTATCAATGTCAGCTTAGATTCCATATCCAACAGCCCCTGGAAGGGTTAGGAATTACTCTTTCACCAGTGTTGATTTATTTTGGTGAATGGTGGCACAGCGCCTTGGAGAATGATTGGAAAAACATTGATTTTTTTGCTCAAGAGGATTCAACCCACCCTTCTGTTTGGTGGTTTGTATGCCTCTAAACTGGCTTACATCTGGAAACTGCACACAAATCTTATGCTCTCCAGTTCTGGGTCTTTTTTGTCATATAAATAAAGAAATAGCCTCATTTGCTACTTGTTATGGTTGAATTGTGTCCCCCTCCCCAAATTCATATGCTGAAATACTAAACCCCAGTACTTCTTAATATGACCTGATTAGGAAATAAGCTTGTTGCTGATATAGTCAGTTATGATGAGGCCATACTGGAGTAGATTGGGCCCCTAATCCAATATGACTGGAGTTCTTGTAAAAAGGAGAAATTTGGACACAGAATACACAGGGATAATGCTATGCGAAGACGAAAACCTTGATAAGAGTGATGCTTCTATAAGCTGATGAGTGCCGAAGATTGCCAGAAACCACCAGAAGATAAGGGAGAAGCATAGAATAGATTCTTCCAGCCCTCAGAAGGAATTAGCCCTGATGACACCTTGATCTCAGACTTGTAGCCTCCAGAACTGTGAGACAATAAATGTCTTTTGTCTCTCAGTTTGTGGTACTTGGTTACAACAGCCCTAGCCAACTGATATGTTGCCCATCTCTTTTGCCTCTACAAAATAACTAATGACTTATTAGCTATAGTCACAGATCTTTGTTTAGGCCCAGGTTCTCTGGTTGTTGCCTTGACCTTATTGGCTTTTATGGCAAGCGTACTCATTTTGATTCTAATGGTTAAGTGCTACCTCTGGGTTCTGCTCTTTTGGAATTCTGTCACTCCTGTTGACATCCCATTAGTGTTTTAGGACCTCTGTGAGGTTTTTGTTTGTTTTGTTTTGCTGGAAGTTAAATTCTGTCATAGGAGAGTGTCTCCATATGGATACACTTTCCTCTAGTATTCTTTCGCCTGCCGTAGCTCAACACTCTTTAGATCCACTTTCATATGTATGCCCCCAATGCTTCATGGCACATGTCAGTCAGGTCCAGCAGCTTTTCTGGTGAATAAGCTGTTTCTTCCTATAGCAGTGACTGTACTTCACAGTTGGAGCGATTCTGGGTAGAATCTAACCTTAGTTATTGATCTAGAGGCAAGAGGCAGTGAACGGAGGCAGGGCTGATGTAGAGGAGGACATTTTTCTGGGGTATAGCCTTTGCAAGGCCTCCAGGCACCTGGAAGCTGCTTTTATTTATGAAAGGTAAGGGACTGGATCCTTCCAGCCCAGAGGGCCAGCAGAATCTGAGGGCTCATGTTCTCATATATACCCACGCAGATATCAGCATCCCATGTCTCCCTATTCTACCCTCTATCAGAGCCCTAGTTACAGCATGGGAGACCTGCTGAGGCTGTGCATTCATTTTTCTTTTTAGCTCAGCTACTCAGTCAAACCTTAGACCTGATTTTAAGTGCAGTCTGCTCCCTGGGTATGGGAGATAAGGTTCGCTTAAAAGCTGACGTGGAGATTTTCTAGTTTCTGTAGCATGTCCTGAATTAATAGATGGCTTACCCGAGCCTGCCAGTTCCATACTTCAAAGCTTCTGGAACAGTTAACAAATATCAACTCCAGAATCTTCACAGTTAAGATTACTACCTATCCTTTAAGTATTAGAGATGTTGTATAAGCTTGTACTTACTCCTTCCTCCTGTACCACATTGCAGTCCACCTCAGGTAAATGTTTTAGTCATTGTACTGCTATTACAAGTGATGGGTTATTACCACTCATTTCTCATTAGAAATGGAATCCTTGCTGCCCCCTAATCAGCAGGTGATAAAATTTCAGAATCTTGTTCTGAGGGTCTGTTTTCTAGCACCACTTCTATTACCAACAGTCTTATTTAGAGTTTTCTCCAAAAGCAGACCCTGAAATAAAGATTTGGGTCCAGGTAGTGTATTTGTGAGGTTATCTCAGGAAGCCTCTGGATACACACTCCTCTAGTATTCTTAGAGCCGTGAGTCCTTTAGGTAGGATGCTGTCAGCATCAGTATGTCTGTTGACAGCCATGGTAAGAGATGAGTCAAGGGCATATGGTATGGGCATTAACAGTCTTCCTGCATTGCCTGATAGGGTTGTTATGAAGAGTACAGAAGTAAAGCAAGGGCATAGAAACTGGCACACAATAAGCACTCAATAAATTTAGCTATTATTTTTTATTGATGGTTAATTATAATACAAATAATTTTTATTTTGTTTGCTTTTGCAGTATAAAAGGATTCATTTCAGGATACTTTGATTAGTGAACTCTCCTAATGCATTTGAAATGTGATTTGATTTGTGAGTGTTTACAAACTTTTTCGTTTTTCCAAAAGACATCCATTTGTGTTAGTGAGGCACTCCCATAAGCCCTGACTTATGGTTGAACTATGCCAATGAGATGATGACTGGCCTTAATTTAGTCTTGATGACCTATGTCCAATCTTTTGGTCTTGCAGTACAGTTATTTTGAAGCTAATCTCTTCACCTCTAGTTTTTGTAATCTCTCTTACTTCTTCTTGTTAACATGGTGAAAGAAAACAAAAATTTCTGCTCTCCTCTATTTCAAAAGAAACTATGTTATTTATGGGCCACTAAGCCTCAGGAAAATCCTTACTTAAAGTGCAGATGGTAATTATAACTCTTTCTCAGTGGAAATGTCACTCAGAGGTGAAACAATGATATAAACTTAGAACACAAAATATGATCTTTCCTATTTTTTGAATTATTATTTCTACTTCTGCTTGGTTTCATCACTATTTTGTCATTAGCTAGATTGAGGAAATGAAATTAATTTTTTGCTTTTTTAAAATATAATTTTCAAAGGAACATTTTAAGACAGACTATCTAAGGCACAGTATCAATTAATAATTTTAGAGTTGAAACTTTCTGGAAAGAGAGGCCAGTTAGGGAAGGAAGGAGAAAGAGTGAGTGTGGTAGGAGCAAAATGCTTAATACAGAGTTATATAAAAATAAGGGTCACAGAATAAAAAAGTTTACATCAACGCTTCAGCTGGATAATATATGGAGCTGGAAAATAATAATAGTTGGCAAATTGCTGGGACAATTAATAAAGCAGTCATTTGGTGTCACCAAGAGGAAAATAAATTGAACTGTGGAAGACAGCAAAGGTTAATCACGAACAAGTCATGCCAAACTAATTTAATATCTTTGCAATATCCAGGCGAGCTCTATGAGTAAACAAAATCCAATCAGCTTAGTGTTTATAGAATGTTTAACACTGTTCTTTTTTGGATACATTAGATGTAGTGCCATGTGACATTTCATGAATAAAGTAGAGAAAGGTTAATTATAGAAATAACATCATATATAGAAATAATGAGTTAAAATAGAAATAATAGTGATAGAAAATTTTAATGTACAAATAGCTTTAATTAACATTCAAAATAAAATCGGTGAGTTAAAATACTTTATTTACTGTCATTTGTATATTTAAACTGAAATCCTAGTTTAAGTCATTATATCAAGATATTGTTAATATTTTTAGGTGTGATAACGGTATTGTCGTTCTGCTTTAAAGAAGGAAGTTCTTATTCTTTAAACACACATACTGAGATATTTACAGAAATGTTTTGATACCAGGGATTTCCTTCAAAGTGGGAGGGTGTATAGATTAAACAAAATTGGCCTTATGTTGGTGATTTTTAAAGATGGGTGATGAATATATGGAGGTCTGTTATGATATTTTGTCTACTTTTGAATATGTTTAACATTTTTCATAATAAAAAGTTAATAAATCATGTGGTATATTGCTAATATCTAACTTCATAGATTTAATTATAGTTTTTTTTCTAGTTATAGTTAATATTTTCACAACTTAGTACGAATATAGTCACAAAAACATAATAAATCATTTCTTTTTGCAAGGTTATGGGCGGAAGACTCAACTTTCTTTATGAATTAAATGGATTTTTAAGTCAGTGGGACCTTGAGAACAGAAATTTCTGTTCCAATTTCTATATTTGCAGTTGAAGGGATTGGGTTTTGGCTGGCCTAGTTAGTTTGTATCATGACTCAGACTGGAGTCTGGGTCTCAGTTTTGGTTCTGGGATTTTCCTCCCTTCATCAGATGCCTGTCTATAAAAGTAATATAAGATCCTTTTAGGTCGCTAAGACCCAGTTGCCTATACAGGGGAAAAGCTGAAGTGGCGGCAATGCACAGTGATCAAAGTTCGAATCATAGCTTTGTAGCTTACTAGTTGTGAAACTTAGAATGATTTATTTCACCACCCCAAGTCTCAGTTTTCTCATATGTAAATTGGGAACAATAATAGTTCCCATTGTGAGAATTAAAAGAAAAAATTGTACATCAAAATGGATTGTAATAGATTCCAGAGACTTTATGGAATTAAATGAGATTATGTAATTTTAGGAAATAGCTGGCACTTAGTATGCATTCAATGAATACTTGATATTATTATCATTGTTGTCATTATTATTGTTACTGTTGCCATCTTCATACTATCAAGGCAGTGAGGAGTTTTGAATTTTAAAATTTAAGTTGATAAACTGCAGGCTTATGATTGAGAACTCACTGTAAATTAGTATGTGTGTATGTATATTTCTCTCTATATACATATATATTATGTGTATATGTAGGCTGCCACTTTAAACACCTTTTTTTAAACCAGATTTTTTTTTTGAGAGAGAATTCTCATACCTTAAAGTTCACCCACTTCAAGTATATAATTTAGTGGTTTTAGATATTTCACAGTTGTGAAACCACCATCACAAAATAATATTAGAATATTTTCATCATCTCAGAAAGAAACTCCTCTTCGTGTATTAACATGCATTTCCCACTCCTCCCATCACCCAGCCCCGGGCAACTGCTAATCTACTTTCTGTCTCTACAGGTTTCTCTATTCTGCACATTTTATGTAATTGCAAGCATACAATATGTGGTCTTTTATGACTGTCCTCTTTCACTTAGTATATGTTTTCAGAGTTCATCCACATTGCTGTATGTATCAGTATTTCATTCCTTTTTATTGCCAAATAATATTTCATTATATGAATCTTTTTACAAGTTACAGAATACTTTACACTTTCCTAGCGTTTGGGATGGAAGATGACTATATTCAGTTCTATTCTAGGTGAATGAGAGAATTCTACACTTTTTTTTTCAGAGATTATAATTGTAGCTTGAATAAGAGTCACTATGTATATGCACCTATCATTACACAATTGTACTTTAGGATAAGAAACAAAGATGAAGGAGAGAAGGAAAGAGAAAAAGAATGGGAATTAAGGCAAGGGAAGAAAGGAAAAGGAGAGGCGAAGGAAATATTTCGGCGGAGACTGTGGGGATTGTGCATTAGGGATGCTCTAGGAAATTCCTGCAGTGTGTGAGAGGTTGACACTGGCTCCTTAACATCTGAAGAACTGGACCATCTACTGAATCATACCTTAATTTGGTAATGTTTGCTGTGGTTTTTATATTTTAGCATTAACACAGATATTGTCCTTGTAGATATAGGATAAATGTCTCAAAAATTAATAATTCTACATTAAATTGCAAAACTTTCACTTCTGTCCCTTCACAAATATGTTTTTAAAAAATGACTTGGGAAGTATAACAGTGATATTCTGATTTCAACTCTAGGGTTATAATTCTACTTTTTGCTGTGTTCCTACCTAGGACACTAGATCAGTGTCAGCGGGCCCTTGTTCATCTGAACTTTAAAGGAATTATAACTTTTTAAACACACCACTGCATTCCCTCTTGAGTCCTTTCAGACCTAAAATTCTGTGATTTGCTATCATGTTGCTTTACTTTGTTACTCTTTTGGGTGAGCTTTAAGGCTTAAATACCCTATTAACTAATCAAGATTTACATCAGAACGGTCAGGTTTTTTCAAGTTTTATTTACTTTTTTAAAGAATGTTCATAGAGAAAAGAAAAAATTATTGCCAGGAGGTACTGAAAGCCAAAAGGATTATGCCAGCCACCCACCTCCTGTTAAAACTAAAGCCCGATTTTAAAAGTTGAGAATCCAAACAAAACAGCATCAGCCAAGGACTCCATTTTGAATGCTTTCACTTTCCATTCAGCTTCTCCCAGGAAGAGAAGTGTCCTTCGCTGCTGATGGTTATGAAGCTGTTCCAAATGTTACTTATGAAGAACATGTTGCACTTCTTATGAGGCAACTGAAACAGCAAATGACAAAATTGAGAGAACACGAATGGTCCATTACTGCTCCTCATGATTGTCGAGAGTTCCACCGTAGGGCTGCTATCACTGGCCTTCTACTTTTAGATGTTCCTCAATCATGCTTTTGGCATTAGCAGCCACTGAGAACAAATATGGCACAGAGAACAGTAAGTACCTGGGAACGCTGTAGCACGGGCAGCATGGGGCCGTGGAGGCCGGGATAGGGGCTTTGGGGAGGGGAATAGCTGCTTGGGGAGGTGGGAGCAATGACAAGCCTAGGGAAAATTTTATGCCTTGGGGAAATTAAATATAGTACTGATGGTGCTTAAAAAAAAACTATCGATGACTTCCTGTAATAGTCCTCAAGTGCTCATTATTTAGGATAGCAAAGAAGGCCAACGTACAAGCCTTTAGTTATAGCTATTGTTACATTTTCTGTTCCCTAAACATGCCTTGCGTTTTCTTTACTTTTGTGCCTGTACTTGTGCTGTATCCTTTGCCTTCAGTTGGTATTTAGAAGCTCTCACTTCAGGCAGCATTAGCTTCCTCTCTGTGCTCCATATCACCTTGTGTCTATCTTGTTATAATATGGCATATTCCCTTGTGGTTATTGTTTACACATCCTTTTTCCCCCTAGGCTTTACTTTCCTAAAAGGCAGGAATTATGTTTTATTCAGTGTTATATTTTACACTCTTGGGACTGTTTGTGACCTACAATAAATATTTGTTGGATGGAAGGCAAAGATAGAATATTGAAGTGCATAAAGGAGAAAGTATGGCTCATAGCATGAAAAGGGGTGGGGTCGTGCCTCTGAAGCAGTGCTATCTCACGCAGTAGCCACTAGCCGTACATGGCTATTGGTCACTTGAAATACGGCTAGATTTGCTGTAAGTATAAAATACACACTGGATTTTAAAGACTTGGTGTACAAAAGGAATGTACTTCTATCTTATTAACAATTTTTATACCGAGTACATGTTGACATAAAATTTTGGATATATTGGGTTAAACAAACATTAAAAAATTTTACTTATTTTTTTTATATGGCCACCACATGTGTGACTCACATAATGTTTCTGTTGGGCAGCACTGGTCTAGAATCATTGGAAATAGATTCCTTTCTGCCTTTCATCTCTGCTTCTGTCTTGGTGTCAGCTTCATTCCCTCATGTGACAAAGGGCTTTTCTTCGAGAAGGAGGGACCATGCTATTAGCAGCCCCCTGCTCTTTAGGAGAAAACAGTGTTTCTACTAAATAGGAAGGGGAACTTCTCTTCCAGACCCTATTTTGAAAATCCTGGGGAAGAATTTCAATTGGTGCAGCTGAAGTCATGAACCAATCACTGTAGCTTAAAAAAATGGGATGCTGTGATTGTCTGCATCTGGGCCGGGTGCCTAACCCTGTAGCTGGGCCAGGGCACAAGATAAAGTTGTCAGTTATTACGGGAACCATATGAAGTCTAGGGGAGGAATTACCTTCTGTTTTCCCAAACAATAATAGTAACTAACTTTTATTGAGTGCTTACTATGTGCTAGGCATTGTGCCAAGTGTTTTAAATAGATTATCTCACTTAATATATATAACAACTATTTTGAGGTAATCTGATAGCACCTTAGATGTAATCTTGAACCCTGATCTTCTAATCTTTCCAATCCTAATTAATAGACTGACATCCACACACTTAAGCCAAGTAACCCAGGAATCATTCCTGCTTCACTCCCTCTTTTCCCCTTCCTCCCGTTCATTTATCTTAAATGGTTAATTCTTCTTTTCTATATCCATTCTTACACAGTAGCCATAATTACCTTTTAAAAACATAAAGCCTAAATAAATCACTTCAGTGAGTGAAATCTAACCTCCTTTCCATGACCTGTAAGGCCCAGCATGGTCTGGCTCCCGTTTAGTTTTCCAGCTCTATCTGTGCCTTACCCCTTCCCATTCACTATGCTTCAGTGACATAGGTCTCTTTCATGCCTTCCCTCTGCCTGGAATGATTTTCTGGTTCTCTGAAAATTCTTCTCCTTTATGTCTCAGCTTAAATGTTGCCTCCTCGGAGGCTTTATTCTAAATATCTTGCAGAAAGTAGATCTGCAGTTAACTCTTTTACTATCTCATCACACTATTTCGTTTCTAGCCCTTATTGTAATCTGTACTTGTTTGCATATTTATCACCTAACTCCTTTACTACAATATATAAACTCCATGATCACATCAGCCTTTTCTATTTTATTCACACTGTTCAAACCCCAGCACCTGTTTAATGTCTGGGAACATAGTAAGTGTTCATAGTGTTGTTGGTTATGTGAATGAATCTTTATTTTATGGATGAGGGAACTGAGAGTCTTTAGAAGGTAAATAAGTGCCTGAAGTCATATGATATGAAATGATTGCAGATCCCCACCATTAATTGCCATGCCATAATAAGGGAATATTGTAGTGGGCAGACAAAACAATAAATGGCCACTCTTGTAAACGGCACAATATACTACAAGCACTGGTCTTAATGTCAGAAGTCTTGTGTTCATTTCTGGCTCTTTTGATGGCGGTGAGAAGACCCCATCCAGTCCACATAACTGAGAGTAGGGGCGGGATGTTGTCCAAACAATAATTAGAAGCTGTACTAGAAGAACTGGAATAATCCTGGGGTGAGGCGAGAGCAAATAGCAAATGTCCGCCACAGGATTCTAGTGTGTTCTCACAGTGTACTGAGAGGCTGGCATACTTTCCCTACAGAGGCTACCTCTTTTGTCACTATCTTTTGCAGATCACTTGAAGATTTGAAATGTAACATTTTCTAAGGGATATTAAATTTGGAATGAAATGGTGGGGACAGCTTACATCAAGATAATTGGTAAATGTGAAGTCTGACAGCACAGACTGACAGTTGTGAGAATATGATAATGTTTTTTAGTTAATAGATGCAAAATCATGGATGAATTAGATGTTGGGATTCTTTTCTCCCTTCTAAGTATAAATTACTCCATTCATACCAAAAGTGTGTCTTGTATATATAGTAATCGTTCTTTAGCTATACTACAAAGTAGGGTTAAAAGTTACAGCATTTGGTTTTCCTGGTATAAGATACTTCTAAAAATATACATATGATTTTTAACTTGTGATTTTTATCTAGAAAAAATATGAGTGATTTTGTCCATTAGCTGTCTATCAGCTTATTGGCTCAAAGATAATTTACTTTTTCCGGAGGATAATTATACTTCAAAGGGGAAAAACCTCAATCTTCAGAAATGAAAAGTACCGTCAGAGGGAAAAAGTTATATACAATGGTAAAATATGGGACTGGAATTTAAAGACTCACCATTTCTTTCTGATGAAATGCGATTTACTCATGCATTGCATACATTCATTTGTCATACATTAACTGAACATTTCTTTTATATGGGAAATAAGGATCAAATAGAGTATAAAGCATGCAGGACCCAGGAGTCAGAAGGCCAAAGTTCTAATTCTGACTCTTCCTCTTGGTAACTTGTGATTTTGGTGGAGGCAGGTCTCCTTTTTGAGTCATGGTTCCTCCATGACTTTAATTTAATGTGAGGATAATGTAATCTGACCTGCTTCCCTTTCAGGATTATGGTAAGGATTGAAAGAGTTCTGTAAATTATAGTTCTCAAAATAAATGTTACATATTTTCCCCATTATTATATTCATGGAACTGTTCATATAGAGGATTTTAAAAACTTACCATCCTTTTTACTATACTTTGGTTTGCCAGTCCATTTCCTAGAATTATTTTTTTATAAGACTTTTTTTTTTTAGAGCAGTTTTAGATTTATAGCAAAATTGAGAGGTAGATACAGAGGTTTCCATATACCCCTTGCTCTCTCACACATGCATAGCCTCCCCTATTATCAATATCACTCACCAGAATGGAACATTTTTTACCAAGGATGAACCTACATTGACAATTCACAATCACCCAAAGCCCATAGTTTTATCTTAGGGTTCACTGCTGGCGTTGTGCATTCTGTGAATATAGACAAATGTATAATGACATATATCCATCTTTATAATATTATATTCATTATTTCAGTATTTTCATTGCCCTAAAAATCCTCTGTGCTCTGCTTGTTCATCACTCTCTTCCCCCAGCAACCACTGACCTTATTAGTTTTGCTTTTTCCAGAATGCGATGTAATTAGAATCATATAGTATGTAGCCTTTTCAGATTGGCTCCTTTTATTTAACAATATGCATTTAAATTTACTCTCTGTCTTTTCATAGTTGGTTGATACCTCATTTTTTATTTTTATTTTTTTTAGTGCTGAATATTCCATTGTCTGGATGTACCATAGTTTAATCATTGACCTACGAGAGGATATCTTGATTACTTCCAAATTTTGGCAATTATGAATAAAGCTGCTGTAAACAACTGTGTGCAGGTTTTTTGTGGACATAGTTTTTAGTTCCTTTGGATAAATACCAAGGAGTGTGATTGTTGGATCTTATGATAAGAGTGTTTAGTTTTGGAAGAAACTGCCAAATTGTCTTCCTAAGTGGCTGTACCATTTCACATTACTCCCAGCCGGCAATGTATGAGAGTTCCTGTCACTTCACATACTTGCCAGCATTTGGTGTTGTCAGTGTCCTAGATTTTGGCCATTCTAGTAGATGTGTCATGGGATCACATTGTTGTTTTAATTTGCATTTTCCTGATGACATATGACGTGGAACATCTTTTCAGATGCTTTTTTTGCCATCTGTATTTTTTCTTTGTATTCATTAAAGTCTTTGGCCCATTTTTTAATTGGGTTGTTTTCTTATTGTTGGGTTTTTAGAATTCTTTGTATATTTTGGGCAACAGTTTTTTATCAGATGCTTCTTTGGCAAATATTTTCTCCCAGTCTTGTCTTGTCTTCTCATTCTCTTGACATTGCCTTTTGCAGAGGAGAAGTTTTTAATTTTAATGAAGTCCAGCTTATTAATTATTTCTTTCATGGGTCATGTCTTTGGTGATGTATCTAAAAAGACATTACAATGCCAAAGGTCATTTCTCCTGTGTTATTTTCTAGGAGTTTTATAGTTTTGCATTTAACATGTAGGTCTGCAATCCACTTTGAGTTAATTTTTGTGAAGGGTATAAGGTCTGTGTCTAGATTTTTTTTTTTTTTGGCTGTGGCTGTCCAGTTGTTCCAGCACCATATGATGAAGAGGCTATCTTTGTTCCATTGTATTGCCTTTGTGCCTTTGTCAAAGATTGGTTAACTATATTTGTGGGGCTCCATTTCTGGTTTCTCCATTCTTTTCCACTGATCTGTTTGTCTACTCTCTAATACCACACTGTTTGATTACTGTAGCTTTATAGTAAGTCTTGAGATAAGGTAGCATCAGTTCTCCAACTTTGTTCTTCAATATTGTATTGGCTATTCTGGGTCTTTTGCTGCTCTATTAAACTTTAGAATCAGTTTGTTGATATCTATGAAATAACTTGCTGGGATTTTGATTTGAATTACGTTAAAACTATAGATCAAGTTGGGAGGAATTGACATCTTGACAATAATGAGTCTTTCTATCCATAAACATAATCTCTAATTATTTACTTCTTTGATTTTATTCATCAACATTTTATATTTATGAGAAGTGTTGATTAATTGATTCTAAGGAATTATCTCATGTGATTGTCAAGGCTTGGGAAGTGTAAAATTTATTGAGTAGACTTGTAGGCTTGAGACCCAGGGAGAAATCACAGTTTGAGTCCAGAGGTAGTCTGCTGGCAGAGTTACCTCTTGCTTGAGGGAGGTAAGCCTTTATTAAGGTTTTTGAGTGAATCAGTGAGGCCCACCCACTTTATGAAGGGTAGTCTACTTTACTCAAAGTCTACTGATTTAAAATGTTAATCTCACCTAAAAAACACATTCACAAAAACATCTGGAATAATGTAAACATCTGGGCTCTGTGGCCCAGCCAGATTGACACAAAATTACCCATTACACCTTCTCTATTTTTTTTGCTTTACTTTCTGGGAAATCTTATCAGCTTATCTTCTACTTTGGTTTATTTTACAAATCTCTTCAGGTTTTCATTTCAGGTTTCATTTTTCATGCTTGAAGATTTTCTCAAATACCCTATGATCCTTGGTTGTCCATTTTATTTAAAAGTTGACCTCTACAAAGCTGGTCAGAATTCTGTATTCATAGTTAAAGCTTATAATTATTATAGGATTAGTAGACATTCAGGGTTTCTCCAATGTCAGCATTTTTCAGTCTTTTCTCTTTGGCTGGTCAGATTTTCCAGATTCTTCTAATCTCTAAACCTGTCTATGAGCATTCTGGAAGCTGAATTGAGGAAGAAGGCTTTATATTCAGTATGTAAACTTCTACTTAATTACTTTGCTCTTAGTATTTTGTCCTCACTCTCATCTATAGCTGGTATCCCTCATCCAGAGAACTTCTTTTTAAGTCTCTCCAGAAAATAAACCATAGTCTTCTGCTGGGATATGTAGTTGCCTGGAGCAGTAGTTGCCTGGCTATATAGAGTATCTGGAGGTCCATTTTCTTAAATTGACTTTCAGCCATTAGTTGTGTTTAGTTCTATCTTTAAACTCATTTCCAGAGGTGGCTGGTGCCACCTAATTTCAAATTCTTTGGAGATTTTGCTGTGTAAATTGAGTCACTTCCTTGGTCTTTCTTTCTTCTCTCCAGGGATTTAGGTTTCTCAAGTTAGTTCATGGTCATCTATCTGCTTTCCAGCTTGCAAAGTTTTGTTGCTATTGTCTTCTCTCCCATTTTCTTTATTGTTAATTATACCTTAAAAATTATTTTATGGTCATTTTAGTACATTTTAAGAGCATGCATGGGTTAATACATGCATTTAGCATCAGCTTCTTTTTTTTAATAGAAATTTTCAAACATATGAAAAAGTAAAGAGAATATTATGAATCCCCATGAATTCTTTCTCAGCCTCAAGAATGATCAGTTGTTAACATATGGCCAATATTTTATTTATATTCCCCTACCTCCTCTGGATTATTTTATAGTGAATCACAGACCTCACATCATTCCACCTATAAATTATTCAGTGTATCACTCTAAAAGATAAGGATTTTTTTTTCAAAAAGCAAAACAATTATACTATTATCAAGCCCCAAATAAATTTAATAATTCCTCAATATCAAATATCTATAGAATGTCAAAATTTCCACAATTTTATCATTAAATTTTTTATAGTTATTTTTTTCCAACCTGTATCAAGATAAGGTCCAAAGTCTTTTTTTTTTCAGCTAGTTGAAGATTTTAATAAACATTGCACCAAAGAAGATCTACAAATGGCAAATAAGTACATGAAAAGATGCTCAACATAGTCATTAGAGAAATGCAAATTAAAGCCACAATGAGATACCACTGTATAACCACTATACAACACACACCACACAAACACACACATTCAATTAAATGGCTATAATAAAAGACAGATAATAACAAATGTTGACAAATGAACTGAAGCCTTTATTGCTGGTAAGAATAAAAAATGATAACTACTTTGGAAAACAGTTTTCAATTTCTTAAAAAGCTAACCATAAACTTACTATATGATATAGTAGTCCCACTACTAGGTATCTATGCAAGTGAAATGAAAACATATATTACTGAACATTCATAATAGCATTATTCATAATAACACAGTCCTGGAAACAATGTAAAATGTCTGTCTACTGGTGAATGTACAAATGAAATGAGATCTATCTCTGCAATGGAATTCTATTCAATGATAGAAGGAATGAACTACCAGTATATGCTAGAATATGAACAAATTTTAAAAACATGTTCACTAAACAGAGCCAGATGAAAAGTCTACATATTTATGATACTGCTTAAGGTAATGTTTATAAAAGGCAGAGCAAAAAGCAGGAAGCAGATGGGTGGTTTTCTCCGGTAGGTACAGTCTTGTTTAATGTGTAAGTGTTCCCCTTTCCTTTTGCCTCTTATTTTTCAGCGAACCTTACCTTATTACCCTTGAGTTTTTTTTTTGTTTGTTTATTTGTTTGTTTGACTCACATAGTGCTAACATCTCCTATACTTTCCCTCCAGAGTCATTAAATGAAACTTCCCTATCCTTGGCCACAACTTTTTCTCCTTTTAGCTTGCTTATTCAACTATTTAATTTGATTATTATAAGGGGTAAATCAGAATATAAATACGAATAACTTCAGATGATTTCTAGCACATAGTCTTCATTTTAGAAAATGCTGTGTGTATTGAGAATCAGAATCAATAGGATATATGCACACACATAGGAAGGGGCAGGGAAGAGGGAGAAAGACATTTTTTAAGGAATTGGCTCATGCAGTTGTGGAGGCTGACAAGTCTGAAATCTCTAGGGTGGGTTGGCAGGCTGGAAATTCAGGTAAGAGTCGATGTTGCAGTCTTAAGTCTGAAATCTACAGAGCAGACCAAGCAAGATGGAAACTAAGGCAAGATTTCCATGTTACAGTCTACAGGCTGCATTTCTTTTTCTGGAGACCTCATTTTTTTTCTCTCAAGGCCTTCAACTGATTGGATAAGGTCCACCCAGACTTTGAAGGGTAAACAGTTTTACTAAAAGTCTACTGATTCAAATGTTAGTACCCTTTTAAAAATACCTTCTCAGCAACATCTCAATTTGTGTTTGACCAAACAACTAGGTACTATAGCCTAGCCAAATTGAACAAAAATAATTATCACAGGAGTTATTATTATTTTCTCTCCAAGTTTAATTTTCTTTACTTAACTCTGAGTTAACCAGGACCAGATTTTTTTTTTGTTTGTTTGGCACTTGGAGAGAAGAGCTCAGAGAAAGGACATTCAGTATAAATCAGGCTATGATAAGAAAGGCCAGTGGTTCTCAACCATGACAATTCTCAGTCCAGAGTGCACATTAGAATTCTCTGGGAAGGTTTTAAAACTATAGAGGAGTGGGCTTTTTCATGTGCCAATTGAGACCCAGGTGATTCTAAGTGGATTGGGCTGAGAATCTCTGGGCTGGATACATCCTAGTTCCTTGGTACTCAAGCATCACCTGGAAGCTTGTTAAAATGCATCTCAGCTCCATCCAGAGTAAGGTTCTGGAAGAGTTAAAGATGTGCCATGATTCCATTATGATATTTGGGTTCTAGTTTTAATATGTTTGGCAAGCTACTAAAGTATTGTAAAAGGATTAAACTTAGGTTCATTGTAGATTCTATTAATAAGTGATTTTATCAGTAGGATTTCCTCTTTTAACATGCCATGACAGTTGTCTTGGATTATTTTGGAAAAGAAGTATTATTAGTGTTTTGGTAAGTACTTTGCTTTTAGTGTGGACTTCCTCAGTAAGCAAAGTCATCATATGGATTTGGGGGAAATGCGTGTTTAAAATGATCTTAGACCTTCCTTAGTTGACAGAAAATTGCATTTAAAATCTATAGTGTTAGAAAGATGACGGTTGGTTGATTGGGATCTTTAAGCAAAAAGAACTTTTCTGAAATAAGAAATATCCAAAATCAGTGATACATTCACAAGAAGGACTCATTTTTTCTGGACCTTTCTTTTTAGAAACATTAATGGTCCTGGAAAGACAGTGCTCTGGGTCATCATGGATAAGAATAAGTCTGCCCTAGGTCAGATCCCATGCTTTGACATTTATTTGCTTGGGAATCTTGGACAGATAAATTACCTTTCTTATACTTAGTTTCCTTATTTAAAGTAGTTTCCTTATTTTAAAGTACATACCTACCTCACGTGGTTTTACATAAGAATGAAAATAATAACCTATATAAAATGCTTGGCACAGAGTAAGTACTTAGCAATGCTTCTTCTGTAGAATGAGCATGAGGATAAGGCAAGTGGGAATGTCAACTTGGCAGTGATTAAAACCAGCATTGAGTTCTTAGTATGGTGATGCCTGCTCATAATTGTAAAGCAAATTTACTTTTTAATAATTAAATAAATGTTGGTTTACCGATCAGTCTCTAGTATCTTTTGCCAAGGGAAGTCGTTTTTTAAGGACTGGAACTTTTGAACTAAGAGACCACTTGTCATTTTCTGTGCATCTTCACCAGTTTTAGGAGAGGGTATTGTACACTTTGAGGAGGAACCTTTTTTCACTTGAGTTATTACCTAGAGCAAGATATATTTTTGTCTTTAAAAAAAAATCTAACAAAAAGCCACCTTTTTATGCCTTCTCTTGTGAAACTGTGTTAGATCATTTTGGTTTCAAGGAATAGAGCCTTAAGCCATCCATCTTAAGAAAGAAAAAAGGATTATAAAGAGAAACGTGGACTGGAAGTAGAAGGAGTCTGGATCTCTTTAAGCTCTAGGAATTCATTCCTCACTTAGTGCCTCTCGGGTCATGTAGCATGTAATAAATAGACAATCAATATTTGTGGAAAGAATGAATGGCTTTTCTCTTGTTACCTGCTTCATTATCCTCTTGTTATTAACTGGTCTGTGTCTGTTGCTAGGATTAAGTCCATAGGGAGCAAATATGACTGATTTAGCAAATTATCACTGATACACTGTTTGGGCCCATTGCATCAGACTGTGCATTGGCTGGATTTCAGAGGGGTCATGTTGGAGTTAAGTGTCCACCTTGGGCTAATGAGTGACCACCAGACTGAATCTACTTTTCTGGTCATGGGATTTGTACTAACCTAGAATAAGACATTGGGGATGGTAGGTCCTGGGACTAACATGTTCACTGCTGAAGCTTAACTCCAGCTTAAATTAATAGGAAAATTGGCTAGGAAAGAGGAGGAAAAGAGAAGGAAAAGAGAAATTAACAATGAGTGGCTACTAATTGTAGGACACATTGTTAGATATTTTATGTATCATTTAACCTCTTAATGGTACTATATTATAAATTAAATATTTTTATTTTAAATGTGGTAAAAGTTCATCTTTGAGACATTAAATAATCTTTGAGAAGCCACTCTGTAAGTATGTTGTGGAGTCTGGGTTGTAAATCTGAGCCTCTTTGCTTTCAAATATTTCATTTTGTTAAACCACATTGCTCTAGGAGTGCTTTAATCAATGTCAGTGGAAACATAATGCAAACCACATGTGTAATTTAAAATTTTCAAGTAAATACCTTAAAAAAGTAAAAAGAAACAGGTGAAATTAATTTTAATATATTTTATTTAATGCATCTAAAATATCATTTCAACATGTAATCAGTACAAACAATTACTAGTGATGTATTATACATTCTTTATCTAGTACCAAATATTCAATATCTGGTATGTATTTTACACCTGCAGAACCTCTCGATTTTGATTAGCCACATTGCAGGTGCTCAATAGCCGTGTGTGGCTGGTGGCTATCATATGGGATAGCACAGCAGTAGAGTATGAATACCCATCTAACAGTTATTAGTGCTACAATCTGCATTGAGCCTTTCAGGGTATCAGTTACTGATTTGTTAAATGGGAGATAGTAATACCTTACATACCTGGACCGTAAGGGTGCTACATTAGATAATTTATATAGGGCTTAGATCTACAACAGCCCTCTGGAGATTTACTTTGGGGAGCATCCATAATTGAGTTCCAGCTAATTATTAATATTGCTAGCTGCTCTAGAGTGATTTGTCACTATATGTAAGGTAATCTATATAAGTCATGATTTGAGCTTCTTGAAAGACATTTTTAACATTTTGACAGCTTCTATAAGAAAAAAAGGTTTGATTCCCGAACACTTTTCTGTGTGTGTGTTGGAATATGTGCTGAGCAATGATCTTCAAATTGGTGTGTGTGTGTGTGCTCAACAGTGTGTGCCTAACAATGATCTGAAATATATGTATATACACATGCACATATATTTATCAAGTGTCAACTAATTTGTTAATTTAACTTATGGATATACAATAGGTCTATCACATTGTCATTTTGTTAGTTTCAATTAATGCTAATGATTATAAATGAGGAAAAGTTAGTAAGCATCTCAGCATAGGCATAATCTAATATTTACTACCTTTCAAGGGACATTTACCAAGGAACTTTGTTGATGATATGTATATTATATACCATTATAATTTGGTGTATGTGTAAATATACATATACACATATGCATATATACAGATCACAATATATGTATGTATATATAGAGTGAGAAGGATAAAAACTAAGATATATATTCATGTGTATATATATATAATACAGGTAAAAATACCAAGAAAGAATAAGAAAGCAATTGACAATGCTGTTTGTATTGCTCTTTGCATATTTGTACAAAAGTATTTATGGAATACTCACCAATGTTCTAGGTACTCTGTGATTGCTTGGACTCTGATAAAAATAATTCAAACAGTCCCCTTCCTCATGGAGCTTACCATTTTGTGAAAGAGATAGATGTTGAATACAATTTTTTAAATATAGATGTGAGCAGTGTTATGAATTAAAAGTACACTGTACAAGGAAGGCAGTTATGAGGAAATAACATTTAAACTGTGACCTAAAGGATAAATAGGAATTAGCCAAGCAAAGTAGGGAAGAAAGGAAGGGAAGAGACATTTCAGGAAGAACTACAATATGAAAATGCAGGATCTCAGAACCTTTAAAGAACTGAGAAAAACCCAGAAGACCAGTGATATAAATACTGTATTTTTCATTTTAAAAGTTGGAGAACTGAAGTGCTATAATATTAAGTCATTTGTCTAAAATCACATATTAAACAACAGAGGTAATATGGGATGCTAAGTTGCCCTCCCATAAGGCATTTATAATTCATCTAATGTGTTGTGAGTATCAATAGTTCATTCATTTTTATTGGCAAATGGTATTCTTTTGTTTCTTCATTTACTAGTTAAAAGACATTTGCTTTTTTTTTTTTTTAAATTCTGTTTTTGGTGTTCATGAATAAAGCTACTATAAATATTCATGTATAGGCTTGGTGAAATAAGTATTAATTTCTCTTGGGTGAATACCTGAAAATGGAATTGCTGGGTCATATGATAAGTGTAATTTTATGGTATGTTTGACTTTATTAGGAACTTCCAAACTGTTTTTCAATGTGGCTATACTAGTTTGCATTCCCACTAGCAGTGCTTGAGAGTTTCTGTTGCTCTATATCCTCCTTCTTACTTGAAATTGGGAGGGTTGTTTTTTTCTCATTCTAATATGTGTGTAATAACAATCTCATTGTGAATTTATTATCATTCGCTTTTTTCCTATCACTAATTATGTACTTATTTAATATCTGTGCATCTTCTTTGGGGAAGTTATCTCCAAGTATTTTGTCCATTTTTTGAAATGAGTTTTTTTGTTTTCATGTTAAATTTGGGAGTTTTTTTTTTTACATTCTGGATACAAGTCTTTTGTCTAATATGTGATTTGCAGATTTTTCCGCCTAACCTATGATTTTTCCTTTCATTGTCTTCATTGTGTCTTGGCAGATTGATTAAGTCCGATCGATCAAAAATTTGTGACTATGATATCGATGTTGCATTTCTGCCTAAATCAGAGTTAAAAAGAATTTTTCTAAAAACTATATTAATAGTTTTATGTTTTACATTCAAGTCTATGATATATTTTGAGTTGTTTTATATACGATATGAAGCGTGGTTCGAGGTTATTTATTTATTTATTTATTTTTTGCTTAGAGATGTGCACTTGTTCCAGTACCTCTTGGGGAAAAGACTGTCATTCTCCATTGATTTGCCTTTGCACCATTGTCAAAAATCAGTGGATCATACTTATATGGGTCTATTTTTGGACTCTGTTTATACATTGAAAACTCCATCAGATGATACTATATTGTTTTCCTCTTACCTATCAAAGGTATTTTTAATTAATTAATTAATTATTTAGGTGAGGCAACCCTTGGTTGACCTCATAGATTCAAGGACCTTGTCAGTTTACAATACCTTATTTTTTAATTTTTTACACCTACAGCACCTGGTCTTCCTAGGTGGTCTCCCATCCAAGTACTAACTAGGCCCAACCCTGCTTAGCTTCCGAGATCAGACTGGGATTGGGCTTTTCAGGGTGGCATGGCTATAGACTATCAAATGTATTTTAAAGGTATGAAGATGGAAGAATAGTCTATTATGTTTACCCCAAAATTTACCATTTCTGTTGTTCTTTCTTTATTTCTGAGTTCTAAGTTTTCTCCTGGTATCACCTTCTCTATCTGGAAAACTTTCTTTTAGCAATTCTTTTAGACAAGTCATTATTAATAGATTCTCCTACTTTTTCTTAGTCTAAAAATGTCTACTTCATTTTTGTTCCTGAAGGGTTTTCCACTAGATATAAAATTCTGGTTGAATGTTCTTTTCTGTAAGTGCTTTGTGTGCCATTTCCTTTGGCCTCCAAGACTTCTGATGAAGGATACTCAGCTTTTGAAATCATCAAATCTCCATAAGTAATGCATCATTTTCCTTGGGGCACTTTAAATATATATATATATATATATATATATATATATATATATATATTTGTCCTTAGTTTTCAGAAGTTTAATTATCACATGTATATTTTTGGGTTTATTCTTTTTGGGGTTCACTGAGCTTCTTCAATCTCTGGGTTTATATCTTTTGCCAAATTTGGAAAGTTTTTAGCCATTATTTTTTCAAATATTTTTTCTGCACTACACTCTTTCTCCTCTTCTCTGGGACTGATATGATATGAATACTAGACATTTTAGTATTGTCCCGCAGGTCCTGGGACTCCATTTATGTACATTTAAAATATTTTTCCTCTATGTTGTTTAGATTGGATAATTCGTATCTGTCTTCATGTTTACTGACACTTTCCTCTGTCACCTTTTCTGCTATAGAGCCCGTTCACTGAGTTTAAAATGTTGGTCATTGTATTTTTTTAGTTCCGCATTTTACATGTTTCTTTTTAATGTCTTCTATTTTCTTCCTCAAACTTCTTTTTATTCATTTCAGGAGTGTTTTTAACAGTTTGGAGGTCCTCAAAAAATTAAAAATAAGACAGCCTTTTGACCCAGCAATTCTACTTCTGGGTATTTATCTGAAGAAATCCAAAACACAATTCAAAAAGATATAAATGCACTCCTATGTTCAGTGCAGCCCTATTTACAATATCCAAAATATAGAAGCAGCCTACATGCCCATCAATAGATGATTGGATAAAGAAGATATGGTACATATATTACTTGGCCATAAAAAAATGAAATATTATTTGCAACAACATGGATAGGCCCCTAGAGGGTATTATGCTAAGTAAAATAAGTCAGACAGAGAAAAGCAAATACCATATGATTTCACTTATATTGTGAAACAAAATCAAGACAGACTCATATATACAGAGAACAAACTGATGGTTGCCAGATGTGAGGCAGGTAGGGGGGCTGGGTGAAAAAGGTGAAGAGATTAAGGAGTACAAATTGGTAGTTATAAAATAGCCATGGAGATATAGAGAAGAGAGTGTTTTTAATACCTACTTTATCAGATAATTCTAACATATGTGTCACCTGGGATTGATATCTACAAATTTTCTTCTACCATGTAAATTGGGATCTTCCTGGTTCTTTGTAATGCCAGTTAATTTCATATTGTATTGTGGACATTTTTAATATTATTAGACTCGGGGTCTTATTTATATCCTATGAAGAATGTCGATATTTTTTATTTTAGTAGGCAATCAACCCAGGGAATTCAGTTTCAAGTTCTGACTAGCCCACCTGTGGTTTGTGGTTTCAATGTCAATTACATTTTCAAAGCTTTTGTAGTCCTATTTTGATTTTTCCCATGTGCTTGCAACCAAGTGGTCAGTCTGAGATCTGGTCAGTGGTCTATAATTTAGCTCAGTTCTCAGATCTTTGTTGTGGTGTTTAAGATCACAACATATCTGTGCATGTGCAGCTCAGGATGAGCTCATGTCCCAAGCCTCTCCCTCTCTATAATATCCCCAGTGCTTTTTGGTCCCCCAGCTTTAGTTATTCTTTTGTGCCACACATGTATCATGGCTATAGGGTCAAGACAGAGAGAAAAAAAAAACAGCAACAGAGGTTTATTGCTCCCTCTCGGACCACAGATCCTCCAATAGGAAAGGATATTTTTCATCCTCCAAGTTTTAGGCATCTGTTGGTCTCTCCCTGTTCTCACTACTGCTGCTGCCACTGCCACAAGATTGCCTGGGAACTGAGGCATGAGAGAAGAGAAAATTAAAAAAAATAATCATAAGAGAAGAATTGGAATTTCCTCAACTTTCTCTGAGTGTTAGGAATCCTTCTTCTTGCTTGTTGAGCCAGCGCTGGACAGCTGCTCTGGACCCCTCTCTGTTCACATCTCGGTGTCTCCTTTTGGTTTTGGTGAACCTCGAGTCCAGGCTGGCGAATACTGAAAGAAAAAGAAAAAACTCTTTGGTATTTTGAATTCTGATCTTTGTCTCTAATCCATCTGTTATTATTTACTCTTTAGAGCACTCAAATAGCTGCTCTATGCATTCTGCTCAGGTTTTATAGCTGCATTCAGTAGGAAAAACAGGGTAGAATATGCTTTTTCCATCTTAGAACCAGAACCCAGAAGACACATAGTATTAAATTCTAGCTAATGGTTTTAGTGTAAGAAAAACAATCACAAAATTATGTATTTGTGCTTCATTTTAGCTTTTACTTGTCATGACTAATTGCTTAGTTAATTAAGAACTTCTGTCATGATGGGACTCTTGGCAGAGGAAGGTGAATTTCACTTTTATAAATCTTTCAATTCACACAAAGAAGATAGACTTAGAAAACACATTTCCACGTGGTAAAGGATATAATCACAGTGAATGATTTGGGAACAATAGGCTTAAAAACTTCATGGCATTGTTATGTTTTATGTTCTTTACTCATTATGGAAATGAGTATCACATGTATGCAACCATTCTCTACTACTGCCTTTACATAGAAGGCAGTTTAATGGAGAAATAATTTGGTTCACATTTTGCCGGATCATTTTGGAATGTTTCTGTAAGTTTGTCGATGGTACCAAATATAACTTAATTGGCATTCTGTAAGAGAACTAAGGAGATCCTGGGGACTCAAATTTGAATGATGCTGTCCTCGGGCTATATAGTATAAGTTATCAAGACCAAAGTCTAGAACCAGTTTACTTGGAATTAAATCCCAATGATCTAGCTTTGGCTGTGTGACCATGGGCAAGTTAATTAATCTATTTGTGCATCAGTTTCATCCTTTGAAAAACTGGCCTGGTAGTAGTACCTATCTTATAGTGTTGTTTCCAAGATTCAGTAATTTAATACCTGTCAAGTACTTAGAACAATACTTGTCTCTCTCACTACTTTGGAAAATTGGATCTGTTGGAGTTAAGAATAGTAACTAATATTTTTTGATTATTTATGTGCTGAGTACTTTGTGTTCACTTATTCTCACCACCACGCTATATTTTCTAGCTTAAGAGATTAATGTAAAGAGAATTCATCCAAGACTGTATGGATAGTAAAGTGAAGGCTGAAATCAAAGCTGGCAATTTGATCTTAGAATTCATGCTACTACACCATGTTACCAGAAATGGATAATCAACAATATAATAGCTTTTCTAAACTAATGGTGTATGATCACCAATACTATCTGTTATTAGTGAGTAGAGATTTGATGTATGGAGCATATTTTATTTATATCCATGAATGTTTTTAAGTTTTAAGTTCATAATTAGAGACTTACCTGTTTAAAAAAATGGCAGACAAAATACTTCTGTCCATTATCAGAAATCAATTAAAAACAACAAACAATAACAATAGATACACACATTCCATCTTTAGTAAAACTAGGAGGTATCTCTAACCCTCATCTACAGGATGCGAAGATGGAAAGCAGTTGGAAGAACTGTAGATAACTTAGCAGTGAGATGTCAAATCTAACCATCTGCAGAGGGACATACCAGTGATAAACAAATTGATTTATCCAGCAGAATCTGAGAAAAGCTCAGGAATCTAAGGTGCCAAGTGTTACATACAGAAGGTAAGGTGAGATTGTGGGGGAGGGATAAGGTGGGATGCAAAAAAGTAGATTGTTTGAAATTAATTATATTTCCAGACACTGCAACCACTTCCCCATCTTTGCATATGGAAGGTATCATCTGTGAGAATTAAACCTGAAAGATGACAAAGGGGATATAACCACAGGAAAAAAAACCCAGATTATATGATAGATCTGACTTTAGGAAAAGCTATATTTAGAATGTCTTTAGAGCTATTGGAATGTGGGGGAAGATTTACCCAGAGATTGAAAAAGAACAATGAAGTACATGCAAATCAACTTTAGGACAAAAAATATATTACAGAAAGAAGGGAAATATAATGATAGTATAATATGTTAATCATAAGTAAGCTGTTTTTATTTAGTCTAAAAACAATGATGGATATAGCCCCAATTTATGTTTCAACCATATTGGGAGTCTGGGGTGGGGGAGGTAACATGGGTATAAAGTAAAAATCCTTATAACCATATAGGATACCAGTATATCAATAGTATGTATACACACATGGTTTAGAAGTATGGAATTATATGCCAGAAGTAGCAGCTAAATAAGTGTAATGTGGTTACATCTGGGAATGGTAGAGCCTTGATGGTGGAAAAGGGTTAACATAGGACTGATATGTTTTAAGTCTTTTTGCACTGTTTTGACTATGTACATGTATTACTTTGATAAAAATAAGAAAGCGAAAGCTCAGGAGTAGAGGATCTCTGATACTTTTTATTCTTACACTTTTCCTGAACATTATTTGTTTGTATGCTTATCTCTCTTCCCGGACTGTCAGCAATTTGAGAGTTAGGGAGGGGTATTTAATTTTTGCCTACTCTGCAACAATTAACATAGTGATCTATGATAGTAGATGCTTCGTAAGTAAAAGTTGAATAAAGGAATGGATCTAGGATATAGAGTTCAGAAACCAGTATTCCGGTCTACCATTGCTTCTCTCTTTGCCCCTTGCTTTGATCAAAGCACTTTACTTATTGATGCTGAGGGGGAACAGTATTTGCCATCCCAAAATATGCCTTTTTTTGGATATTGTTTATTTTAAGCTAGTTATTTTTAAGAAACAAAAGACTCAAGAAGAGCCTTTTACCTCCCTCTTTACCTGCCTTAAGGAATTCAAATAGAAAAACCTTCTCTGGGAAGGGAGCTATTACCTTGGTGCTACATAAACTAAATGTGACAGACAGGGAGGAACCAAGCAAAGTCTTTATGTTAGACTCCCTTCTGAGTCTCATTGTTTCTGAGTGGCTGGCAAAAATTTGTTTACGAAATGTTTGCACTTTCTTATCTCCCTGTGGATTGCTTTCCTTCCTTTTGAAGTCCAAACCACTTTATCCTTAGCTCAAGATGGCATGCAAACCTCATCTATCTGGTTTGTCCTCTGGTCTCATACTCTTATGAAACCCTCATATATAAATACATAATTAAATTTGGTTATTTTTTTTCCCTTAGTCTGTCTCATGTTGATTTGATTATTAGACCAGCCAGAAGAACTTAGAAGGGTGGAGGACATTTTTTCCTGCCCCACAATGTCTTAGGTTTTTCTTGGAAACACTGGATGTGATGACCTTCAAGGTCTCTAAGAATTTGAAAATTTATTATTCTTTTTTATGAATGGCCTTAACACTGTAATTTAAAATCTGTGTTTAAAGACTACTTACATTTTTATCCTTTCTAGCTCTTACTGCAGTTTGTAATTATTTTGTGTCTTTACTTTTTAGAAATCTATTTTTACTGCAGACTGTAAGCTTTCAGAAGACAAGGACATGTCTGTCCTGTCCTGCGTTGTTTTCCAGTGTTAGAGAGATTTGTATGTGGAGACACGCAGTAAGCATTTGATGAAAAAATATATCTTGACAGTAACTTTATGGATGCTCTGGAGATCCAGTTCTTCTTCCAGACATTTCAGAAAAATATCTTTAAGTCAAAATCCGATAACTGAAATTTGCATACGGTCCTTGTCAGCTATTATGTAATATCACTTCTGTCTGCATATTCGGAATGGTTTTCTATTTCCTGTGATTTCAGTGCTTTTTCACTCCTTTAATTACCTCTTCAAAATTTCTTTCTTTCATGAGGCTTTTCTGAGTTAATCTCTTCTTCCAAGTCTCAGCAACTTAGTGTATGAGAGCTGTGGTTTATATAAGACTTTCTTTTTCTCTGAGTTAAACTGTAAATGATTTGGGGCAGAGTTTTGTGGCTTGATAAAACACACTATACATTTTAATGAGTCAGTTCTAAATGATTCACATCGACAAGCTGGCTTTCCCTTCAGTACATACAAGTGAAAAATTCAAGGCGTTAGCAAAATTTATTTTGGATTTTGCCAAATCCAACATTTTGAAATGCAATTTAAATATTTAACCAAATGTTTAACCAAATCCTAAACATCACTGCATTTATTTCTCTCTGGCTAGAAGTTGTCATTTGCCAAGAGACTAAGTCAAGTATTCTTCTAAAATATCAAATATCTTCTAAAGAATTTGCAGCCTTTAACAGTAGTCACTTACTTCCCTCTATGTATGTCCAAATTCCCAAGTATTCATTGTCATTATTCCAACTCGTTTAGCAAATGTATTCATCTATCTGCATTCTTTCCCTCCCTCTCTCCCTTCGTCCCTCCGTTTCTCTGTCTTCATCCTTTAATGCCAGGAGTGGCTAAGTGATTTAGACTGGAGGCTGATCCAATGGAATATGAAGTTGGAACAGATCTGACTCTTTCTGTATAATTACTGTATGTTTCAAAGGAGACACATGTGAAATACTTGCTATGGACTAGGCATTGTATCAGGTGCTTTATGTGTATTTTAATCCTCATAGCAATCCTCTGATGTGAGTTTTATTTTCCCATTTTACTGCAAAGGAAATTAATACTCTTTGAAGAATAAGCAAATTGTCCAGTTATAAAACTCATAAGTTTAGTGGCAACATGTGAAGTTAGGTCTGTCTGGCAACAAGCATCCTGCCTTCCTTGCATATCACATATCTGAGAACATAAGTAGCAGAAAACTGTTTGAATTAAGGCTTTGTTTAAGGTCGATGATGTCAGAGATTTCTCATGATCTCAGCTATGTCTTTTTTAGTTTGAAAAAGACTAATATTTCATTAATATGAAAATGAGAGTATTTATAAAGATATTGAATAAGAGAATAAGGATTCCAAAGGATTTTGATGGCATCAAGGAAAACTAAAATTGAAAGGGTAGAATTTAGTAGGAGCGAATTATAGGTACTGTGTGCAGGTCCCTCAGAATAATTACACAAGGGCAGAGTTGTTCAGATGTGGCTTGGCAGCAGTTTTTATGGGAAGCTAATGGCATTTTATCATGGTAGATGCAACATAAGTAGTGATGCAACCAGGCTACTCTGGCTTCATTAGAGATACAACAGTAGCTAGAATTAGGGTGGTGAAAAGTCTCAGTTTCTTTTGTTCTATTTTCTGGTCAGATTGCATTGGAAATAGTGTGATTTAGGCAGAATTTAAAGAGTTATGTGGACATAATGAAGTAAACTTAGATTGAGAGGTTCACAAAGGTGGGTAGTGTGTCCTACCGGCGTTCCTGGAACATAATAGTTATTAGTCAATGTTCTCCATAAAAACAGAACCGAATGTATATATCTCTGTCTGTCTGTGAATCAATCTCTTTCTATCACGCACGCACAAACACTAATGTTTATTTTAACAAATTGATGACTGTAGAGGCTTGAGAAGAACGAAATCTTCAGAACAGACCAGCATGCTGTACACTCAGGGAAGACTTGCAGTTCAAGTTTACTGAAAGAATTCTCTCTTTTTCGTGGGAGGTCAGTCTTTTTCTATTAAGGCCTCCTGTTGATTGGATGAAGCCTTCTCACATTATGAAGAGTAATCTGCTTTACTAAAAGACTACAGATTTACATGCTAATCTCACTTAAAAAATATCTTCATAGAAATATCTAGAACACTCTTCAACTAAATATCTGGGTACTGTGGCTTAGTCATATTATATTAACATAGAATATTAACTATCACACGGATATCACTAAATATTTCTTGAGTGAATTAATTTAAAAAATGAAGTACAGAGTTGCAGGAGATGGGTATGTCTAGCTGAAGAAAAGAAGACTCACAAAGAAAATAATTGCTATCCTTAAATATTTGAAGAGTTTGGGGATAGATATGAGGTACGAGTGAGGTCAGGAAATAAGTCTTGAGGCAGAAAAACAAGAGGATAGATAGAAAGTTTTTATATGGAACAGTTGGACCCCTCTTTCTATTCCTTTGCACAACATCATCAACTAGGCAGCCAGTTTCCAGATAGATCAATATATTCTTTTCTAAAAGAACTGAATGACTCTAAAAAAGACCTTCAGATACTGATATCTGGAAGCCCTCCAATGCAAGGTGACCTCTCAGCCCAGTCACCCCAAAGTGAAGCCCTTGTATCAACAATTCCCCTCATGGTCACAAAGTATCTAGTCAGCATTATAGTGTTTCGTATTTAAAAATAAGTAGGTTGGCAAAGATAATTTATCTAACATTTAAACAGTGCTAAGTGATTTACTTGTGTATTGTAATACTAATGTATTATTGCATTTAGTCTTCACACCAGCCCTATGTCATAGGTACTAGAAACATCATCTCCATTTTCCAGATGTGGAAACTGAAGCACAGTTTAAGAAACTGGCCTAAGGTCATGTAGTTTGTGTGTGAACATATTTGTTTATTATCTTCTTCCTTAAATCACCTTTCAATGAAAAAAAAAAGAAATAGAAAAACAAAAATAAATGAATGGTGATGCTAGAAATCAAGGAGAATGGCTTAAGGAGACCATAATTCCCTTATCTGTAAAATGACAGGCTTATAATAGGTAATCACTACTTTTTCTGCTTTCTAAACTTCTATTCATTATATAGGCTAAATTACAAGTTTAGATCTTCTTGTGGTACTTTATTTCATAGAAGAGCCCTGGGGAAGCAAGTACTAGTATCATGCCTTTAACAATTTTTTGATAATTTACTCTTAACACAGTACTATCTACATTTTTGGGAAAAGTTATTGGAATAAGGGGTGATGGTGTTAAATACTAAGAAAATAATCAACAATAAACCAGAATATGAGCCACTTAAATTACTTAACTGCTTAACAGAATATCCACAAACAAATTAATGCAGCTAACCTTAATAGTGTACATCTTGCCTAGAATATGAAGAAAATTGAATAATGGGAAAATATGCAAGGAACAGTGGGAACAAGTGACTTCTGGTAGAAATAAGGAAGAGTAGGTAAGCAAAAAACTCCAAAAAAACAAAAACAAAAAACAAACACTCCTGTAAGTTCTATATGTTTGACAAATGTATGCTAGGTGCTTCTGTAATAGAGCCATAAAGTATTCTAGTATATGGTCGTTTCATTTAAAGTATTTGTATTTTTTGGTTGGGAAGACCAGGCACAAAGTTAGGCAAAATGGCTTCAGCTCCACATTAAGCGTATGTAGATTGCCAGCAATAGAAACCAACTCTAGTTAAGGAAGCAGAAAAGGAATTTATTAGGAAGTTACTGGGTATTTCAGGGAATTAAGGAAAGGGCTGGAGAACAGCCTCAGGAATCTGAATAGCAGGGTCTTCTCAATAGTCTGTGGCAAAGTTCCATCCAGTTCTGGGAGTTAATCTTCTCATTCTTAAGCCACTCTACTTTAGATCTAAATTTCGGCACAGCTTGTATTATTACTCATCCCTATTTAGGAAGAAAGAAGGGCATGTTGATTTATAGTCCCATCAAGAATGCACGCAATAGAGAAGAGGGAGTTCTCTGGAATGAAATGAGGGCACAGTTAACCAAAAGAAGGAAGAAGTGAATTCTAAGCATCCAGATCCCCATAAATGTTCACTATGAGCAGTCCAAGTTGACACGTAGTTCTAAGTAAAAGACCTTCTAATTTAGATTTGAATAGAGACCAAAACATACTTTTTTTTGGATTTTTTTCTAAGCTAGTTTCTGCCTACTTTTTTGAGCTTCCACTGAATAACTAGATGAGTTCATGAGTCTGTTTTATGTCAGGCTTTTTTCCTCTGCTTTTTCTTTCAGAGTACAGTTATGTGTAAATAAATTCCCCAAAACTATGACTTTCAGCTTTCACTCGGATTCTAAGCATTCATAGCTGCCAGAATTTCCTCACTGCTCTTTTCCACTGTGTCCAGGATGTCCTGGCATTGCCTGCTTCTGGAATTAAGACAGACTGGTGGACTTCTTCAAACGCCATAAGAATAACCCATTTTTTCCCTGAGGTAATTTTATATATACAGACTTGAATTCAGGGCAGCTTTGAGTTCAGGATGTTAAAATATCAGTGGAGTAAATTAGAAACATAGCACTAGTTAGCTCAGTTTTCCATAATGTGGCATAATCTAAATATGTCCCTTTCCCACTAAAGTAGACAGTATTTCAGAGTGGAAAAAAAATATTATAATTGGGCAGTGCTCTTCCATCATGAAGTAAGATTTGAACCTTATTTAAAGAATATAGACTTGAAGAGGAAACCAAATTATTTGCCCATCTAAGACACTCATAGACCTATCTGGCTCTGTCAGTCAGTTTCTCAAGCTGTCTAACCTCTTGTTAACACTCATGCTCCTTGCCTGAAACCATCTGGGGCACAGTGTGATAGTGTGAGAGAATGGAAAAATCACTGGGCAACGGATCAAGAGGCATAAGTTGTGGGCTTTGCCTTAGTTGTCTCTGAAAATTTCAAATTTGAAGAAAAGAAGTGGAAGAAAGCTGCAGTTACTCTCTGTCTACAGTAAGTCAGGATCTAGGCAGGTTAGAGCTAACACGTTAGTATCTTCAGTGTATTCTGCTTTGGGAAGCTAATGATGGTATCTAAGGATGGAGACTTTCCTCTATGCAGGACACTGTGTTAGGCTTTTTGAAATATATCATTTAAATCTCCTGGCAACTCTCCAAGGCAGATGATGTTCTTCTCCTTTCACATGTCAGGAAACTGTCTCTCAGAACTTTCCCAAAGTCAAACAGCTAGTAATTGCAAAGTTTAAATTTTGCCCTCTAGTCCTATCTAACTCCAAAGCTTACACTTCCTCTTTCTCCAAGAAGCTTGGGATCTGAATAAGATCTGTTGTTCATCTTTATATCCTACTGCCTTGCTCATTGTCTATCACAGAGTAAGCTAGGAGGGAAGATTAATAGAGGAAGCAATGTGAACAATGGCACAAGGTATGAAAGCTCAGGTCCATTCCATTTAATAATATATAGTCCAGTGGTTTGAACAGGGAGTGTGTATAAAGGAGATCGTGTGATGTCATTTGGAAAGTTAGATGGAGGTGGGATCAAGAAACCCTTTGATGATGAAGTCAAAGGATTTTCAGTGTTTTCAGTAGTCATTGTGAAATCTGTGAAGATTTTTGAGCATTGGAGTGGCAGGATTACAGTTGTACTGAAGTACTATTAACCTGATAGTAGTGGATAGAATGAATTAGGAGTATAGAGATTAAAGGTGAGGAGACCAGTTCGATGTTTGCAACAAATTAAGTGAGAGGTCTTGAGAATCCAAACTTTTGGATTGATTAGAGTGGAAACTGGAGGAGAGAGAATATACATTCCATAGATCTTTTGCTATTAGACTTTATATAATTTAGCAATACCTTGATATGATGGCAGGGGGAGAGGGAAACTTAATCATCACTTTGAAATTTAAAGCTTAAAGGATTGGAAAAATGTCAGCCACAGGGAAAAAGTCAAGGTATGGAACTTTTTTTCCAGGTTAAGAGAAAATGAGTCTGTTTTTTGGGGATGTTGAGTTAGGTGTGCAAAGATCATTGGCAGGGCTTGGAAATGCATGATTGGATTTTGGTGAGAAGTCAAAGATGGATATAGAAATTTGAGAGGCACCCACATAGAAAACCAGCAAAAAAAAAAAAAAAAAAAAATCACTAGCAGTCAGCCTATATATGAATGAATGGTATAGCTCACATGAAATATGATGTTACATGTTAGTTCCTAACAAGGTTTGCCTCTCCATTCCTCATGACTGCTGGGTCTAGGGATTGAGAAATCTGTACCATTCTGTCCTTTTCATCTGGTCTAGAAATATTGGGTGAGCTTTCTGGAGACATTTGTTAAGAATTGATAACTGGATCCGAGGGAGTTGAATCCTATTTTTCCTTCTCCACATCAGCTTTTCCACCTTTTTACATTGTCTCTCACTCTCTTCCTCCTCTACTGGATTCTGTAGTTCTCAGACTTATTGCTGCAGTAAAGATTTTTGGTGGTATGGTGTAAGAAAAAAATAGAATGGATTGTAGCATTTGGATGTTGAGTGGGAGATGAAAGCAGTGCATGAGACTAATTTGTGATTCTGTATTAAAGATCCTAGCATTTCCCTACTTGACTGGTACTTTACATCTTTGATAACTGAATAGCATTCATAGTATTTTTAGCTGCATTAAGCAAGGCATATGAATAAGCTGGACCAGTCAACATCATAGAAGATATGAGACAATCTGAAAATATTTACCTAGGCACAGTAATAGCACTCTTGTTTAGGTGACTGTTAGACAAAAATAAAAAAATTTATAGCATAGGAGCTGGGTTCTTTAGCTGTCTTAAGTCCACCTTTGTGCTTTTTCTTATTGTTGATATTACATAAATAACGCAGATGTCTTGCTTTAAATGTTACATTAGAAAAAAATTCAGTGCTGATTTTGGCTATTGGAGAGCCTTTCATGTTTTTCCATTCTGAAACTTGCTCTGTGCTTTCATTTTTTTTAAAATAATTCTTTTACAAATACAATCTTGAAATGCTTTGTTTCCTTTTTTAAGCATAAGAGCATGCTCATTGGAAGCATATTGTATGTGAAGATTGTCACTTGTTCAATTTTGTGCACTGATGGTGAGCAGAAAATCTTTTTAGCCTCCTTCTTTGTAAAAATTATTTATACGACAGCACTCTAAAAATTCAGTTTTAACAGTAAAATTACTTGTAGAGCTAGTACAATGAAGAATAAGAGAAAACCTACTATGTTAAGAATGAATAATACATTTATTTTAATCTTTGGCTCCACTCCCCCACCAGCTTTCTCTTCGGCTACTAAAAGGAATGCAGTAAAAATCCCCAAAAGTGTTAATTTTTTTTCTGGAGCTGATCCAGTAACATGTCAAAAGAATTTTGAAAAGAACATTTACTTATGTATAACAGCTTTTGAATACATAATGGGACATATTAGTATGCTTTTAAAAGGAGCATGGATAGAGCTTGAAGACCCTAAAAAAGTGTGTGAACTCCTGTATTATTGTTCATGATTAAACCAAAATTGCTTGTATGTGAACAGATTTAATTGTTTACAGAATCTGCATAACACTATCAACAGAATGGAATTGATGAGGGAGGGAGGCATATGAGTTTTTAGCCTGATTATGATTCATAGATGTTCCTTTAATAAATAGCTTTCCCTAAATATAATCTGAAAAAAAAATAGCAATGAAAACAACTACTTATGGACAACTAAAAATAATTCTATGGATTCTGTGTTTTTAATTGCAGGTTAATCTGAATCAGGAGGGTATCAAGACTCTGGAAAATAAATAAGGTGTCTATATATATTCCTTAGGAGACTCAGTGACAGGGTAAATAGATAGCTCTTTTTAAAGAAATTGCCCTTCTTAACAATTTGATTTACTATTCAAAAATTTTTTTTAAAAACATTGATTTTTTTTAAAGTGATTATATAAAAAGAATTGAAAAGATATAGCTATCTATCTTTTTTTTTTTTTTTTTTTTTTTTTTTTGTTAGGGGTTTACTGCAGCTACAGAGTTGAGTTTATCATACTTTAGAGTTCATGGTACGATCAACATCACTCTCCTCTTTTAAAATTTTATTTGTTGTTATTTTGCCCTTTATAACTAAATACCCACTTTTGTTCCCAAGTTCTCTTACAGGTTTTCATTCTACCATGGTTGAATATGTATGAATCTTTAACAATATATGGACTTGTATTGTTTAGGTATGTGCCTAACTGTGAGGGAGTCTGATTGCTGTACTAATCTCTAGTTTCGCACACTTAGAAATCATTCTCCATGTGTCTCCCAGAGGGATCTTTCTAAAATATAAATCTGATCATGTCAGTCAACTTAAGATTCTTGAGAGATTTTCCCATTCATAAGGAGACTCTCCATCATTTAAATCACTGTCTGCTCCTCCCAACCATCTCATATCAAACTCCTCACCTTCCTTACTAAATTTTTGCTGAACAGCTTCCACCCTTTTATGAAGTCTTTCCTTTGTTTGTATCACCTGTTAGCAACCTTATACTTCCCTCTACCCTACCTGAAAAATACTGTAGTTGTTGTCGTTGTTGTTGTTTTTGTCTTTAGGACACAATCCAAGCACTCCTCTCCTTTATATGAAGCCTGCTCCAGGCTTCTATAGACTGATTTGGCCTGTCTTTTGACTTGTATCTTCATTGTATTTTAGATAGAATTTTATCATAACATCTACAATAAATTTTTTTGGTTTCCATGTTTTTTGGTTTCCTTGTCTACACTCCTAACTCCAAAGAAAAAGGGAAACTCTCTTAGTCAACTTTTTAACTCAAGTAAAGTTTCCAAAGTTTCAATAAATATTAATCTTTGGCATTGGGAATAAGACATCATAATTCCTAGGAATTTTGAGAAATTCCTGAAATCATAAGTAGTTCTTAAAAATACTTTCAACAGTCTTTATAGGCTATGTTTATCATTATGAATATCTAAAATTTTTTTTACTATATGATAAATATTAAGTTTAGTAGTATTTATTCAAACAATAGAAAGCACCAGTGAATAGTTTATTAGGTAAGTATTCGAATTACATAACATTTAGACTTCCTTGAAAAGCTACCAGCATCGCACAGATTCATGTGTCAAAATTGCCAACGTAAGCACTCATTTGGCTTCCAAAGCCTTATTCTTGAAACATCACTCATAGGAGTTGTATAAAGTGTATTATGTATATCAGTGTGTGAATATTTAATTTGCAAAAGTAATTCATTCTTAGCATCAGACAAGGCCTTGAACATACACTTATAGCTTGACAATAGCTACAAACAAGAGTGACTGATTAAATTCTGATGACTTTATTCCTGTGTTTTGCACCCTGGTTCCTGGAAATGTTGACCTTCACCTTTCAATCTACATGTTATGTCAGCACTTCCTGCCCTTCCTTCCAACTCAACATCAGTATAGTCTCTTGAAGTACCAATGTCTCCATGTTGTTAAGCTTTAATACTCATTGAAGAATTATAATATTTTTTCTGTTTCTGATTTTTCCTATTTCTTAACTAATTTTTCCTAGGACTTGGAATTTAGAAAAAGATAAATTTTCTGAGAAATGCTGGAAATTAATTCTTGTATGGAAATAACTCCTAATATCTACATTTTAGACATTCAGTGAAATATTTTGAAATACTTTTTAAGTGAATGTTCTTTTGTAGCCTCAGAGCATCTGAAATAGGATCTGGTACACTGAGATATTTTAAATACTTTCAGGATTGAATCTGTGGTTCTTTGGAATCCGTGTCATGATAAAGTAGGCCATCAGAGTTTAGATTTTGTCATTAACACCAGAAATGCCAGGTTAGTTTACATTATTTTGGTGGCTTGGAAGCAGGTAATCTTAATTTAGCTAAAACCTATGAGAAACCCTATAAGATGGCTGAAATTCATCAGACTCCTTGTTATATACTTTCATAGCACTCTATGCCTACCTTTTATAGTTTTTGTACCTATGGACATTAACTACTTGTACTATTTACTTAACATTTTTATTCTTGACTAAGTTCCCTGAGGGCAGGGATTATTTCTATTATATTCAAAGGTGTGATTCCAGAAGGTACTAGTTAACCACACAGTACAAGCATGTGATGGGCAGCTTAGTGAGCATTTATTGTATACATAAGTGAATGAAGAAGATAGCAATCTGAATGAACCAGAGTACTACAGACTAGCTTTACCTGAAGTCTCTGAGGGATTCTGAAGAACATATTTTGAAAATCACTACTGTATTCCTTGACACAGACTGCATGGTTAATCATGTCACATGGTATTGTAAAAAATTTTCTATCTATATGACTGGTAGTGAAATGTTATTATCCCAACTGTATGCCTGTTAGTTAGCCTGCATGGATTAGCAAAATCATCTTTCATTATTAAGAGATAGTATATTATTAATATTGTTATTATTGCTCCTATTATTAACTTCCTTGTGACCCCTTTACAAAGGGCATTCCATCTCTTTCAAAATACTACATATTTTGCTTAATTAACCCCAAGAATAAATTTTAAAGATAAAAAAAAAAATTCCTCAAATTTTTAGTATCTCCTCATTGATTAATATGACTAGATTCATGAAATGGAATAGTAGATTTATTACTACTTAGGATGTTTTACCTATGTTCTAGTTTCATTGTGGTGATAAGGTGGGGGTAGCATGAGTACAGAAGAGTTGAGCTGGAGAGAATGGTAGTATGGGGCAGAAGAGGGCATCTAATCTTCCAAATAAATATTTTAAATAAAAATTCTCTGAACATGTTATGATTAGGACTTTCCTCAAATTGTTTTCAATATTTCTGCCATAGAAGACCAAACCAACAAACCAACATGTATTTTGATGATTTCCAAGGTTTCAAATGGTCAGAATCAAAAAACCTGGTCCAGTTCCACACAGGGCTAGTTTCTGGAGCTGGAAAATAAGGAGTTGGAGAGTGGCTACCCAGTCAGAATGTTTGGTCATTGTCAAGTCATAGAGAACTAAAGCTATGCTTAGCGTGAACACATAGATATCTCCCATTAGTGTGGATTTATATGGATAGTCAAACAAAAAGGAAATTGAAAGGAGGAGCATATTATTGAATTTCTCTTGTACTCTTTCATTTTCATTATATTAATTCTTGAAATTTTATCAGTTGATTTTCGGGGAACTTGGACTAGTGTTTATATTTATGGCTGATTTAGAGTATATTAAACTAGCCGAGAATTTTTCTTATATGTCTTTGTCAGAAGCAAACAAAGCTATCAGTTTTAAACTTGACATTAACACAGCCTTTGCTGAAAAAGAGCTATCAAGTAAATTTAATCTATTCATACAAAATTTACTCTATCCCTTGAGTCACTTAACATAATTGGAGTATTTCTGCTTGGGATCATAAATGCTACCAACTATTTTGTAGTAATATAAAAGGAAGAAAAAAGTAGCTATCTTGTATTTATAAAAACCTGGAATTATTTATGCATTCTGTGTATTGAAAATTCAAGTTAGGTGAATTTGGTTTATTTTGAAGTTACACATATAAAATAAAGTCTACAGCAAAAAGATGGAACTTTCAGCTAACTAGGAGATTTAAGATGTTAGGGAAAAGAGTCTATAAAAATAAGTAATTCAGAGACAATAAGTGGACATTTTGATGATGAAAAATAAATCAGTGATTAAAATACAGTTGCTTCGGAAGGCAGGAGAAAAATACAGAGAAATAGAAATGAGAGAAAAAAGATGTATGTGATATACCCAGGGGATGTAACATTTTAGTCATAGATGTTCTAGAAAGGGAAAATAAATCAGTAGAGGAAACAGTAATAAAAACAAAATAAATAACATTTCCCTGAGATGAAGACAAATTTAAATCTTTCAATTGAAAATGAAGAGAAAATGGTAACCAAAACTGTTGAGGAAGAAATGAGACTGTTCTTAGATATATTCCAGTGAGATTTCTGAATTCCATGGACAAAGACCATTTTACAGGATTCTAGACTGAAAAAGCAGGTACTATTTGAAAGGGGAGATAATCAAATTGACCCTGGTTTTCTTGTCTGTGTGGATGCTAGAAGATAGTGGAGCACTGTATTCAGAATTCCAAGGAAAAAAATTCCGACTCTATTGTATGTATTCAATTTATAGATGTGTAGCTAGCTATTTCTTGTGGCACCAAGACAGGTATTTCAGATAATTTCTCAAGGAAGTCCTCTTGTCAAATGAAGTTGAATCAGAATCAATATCTCAAGTAAAAGAAAGATTAATGTAACTGAAATGACTGAAAACTCTTATGTCATGAAGTGTAAACACAAAACAATCATATTTTTCCAGTTTCTACTAACACTATATTCTATAGAAATTCCTTTTCTTGCTGAATAGCACACTTCCTAATGACATCTAAATCTAATTCCAAATTTTTCACTTTCTAGTATTAAAATGGTCATACTTTAGCTATTAAGACTTATTCCTGCTTGTTTTAATAAACCCACAAAGAAGTACATGCATAAGTTAAAACATTAAATTTTCAGTTATTATAGTTATGTAGCCAGAATTCAAATCAAGAAATAGAATATTAGCTGCATAGTAAATATACTAGTTTATTCCTTCTACTATTGTTGGACAAAAATAGAATATTAGCTGCATAGTAAATATACTAGGTTGTTCTACTATTGTTGAACAGTATTTGGCTATTGTGAATAGTGTATTTCTTGCTCGTACATGTCTTTTGGTTAACATAGTTAAGAATTCCTGCTGGTCATAGGGTATGCATATGATTTAATAAACATATGAAGTTTTAATAAATATTGCTAAGTAACTTTTCAGTATTTTTACTAGTTTACATTTCCACTAGCAGTATATGATTTTCTGGTTGCTTCATAGCTCTGCTAACACTTGTTATTGTCTTTTTTTCATTTTCATCATCCTGGTAGATATGTAGTAGTATTTCATTGTGGTGTTAATCTGCATTTTTCTTGATGACTAATGAAGTTGAGCAGCTATATGTGTGCATCTGTGTGTGTGTATGTGTACGTACATATATACATATATATTTATTTGACTATTCTTTTTTCTGAAATACTTGTTCAAATATTTGATCATTTTGTATTGAGTTGTATGCCTTAAAAACTTTTTTAAAAAATTGATTTGTAGGAGTTCTTTATGAGTTCTGGTTACACGTGCCTCATCAGATACACACACACACACACACACACACACACACACACACACGCACACCGGCACAGTCTTTTATGTTTTGTATTTTTTTTTTTTGTCTTAATGTTGTTTATTGATGAAAAACAGTTCTTTTGCTGCTGTCCACTTGATCCAATTTTTCCTTCATGGTGTTTTTTTTGTATGTTAAATTTTTGTCTGTTTGAAGGTCATGAATGTATTCTATTATATTTTCTTCTAAAGGTTTTATTGTTTTACTTTTCACATTTATATCTGTAATCCATCTAGAATTTATTTTTATATATGGCTCAGTGCAGGGGTTGAGATTCATTTTTTCATGTGGATGTCAAATCGACTCAGCATTATTTAATAAAAAGACCATCCTTGCCCCATTGTACTTCCATGCCACCTTTGTCATAAATCAAGGAACCATATAGATTGGGATCTATTTCTGGGCTCTGTTCCCTTCCATTGATCTATTTATGTATACTTGGGTCAATATTTTACTGTGTGAACTATGCTGTTTTACATTGTCTTGATGTAAATCTTCCAGCTTTTTTTGTTCTGTTCATTTGAAAACTTCGTTCTCATGTTTCACTTAAAAGTAGATTCTCCCTTTGCATAAGCAGTTTGGTGTGGATGGGAATACATAAACTGCTCAAACATGCTCATTGTCTTGCTTCTTATTTCCTCCTCCTCTGACTCTGCTCCTCCACCTGCAGGGAAGAGGATGAAGGGCAAAAAATAAAATAAAATAAAATAAAATAACAAAAAAAGTCTTTTCATATGATGAGACAACCCTGGGCAATGTTTCTGACCCTTTTCTCCTTGTTCTTACTCCTAAACTGGTTTGTCAATAGCCTCCCACAGGTAGATCCTGTCACACCCAGCAGGTAGCCTCAGGTTATGTTCCTCTAATGCTTGTTTACTTCCTGCTGCATTGTTGATGGCTACCCTGTGGCTCCCAATCTCATCCATTTGCTGCTCCAATTCAGATCCCCTGGGTCTGGACAGAATCCATATTCCATACCTGTCAGAAAATATGCTTTCTGACAAGGAATAGTTTGCCATTTTGGTCTAATGTTTAGCCATTCCTTTTCCTCCACTTTCATTCTGCCTCAGCTCCAGATGTTCCGGGGTAAGTCAGATATCTGTCCATGGATAGCATTTGTAAGTTGGTCTTTCATGCAGACACTCCCCAGCTTGTTCTTGGTCCCCTCTTTCTCAGGGCCTTTGGGAAGGAAAACAATTGAGCTTTTTGTCCTTTACACCTATGGGAGGGGAGAAAGCAGATAGCCTCTCAACACAAAGATTGCATTCCCCAAAATGTGACCACATCCTGCTCAAAATTCTTCTTTCATATCTCTCAAATTTAAAGACCCCTCAAAGCTCTGGGACAAGAGAACCTTATTCCAATACCTAGGCCTTTAATGAACATGGCTATCTTTATTGCAATCTCCATGACTTTAGGTTACCTCAAGGCAGCAAAGGATACCAACCATTTTGCATATAATTTTGTTAAATATGTAAGAAACCATGGTAAGCAATGAGACTAGTAAAACCTAAATCACTTTCAATGATATGGTTGTAAAATATAACTTAATTATTAAGAAATGTTCCTGAAATAAAAGTTGTAAAGAGGAAACAATAATATAGCATTAAAATTCTATTCTGTTGCTCAAGGTTTTGGGGTGAAAGTGAGAAAAGAAATACACGAATTATACTTTGTTAAGGATGAACATAGTTATAATTTAATTCTTGACATCAATAAGAAATACAGGTTTAATGAATCTGCAGAAAGTAAGAACAAATATAATAGAAAAAAATGTTAAGGAAAAATAACTAGAGAGGGATAAAGAAGTGAAGGAAACTTGATCAGGAAAACAGAAGGGATAGAGAAGACAAAAAGAGAAAAGCACAGGAAAATGATAATAAAGACTCTACATAAAATTAAGGAATAATAATAAATGTGAACACATTGAAAGACAAAGCTTCACAGGTTATAAAACAAAAAAACAGTCAACTGCAGCTATGGCTGTTTTCAAGAGATATAGCTAAGAGAAAATGACAAAAATTGAATGAAAATGAATGGATAGTCATGTCAATGAAATGTAAACATAATAAGAGAAAGCTGAGGTAGCAATATTAATAACTGATGAAACATATTAAAGATGAAGAGCATTATATGAAATTAAGCTGAATTTTTCGGTAATAATGTATTATCCATACAGATGATGCATCAATCTTTTGCTTCATGTAACAACAAAACGTGAAGTAAATTTAGAAGTACAAAGAAAATTTGATGACAATTCAGTCACAATGACATATGGTGTATGGTGACATTTCTCAGAATTGGATGATGAACTAGATAAACCAAATAGAGTTATAGGTGGTGTAGATTATGCAGTTAATAAGCTTGAAAAATATACATCTCACCTTTAAAAACAGAATACAGTGTTCAGTGCTCATGTAACATAAGAAAACCACATACTAGTTTTCAAAAGAAATTATTTGAAATCTTTTGAAGTTAAATATTCTCTGACTACAATGTGGTAAAACTAGAAATTGATCATTAAGAGAGAACAGATCTAAGCACTTACAAATTTATAAACAAGCATTAATTTTGGGTTAAAAAGGATATCAAAACTGAATTACAGATTGTATATGTAATAATCGAAATGAAAATATGACTTGTCAAAACCTAAATGATGTGGACAACATCATACTCAGTAGAAATGTAATAGCCTATAATGCTTTTACTTTAAATAAGAAAGAATAAAATTAAATGAGTTAAGCATTAAACTCAGTGAGTTAGAAAAAATAATATGATATAATAAATAGTTGAATGACTAAATTCTTATAATTAAAAACAGAAAGCAATAAATTAGTAAACAAATAAGTGAATAAATAACACATCTAATAGGTATTTGATAAAAATAAAGTTAAGCAAATCTTCAAATATGCTAATAAAATAGACATGCCTAGGCAAACCAAGAAGAGAAAAATAATATGGAACATTAAAAATGAAAATGGTAATAGGACTGTAAATACAGAAGATAATAATAAATATAAAAATATGTACAATTTTTATTTAATGGATTAGAAAACCTAACTGGAAATAATTAACTTTCTAGAAAAAAATGTAAATTGTGGAATTGATGGAAGACAACATTGACTTTATTAATAGATCGATATTCATAGAAAAAATAAAAAAGGAAGTTTAAATGATTTACTCCACAAAAGTACAAGTCCACAAAAGATGATTTAACATGTTTATTCTTTCAAATATTTAAGTAATTGATAATTTTGCTGTTAGTTGATTTATTCTGGAGATTATAAAAAGGCAGAAAACTCTGATACTGAAACTGAAATAAAAGACAAGAAAATGGGAAATTTATTTTACCAATATAAATATGGTGCAGAATTCCAAAATTCAAATAGCAATCCAAGATTATATTAAAAAATATACATCATAGACAGATTTACTTCCAGAAATGTAAAGATGGTTCTCATTAGGAATTAAATATATTAATGTATTTAAAGGGAAAACCCATATCATCCGAATTATAGCCTAAATAAATTTAACAAACTATAAGAGCATTCTGGATTACTCTTCCTACAGAAACGATGATTACGATGTGTCAGGCACTGTGCTTGCACTTTATATGGACTATCTAATGTAATCCTCATAAAACCCTATGAAGTAGTTATTACTGGTGCGTTCATTTTATAGATGAGAAAACTGAGGCACAGAGTGTTTGAGTAATTTTCCCAAGATCTTGCAGTTAGAGATGGAACCAGCATTTGAACTTAACGCTGTTTGAATCCTGAGTCTGTGCTTTTGTTCCATTATGCTCTTCTGCCTCTTTTTATTACTGAAGGAATAAAAACATACTTAATATGGTGAAAAGGTATTCATGAGAATCCAACAGCAAACATCATGCTAAATCATGAAATCCTATCAGGCATTTCATCAAATTCATAAATAAGACAAGAATTATCCCCTCATTATTTTATTGGTTCTAGCCAATGCAGTTGGATAAGAAAAAAAATCCATGATGAGGTCAGGTGATTAGCAATTTAATTCTATCTACAATCTCAATTTCCCTTGCCATGCAACATATCATATTCACAGATTCCAGGGTTTAAGATGAGAATATATTTAGGATACCATTATTCAGCCTACCACAGTACCCTTGGAAATGATGTTACTAAGAAGACAATATGAAGATAAGAACAGTTGCCACCAAAATCAGTGTTTGCATAATAATGAGAAAGCAATCTGCCTGTCTGTTGATTCATTTTTCAGGAACTATATTCAGATAGAGAAGAAGAAAAGATGAGTACTGGGAGGAGTATATTTTGCTCTTTCAGCACTAGTGATGAAGGGAACTAGTGCTAAAAGTTGAAATAAACGCTCTAGTTTAACTCTCATGTTTTCTTAACTCTGTGGTTCTCTGCATGGTTACAAATTCCTTCTCAAATTCTAAAATCCTATGCCTTGAGGCATATACTACATATATAGTAGTGAAATCATAAGTTATGTGATTATAACTCAAGGACTTATTTCTACTTACAGTTAACTACTTCTGGTTTGCTGGGTGAATACGTGTTATTGAGGGTTGCATCTAACAATTCAAGGTGCATATTATTCATCAGAAAATGTTTGGTTAGTACATTTTGGCTATGGTTCTCCCTGATGTGCTTGCTTATGTAAAATTGTGCATTACAGTCTCTGATGTAACTATTACATTAGGTCTGTTATATTTATTTTCTCAAAAGGTATGAGATTTGTTAAATTTTCAGTGACTCAGTCAAATGGGAATTTATTTACTAAAGGCCAATGTTTTTATTTATTTTTAGAAAGCATTTTAAATGATCAGAGTTAACCTTAAGTTTTCTCTTTTTCCCTGGAAATAATTATATAGGACCTGCTTTGTGCCATGCAACAGAGTAGCCACTGTCCAAAGGAGGCTATAAAGTACTTAAAATATGATGTCTGAATTGCAGTGTGCTATAAGTGTAAAATAAACACTGATTTTGAAAACAGTACAAAAAGGGATGTAAAACTACCTCAAAAATTTTTGTATTGGTTATGTGTTGAAATGATGATATTTTGGATATACTAGGTTAAATAAAATATATTAAAACTAATTTCTCTTTTTTTAAAAAAAAAAACTTTTTAATGTGGCTAATAGAAAATTTAAACTTACATATATAGCTCACATTATTCTAGGCCCATTTGGCCCATATGAGACACTTCCAGCCCAGGATAATAAAATTATAAAATCACTCTAGAAGATGAGACCTTAACTTACAGTACTCAATAGCATGTGCACATCTGTCTAGTTCATTCAAAAATGGAAACCAACTATTAAGATACAAATTTTAAAAGATGAGGGACTTTGTTTTGCATTGCCTGAAATCATCTGATATGTCAGAAGATGATTCTTATATATTCTGACCCTGCCTGAGGCATTCGATGTATCTTCTGTATGAGTTTCCATATCTGGAGCCATGGAGTGATCTCAGATGTCAAGAATCAGGTAAGAATAAAGAAAAGCTGAAACACTCTTATGTTGCTTCTGTTGGATATTTCCATTGGTTGGTAGAGGGTATGACGATGATCAGTTTGTGGAGTAGCTGTGCCTGTCTTGTTTGCTCTGTGTGTGAATATTGCCCCAGGAAATTCAGGCTTACAGTTTATTTGGGAATAATCTTCTGTAATATGTGAAAGCTCAGAGAATAAAACATTCTGACTGATGAACATCCTGGTTTTTTGAAAGTTCTGTGGAAAACCGATTTTGTTTTCATTTATTCTAAAATATTCTAATCCGATTTGTTATATTAATACAAATAGTGTAACAAAGGAAATTAAATCTTTGGTAATTGGAGATCTCAGATTGTCTGAAAGCATTCATTTTGGGCAAGAATTCTCACACATAGAATTTAAAATATTGACAAGTAAGTTTAGGAGATGAAATTGTATATTAGACTCGACCAAAGTTCTATAAATTGCCTTTTTTTTGAATAAATATGTAATGACCAGTTAAAACTTTTTCAAGGCATCCCTTAAAGGTACTTAGAAACTCTTGCATTTTATAAAACAGGCTTAAATTAGTAAAGGCTGCTTTTTTAAGTTTGAGGATTATCATTGAGAAATGAGCGGAGACAAGCACAAAAAGTTGGAATGAAGTAAAACATTAGCTAACAGATTGAGCTTTTAAACATGAAGTTTTAGTTTTTAAATTATGTTTTTAACTAGAAGGTTTGGGTCTGGCTTATTTATAATGTTTCAAATGTGTACGGATGTTCTATGGATACATGGATATGTACCTAGAGGCTCTGTCAATAGGTGCAGTCAAATGTATTTATACGCATGCTCAATTTCTATTCCAAACCTGCTTGTTTTAAAAAAAGATGTATCCACATTCATTCCGTTTGGGAAAGGAGACCTGCATTGGAGATTTTTATTCATGCTGTTATAATTAATTCCTTTCTTCTTTCTTTGTAATGGGGAATGGAGATGTTATCAGTAAAATGAAATCTATCAGCCCTGAATCTTATTTTAGTTATCAGTATCATCCCTTACTAAATATTTATGAGGTCTAATAACTTGCAGGAAAATTTAAAAATAATTTGAGTTTACAGTATTTTCTCATTTGTTTTCTGTCCTTTGCCGGAAGTATTCCTGAGCAACAGTGTTCTAGTCAGCCTTAACGGAAACGTGGCTTTCCCCAGAAGACACCAATGCCCTTGCAGTTCTCTCTAATGGAGATATTTCATCATCTATGCATTTCCTTCATGATAGAAACCTCAGTCATTCTTTTGCTCTTACCCTGTCATATGGATATCGTTTCCGCTAGGTTTTATTTCAGACATATCTATTTGAATTTCCTCCCCTCTTTATCTACCACTTTAGCTCCATTAGTTCAGATTTGTTTCTTCCCCAGACTGTTGAAACAGATTACTAACCTGACTCCCTGCTTGTTTGTTCACTGTTTCCCTTCCAGCTGTCACTGGGTTCTCATTCTAAAACACTGATCTGATCATGTCAGAATCACACTTAATATCTTTCTGATAACCCTCTAGTTCCAAATTGCCTACAGATAAAGAATAAGTTCCTTGACATGTTATAGGGTTCTTCATAAACTAGAGCAAATCTATGCTTTTCTTCCCTTACATTTTATTGTCTTTTTGTTTTTCTTGAGGAAATACATGATGATTTTGATTATTCAAATAATTCAGAGGTCAATAATATATTTTTGGATGCATTTTTTATGTTAATGCAAATCTTTCTCATCTGTGCAGTGGGAATAAGAATAGTATCTGTTTTATAGTTGTGTGGATATAAATGAGTTAATACATGTATGTGAACATTTAGGATATTGACACACAATATTCTGCAATTTACTTTTTATACTTGATATGTTTTGCTTAACTTTCATGGTCAGTACATATACATCAAACTTATTATTTTAATAGTTGCATAATATTCCATGGTGTAGATGAATCCT
>CM053503.1:13215879-13246650 GCA_028627145.1 Eidolon dupreanum
TGTTCCAGGGATAAACTGCATTTCATCATGATGTAGTATCCGTCTTATATATTGTTAGTTTCAACTTGCTAAATTTTTGTTGAGAATTTTTGTATCTATGTTAAGCGATATATTGATCTGTAGTTCTCTTTTATCATGTATCTTTATCTGTTCTCACAGAATGCTACTCTTATAGAATGTTAGGCAATGTTTATGCCTCTTCAGAATTTTGGAATGTTTTTTTAGAATTGCTATTATTTCATACTTACATGTCTGGCAGAACTTCCCATTGAAGCCATATGGGCCTGGAGGTGTTTTGTTTTGGTTTGTTTTGTTTTATGGGGAATGTTTTTAGCTACAGTTCAAATTCAATTTCTTTAATAGATGTGGGTGCTATTCAGGTTATCTCTTTCTTGTTGAGTGTTTGGTAGTTTGTATTTTTCAAGAAATTTGCCCATTTCATCTAAGTTTTCTAATTTATTGGAATAAAATTATTTCTGCTACTATCCATTTATTATCTTTAGAATATGTAGTGATATTTTCTCTTTCTTTCTGATATCAGTCTTTTTTTTTCCTGATCAACTTGGCTGTAGATTTATCAGTTTTATAGTTTTTTCTTTTTTAAGAATCAGTTTTGATTTGATTGATTTTTTTCTATTATTATCTTATTTTCTGTTTCATTGATTCTGTTCTTTTTTTAAAAAAAATTATTTTCTTTCTTTTGTTTACTTTGAACTTAATTCTATTCCTTAAAATGAAAGTTTTCTGTTTTTTAAGGTGAAAGGTAATCATTTGGGGCATTTCTAATATTGTCATTTTGATGCTATAAATTTTTCTTTAGATACTGCTTTAGTTGCATCCCAAAAGTTTCAGTGTGTTGTGTTTTATTTCCTTTCAGTTTAAAATACTCTCCAACTTCCTCTTTATATATCCTTTGACTTATGTGTTATTTAGTTATGATTATTTGTGAGCGTTCCAGATACCTTTCTGTTAATGGTTTCTAATTTAATTCCATTGGAGTCAGGGAACATATTTTGAATGATTTGAATCTTTTTAGATTTATTGAGATTTGTTTATGACCCAGAATATGGTATATTTTGGTAAATGTTCTGTGTTCACTTGAAAAGAATATGTATTATATTAATGCCAGTTAGGTCAAATTGATTGGTATTATTATTCAAGCCTTCCAAACCCATATTGATTTGCTGTTTACTTATTTCTATCAATTATTGAGAGAGGGGTGTCGAAATCTCCAAGTATAGATGAATAAGACTATTTCTCTTTTTTCTTCATGTGTTTTGAAATTCTGCTATTATATATATTATATGTATAAAGGATCATTAGGATTTTTATATCTTAATAAATTGGCCTCATTATCATTAAAAAATGATTTTCTCTATTTCTTGCTCTAAATATTCTTTGTCCTGAAATCTAGTTTGTCCAGTGTTAATACAGTTATTCAGCTTTCTTTTGATTAGTGTTAGTATGGATTTTCTGTCTTTTTACTTCTTATCTATTTATATCTTTTTTAAAATGGATTTCTTGTAGTGAGCATATAGCGGTTCTCTCTTTTTTTAATCAAGTCTGACAATTTTTTCTTTTTAACTAGGATGATTAGACCATTTAGTTAATATAATTATTGATATGATTGTGTTTACTCTCTACTTTCTACCTGTCTCATCTATTTTTTGTTCCCCTTTCAATTTTTTTTCTTTTGCCTTTTTTTTTTTTAATTTTTAAAAATGAGTTCATGGGTTATTTTAAATGAATACATTATATTTGTTTTAAAACTCTCACCTATGGCATAAAAATAACCCTCTGTTTTTGTTTATATAATTCAATACACATTTATTAAATAGCTATTGTATTGTTTAGAAAAAGGGTTTTGGAGTAGGTGAGTATTAATCTGGGTTTTGGAGTAATGGTAAGCTATGACTGGTTAGAGAATCTCTTATAAGTTAGTAGGAGTATGGTTAAAGGCACAGAGATAGAAATTAATAGGGCAGGACTGCATGAGTTTAGGAGGAGGAACAAAATTACAAAAATTCTAAGACTATAATAGGAAATTGAAAATGCTTCAAAGACTGATTAAAAAAAATGTTAAAAGCCTAACCATCTTAATGAAATTTGTGAAATAAGAACATTTTATCATTTTCTCGGTTTAACTGTCACATTTTTTATTCTCAAGAGGTAAGGTACCATTGGATTGAAATAAAGTTGAGATCAAAATAATGTTAAAACCTTAGAGCTGACTAATTATATTTGGACAATAGTCTCCTCAAAACTTTAACTACCAAATAAATTGTTTAATTTTCATCTAACTCGACCTCTTCACTTCTTTTTGCAGTTTCTTGTTTTAAATTGTGTAATAATTTCTCTTGTTTTTATTTCTACTCCTGGACAATTCTCCATGTTCTTCATATAAACTTCCCCTCTGCTGGACTTTTAAATATTGTGAATTATCCATGGTTCTATTGTCTCTCCTGCATTTCTCTCATTTTCCTCTGAAAGTTTCAGTGAAGGCTGGGAAATTTTCAGATTTTGAGTTGCCTTATACTTGGAGCTATCTAGCCACTTTAGGTTTGAGGTTAAATATAAATAAATATAAAATAAAAATATAAAATGTTTAAACCAGGGATTTATAGGTTTTAACTAGCATTAACCTTTGAGTAAGATTTCACCTTGCTCCCATATGCAAATTTCTCACTTGAGGTTTTTGAGTCTAATGACCTCTCTTTTCCCTCCTACAGAGTCTAATATCAGGCACTCCCATAATTTTTACCTTCTGTTTAATGATTGGTTCTAACAGTTTGTTGAACTGGGTTCTAACAAACATAATACATACTAGTACTGTGTTCTAGTAATGTCCTAAGAACTTGATAGGTATATATCAGTTAAAATTCAGTGTCTCCAAACCTGAAGCCATTGTTTGCTCTCTGTCTGCACTGTCTTCCCAAGCAGATTTGCTCCTTTTTTTCACATCTTAGTTAATATTGTTACTTTCCTTCTGGTTAACTAAGCCCAGATGACCACTCCCTCCTTTCTTCAGTTGGGCCCTGCATCTTATAAATTTTCTTTGAATTAATTTTTGAGTAAATTCATTCTATTCATTTTCATTGTCCTGCCTTAGTTTTAGTCTGTTATGATCTCTTGTTTAGAATTGCTATTTATTTCTTCTCAGAGATGGCCTCTGTGTTCTCTGGCACCTCAATTATCTTATTTGTCATTGTTAGTTTATGTGTTTATCTTCTCCATTAGACTCTGTTCTTGTAGAGAAGGACCTTGAATTATGAATTTGTACTCTCAGTGCCTAACTTGTATGTGACATGCAATTGAAGGACAATAAATATTTTGTGAATACATGAGTTAGCTTGTCATTAGATGTTAGTTTTGATGGCTTTAATATCATCATGAACATTATGTAAATTCACTTTTGGTATATTTTTGGAAAAGTATCTTTCAATGCCTTATTTATTAAAAAACTGAACATAGTTTCTGTAATTTTAGTGATCAAGGATAAAATGAACTCTTTTATATAGCTGCATATTGTCTCCAGAATATTCTTCCCATGGTGCAAAAATATAAATTATTTCAGAGTAAGTGTGTTAAAAGGGGCGTCATAAATCTTTATTATTTGGTATATACTATAGTAGCTGAATGTTAATTACTTCCAACATTTAACTAATTATATAAAGTAATAGAAAATTTTTGGATCCAGATTTTAATATATGGCAGTGGACCTACATCTGCTGATAATTTCTGAAGGTAGTTATAGTTCCTAATAATTTCTTTGCATCAAATAAATGAAGCTTTTGTTCTGAGGGGAATGTATGAAAGATGGCAATCGTTTTCCATATGACTAAAATTTTCCTATGCAACATGCTGCTAGCTGTGAGACTATCAGGCTTCTTTTTGTTTTTTAAAGCACAATTCTGCTTAAGCACTAACTCTGAGCTTGTGCTTTATTTGCAGCATCTGGCGAGGCCCGAACGTGAATTGCACAGACAGTTCGGGTTACACTGCTTTACACCATGCAGCCTTAAATGGACATAAGTAAGTGCCACTTATTTGGATTTGAATCCTTGTGTATTTAATTCCATGTGATGAAGTTAATTATGTCTGACGATACCTGTCTAATGTTGCCATGAGTCCCCTAGGCTTAGATGAATTTGGAGAGGCACCAGGTGGCAACACTGACAAGTTAACCTTGGTAGTAACGTTGCTGAGGGTGATTATGTGCAGAGTGTAAACACAGAATTGCTCTAAAATAGTCAAATATCACACAGGGAGAATGAAAGAAATGACAGGCATGTTAGTCATGTGTAGATTTGTAGAAGGAATAGGATAAAACTATTTAATAAGATCACTCTACCTTTTTTGCTATCTTCATCTAAAATGGGATTATTCACATAGGAGTGAAATCCTTATAGATTCATGCTGTTATGAGCCATGGGAACTTGTATGAACCACTTTGAAATCCTTCAAATTTAGCTAAAATACATTTTCTTTGGCATTCATGATGGTCTTTCTGGTTTTAAACTTGTTCATTTAACTTATGGAATTATGTTTCAAATAATGTGATAGTATACAGTATGGAGAGTGAAACAGTGTGTAACCCTAACAACCTCTTCATTTCCAGTGTTTTAGCTAGGTAACCTAATGATTTAGTTGCAGAGTCAAAGTGTGAGGTGGCCTCTGAATGATTCAGATGTTCTGTCCTTCCCCATCAGACAAAAAGTGACCCTATCCGTGTATCTCCCCCTCCTATCTCTTTTTCCTTTGCTCTAATGATCCAAGCTAGTCTTCCCAAATCTGGATCATTTCATTGCACTAGAGTTTTTTAGATGTGGTAATTACTGACTAAAAAATGCTGGTTACCTTTTCCTTTCTCACCTAACAATTCCTTTATTTTGTGAATTGAGACACAAAGGACTTGGTCATACTTGATCATTTTTTATTGTCTTAAAGTTCTCACACAAGAAACTTATCATTTTGTCATTACTTATCACTATGAATTTCTTTTTTCTTAAAACTTATCACATAAATATAACATTATCATTCTCTCTGGAGAATCATCTAAGTTATATGAAATATCAAAAACTTAAATCTTTCATCACTTGAATTCTTAGTATCAGAATTCTCAAATTACATTTCTTTTATTCCAGTCTCTATTCTATATTATATCATCTAACTTAGAACCCTTTTATTTTGCCAGGTCTTTTTCAACTATAGTGGTATACTTCTGTAGAGGGCAAAATGTTTTAAATGAATTACTTCTTTTTTTCCTGCTTTATACCTGGGTCATCAAGAATGAAGCCAAATTAAATCAGCCCAGGGTATACAATACCGATGGCTTCTTTGGCCATCTTAAGTTTGGATTCAGGAGACATTCCAGTGGGGAAAACAAGCAATCAAATAATGGACAGAAGATCTTGGGCCTGACCGTTTGACCTCTGCTACTTTTCTTCTTCTATCTCAGCTTGCATGATAAGCACTTCTCAAAATAATGTTGCCCCAAAATGAATTAGCATTCATATTCCTCCTTGATTTTAAATATTTAGTCAATGTCATTGATTTATACATAATGGCCTATGAAGTTCTAATCATTGAGATGTTTCCCTGTTACCCACTTCATAATTTTTAGTTTCTATTGGCAATATACAAAGTGAAGATAATTTAAGTGAATTGAATAGCAGTCATTAAGATCATCATGAAAAGATAAAGATTTTACTAGATATCTTTTAAGATCTCTCTAATTGCAGATGTTCTCTGAGATTTATATATCTCTGCTTTGTTTATCTGAAGATCTCTTTTATCTTTTCTTTTTAATGCTTTCTAGAAAGATTTTACTTAGTATCATTCTATAGGAATTGGAAAAAGGAAAATTTTAATCCCATCTCCCCATCTCTGCTAGTTATGTGACCTTGAGCCATTTAATTAACTTCTCTAGGCCTCAGTTCAATGTACTGAATACATAGGCTGGATATTTTTCCTTATTTCTTCCAATTTTAATATATTATAATATACTGTTTTTGTGTTATTTGTGGCTCTGTTATGTATTTTGATGCTACAACTCTGAAATTTGGATTTTCATCTAGAGTATAAGATTATTTTTAATTATTTAAATTACCCATGGACTTTTAAAATTAGAGATCATCTATTCTACTCTACCCTCTTCACTTCCTTCATTTTATAGATGGAGAAACAAGGCCATTCTGGATAAGTGACTTAGTGGACAGTTCGCTATTAAGGTGGCGCCATGTCTAGAGCCTAAGTGTTTTAGTTCCACGTGTATGCTTTACCTATACTCAACTTTCACTCCCCTTAGTGGTTATGTGCACATCAATATCCTAAAGTCTTGCTCGCTTTTCTCTACCACATTATGTATTTCTGGGCTGTCTCCCATTATCATCAAGTAGTGTGTTCACATGGAATACTAATTTTACTATTGACTTAAAGAAAGATATTTGAAGGAGAAAAAAAATGTCATAGAGTATATCTCAGAGCCCAAGAAGAATGGTTGTTTTTTTCTTTGCCTTTGCTATTCTCACTTAGCATAGGTAATGAACAATTGATTATCTTGTATTCTTTCCAAGTAAGCCTTAGCAGTCAACATAGAGGCACATCGTTTCCATGTTTGTTGCTATTGTTGTTGTAGTCATCAGCTCTAGATTGTTTCCATAAACATTATGATTTATAGGCTAAAGTCTATGGAATCATAGCACTAGAAGTAATGTTATAGAGTCCTGTAGTTTATTCTTTTGCTTTGAACACAGGCTTTTTCCCTACCTCCAACATGTAATCTAAAGCCTTCATACTGGATATTAAGCTCATTTCTGCCTATTTTGTATGTTTTATTTGGAACACGTTTTTATCAATACTAGTTAATGCACAAATTGAGCAGCATTTTGTACTTAAAATGCAGTATTTTATAACAAACTATTTATCTTCACTTATCCTCATCAGGACACAATAGAAAATGTACTCTATTGGTGATTTCCTGGGTCATTTGTAATTACAGATTAGAAAATTATTATTTTTAGATGATAGAAAAATCATTGTCAGTAGAACATAACCCACTAGCAACAATTATAAATAAATTATTTCAATAGATAAGATTGAGACCTATGTATTACTCTATTTGTCTTTTTTAAAATTTGGAGGATTCATTGCCTCTCTTGGATTTCTACTACAAATTTGATTCTCTTAATTCTCTTCTGAATAGCAATTAGCTGGTGTGGGGGAGGAAGAAATTTTATTCTGTCCTTCTAGATTCTTTTGGCTCGTCTAATAATCAAATCAACATGAGACAGATTATTAGTAAGAGAAAATAACCAAATTTAATTACATACATCATATGGGAACTACACAAACAGGAAATAGTCAGAGACCCCATATTCATGAGAAGTTCAAAGACAGAAAGTTAAAATGTGGTATATATTGCACTCTGTGCTAAGGATGAGGTAATGTGCCCGAGGCTTCAGAGGGAGGAAGGTCATTCAAAAGATAAGAAGAGCCTATGTTCAGTAGTTAGAAGTTTGCCCTGCCCTATGGATAGGTCATAAAAAATTACTAGTGGTAATAATTCCTATTATGGGGAAGGTCCCTAATTCGAATTCTTTTAGGGAAGGACAAAAGTTTCTCTGGAGGCCATAGGGTCCCTTTTGTCTTCTGCTGAAAATAATCCACATGCCAAAGGAGCACACCTTGCGGAGACCTGTTCTGAACCCCTTTACTGGCCACCTGGCTTGCTTGTCTCCCTTTCTTCCTCTTCTCTCTCCCTCCCTCTCTCCTTTCCTTCCTTCTCTCCCTTTCTCTTTCTTTTTTTTCCCTTTCCTTTCATTTTCTCTTTTTTAATAATAACATTATTTCCTATAAGGTTTTTCTAAACATGTATATTGATATTTCATTTCAATTCACCTCTTTTTATCAAATTACTCCTTTTTTTCTTCGTGAGTTTCATCTTATTTAAACTATATTGGTATATTGTGATTCTGGATGCTGTTTTGAAAAATGTTAGTGCTAAATTATCATATCTTTGAAATATATGTGTTCTTTGATATGTATGGGATTAAAATATTTTCTATTCTTGCTTCTCATTCTTTTAATATTTAATGCTTGAATCTAAACTGTAATCCAGATTAATCTCAAATTGGATCTAGAGTCCAGATAGTAAGCTATTTATACTTTTAATTTGCTTTTTCTTAGGCTTGTTAATGAAAGAAGGGTAGTTCTCCCCAAAATTTGTATAGTCTGAAGTTGCTGTTTGAATACCTAGAAAGATCTTTGGTTTGATAGCTTCTTTCCTGGATAAGGATATTAACAAGCTAAAATTTGTATTTTTCACTCTAGAAATCTACAAGAATGAATTTAACATATAAAGGAGCTCCAGTTAGAAAGTAGAGAGTATTGTTTTAAAGTCTTTTGACCTGTCAAACACGTTGGCCACTTTATTCACATTAAAGAGAAGTAAAATCTCCACAAAAATATGAAATCAAAAAAGCCTTCATGAATTTGAGAATTTCATTAGTTTGTCGATGTTACATCCATATGAAGATGATTTGCATTTATTTAAAAGTTCTTTGGACTACCAACAAGCAAGGACAGATGGAACGAAATAAATGTCTTTGGTTATGATTTAATTATAGGGAAACTGTGTAAAAAAGTTTAAATGTTGAACCATCCCAATTTTATTTTGCTCAGAATGTATACTGAAACTTCTTAAAAAAACATTTCATATTAATCAGAAGTATATATCGATCAGAAAATGAAACAAATTAAATATAGTAGCAAAAATCAATACTTTTACAATTTCCATTTTACCCAAACTTTCATACATTAGCCTCAAGCTGCACAAGGTTGCAATGATTTAAACTGGATTGTTATTAAATTTATTTGATATGTGTTTAGCTCCTGGGAAATGGACTTATTTTTCCTATGACCCCATTAACCACATTTACTTTAGGATTTTAGATTATTTCTCATTTATCAAATCCTGCATATAAGAAAGAATGCCATTTTACATTTAAGATAAAGAGGGATTACTTCTCTGCTTGCTATTCTATAGACATTGTTTGTCACTGTAACTTAATATTTTATGCCAGGTAACTAAGTATAGTCAACATGTTTATTTGTTGATACCTCTAGAAGATATGAGGTTCAACTTAAATGAAAATAGAAAATAATAATACAGATTTGGTATGATCCTAGTGTTAACTACTCCTCTAGTTTAGATATTATAGAAAGTACTTGAAATTTAATTTGTTCTTAATGACTCTAGATGAAAAAGTCCTATTTAATACATATTACCTGTCATGTACGTGGATAAATCAGAAGAAAGATTAATGACAATTTGTTGATTAATATTTTATTTATGATTCAGTAAGAATAAAAGGTACATATTTGATTAGAGATATAACTTTATCATTTACAAATATGTTTTCACATTAGAAATCCAAACCAAGCCAGTTCATTAGCTGATACCTCTAAATAAGATGAAAAGCTCAACTTGAATAAAAATTTAAAAATAAATTTGAAATAATAAAGTAAATTAATTTTTTAAAAACTTAAATGAAAATAATATTTCATTAGGATCTTAGTATTCACCAAAGGCCATTTCATAAACATATATATTATTCTTTTCTGATTTAGATATTAGATGTGGGCACAGGGTAGGCAAGTTTTTTCTTTTTCCCTTCTAGGTTATTTAGCTGCTCTAATAATTAAATGAATACAACAAAACAGTTTAACAGGGATAAAAACAAATTTAATTACACATGTACAAGAACCCAACAAAAATATGAAATCTAAAAAGCAGCCAGGAAATTGAGGCTTATATAGCATCTTGAGCTGAGTTAAGGGGGTTAGGGGTTTGGAGACATGAAGGGAAGGAAGGCCATTCACAGGAAGGTGAGAGATGTTTGGAAAACAAAGGTTGCCCTGTTACACAGGTAAAGTTTCTTGGGTAAAAATGTTTCTCTGGTAATAGCTATCTTTCAGGTAGTCAGTTTTTTCACTATATCATAAATTTTCTTAATAAATAATGAATTCATATTACATGCATTATTAGAAAATGCCAACAATTTTGAGCCAAAGAACAAATGAAATTCTGAATGTTTGAGTAAGAGTAAAGGCAAATAAGATTGATAATCTTGTTACACTTTCCCCTTTCCCCTTTGAAAGGAAATGGTTTTAGAAGTTTCAGAATATATTTTTATTTGCTTAGGCATTGAGAAATAAAATTAAAACCTTTCTCATGATTATCTTTCCCTGGTATATAAATTTTAAAAAGGCTATTTTGTCAAAGGATAAATTCTACATTCCAGATTCAGCTACTTAACTGTGCTTCCTTTGGTATTATTTTATCTTTTATCTAAATGCTGAAATATTTCAGTTAAAAAAAGTTACTGGGATTACTGAACATTACAGCAGACCGCCTTGAGAATAGTGCTTGATTTTATACAATTTTATAGTCACATATGTTTCTCATTTGATTCATACCACAACTCTCTAAGACTGGCAGCAAGTTGTGGGATCTAAATTTTATTTTAACAATATTTGGAAGACAGACAAAAGTTATTTGATTTGCCCAAGGTAAGCAAGTTTAGTGAGTGGTAGAGAGTTGGGACCTCAAATCACATCTTCTAATTTTTAGCTTCTTTCACTATTTATAGGTTTTAAACCCTTTTTAACTCATTGTAGTTATTTATCCCAGAATTGAAGACCCTATATAATAACTCTTACATAGCTGAGAGATGAAGAGAAGTATATAAACTGAACAACTTTCAAGTGTCCTTCTTAGGTTTTTAGTGTCCTTTTTAGGTTCTTTTTTGCAAAGGGAGATTTGCTGGAAGCATTTTTACTTATTAAAGTATTTCAGTTTTACTTGGGGCAAGAACTAATCTTTTTATAGTGCTTTACTATCTTTTGAGTGGCTTCTCTTCTATGATCTCATTTAAAAATTTTACCAGTCTTGACAAGTAGGCATTATTATTATTATTATTACTATATGACCTTAGAAAAGAAAAAGAACAATATGACTAAATAATTTTTTTAGGGTCACATCATTAATTAGGCAGTTTGTATATCTGGGACTCATATTCCAAATTTTCTAAATACAGATCTTATAAAATCATAGTGGTTTTTAAAAACGATGTTAAAATGAAATTCTTATTATCTCTGAAATCTTATTGATAGAAAATTTAGGACTTCTTGAAACTTTCTAAATATTTTTATAACAAAGCTATGATTATATCATTATGGTTTCATGCACTTATCAATTAAGTCAAGTTTTCCAAGGGTGGGGAAGGAAAAATAATTTTCCCTCTATCTTTCCAGGTTCTTGGCTAAGGCTCCCCTCTCTCTTCTCTTTAATAAAAAGACACATTAACAGAAGAAAAAAAAACCCAGAAGCTTAATAACATGTATACCTCCTATATATATGGTAGAGACCTGGGAAAACTGAGTAACTCCCCCCAAAGGCCCAAACCATCACCTTAAATACCATTTCCAGCTAAAGACAAAAGAAGATGTTGGGGTAGGGAAGTTGAGGTGGGGGGAGAAGTCAGTTATGGGTGGTTATCAGAAAAAGCACAGTAAACAAGGTGTGGGGCTATTATGCAGATTTAAGTTTCTGCCTTCTCCATCGATAAGAATTTCTAGAGATTAAGGTCATTTTTCTCCTGATATACAGAGGGAGATAACCTTTATAAAAAGATTTACCTTATAAATATAAATGTCTCTTTAAAAAGTGTAACTTCTTAGTTTTCAGAGGGGTTTTTCCCCCTATATCATAAAAAGTAGTCAGCCTAAGATAATCCTTTTGCCCAGAAGGCATATTTTGGGGTGATACATTCTGCTCCCTTTCACAAATTTAGGCCACATTCCGGGCAATGTATTTTATGATTTACTCTAATTTCATATTGAATAGTATTTATTTTTTGGTGGTGTCTGGAAGGGAGAACTGCTTTTCTACCCTTCTAGGTTCTTTTGGCTGGTCTAATAATCAAATCAATATGAGACAGAGAATCGTAAGAGAAAAGAAGCAAATTTAATTATATACCTACGTGTGGGAATCTCACATACATGAGAGTCAGAGACCCCACATACATGAGAGGTTCAGAGACAGACAGATAAAACGAGGTATGTATGACATCCTGAGCTAAGGATGAAGTTTGGCACTTGAAGCTTCAGAAAGGAGGAGGGACATACAGATGGATAAGAAGAGCAGATGTTCAGTAATCAGATATTTGTCCTGCCATACAGATAAACCAAAAAAGTTATATCTAATAATAACTCTTAGTATGGGCAAGGCCCGTGATTTAAATTCTTCTAGGTAGTTAAGTGATGAGGGGGAGAGCATATGTTTCTCTTGAGCCCACAGGGGCTTGACTGCCTTTTGCTCAAAGTAATTCACAAACCACAAAAGCACATATTGGGGCAACTGGTTCTAACTAAACTTATACAGTGAGTGGTCTAGCAGAGTTCTAACTTAACATCTATTAAAACTTCCTCTAACTCTTCTCATTTGCTACTTCCATTAACTTCTGAATATTTAAATAGCTTTTTGTGTTACATTCATTCTCACCATTGTTCATTTGTTACATATGAGAAACAACTTTAGAATATGTTATTATATGTATGTAAGTGTTCATTTGCATATCTAAGATATCATTTAGTGAATTAATAGAATTTGCTTTTTAAATGCATCCAAATGAAAAAATGTTTTTTTTCTTTAGAATGACAGTTTTTGATTGTTGCAAACATCAGTATAATGTATACTAATAATTATTAATTAATTTCTCCTGAGGTTGAGTATTGCAGTTCAGAATTTTTACTTTGAAAACCTGGTGGAGATAGTCTACAAAATCCTGTAGGTAGGATACACTGAGTATGCACTAAAATTGCATCGGTAGTGGAATTTGTCTCATAAATGAATTTCTCTTTTGAAATAATTTTTTAGGCTTGGGAGGAGAAAGGTGAAGGAGTGCAGAAGTAAGAACATTACAAATTCAAAGTGTGTTGTGCTGAAAAGTTATTAAACTTTTTTTAACCTTGGGTTTGTACTGCAGCAAGCCTTGTAAGGGTCTCTTTCCTGTTGTGTTGTCTGCGTTCTCTTTTATATGCATCCTCAATTTCTTATTCCAATTCTCAGTAGGAATGATGTATAAACTCCCTAAATGTCTTTTTGTAGTATAACTTTTTTTTTTTTTTTTTTAATAAACAAGGAGTTTGTACCTCAACTTTTTCTTCAGGCTGAATCTCAGGCATGAGCTATCTGAAAATACCTTCTTTAAAAAAAATGGGAAGAGGTATGCTTTTAAATTGCTTTACTTAATTCAGTTAGTGAAATTAGATAATTTTGCCCAAATGAATTCTCTTAAGTAGTTTCATTGGTTAGTCAGTGCTCTCTGTATGTATGTGTGGTGTGGTGGTAGTGGTTTTTCAGGTGAGTAAAATAGGCAAATTTTGAATAAGCAGACTTTTAAAACCAATTTTATGTGTTAGTATCTTGAATGATTACTCTAAATTGCCAGCCAATATCTATATACTTTTATAATTATCTGTTTAATAAAATCTGTGTTGCTCAGCATATTTTCTGTTGTGTGTCTTATTTTTTTTCTTTTTTTTTTTTTCCTTCTTAGGGACATAGTTCTCAAACTTCTTCAATATGAGGCATCAACAAATGTAGCAGACAACAAAGGTTATTTTCCTATTCACCTGGCTGCCTGGAAAGGAGATGTGGAAATTGTGAAGATTCTTATTCATCATGGACCATCACATTCCCGAGTCAATGAACAGGTGCACTTGTCAAATGTTTGCTCATGATATAATTTTTCTAGAGTTTTGTGAAGGCAGAGCCACATTGAAAATTTGATTATGTCTGTCTTTACTCTGCCAAAAACCTTTCCATTACTGAATTTCCCAAAGGAAAATTTGAAAAATTTTTTTGGCATTTTTATATAGTGCAAAGGCAGTAAGCATTTGTAAAGATATTTGTTAACAAGAAAATCCTATATAATGGTAGTTATATTTTTGCTTACCTTATATAAATATCCATTTTATAGTTGCTGAATATTTAAAGATAGAACAGAATTCATATTTGTACTACTGATTAGAGCTTTCTTTAATATAATTTTAAATACTAAAAGAATGATGATAGCTATCATTTGTCTAATGCTTTATCATTTACCTAGCACTTTCACAGTAAATAAAATATTGTGAATCAAAATGAAATACAGTGTATATAGTTGCTAGTTACATATTAAATTAAAAATTTCCTATATATATAGACAGATAACGTCAAAATATTTACAAGTATATAATATGCATATTACACATAAAAGACATATTAAAAAAAGAATGCCATTGTTAATATTCTAAATAAATAAGACCACAAATTCCAGAAAGTGAAATAAGATCCCCTAATCGGTATGATAACAAACATCTTGAGCTCTGCGTGCCCCCTACTGTTCCCATTTTGTAAAACTATATTTGAAAACCAGCATGCAGTCCAACAGTTGAATTATAACCATGGCATTAAGCTGTAGGTTGGCAGTTGTCCAATATCAAGGCAAAGAGGTTACTCTAGGGCAAGCACATCTAATAAGGTATAATTAGCATATTGTTCAAATAGATACAGACTTTGCAGGCCTTTGGCTGAAATTCAGACTATAGAGTAAAAAGAATAGTAGCACTAGCTGTAACAGAAAAGGAAAAACAAATATATTTTTTTTTCCAACAAAATGCAGTTGTAGAAAGAACTAATCAAGAAATGTGTTTTATTAATTGGAAAAAATATCTTATTAATCCTTTTCAAAATAAAAACTTCTGTTTATAGGTTACAAAATGCAGAATATTTTTTATAAGAATACACTTATAAATTTAATCTTTAAAAAGTGACAGATACGGCTATCTTTATCAGCAGATCATGCTAAAGGGAAATTTATGAGAATGCTGTTCTTCAGAAAACCAAAAATTGAAAGATCATTTGTAGTATGAGCCACCTGGTGGTTATTCTTAAAATTGTCTGAATGCTCCAAAGCAAACCTGAAATAATAAGATGGAAAAACAATCCAAGGTTTTAAGCACAAGGATGTTAGTTTTACAAACAAATATTTTTAAAAATATAATGAAAATAAGAAAAAAAACCCTCAAATTAATTTATATTTGAAAGTTGAATATTTTAAATGGCATATAACTATAATGGTATGTTTTAAAGAGAAATGCTTGTTTTCTGAGATGTTGAACAGATCAGTTAAAATATAAAATAAGTCCTTTTTAGGGAGATTGGAAATCAAAATTCTTTTCTCACTTCTATTCCTTTATTGTGGTTTCTATTGGAAACAAGTTGAAAATCCTGAGATTCTTAAAACCATTCTTTCAGTATTTTTTTGTTATTATGTATATGGTCCCTTTGTGCTGACATAGTTCTCTCATTCACTGTCATTTCTCCTAAAAGTTTCTGATTTGGGAATTTTATTTTCCTAAGTAAATTTTGATTTTAGCTTTATTCCCCCACCCCTAGTTAATTATAAATCTTTATATATTTAAGCAATAGAGCTATTTAAGCTATTGAAGGAGGGAAAATGATAATTAACATTAAGATATAAGATAGCCAGGCATCATACTAAGTACTTTCGCCTGCAATATGTTATTTAATTAATTCTCACAACCCTCTGAAGTGATATCACTTTCATTTTATAGAGGAGAAATCAGTCTCAGTAAAACTAAAGGACTCGTCTAAAGCCACACATTACTGAGTAGAACTGAGGCTTGCACTCGGCTCTCTCTAATTCCAGAGCCCTCCACAATAGCACCTTGGTATTGTCATCCTAAATCCTGTCACTTATGGAGAGTTTACTACATGCCAGGCATTGTGCAAAGTACTTCATCTACATTGTTTTACTAAGTGCTGCTGCAGTCTGATTAGGTAGATATTGTTCCTACTTTGCAAATGGGGAAGCCACCTTAAAGAGATTACCTAACTTGTCCATGATATTGCTGCTACTAAGAAATACAACCAGATTTGAACCCAGGTTTTTCTGATCCAAAGCCCAAGCTTTTAATAATTAATACTTCAGGTTATGATGTCAAAATTATGCATAAATGTCAGGACTTGATTCTGATTTCTGAAAGTTATTTTTGCTTTCTAATATAGCTTTTTTTTTTTTTTTTAAAAAAAAAACAAACCTAAAAAATAAAAGTACATTTTGGTATTTAAAGATCATAAAGCATTTTCCTATATTTTATCTCTTTTGATTTATAAACTATACTCTAAGGTTTATAGGGAGAGTAATATTCTAAATTCACACATAGGATAAGTTCAAAGAGATTGAGTGATTTACTGTTGCTAATAACCACATATTAGCACTTCAGTCTAGGTCATCATTCTATATTGTCCTTGAATTAGAAGTCAGTTTAGGGTGAAAGAATATTAAAAACAAAGTGAACTTTGCCTGGATTGTGGTTATTATAATTGGCACATCTTTCCCATCATTTGTCAAAGGATATTATTATTTCATTTCCTAGATATTATATTTGTTTTTAATTTATATTTCTCTGTATATTCATTTTTTCCACCTTTCACTTTCCACCCTATTTTTTCTCTTTATTTTAACATTAGAGCAAAACCAGAGGAGCCTTATCTCCTAAGTATATTCCCTTGCCATTTACCAAAACTTGAACCCAACTAGTGTTATTCCCATTAGTTTTATTTTGAAACAAGATCTTTTGGTAAATAGCTTTTGTTAGCCAGTTTCATTCTGCCACCCACTGTCTGGAAGTGCCCTGATTTTTCAGAGAACACCCATTTGGTAAAAAGGAAGGAATTAAAAAACTTTCAAGTATGTTCATTGTAAACATACTAGCAATTATTAATCAGTGCTTATTCACAGTTTATTTCAAATTAAATTTTATTAGATCACATGGACACAGGTATACAATCATGCCTTTTATAAAGATGCCACAGTTATTGTCTCCACTGAGGTGACAATCTAAGGACATGTCGATTATGGATAAACATATGAACATTTTCTCTTAAGTCTGGAATGATCGAAATAATTTTTCTTGAGATCTGAACAATTGATGTTAATAGGAAAAGTTTCAATTTTGCACATATAATGTCCTAGGCTAAGGCCTTTGCAAAAGTAGAGAGGTCTTTGAGGAATCATTATTTTATGATTGACTTTTCTTTTTCTCAAAGAGGTGCTGTGTTTTTGAAAAATGAGATTGAATCTCTGGGCGAGGGGAAATTTGCAGGAGGCATATTTCTAAATCATATTTTCATGGTATAGAGTAATAAGATTGGTTTTCTTATCATGCTTATAAAACTTAACCAGGTAAGAAAATCAGGGAGCGTAAACCTGTTGTGGTCAGTGTCTGTGGGAAAGTAGACTCAAGCAACACATTCACACTAAGAACGGGAACGACTTTGCCCAAAATGATGGAAGAAACACCTCCAGCTGGATTCTCCATCATCAGATCTTAACTTTTCATTGATTGTCTCCACCGAGTAGCTTTTTTCCTCTGGGTTTGGCCTTCAAATGCCATCTTCTGATTTGAAAGGTAAAGTAGTGAGAAGCCTTCCCTGGTGCTCATTTGAATTGATTTTTTAAAATTACTTTCATGTTACTCCTCTTGTTAGGTTTTCATACCCTCCCTCTACTTTCAATTTATCTATATTCTTCAGACAGAGCAAGGCTGAATTACTTTCTGGAATAGTAAGATTTGTTTATCTTTTTCTTCTGGTCAAAACAGCTACCTAAATAGCTACTTCCTATTCCAACACAGTTGGTGTTCTTTTGGGCAAAATCTATAGAAATTCTGCTTTCAGATCACTAATTTCCTATTCTTCCTCTTTGGCAATATAGCAACCCATGGCAGGAGATGTGATATAATGGAAGGAGCGTGAGTGGGTTTTGGATTCTGACAGATACAGGTTCTAAAATATCTGGAATCTGCCTAAGCATGTAATTTAACTTTTCAGTAGTTTCCTCATCCATGAAATAAAGACAAATACCAATCTTGTAGAATCTTTTGTAAGAGTTAAATGAGATAATGTATGTGAAGTTTTTAAACACCCAGCAAATGATAGTACTAGTAATAGTTGTTATTGTTTAAGGCAGTATTGAGGTACCTACTTTGGGTCTAGGATACCAAGTTTAAATCCTGGCCCCAACACAGCTGTCTAATTGAAGGACAGTTATCCAACTACTCAATGCCTCAGTTTCCTCATCTGTAAAATGGGAATAGTGATAATAATGTTATCTATCTCATACTGAGGATTAAATGAGTAAACATATGTAAAAGGCAACTGAGCCTGGTACATAGTGTTAGCTGTGATGGTGACTCTGATGATGGCAGCCCCCCTTTCTCTCTAGAACCCTCATTCAGGATCATTTTATTCTTATTACTAAATTTTTAAATTTACATTTCTCTTGACCGACCCTTCTACCTCCTGATATAGTCATACCCGACCTATCTACACCAACCGCCTAAATGTTTTCAAAGGTCCATTTGCCTTGCAACTGGGTTCAGTTTTCTCCATTATAACATTTGTTTTACCCTGTTAAATTTCTAGGAAAATCTCCCTAATTTTCAACAGAAACACTTATGTGCTGCCTGTGCAGTACTGTGCTATGCCTTGTAACTTGTCTGGGAGTGGGTCTAGGTCTGCCTTTCAATCCATAATTATGTTTCAGAAAGATGCTGTTTAATCTTAGGGTGCCAGTATGTCTTCAGTCTCTTACTTATATAGAAAATAGAATGAAACTTAATTTGGGATACCTTTCTATAAATCTTTAATTATCAAGAATTACTAACTCGTCTGTCTTTTGGAAAGCCAGTCTGTTAAAAATGTGTTATAATTATTATTAATCTCTCTCATTGATAAACATCATAGAGTTGTGATGCACAGTACACAACTGGGCCTGGCAGGGCTACTGACTAACATGGCTAACTCCCTTATCACTCTTGGAAACCGGAATAAATAATATAGGGAAAAGTTCGGTTTTTCCTATTGCAGTGACAAATGTGATATTTTTGATGCAATAGATAATACATACTTTTATCACAGTAAAATTTATTAGGCATGCTTATCAAAATAGGTAAATCTTAAACTTATATTTTCAAATCATCTCAGGTTTTAAATTATTGTGTTGAAATTTTGATGACCAACCGAATTTCTGAAAACGTGCATTTTCTACATTTGTCTTAACAGAACAATGAAAATGAAACAGCCCTGCACTGCGCAGCTCAGTATGGACACTCGGAAGTAGTGGCTGTTCTCCTAGAAGAGCTCACTGATCCTACCATCAGAAACAGCAAGCTAGAGACGCCTTTGGACCTGGCAGCCCTCTACGGAAGGCTCAGAGTGGTCAAAATGATCATCAGTGCACACCCGAACCTAATGAGCTGCAACACACGAAAGCACACACCACTACACCTTGCCGCTCGCAACGGTCACAAGGCCGTTGTTCAGGTGCTGCTGGAAGCAGGAATGGATGTGAGCTGTCAAGTGAGTCTTCTTCAGCGACTCTTCAAAAGTGATGTTGCTCTTGCTTTGCTTTGAGATACACGTTAAAAGTTATGTGTAGAAATCACATAACTAGTTGACATTTTTTAATTAGTCAAACTGTTGTTCACAGGTAGTTTTGTAATGACAAAACTCAAGACAGTTTTGGGAAATATGAAGAGATATAAGGCGTAATTTCTAAACCTCATTCTAATTTGAGGGCTATACACATGAAAAATTATTACAAGATGGCATTTGTTTGTGATGTCATTAGTAATTCTTTCCTTTCTCCCTGTATCTAGCACACAGCCTGACATACAGTAAGAAACCAGTCAAAGTTGAATGGATGAATTAGTGAATGGATGAAACAAAATTCACTTGAATATTTTGAGTATGTACTTTGTGTTTAATATGTTGACACATTTAGAATTGAATTCTCACAACTGTCCTTTGGGATTGAGAGCTATTAAGTTCCAGTTAAGAGATGAGGAGTCAGATTTAAAAACTTAAGAAACTTGCCACAGGACACTCAGCTAATAAACTGAGAATGTGAATTTAGACTTGCTGATAAAAGTCCAGGCCTTGTTCCATAATAATGTACTGTGTGTGCATGACTGATGAAGGAAAGCTCTTATGCCTAAGAGCAATCAGAAAAAATTGGAGAGGTGTGATTTGAGTTGAGCTTTAAAGAATGAATAATATTTAGGTTGATTTTTTTCTCCATAAGGAAAGGGTAATCTGCATTTTTTAACTGTCTCATGTGAGCCACAACTTTTACAAAACCATTTTCTCCTTTTGTGAATGTTTTCTGGCTCCCAAGTCAGTGGCAGCATTCTCACCTTCCATATACCCTTTTGGTTCCTATCAGGTTGTGACCTTCTCCCTGTGTATTAGTAAGCTATTGCCGCATAACAAATGATCCCAAAACTTAATGTTTCAACACAATAACTGTTTTATTTAGCTCATCATTTGGGAGTTGGTGATTTAGTCTGAGCTTAGCTGGGTAGTTCTCTCTTGGCTGGGTTCTCCCAGGTATCCGGGGGCAATTTCATAAGTCAGGTAAGTGACTCTGCATCAGGCATTGGCTGGATGTTGCCTGGGATAATGGGTGAGACTGTCTTCTTTATTCAATACTACCTTCCTCTCAAGGAGTGCTGAGATTTCAGAGAATATGTATGGATACATAAAATGACAGAATTTTTAAACCTGTAAGCATTCCTAATGCAACTGTGCTTCTTTTTCTTTCTCTTTGTCTTTTTTTTTTTTTTCCAGACAGAAAAGGGGAGTGCATTGCATGAAGCAGCTTTGTTTGGAAAGGTGGATGTTGTCAGAGTTCTCTTAGAAACAGGTAACTATCATGATTCCCCATGGAGCTTACTCTGCCAAATACTATTTCCATTTCAGGAGTAAAGAGAAATGACACAGTTTTTTACATAACCACTATTCTTAACTTCACTCCAAATTGCAGACATATATTCATGTCATGTAGAATCAAGCCTCAGTGTTTAGATACAATTGAATAAATGCTTACCCTCTTTCATTCAATGGATTCTTTAGTAAAAAGCTCATGGAAATTACAAAACTATTGATGTGAATCTTTTGTGTTATGGACTATATATAATGTGTTTATTTTCTTCCTCTGTAAAAATGTAAAATGTAAAACATTGGCAGACTACTGCATTTTGATTATATTATTCAAAAATAAAATTTCGTATATATTTAACTTTGACATGGAACACAGTGATATAATAAATGTTTTGAGGCAGTCAATTAAATATGTGCTAATCACACATTCCTACACAAATAAAAAAAACAATAAAAATAATACATAATCTTATGATGATGAACTAACATTTGAGGCCTAATTGTGAGCACTGGCTTTGTTTGTGGTTATATATTTGGAAAGTTTATAAACTTTTTTGGGGTGGTGAAAACTATTTGCTACATGATGATAAATTCTTTAATACAATATATATTTTCAGAATTAAAATGATTCTGAAGGCATTTCAGTTACATACTTCAAGAAGTTTGCTCACCATGTAGGTGATGAGTGTTGCTGACACTGAATATAATCTTACATTAAAAACTATGAAATATTTGACTTTGTATTTGAACAATAGTTCAAAACCATGCTCCTTCAACTTTTGTGAATATACAAATATTTTAAGACTTCTTATATTACTCATATGGTACATTATTATCATTTAAAAATATTTTTATGATATTTTACAGAATATATAAATCACCTGACCATTATACTTTAGGAATTCACACTCTAAATCAATAATACTTTTCAGCCTGATAGTGTACCATTTAGATTACAACCCAAGATAGCTATATTCCTAAAAAGCAACCTTAGTGATTGTGTCAGTGCCTTAAGAGTTAATTCATTGCCTAGAATGTTCTTAATCTTTGCTAGCAGTAGACCCCCCACCTTCTGTCTTACTAAAATCTGTAGTGTGTGTGTTTGTGTGTGTAGCTTAATTCACCTTCAGTGCTTGATCTGTCTACATTTCAATAGTGTAGGAGCTATATATTAACAGTATCTTCTGATGAAATTCAGTGAGTGAGGTTTTCTTTTTCTTTCAGGAATTGATGCCAACATAAAGGATAGCTTAGGCAGAACTGTCTTAGACATTCTGAAAGAACATCCATCTCAGAAATCTCTCCAGATTGCAACACTCTTACAAGGTAAACAATACTGAATGATGGATGAGTTGACCTTAAAGTTAAAATGAAATGAAGACAGTCCTAGTTTTCTCTTGGGTTTTGAGTTAATGTTTACTTTTGAATGACCTTATTATTTGCATTTTTTGGTGGACTTTTAAACTAAATAATGACACTTTTAATGTGTTATTTATGTTTTTCAGCTACTCAATATTTTAAGAAAAGCTAAAGCATTTTTTCACTCACCTGATACTAAAAAAGTCTTTTTTAAATCTGTGTAGTGATATGTAGTTATTAACTTGAAGGTAATAAGGCTATGAAGTGATGATAATTAAGTATTATCTCACATATAAATAATGCTTTCAGAGTTTTTAGGGATTTTCTTTAGTTTTGTCTGATTTCTATAACTCTGTGAGGTAAGTAAGTCCAGATATCATTATTCTTCTTTTTGCACATGAGGGAAACTGAAACTCTGAGAGGCTAAGTGACTTGCTCAAACTCATATATCCTATTCTTAGCGGTAGGGCTGGTACCTAAATGTTGGGTTAATGACAACAAAATTGTACTTATCTGAAAGCATACAGATTATTTTCTCTCTAATCCTTTGTTTTTGATGAAGGTCATTTCAGTACCTTTGTAGTCAGTTGCAATCATTAGGTCTACTGAAAGTTTTACAACCATCTAGGTACTACTTTTGCATTTGCAGGATTACATACTTTCCTGTTTGATCTAATACTTTTATGAAGGATTTAGATTCAATTGCTTTCCTTCTGCTTGGTGATGAGGGCTGGCATGTAGCATGTTTCCTTAAAAAACCCGATGTTTATTCTTTCCTTTCCAGTTAACTCCTACACTATTCAGCATGATTATTCCCTATAATCGTTACAGATTAACTATCTGCAAGTATAGCAAGTGAGGAGGGAGGCAGGATGGGTTTCATTGGATATCAGTTGGGAAGGTGAAGGACAGCTTTGTCCTGCTGAGAGATAAGTGAATTAAAACCAAGTGGGCCAGAGATACGTACATATAGGAGTCAACAAGGCCAAAGGGGGCTGTAAAGAGTAGATGCACTACAGGAGGTTATGATGCTCTCTTCTTTCTGTATTTTCAAAACCCCTCAGGGAAGTTCAGGGCCCTACAATTTTCTTTTCAATAAAGAAGTTAATTCCAAGTCAAGTGCATATAGAGACAAATCAGAGAAGAACATAAGAGAGAAGAACATAAGAGTGGCTCTTCATATTCATTCAACTTAAAATCAACTTGAATGAGAGCTCAAAAGTAAATGCAGTACACATTTTTATGTTTTTTCCCTCTAGGCACTTTGTATTTCATATTGGATTTTTGCCTTTGATCGAATTTACAAAAAAAAAAAAAAAAAAAATGGAGGCTTGTGCATGTCTTCTGGGAGAATCAAAATAAATGTCATCCGCTAAAAAGGGGACATGACACAATTACCAACATTTTTTTTGTAAGGTACTGCATTAGTTCAACTTAGATAAAAATGTTATCATAGAGGAGTACTATCTGTATTCTTTCAAATGATAAAGATTCATTAGGTATACCAATTTGTGATAAGGTATGGGACATCTTTGAATTTTTGAAGTTATTGGCAAATTTCAGAATGTGAATACGTTATCTATATTCTTTACATTCCTGGATTTCAAGACACTTGCACATGTTAAATCTTATGAAAAGGTTTGTTATTGCAAGAAAGTTGATTTATAGTATGCAAAATTACTATTTGTGTCTGGGAGGAGGAATTCAGTTTGCATAATTACTGTGTAGGTCAAAACTTTTAAGGGTAGAAGCCCATAGGTTACTTTCTTTTCGGAGTACAGTCTGCCTATAGTAGAATTACCCTTAACAAAGAAACTATTTGAATGGTATGAGGACACAAACTGGTGTCATGAGGGCATAAACTTTCTTAACTGGATCTTAAGAAAAAAGTTCCTTCTGAATAAAAAAGTGCAAGTAAAATATCCCTATGGGGAAGGACATGTTGTTATAACCCATTAGATGGAGACTTTATACTAGCCACCATGAACTGAATGCTTTTGGCAGATACATATATGTTTTGTTTAGGTCAATATTTTTGGCCCACACTATGTTTGTGTAAAAAAAATTGAATTAGCTTTCAACATTTAAAAATCTAGAATTTCATTAATACTCCAGAGTTTTGGTTTCTCAAAAAATGCAGGCTTTTGTTTTACTTCATTACCTAACTTTAGATAGGGCAGGTGCTTTCTGGTTACTCATGATCCACATGCTTTCTGTTCTTTTGCAACTCTGAAGCTGAATATTAACTGACATTTTCCCCTGCATTCAGGTGGTGTTTTTCTTATGCTTATAAGTGAGATTTTTTTTTTTGTCTCATGTCTGTCTGGCTGTGACACTTATTAGCTGTATGAACATGGCCAAGTTAAAATCCTTCTTCTTTAGCTGTCATCTCTAAAACTGAGACAATAGTAGCATAGTGGCTGTGTCATAGTTTAGTGTGGATTAAGTGAGTTAATTTATATTAAATACTTAGAACACTACTGTAAGCAATATTTAAGTTTTAGCTGCTATTACTATTATTATATCTTCATTAAAATTGCAAAAATGAGAAATAGACCAAGTATGGGACATTGTTTCAGGAATAATGGGAAAGAACATTATTTTTTTATGGAAATAAAGTTTAATATGCACTTATGTTTATCTTACAAGATTACAATACCATTATAACATAAACTTATTCCACTTCATTCATTTATGTTACCCGACTGGTTGTTGTATCCATCTGAATGTGACATTTCTGTTTTGGCATCAAGTCTATTTAAAGCATCTTTCAGAGTTTTAAATCTTCAGGTAGAATATATTTAAGGAAACCAAGGATGTTGCTGTATCTTTGACAGGTGAATTTATTTTTGAAGAAGAAATGTGACAAGTTTAGTTTTCAGGAAAAGGGTTCATGAGTTTCTTCCAAAATACATTTTTTATTTTAATTCATACCTTTAAATTAATAGCTCATCATGAAGTTCTTTTAAAGATTTAAGATATATTTAGGATATGAGGAAATAAGTGAAAAACTGATCACTGGAAGTAAACAAAGTTTAGTTAAAAAATTTCAAGTAAATTAATTCAAATATGTCATTCTAAAAACTTATATACACAGAATATTTAGAAGGCTTGGGAAGACCAACAGCCCTTGAAGAACATGTACAGGAAGATACAACACAAGAAACACACATTTTATCTCCTGCTGAGTCTCCTTCCCAAAAGACCAAAAGTGAGTAGCTAATTTTAAAGCCTGTGAAATGATACTAGACTCTTACATGCAAATTCATCCTACAGGTTCAAAATTGCTAAGACTTGTGAAATTTCAAGTCTAGTAAGTTATGTTATACTCTACATTTGATCCACTTATTAAACCAACATTTGTTGAGCTCCTGCTATTTGTCAGACACTACTCTTGACCCTGAAATACAGTAGTGAGCAAAGTTGATAGAAATCCCTGTTATCATTAAGGTTTCATAGAGAATATTTTAGAGGAGATTTTTTTTCCTAAAATGCATTTTTAATGCAGAATAAAAATATTGATATCTGGAATGTAACTGCTGGAATTTTTTTCAGAATAAATTATAGCTATGAAGTACCTTTATTAGAATGATTAGAAAAATGAATGTGCAACCTACAAAATATTTGTTTTGACAGATGATGCATATTATTTGTGTTTCTGCTTTATATCACATACTATAATTCTAATTTATCATTTACTTATATAATTATTTGTTTAAATACATTCTACTATTTCTTTTTATTGAAGCTAGGAAGTAGGCTCCCAGCACCATTTTAAATTTGCTAATGAATTTTCGAATGAATTCTCTCAGTGAAGTGAAATGCTAATAAAAGATTATGGAAGATTAAATGCTATAATAAATGAAACTTTGGGAATTGTAATTCCAGATGTTTTTATGTACTATGTCTATGTAAACCTTCAATACTTATTTCCATTTTGAAAAAAATAATAATAGGCAAAATTGGAATTTGTTTTTTATTTTTTTAGTATTATACTAATTATAGTTTACTACTTTGTTTTCAGGAAAATATTTTCTGACTACATAATCTTGTTTGCCACATTTTGAGTTTTATTACCATACTGGTCACATTTTTATTATTTGACATTAAATTTTATCAGTGGCCTTTCTTGAAATTTTGAAAAAATTTACTGTCTCCTTCAGGTGAAACCGTGACTGGAGAATTATCGAAACTTTTGGATGAAATAAAACTCTGTCAAGAAAAGGATTATTCTTTTGAAGATTTGTGCCACACAATATCAGACCACTACTTAGATAATTTGAGCAAGATTTCAGAGGAAGAACTTGGGAAAAATGGAAGCCAGAGTGTAGTAAGTAAGGGGGGAAAGAAGACAATGCGTCTGTCTTTGCCAGTTCAGTGTGTACCCAAAAGGCATGAGATTTGTGCATTATCCTATCTTCAGATTCTGCCAGTGTGAAATGTCAGGCTTCCTATTGCTCCTTCCCTGATGTTCACTGGTATTTTATTCTCTCTGCATGTGTAGGGGAAGGGATGCTTTGATAAATCACTTATAGTTTCTGATGATCCTGTCACTGTTAGACTCTCATAACACACGAATTCATAGTTTCTTTAATTACTATTTTTTATTTTATTTTATTTTTTTAGTTTCACTGGGTATAATGATATTGATTTACAAAGAAAGTAGAAAATCTTCCTTTTGTCTTTTTCTCCATTTTGTCTGTGACCTGAATCTAACCCAATCTTGAAAAAGAAAGAGCTGAGCCATGTGTGTATATATAGTCACTCTATATGTTGTAGCAGGAGAAAGATGTTATAGAAAGTTTGACCTCTATATTTTTATAATCTTATGCAAATCCCAGGGGATTTCCACGCAGCTCAGAATCTAAATCATAAATGAGTAAGAGATTCTTGCTTATTTGGATTTTTAAATGAGCACAATAGCAAGAACAACTGTAGAGAATCAATCCGTTTAAAATTAAAATTTGTGTATCTATTTTGTGTCCTAAAAAGGAAGGGTTTATAGGATGCACTGGTATTAAAGGAGATACATTATTATGATACTTTTAGGACTTAATTTGTTTTAGAAACATTATATTTTCTTCCAAAGTCGATAGTGAGTGAATTGTGTTAAGTACCCCATGTTTCTTTATGAAAACTAAAAAAAAAAAAAAAAAAAAAGTTGAGTATAGTGACTGTTATACTTTTACTTCACTTAGGTACTTAATGTGAGTTATGACACTGCTTCCCAGGGTAGTAATTGCTGGTCTATTTCCATGTCTAGTTGTATCACATAGGCCTGTTTTTGTTTTTGTGTGTTTGCTGCACTGCCTTTTGTAAAACATCACATAATTGGCTCCAATAAAATCATAATTATGAATAATTATGATTAAAGATATATATCTTGAAGTAAATATTTGTTGAAATTTTTATATTAATGAAATATTTACCATAGTTTAATGTCAGGGAAAATATTCCCTATTTAAAAATCTAAAACAGATATATGCTGTCTCTAAATTATAAACCAGTTACATTTTAACATTTCCTTGAAAGTTGGTGAGAAATTAGAACATATTTATACACTGTAAATAATACATGATGTTTAGGTTTTTAGGTCTGTCCCTAAAGATTTCTCTAAACTGGCTATGTCTGGCCCTCTACTTCTAAATCCACAGATTTTTCTGAAAGCCCCAATTTTTTACATCAGTTGTTTCTAAACTTTTCTTGTATTTATCATAGTAAACAAGTTTTGCACAAACATCCCAAATGAATTTATTTATAAATTATATATATCTACCAGTTTTCTAAGAATATATGATGTAAATTATGAAGCATAGCTGCAAAAGAAATTAAGGTGTGTAGGATAAAAATAAGAGTAAATAGAAGGTCTAATTTTTTCTTTCACTGAGTACACCATGGGTTTGTTCACTCTTATTAGTAAGACCATGCTTATAGCTTTCAGATAGTGATGGCAGGGGCAGGCTTATAGCATTGCAGGGGTGATGTAGTTTGGGAAATGATGACCAAATTTTTTTTTTTTTGGTAAGTCAGAGGCTGTATTGTCATAGTAGCAAGAGAGAAATTAATACTCATAAATTGAACTTAAGTTCTTAAAATTCAAGTTCACACTTTTATACAATTACTCTTTGTTTCTGTGACAAATCTTTATACTTTGCTCTTTGAAAATATTGTCATATTAAATATTAAAGGTTACATGAAGGAGAAAAGCAGAGGGTACATGTGAGTAAGAACAAGTAGTTCTATTTATCTTGAATAATAGAGTTTATAAATGGGGAAAATGGGAGATAAGATTAGAAGGATAGGTTGAGGTCAGGCCATGGGTGATTTGAATGTCAGGCTGGGAATTTGGGTGTTTATTTTTTAGAAAATGAGAAAACTCAAAAGGATTTTGGGCAGATAAAAGACATCATTAGAAGTGGCCTTTCAGAAGATTAATCTGATAGAAACTTGTTATTGAATGTTTAAAAAGTAATCAAATTATTTTTACCTTTCTCTACAACCTGTGTTTCATTTGGGTTCATTCCATTTTGTTGGATATTAGTTTCCATTCATCAAAAATGTTTTTCCAGAGTTCTGTTATGAATTATACTCTCAAATTATGCAAAAAATTAATCAAGTACTTAATATAGATGATCTTTACCATGTTGCTAGCTATAGGATTTATAATAGTAGCAATAACGAGAGACAGTTCCTGGCTTCAAGGAGTTCAGAATTCCTATTCCCAGAAGTCCTTAGTTGCAGTGTCTAGACAAGTCTAACATATAAAACAACAAAGATATAAGACCTATATTTATTATGTGCTTGCTATTGGCCATTCTAATGTCTTATATGATTTAAGCCACTTAATCCTTATAGTAATCCTAACAAAGGAATTATAAACTTAGGAAATGACCCAGCTGGCAAGTGGCAGGTCTAGGATTCAATCTCAGAGGCAATGTCTTTAATTCCTACCTACATTTTTCATAATGAACTACTCTGTGGTCAGAGAAGTTATTTTGAAAAGGGAGAGATTAGTAAAGATTGATTGGTATTCATTGAAAACTTATGGAGGTAGGAAGAGACTAAACTGGGCCCTGGAGGAAGAGGAGATATGCCTTGTACTTGTGTTGGAATAAATGAATTAGCAAATGAATGAGCGAATGAATGGGAAGGGATTCCAGCCTGCAGAAATAGTATTTGCAAAGCACAGAGATGAAGCTTAGCATCTAATTTGAGCAGAATAGTCCCATGAGTTGATCTGGAAATATAGTGGGAAACAAATTTGCCTAACACTTAGGGAGCACTTTATATTAACTGATTTAATCCTCACAGTAACCCTATGAGATAGGTAATATTGTTCCTTCCATTTTACAGATGAGAAAGCAGAGGGACAGAGAACTTTTATGATTTTCCTAAATTTACATATTAAGTACCAGAGCAATGGATCTGCACAGAGGCAGTTTGGGGCCAGAGCCATACCCCTTACCACTCAATTATTTTGCTAGGGTCAGGTTATTAGATTTGGAAAGTTAGTCAGAAGTTTAATATTGATGCCAAGGAGAATAAACCATTGAGTAATAGAGAGTTGTATCATTTTGGGAAGGTGACATTTTGGGAAGGTGAATGTGGTAACTGAATGTCAGATGTTGTGGGGAGAGATTCTCAGCAATGGGTATACATTAGATTCTCAGCAATGGGTATACATTAGACGTATCTGCAGAAGCTTCAAAAAATACTGAGACTTTTAGGTACCATTTCAGACCAACTAAATCAGAATTGTTTTTGGTGGCTCTGAGCACTGTTCTTTTAAAAAACTTATTTCTAACATGCACACAGTTAGTCTAGAAAACCAAAAGCCTGCCAGGACCTACTGAGGTAATTCAGGCCTAAGATGCAGAGTCTGAATTAAGGTCTTGATAACACCACAACATTAGAGAATTTCAGAGCTAGATTAAATCTCATAGATCTTCTAGTATCCAGCCTAATTCTTCTCTTCCTCAGTGTACAAGCTTCTAAAAATCTCTTGAATTAGGGAAGGTTTTAGTTTCCCATCAAGCAAAATTCCAACTGTAGTCCAGCCATAGTCCTAAATTAAAATCATTTCTATTACGTTGGAATGTTAAATGTGGACAGATGTTTTTGGTTATTATTCACCTTACTGGATGAAGGATGGGCATTTAGTTTCAGTTAAAATTTGATTTTAGGTGATATAAAACATCTAACTTGTTCATCTTAATATGACAAATAAATCTAAAATCAATTTAGAAAAATTTTAAATGTAGGGAAAATATATTGTGTAGTATTTGTACCTATTAATTAATGAGATGGCTTAAATTTTGGGGGCATTTTAACTATTCTTAGTTCATTTTAGCTTTTATTGCCTTTTTTCCTTCCAATAGAGGGCACTCTAATTCAGTAATTTAAAATACAAAATCAGCCAGCCATCTTATGTAAGAACTTTTATTTTTGAATCGGAGGTTTTGGGTTTCATTGAAATACAATATTAGCCTTAAGATGGTACTTCGAACAATTTTGCTAATGTAAGTGAATTAAAAAATTAAATTTTTATTATGATC
>CM053503.1:13247150-13411639 GCA_028627145.1 Eidolon dupreanum
TGGGCTATTTGAACACAGCTACATCTTCTAAGCATGGTTGTTTTATATAGGACCAAATACTAAGGACCTTTTGGTGTGGAACAAATGTATCTGTGGACATTTTGGACAGGACCAAATGTCCTACAGTGGTTCATACTGTTTCATTCATATATAGTTAATTATTTTCTCTATTGTCACTACTTATTGAAAGCGATCTTTTACAAAACCTTTTTTGATCCTTCTATTTAGAGCCAACTACTTGGATTGAATATCCTTACTTTTTATTCATAAATCTGTGATATAAATGTCATAATCTGCTGTGTATTATTTATGAACAAATCTTTTTTTGGTTTTGCTTGTAAGCCCCTCGATGACAGGGGATATGTTAATCTCTCTCTGGGTGTATCTTTAGCACAGTTTTTCACTTACACACTTAATAAACATTTGTTGAATTGATATGATAAGCCATCGATATCAAAAAGTCTCTCTGATAACTGAATTTAGGTGCAGACCTATGGGAAGAGCTCTAAGGTGGAGTCATTCCAGTCCCAGAAGAACTTCTGTTGGTTGAAGTTTCAAATAATGCACGCCTCACCATTTGTTTTAAAGATGAAATGACATGCCTGGTTAAACTATATTATAAAGATCCTCACAACATAAAAATATCAACATCAACATTAGGTCAAGTTATAGCTTTCTTCTGTAGTAATATATTTCTGTCACTGATAACAAGGTAAGCTTCCATTGCAAATTTTATGTTTGATTCCTGGCAACTGATATAATGGAAATCTTTTGTAAGGATATTGGAGCATATGTTGTTAATTTTTAAGTTCTTCAATATTTTGTGATAAACATGTTTGAATTCGTCCGTTATTCTTTCTGTATAAGTTGAGATGTGCTATTTGAAGCAGTTTATTCCAGTCAGTCATAAAGACAGTGGGCTTAAGCCAACACCCTGTTCCCCCCCCCTTGATTATTAATGATTCTTGCTGCTGCTGCTGTCCAACGGATGCACAGTATTATTGTGTGCCCGTTCTTAAAATGTTCGACACCAAAATATCTCTCAATATGATGAGCATTGTGTTAAGGTATCCAAAGGCAGTAAACTCTCTAAAAATTTTTAAATATTTGAATTTTACGAAGTTTGTGAAGTTATTGTTTTATCAGCTCTGCAAACATAACATCAGCCAGTTTTTGTTTTGATACTTTCCTTCTGATCTCTCTATAACCTCTGACTTGAATTTAATCTTCCTAACAGAACTTGGCTGTTATGGTTTTCCCTGGGAATCTCCACTTTACACTCTGAAGCTAATTTTAATGCTTTTTTTTGAAAGTTTAATAATAATTAAACTTTCTTCTAATCTTACCTTCTGGATAATGAGGAAGTTAATTTTTGACCACTCTCAGCTGCATGTCACATTCCTGTGTTCATTTACCACAATGCACCTGATTTGTAATTCTATTTCGAGGTACACGTTTGAGAATTCTTGGTTCTCTTTTGGAGTAAAGGGCTCAGACAGCTTGCCATTGTAAAAGAATCCCATTTTGCTTCCTACTGCCAAAGGAAATCAGTCCAGAGCCTGAGCTCACAGGAGCATGTCAGTGGCAACAATCGCTTATCTCTGTGTTCAGGGAAATGTTTTTCACTTTGAAGAGCAAATTAATTCTAACAAAATAGTGGACTAGTAACCTAGAAAAAATTACTGAAATCACTCACGCTTTTAACATATTTTATCATGAGACCATTTGGGACGTGACTAACGAATATTGGAATTCATTCAGCCTCCAACAGCTAAAGAATTAGGATTCTCTATGATACAATCGAAGTCAGTAACAGTAATGGAAAGGCAATTGTGTGGCCTGCTTTAACCTCAGGCTTAGATTTTTTTTAATTGTCTGGTTTTATTTTTACTTTCTTTTGCCAGAATTTTTCTTTCAACAATCTATGCTTTTTAAAGCTCAAATGTTTTGGCTTCTTACAGTTTCACAACCATCCCATGTAGTTGATAGTTGCCACTCTATGGTATCAAAAAATTAATAATGAGAAATGAAATCTTAATTTGGAGAGTGAGGTATTAAGAAGATGAATTTGATGGGAAATGAAAAGCTCAACAATGGACAAAGCTAATGAACCAGTGAGAAGTATATATTGGTAAAGTGGAAATAGCTTGCCCCCAAAATAAATGAGACAAATATTGACATATTATATATTTTTTTCCCCTGTAATCATTCATTCTATGTTGCTGAAATAAATCAGTTCTAACCTTGGAAAAGATTTCCTTTCAGCCCTATAACCCTACTCTTACTTAGGCTGGTGCCACTTTTCTATACATTTAAAGTACTTTATTGTCATAGTTATTATCATCACCAAATTACTGAGCCCCTGCATTAAAGAATTATACAAAAAATAAAAAATAAAAAAATAAAGAATGATGCTAATTTCATCAATAACATATTTGTAACTTGAGGTGGCATTACAGTGTAAAGAATAGGAGTTTTGAAGTCAAACAGACTTGTATTTGCATTTCAGTTCTGCTCCTTAGATAAATACTACCCTGATCTTTATATTTCTCATCTGAAGGATAGTGTTTCTGAAAACTCTCACCTTAACCTACTGAACCAGAATGCCTGGAGATGGATTATTTTTAATAAACTCCCTAGGTAATCCTTATGCTCAATAGTTTGTGTGCACTGCAGTAGAACATTTTTAAAAATGCTGATTTCTTAGTCAACTACTGAGACCCAATTTCTTCTTATTCACACAGAACTGTGAATCTCAGATTCCAGTGATCTGACCCTAATTTGCCTTTGCCTTTCTTTTCTGCTCTTACAGACTCAAATTTGGTCATTAAGGCAACATAACTTATCTTTTAAGGATTCTTTTTTTTTTCTATTTCTGTAAAAAATGCCCTTAGATTTTGCTAGGAAATGCACTGACCTTATAGATGTCTTTGGATAGTATGGAACTTTTAATAATATTCTTACAATCTATGAACACAGACTATCATTCCATTTATTTGTATTTTCAATTTCAACTTGTAGTTTTCACTGTACAGATATTTTACCTCCTTGGTTAAAATTATTCCTAAGGATATTATTGATTTTGATGCTATCATGAATAAAACCGTTTAATTTTTTCCCAGATGTTTCATTGTTAATTTATAGACACACAACTGATTTATATATGTTGGTTTTGTATACCACAACTTTACTAAATTTATTGATTAGTTCTCACAGTATTTTTGGTGGAGTTTTTAGTATTTTATATATATGAGATAATGTCAAATGCAAAAAAGACAAACTTACTTCCCCCTTTCTGATTTGGAGGCCATTGATTCTTTCTCTTGCCTGATTGCTCCGGCTAGGACTGTTGAATAACAGTGGTGAGGGTGGGCATCCTTGTCTTATTCCTGATCTTAGAGGAAAAGCTTTCAGTGTTTTCGCTGTTGAGTATGATGTCAGCTGTGGGTTTTTTGTTTGTGGCCTCTGTTATGTTGAAGTATGTTTCTTCAGTACCCAAGTTGTTGAGTGTTTTTATCATGAAGGGACATTGCATTTTGTTAAATGCTTTTACTTCATCTATTTAGATGATCATATGATTTTTATTTTACACTGTATATAATTTACCTTTTAATGAAATTAAATGACAATGGTGTTAAAATACCAAATAAAGTATAAAGTGGTATTCAAAAGAATATCCATCCTTATCATACTTTCATTTTCAATTCTTCAAACTCATAGACTATATTCATTGCTGTTTACTTGTTCCTTGAAGTTCTTCTTCCTCACAACCTACCCCACCCCACCCCTGCCTGCTTCTCCCTGCCCTCCTCTCCATTTAAATAAAATTCTATAAGCATGAAATTGTGAACTCAGGAACAATGTTTTATTTTTTATTGTCTATCTGAAGTGCCTGTTATTCCTAGCATATAGTAAGCATTCAATAAATGTTTTGTGGTCATCCAGCTATCTTTTTATTAATTTTTTTTTCAATTAGAGTTTGCATTCAGTATTATTTTATATTAGTTTCAGGTGTACAGAATTTATATAATTGCAGTGGTTAGACGTTTATATAATTTACAAAGTGATCCCCTGATTAGTCTAGTGTCCACCTGGCACTATACATAGTTATTACCATATTATTGACTATCTTTCCTATGCTGTACTTCACATCCCCATGAATATTTTGTAACTGCTAATTTGTACTTCTTAATCCCTTCACCTTTTTCACCTAGCTCCCCAACCACCCTTCCATCTGGCAATCACCAGTTTGTTCTTGGTATCACTGAGTCTGTTTCTGTTTTGTTTATTTGTTTGTTTTGTTCTTTAGATTCCACATATAAGTGAAATCATATGGTAGTTGTCTTTCTCTGTCTGACTTATTTCACTTAGCATAATACCCTCTAAGTCCATCCATGTCATTGCATATGGTAAGATTTTATTTTTGTATGACTGAATAATATTCCATTGTGTGTGTGTGTGTGTGTGTGTGTGTATAAATATATATACTGTATATATACTGTATCTTTATGCAATTGTCTGTTGCTCATCATTTAAGTTGCTTACATATCTTGGCTATTGTAAATAGCTCTGTAGTGAACATAGGGGTGCATATATCTTTTCAAATTAATGTTTTAATTTTTTTTGGAAAAATGCCTATTTAGGTCCTCTGCCAATTTTTTAATTGGATTGTTTCTTTTTTGGTGTCAAGTTGTATGAGTTCTTTATAAACTTTGGATATTAACCCCTTATTGGATGTGTCATTGCTGAATATCTTACCCCAATTAGTAGGGTGTCTTTTCATTTTGTCAGTGGTTTACTTTGCTATGCAAAACCTTTTTAGTTTGATGTAGTCCCATTTGTTTATTTTTTCTTTTGTTTCTCTTGCCTGAAGAGTTATACCAGAAAAAAATATTACTAAGAGCAATGCAGAGAGTTTACTGCCTGTGTTTTTTTTCTAGGAGTTCTATGGTTTCAGGTCTTATATTAAAATCTTTAATACATTTTGAGTTTATTTAATAGACCATCTTTACTCCATTGTATATTCTTGCTTCCTTTGTCATAGACTAAATGACCATATAGATGTGGGTTTATTTCTAGGGTCTCTATTCTGTTCTGTTGATCAATGTGCCTGTTTTTATGCCAGTAACATGTTGTTCTGATTACTGAACTATTCTTTTAAAATTTGATATTACCTATATCTTTTTTCTAGTTAATTCTGTTACATCTAATCAGAACTTATCCCCTTATAACTATGACCCCTTAGGTTCTTGGAAAAATAAAATTTTACCAGGATAATATTAAAAGATTGTATTGGCTCAGTAGCATCCTTCATGAAAGATAAAGTTCAAAATAAGGCCTCAGGAAGAGATATTCAGAGAGATTGTGTTTCATGTTCACAATAACTTGTCCTTCTACTGATGTCATTCCCCCTCAAATAGAATACATAACCAACACATCACACATGACAAAAGTGTGTGTGTGTGTGTGTGTGTGTGTGTGTGTGTGTGTGTGTGTGAAGAAGGGGAGGGAGAGGAAGGAAGAATGAAATAAAAGAGAGAGATCATAATATTAGTAGGGACTTATATTTTTGCCCTTTGATTTAAAAGTTATATAATTTTATCTTTTGGAACAAGTGGCATTTTATGGTTGAGAATCCAATCATAAACACTGAAGAATGTGATATTTTCTAGACATAGTAGTGTCACAGTCCAAAGCACAAAAATTCTATATTTATAGATAAGGTATAAGAAGGCATACTTCAAAATTTTTTCTAGCTGATAACCTGATTTTAAGAGTTGCTTTGATTGTTCCTGAGCCTGAAAGCATATTTAATTAACCAAAATATTCTAATTCACACATAATAATGAGATAGAGTAAGTGGGAGTAGAGTGTGGCTGTTTATATACAGTAGCTAGAGGCAGCCTCTCTGGGGAGCGATGTACTGTGTACACTGTAATCTGAAGGGGGAGAAGGATCCAGATAGAAAGTACCAAGGAAAGAAAATTTGGAATAAAAGGAAGTACTCTTTCCTGAGGTGGGAAAGAGCTTCGTATATTTAAGTACAGAAAGGAGGCCTGTGGGGTAGGCTGGAGTATAGTGAACTAGGTAGAGAGTAGAATGGAATGAAATTGAAGCTCTGATTACAAAGGGCCTTGCAGCTCGTAGAAAGTGTTTGTTGTTGTTCGTTGTTGTTGTTGTTGTTAAAATTTTAAAGCAAGAAGATGAAATGATCTAATTTATGGGAGCAAAATTGGAAAGTTTCTGCCTCCTCTAAATTCACTGCTAATTTTATTTTAATATCAGATGTTTATTCATAGAATAATACATTTAATAATATGTGAAGCAATTACCTATAAATATCTCCTGTGCTAGGCCCTGAGGTAGATACAACAGTCAAGATTGATAGGGCCCCTGCTATCACTGAACTTATAGTTTAGCAATAAATAAAAAACATAGACATAGGTAATTATGAAATGGTATAATAAGTATTATAATAGGAGAAATACAAGGTAGTATTAACTATATGGGGAAGATACTGAACTCAGATATGGCTGATTAGGGGTGACCTTCCAAATTTACTTTTTTTTCTTCCTTGATTCTTTTTGTATCAGCCAGGCAAGCACTGTCCTTGTTTGTGTTTTTCTTAGCTGGCTCCCTTTCTTTTCACAGTCCCTTGGCTTTCTGTCCTTCCATAGAGGGAGCTGCTTTTTGAGTTTAGGTAGCAACTCAGTGTTATTTATTTCCAAATCTACAGTTCTGTCTTCAACTATTCACTTCTCTCCAGCCAGCAAGACCCCTTTCCTCAAACATCCCACTGTAGTTTCAAACCCATCCTATCAAAATGTAAATTGATCACCTTGCTACCCAAATCTATATCTTTATTTATTTTCCACCTTTCTTTCTGTAATAGAACAGTTTTTTCAGTCTATAAGATAAAAGCTTTGGGCTTAATGTTTGATTCTTTCTCATTTCTCTCATTCTGCTCATCTATTAGAGAATTCCCCTTTGTTTATTCTTACCATCCCCACTTGACCCCACATCACCTTCCAGGAACTGCTTCATTTCTTTATTCTTTTTACAATTAAACTCTAGAAGAATTGTCTCTTTTTGCTGTTTTTAATGTCTCTCCACCATTTTCTCTTAAAACTAGTCCAGTCAGGCTTTTTCCTTCACCAGGTCCTGGAACTACCCTGTTGAGGTCTCCAGTGACCTCCATATTGCTAATACCGCTAGACATTTCTTACTTGATCTTCAAGGAGCATTTGACGGAGCTGATTATGTTTTCTTCCTTCACATGCACACTTTCTCCACTTGGCTTCTTAGACACCACACTCCTCTGGTTTTCTTTCTCCTTTACCGGCCACTCCTTTTCAGTCTCCTTTGCTGGTTCTTCCCCTATCCCTGACCGCTTAACTCTACAGTGCCTTAGGGCTCAGTCTGTGGACTTCTCTTCCTTGTCTGTACCAACTTTCTTGGCCAAACATGCAAGAGTCTCATAGCTTTAAACACCTACCATGGACCAGACTATTCCAAGTTTATAGCTACAGCTTGGATGTTCTTCTGAACTCCAAACTCTTGTACTTAATTGTATATCTGACATTTCCACTCATGTGTAATATCCTTTTCAATTTTAACATGAATAAAACTGAACTTCAGTGTTTCCCTCTCAAACCTCCTGGACGCTTACTTTCTCCATTTCAATAAATAGCAGTCCTATCCATCCAACCTCTGACCTCCAGAACCTTTGGAGAACTTCTTTACTCCTCTCTTTTCTCATGCCCCACAGATGGTCTTCAAACCTATCAGCTCTTTCTTCAAAATTTGTCCATGATCCAACCACATCTAACCAGCTTCAATACCTCCTCTGGTTTAAGCCTCTGCCATCCTTTGTCTGGATTATTTGAGGAGCCTCCAAACTGGTGTTTCTGTGTCCCCCCAGCCCCCATACAGCATATTCTTAAAAGAGTTGCCAAAGAGATCCTTTTAAAATGTAAGTTAAATCATGTCATTTTTCTACTCATAACCTTCCTGTGGTTTCAGGTCTTGCCCTGAGGAAAATATAAAATCCTTACACTGGCTCGGAAGGCCCCATGTGACCTGCATACATACCCTCATCCCATCCTAACCTCTTGCAGCTCATTTTTCACTACTTCATTGTTCCCTACTCACACTGTTCCAGCCACACTTATTCATTGCCATTCCTGTAAAGCACGAGGCATGCTTCCAACTCAAAACTCTTGTACTTGCTATTCTTTCTGTCTCTAGCTCTCTTCCCAGATATCTTTATGGCTTACACACTCAGGTTGTTATCAAAATCCATTTCTCAATGTGGCCTTGCTTGACCACTTTATTCAAAATTAGCCACTCTGGCAATTCCTACCCTCCGCTTCTAGTACTTATTTTTTTTCATATCATTTGTCATCTAACATACTGTTATTTTACTTATTTATTATTTTTATTGTTTGGCTTCTTTGATTAAAATGTAGGCTTCATTTTTTTTAACAGGTTATTACTTTATTTTTGTTATTGTTGACTGTCGTCATCCCAGTGCTTAAATTTGTTGGCACATACTAGACACACAGTCAATATTTATTGAATAAAATAATAAATTAACTCTACTAAAGGCCCTCAGCTCTCTACATTTGGATTATATAGTTGCTGAGCTTGTCATCTGTATACTGGAAAGAGCATATATTTTGGAGCTATACATATCAGAATTTGTATCCTGCTTCTATTTAGTAGCCATGTGCCCAGGTTAGTTGCTTCCTTTCTCTGAGCTTCAGTTCATCTTTTGTAAAATGAGTATAGTAATTTTTTCCCTAAAGAGTTGTCATAGAGATTAATAATGTGAAAATGTATAAAAAGTGTTTACCAGTGTGTTGGACACAAAAGATGCTAAACCAGTTTGTTTCTTTCTTTGTGGTCAGTCTCTCTTAATTCTGAACTAAACCTATATAACACTGTCAGATGAGCCTTCCTGAAATGAGATTGTCCTTCAATGACATCTGTAATCAAAAAATAGGTGGGAACCTTATCTTGACTACTATATGTTGGCCAAATTTCTGTTCCTGGCTTTCAAGAATGCCAGAGTCTTCCCATTCTGCTCCTGTCCTTATCCAATGATATTTCTTACTACTGTCCTTCCTTCCACCAAAATACTCTATTCTTTTGTCATTTACCTAAACGTGTAATAGGCATTTCTTCCTTGGTGTCCTTGCTCATTCTCTTTCATTCTCCTGTCTTTCCTGTTTGTTTAAATGCTGTCCATTTTACAAGGTGTAGTTAAGTCTTTACAGTAACATCCTTACTTCAGCTCAGACCAATTTTTTTGAACAGATGGAAAATCTCAGAAGAGAAATGGGAACTATTCTTTATGAAATAGAATGTTAGTGAAATTGTTCTTTTGTCACGAGATCTGACTAGGACTTAGTTAAGACATATTTTACTTATTACATTAATATTATCATATTTCATGACAATGAAATATAAATGATAATCAATTCACACAGTATTTTGCCCTGCAAATAGCAAGTGCTCAATAAATATTTTTCGTATAGATGAAAAAATGAATTCTATTCATATCTTTAGTAACATTGAGTAAGGTTCTAATATAAATATGTTTTTAGAAACTATCAAAATTATAAATTGTGTATATAGAAGATATATTGAGAAAAGGTGCTACAGTAGAAAAATATTATTTACCAATCAATTGGTATAAATATTCTGCAAAATATAAAATATATATTATGACTTTCATATTCTTAAAATGTCTTATTATATATTGAAAAATTATAAAGATAATTTTTTTTTGTTTGAAGGTTGATCCATATTCTGCATTACTTCAGTTCATCCACTCAATAAACATTTATCATATGTCTACTATGTACCAGGTACTGTTTTAGGGCAGATAAAAAATGCATGAGGCATTTTTTTGTTTTCAGGAGCTTGAGGCTTGGCAGAGATAGCAGATACATCACTAAATAATAGAAATACAGAGTGATACATTATTTTACTGAGCAATCCAGTAAATGATACTACGAACCGTTGTGGAAAAAGAGAAAGAGGAACTATTTATTTTTATATCCCCAAAATCTAGAATGTTGCTTGACACCTTGTAGCTATTCAATAAAAATGTGTTGAAAAAAGAAATAGCTGTATTTCAGTCAGTGAAAATGAAAAGGTGATTCTGTCCTGTTTGAATAGAGTGTGGGAGGGACATTAAAAAGTGGGATGGCAACAACTATTTGATTATGAAATAAGGAAAATGAGGGCATGTAATGAACTGGCTTATGTATACTTCTGTGTTCTCATCTCTCATTACATGTCATGCTAACTACTACTTCTGTGAATTTTCTGTATCTTTTTCACCTGTCTTTACATATATCTAAAGTTCTCACCCACTCCTTCACCCCACACCAAATTTATTATTTTTAATTATCCTCATCCATCAAAAACTGGACACTGATATAATGTCCTTCCAATCTTAGCCCATCCTTGAACCCTCTCCTTGGTCTGAATTAGATGCCCCTCCAGTGCTTTCCAATACTCTCTAATAGTACTTACTGCGATTGTAATTATAGTAAGTAATTGTAAATTTTGTTGCTTTCTTATTCCTGAAAATACTAAACTGCGAACTCCTCAATGACATTATATGTATATTTTATCTTCATGTTAGAGGATTCTAATACCATGCCTGTCATATAAAAGGAGACCAATATACTTTTATTGAATCAATGAGCAAAAGAATGAATGAATAGATGGATGGATAGATAGATGGATAGATGTTGGAAAGGTAGCACAAAGACTTGACTGGAAATTGAGAAAAACTTCTCCAACTTCAAAATCTTGTCTAGGGATGATTTTCTTTTGTTTTCATCTGTTTGTTTTGAAAGATTGTACATTCATTCTTACCAAATGAGACCTATGCTGGTAGGACCATTTTTGCTTCTTTTAAAGTTAATTTAGTTATTTTCTGGCAGTGTTCTTGAAACATTTTCTTACTTTTTTAGATTCTTTATAGGAATGTGATAAAACTCATAAGACTGGTTCCTATTTTTATATTTTGCTTTAGTAGAAGAGGTTACATGATCTGATTTTTTTAAAAGCCAAATCTTCTTGCTTAAGATTTAATTAATCACTAAAGCCATTAATAAGGTTAATGTTAATTAAATGTTAAAGAAAGTTTAGTATCTGCTGGGATTAAGCAAAGAATAAACTTTGAAAAATAATTTTATTTAAGAAGTTATGATTCATATATAAAATGGAATATTACTCAGCCATTAAAAAAATGAAATCCTATCATTTACAATGACATGGATGGACCTAGAGGTTATTATGCTGAGTGAAATAAACCAGACAGAGAAAGAGAAATACCATGATTTCACTTATATGTGGGATCTAAGGAACAAAAAGAGCAAACTAATCCAAAATAGACTCACAGATTTAGAAGACAATCTGGTGATGGCCAAGTGATGGGGGCTGGAAGAAAGGGGCGAAGGGTTAAAGAAGTACAAATTAGTAGTTGATAGATGGTCACTGAGAATGGGGAGCACAGCATAGGGAATGCAGTCAGCATTAATATAATGGCTATGTGGAGAGCCAGAGGAGAGAAAGAGCATTCAAGGGGATCGTTCCATAAACTATATAAATGTCTAAGCAAATGTACTGTATACTTGAAACTGAAAATAAAATGAAATTACAAAAATAATTTTATTTAAAATGTAGACTACTTATGAACATTAAAATATTTCTCAATATGAGGTTAACATTGAGATACTAAAATTTTTAAATTAGTAATGAAACAAATAATAAATATTAATGGCCATATGTTAGTGATGTAATAATAAGCTCTATTATTGAAGTTAAGGTAATGATAGCTGTTTTAAAAAAAATTAAGATAGGTCATGTAGTAATCAGTCAAGTGTAATGGAAGTTAATTTGTCATTTGTTTAAAGTTTATCATACGTGTTCCTGATCAGCAGGTGGCTCTCCTCCAAGTGGGAATTCAGGAACTTAGACTCCATCCATCTACGGGCTCTGCCATCCTGAGCACAGGCTTCCAAGATCACCTGGCTCATCTGTAGAAGGTAGCAAAAGGTAAACACAATAGAGGTACAAGTAGGAGGTTTTAGGGGATGGGCCTGGAAACAGTGAACATCACTTCTACTTATATTTCCTTGACTGGTACTCAGTTATATTGTCACTTGGCCATTCCAGTCTGCATGGGCAGTTGACGAGTATGGTCTAGCCCATGTGCCCAATAAGTAAAGAAAACAAGTTGGTAATCATCTAACCAGAATTGGCTGCATAATATATTTTATAATTTAAATAATTTTTTTCCATATACCTACTGATTTTTATAGTTCTCTTTCATAGAAACATTTTCCCATATTTAAACATGCATTTATTAATTAAAATCTTCCCAGTTAAAATTGTGCAATATTTTTTATATAACAAAAATTAGGCTTTTATGCAAGCAATTTCAAGCTTGAATTTCCTCTAAAAGAATATCATAGTTATCTCTAAGTATTGGCTTATTATAGAGATAATAGATCCTTCCCTTTTATTTACTTACAATTTATTTACTTACATGTCATTTTTGATGTGTCAAGTTAAAAATAAGTGCTTCATTCACTAATTCACACATTTAAATAAATAAAATCAGCAATGTTATTATGCTTAAATGAGAAAGAAGCTGAGGTCATATTTGCCAAAAAATAAATGGAAATGACTTGCTTTTTTTCCCCCCATAACATTAAGAAATTCTGCTGTGAAATAAAATGTTAGTAGTTTTTTTTTTGAGATGTCTTGTAGGTAAGTCAGTAATTACTTATAAATATTATAGTTAAGTTGAATTATACACCTGCTGTATGTGGTATCACATTTGGTTATGCTATTTTGGTGAACAACATTTGTCTTCATTTGGTTTGTTTTAAAATTCCCCTTATTCTATATAGTGAGTCCTCTTTACTGTAATATTTTTTATCTATCTTGATGTCAAGATCTTTAAATTCTGAGACACCATTTCTGCAACACTAGTTTTTGATGGTCACAAATATAGCCTTGAACCTCATTTCGTTTATATTGACTTCCTTAAAGAGAATTAGGTATTGCTACTTCCAAACGGTCCTGTGATCACACTTTAGGTTCCATAGCGAAGCTCGGTTTGCTCTCATCAGACATGTGTCGAGCAGAACACTGTGCATGGGTTCCCAGTGCCAGGGGAGAACTCCTACCACATGGAGGATAGCAGAGATCATCACTGCAAACCATCAAAGATAGAAGTCAAACACTCCTGCCCATGGCATGTTGATATTGGAGTCTCTAAAGAAAGCACAACACAGTCAAGCACTGGATGGAAGAAGAATTCTACTTACATGGAGAAGAGACAGAGCAAGCTCAGCTCCAGTAGTATATTGGTCCTCCATGGTCAGCAGGTTGTCCTCCTGGCAGCCAGCACAGAACCATGTTGCAACTCCTCTTGTCCAACAGAAGAATGTCAGCCCCTTTCCAGTAAAGTCTGAAATACTGAAAGCTGAGGGCATGCCCGAGGGCCATTGATGCTCACGCTTAGTAGAACAAAGAAACACTCATGGAGCCTAAAACAGGGAAAGATATTCCTACACAAGGCCATAAGCCTGGCACAAGCTGTGTGGGCTCTTTATCTCTTCATAAGGAAGTATTCTAGGCCCAAGACCCATTCTTATGTGGACAAATTGGGGACAAAAGACTGTAAACGTGAGATTGCCTTTCCCAACAAGATGACACCCATATTATACTAGGTCAGTGTTGAAAATAAGAAGACAAAATTTTCTAAATTTCTACAATATCTGATTTTCTAATTTTCTGTGTATCTGTTCAAAACCAGTTCAAACTGACCTAAGCAAAAAAGGAATGTGTTAACTCATATAAACAAAACATCCAGGCTTTTCTGTATGGCTAGATGCATGTACTCAAACAGGTAGTCTCTCCATTCTCAGCTCAGTTTTCCTCTCTTCTGTAGAGAGTATAATATTATACTATTATACATTCTCAAGCAACCTTTCCCTACAGGGTGGCAAAGAATGTAAGTAGCCTAAGGTTTTTTTTGTTGTTGTTGTTGTTTTAATTTTTTTGCTCAATAACCCCAGCCAAAAAAAGTATTTTTATTCTAAATTCCAGCGAAATTTCCAACTTTGATTATATTTTGACACCTGACCCAATCATAGTGGCTAGAGAGATGGATACACTGGTTAGTTCTGGATTATGTGCTCGCATCAGAGCTTGGGTGGTGAGGCCATCTCTACTTGAACAGAAATGTTCAGTTAAATCTCAGTGGTTTTGTTTGAACTTTACCCAGAATCCCTGAAAATGGCTTATGGTTCACATGGTCAATACAGACCAGTTTTGAGTATGACTCTCTTGCTTGTGAACAGAGCTTGGAAAGACATAGTTCCTATATCAGATGATGGAGGGTGGCTGCAACCTATTCTTACCCCTAGGCTTTTATGTTTGCTTTGGTAATTATTTCAGTAGCACAGAAAATGTTAATTGAAATAACTAGGAATCATTAGAATTTTAACTATTCTAATGTTCCATATTTTATGAATAGTTATAATCCTTAAAATATCTGCTCAAATCTGTCAGTGAAGGCTTCTTTGCTTTCCTTTCCAGTACTATTTCCACTACCCTGTTTTTTCTTTCTTCAGAGCAGTTGTCACTATTTGACATATTAGAGTTGACCCTTAAACAACACGGGTCTGAACCACGTGAGTCCACTTATAAATGGATTTTTTTTTCCAATAAATACCTATACTGTTTTTGGTCCGCAGTTGGGAGTCTGCAGATGTGGAGGGCCGACTGTATGCATTGATCTACACCATTTTATATAGGGAACTTGAGCACCTGTAGATTTTGATATCTGTGGGGATCCTGGAGGTAATCCCCTGTGCATACCAAGGGACAACTAAGTTTTTGGGTAGTCAGAAGTTATATGCAGATTTTCAATTGTGCAGGAGTTGGGGTCCCTAACTCCTACATTGTTTGCTTATTTATTTTCTTTCTCTTTCTACTAAATATAAACTTTTTGGGGACAGCAGCTGTATCAACTTAGTTTATTGCTGTATTCTTAATATCTAGAAAATGTCTGGCACAGAGCACACACTCAATATATATTTGCTAAATGAATGAACAAATGAAGACTGAAAAATTAGTTTGATAGGAGATGAAATCCAATTGGATATTTCTAATTTTTTTATGCTGAGAAATTGGAAAAGTATTTATTACCATGAGAAATATTTATCCCAACGTCTAAGGAAAAATCACTCTTAAGCAAGCCTATTTTAAAAAGATTTACTTAATGTTTTTATAAATGTCAATATTATTTAAAGTAACTAATAGTAAACCATATGATTTCAAATCTAATAAAGAAAATAAAATCAGGCGAGCATTCACTTTAGGTTGCTTTTACTTTCACTTGGCCACTGATATTACCCATGACAGTCATAATAGACATTAATAATGTTTCTGGGAAAAATCAGGATTGCAATTGATGGCACCCAAATAAAATGAAGTTATCTAGTCCCTGTGGACATTTAAACTTAACCTTAGTACCATGATGCTTTTTCTAACAAGATAAGGTAGCTAGTCACAATAATAAATGCATTATCAACTTTTAAGGGCTGCAGAGGAAATAGAATTGTCTCTACAGTTGAGAGTAGAAAGTGAACATATAGCGGCAAAAGTACTTTGAATATGGAAGGAAAAAACGTGCATTTGTACATCATCATTCTTCTCTTTACTTTCAGACTCTTGGTGTGCCCATCTGTTTCTTTTTGATGAATTATTTGGGAGTTTAGATGCTGCTTTTCCAGGATTGCTAGAAAATGGCTATTTTTTTACATGTGTAAAATCAGAGAGACTTTACACGTGTAAAATCAGAAAGACTTGAGATAGCAACGCAGTCTTGAAAGATAGGGCTTAGGTAGGCCAGGAACCTTTCTGAGCGACATCATATAAGTAGGACTGCATACTGTGTTTGCAGCAATTTGAATTGGATGGCTGATGTATAAATGAGAGGGAGATAGCTATAAAGACAGGAATCCAATGAGAACTTTGAATACTTGGCTGAGTAGTGTGAATGATATTTTTTAGTTAATGGGGAGCCATTAGAGATTTTTGAACAGGAGGTTAAGTGTGAAATAGTTTGAACAGAGGGAGAGGAAGATGTAGTTTGCATAGAAACCAGGAAGGTAGCAGTTGGTATTTCTCTGGGAAAGAGAGCCCAGGTGAGAGTGGGGTGGGGCGTGGTCAGGAAAATAAAATTATAAAGGCTGATTGTACAAGGCTTGGTGGCTATGCAGGAGAGAGGGAAAAGAGGAATCGGGATCACTCTCTTCTGCAACCCAGAAAACGATAGAAATGAGGCTAGAGACAAAACTGTCTTTTTTTTTTTTTTTTTTTTTGGAAAGAGAGTTCAGTTTCAGGCATGCTAACCCTGAGGTGACTGCAGAATTCCAAGGTGGTGATGCCTAGTGCAGAAAGAGGTGTTGGAAGGTAAAGAGTTAGGGTCATGAGAATTGACTTTGGAATTAGAAATACAAAAGTAAAAGCCTGAGATTTTGTAGTAAGAAGAGAAGGGAGTTCAGACCTGGACCTTTTAAGAGTCTCACATTTTGAGAATATGGGAATAATATAATCTCTTCCATGGCACATATTGAAGAGATTATAACATTATATGGCATGACTCCCTGAGATGTCTCAGTCCACATCCATGACACTGAGTTTAGCAATTTACAACATTAGATGGTCTAGGCTTTTCAAGACTATAGAGTCTGAGTATGAGGATTAAGGATTTTTAAAGTACTCGATTGTATTATATATAATACTCTTGCAATTATGTTGTATGTTTCACAACTTGAAGACTGATGAGGTGCACCTGCCTCAGACTGCAGGCTGGATTGCTTCTGAATAGAAGGCTAAATCCCAACATTACTCCTTCCTCAAAGTTTGGTCTGATATGATTGTCTCTAACAGAGTCATCTGTAACTATGTATCCTTCGTGAGAATTGGGGGATCTAGAAGTTTATATTTTTGTCTGTCCTGGATAATGTTGCTGAATCTGTTGCGTTTTTGTTGCAGTAATCTCCTCCTATAATATCTATATTTAATTAAATCAAGCAGTGTCTGTATCTGGAGTTTCTGTCAATCCGAATTTAACTATTGATATTTGTCACTATGGTGATTGATAGAGACAAAGGAGTAAAGAGGGAGGAAAAATTCAGAATAGTGTAATATGACAGGAACCAAATGAGAAACATTTGAGGGAAAATGGCCTACTACTCGGGCCAAAAGCAATGAAAACTGAAAAATGGCCTTTGGAATTGATATTAGGACCTCACTGGTGACCTTGGGAAAAGAAATTTTAGTTTGGATTTGTTGATGGCCAGATTGCTAATACAGTCAGTATTTCATTTTTGAATATTAAATATATGGGTAGGAATTAGTTATATTATTATCGTTACTTGATATTGGCTCAATAAAGCTATCTACTGGGTATGGATATAACTTGTTATTAAGAAACCTTAGGATAATAGAATTTATTTACTCATTTATTCATTGATGTTGTGATGTTATGAAACTTAATAGTCTCATAACCCTGGTTTATATTGCAGTCTTGCATGCACCAGCTCTGTAAACTTGCATGCAAATTACTTATATTTCTGAGTCTTTTTGTCATAACTGGTAGAATGGAAATAATCATGCTTATCTAAAAGCAGAGTTTTTCAAACTCGTGAACCCATGTGATTTCTTGAACACCATTAAGTTTTTAAAAAACCATCGTCGTTTTTTAATGAAATGTATTTTAAAAATAATAAGGGTGTATTTTAGAACAGTAGTTAAATATTGTATCATAAAGTTAATTAAGTATCATTATGAATACTAAGGGTGAATTTTTTTTAATATTGCAAAGATTCGTGACCTTTACTTTAAATTAGATTTTTAAATAATAAAATGATAGGTTATATTTTATGTTTTTATTAAAATGTGAATCATATTTTTGTTATTAGATTATGGCATCAAAATACTTTTACAATCTGATGCTTACATCTTGTGCTTACTAAACGAACAGTTTAAAAATTATATTAGTGCTTTTTTTCATGTGACAAAACAGAAAATTGTGATTGCTATTTGTACTTGTCTGCAGATTGCAACCATGGAGAAACTTTATTCTCAAGTAAAAAGCCACATGGATAGACTCTCTGCCATGTTTTTCTCTTTTTAATATTGTTTTTTTGAAGTGCTTAGAGATACTTCTCATATACTGTTAATGTCTTCTGAGCAGAATGATATAAACTCAAGACAAATTTGTGCAATATTTATTGATTTTATGCTTCTCTTTAGTTTGTTATATTTCAACATCAATATTTCTTAAGTTTTGCCATTAATAAGTGGTTTTTAATGATATAAGTTAGCTAATAATACTCAAGATTAGACACATTTAAAAATGCTCTCATGGTAGAAAGTGCCACAGTGGGTAGATAGCAGTGTTCTCCTGAGAATGAATCAATTAAATGACAGAATCAAAAGTCCACTTGTCAGATCTCAACAACACAGTGCATGCACCTTTTATATACACTATAAGATTTTTAAACTTTTCATTTTAAAGTGTAAAATTATTTATATGGTAGTTTTATTCAAAAATAAAATAAAACAGATGTCATATTTGTTTTAACATGAACCCCTTTGAACCCCTTTGGGCATCTGTGGGATTAACAGATCTATGTTACTGGATTGTTACAGATGACCACAGTGCTGGAGTACATGAAGCATTCCTTAATTATTAATAATTATTTTTTAAAATTATTAATAATTAGTTGAATATCACTGTATTCAATAATTATTAAGTGTCAACATAATAAGTACAAGTCTTCTCTATGTAATAGCTTTTCTGTGTAATTCTATATACTGATAGTATTGGGTACTAAACCAGAGACTTTTGGATGAAAATGGTGGATTGAACACGGATATTTATGTATATTAACTCATTAACCTTCACATCATCTCTATGAGAGAAGTACTACAATTATTCCCATTTCATAGGAGGAAGTTGGAGTACAGAGAAGTTGTGTACTTTGCCAAAGTCATTCAGCTGCCAAATTGAAGAGCTGGGATATGAACTCTCTTTGTCTGGCTCTGGCAACTGTGCTATTGACCATCATGCTAAGTCACTTTATATGCTCGAAGTCCTGAAACTATATACATATAATGTTAGTACTGCTACTTTTTATCTATTGGTACATCTTTATTACAGTACAAGTAACATTATTTATATTATCTTCTAGATATAGATGAAGAAAATTGTTTTATTTCTTTAGGACATATCATGGGCATGATTTTTTTTTTTTTTTTTTACCAAAACTGTGATATGGTCTACTGACCTTTGTTTTTATCAATTTCCCATATGATTCTAAAAGTAAAGTGCATATATCAAAGAATTGAATAAACTTTTAACTCTTTTTTTCCTTGAAAAATTTAAGTTCATCAACTGCAAGTTATCAGACATGGCAATAGAGGGTGCCGTGTTGCGGAGTCTAACAATATTAAAGGAAAATTAGAAAACAAAGAAAACTTCACAAATTCCATCACTCTAACACAGCTGTATTTGTTTTTGTGTGTTATGTTCCAAACCCTCTGTCTCCATGCATTGGCACTCATACACAATTACAGTAATCATTAATCTAACTTTCTTATTGTTCTTTTTGTTTATTTAATTAGATGTTATAAGTTAGTAATACTATGAAGGTTTTTAAAAAATGTTTAAATTGTTTGAAAATCCTGACTTTCTGCAAGGCCTCCTTAAATAAACAGCTTTGTCTTTTCTTTAGGAGGGCTTCTTAGGTTCTTAAAGATGCTTTTTAAGCATCTTCTTATTGTTTTATTTACAACATTTTTTTCCATTTGGGGGTTTCTAACCCTTCAAGGATAGAACATCTACTTGGGATGTGAAGCAGTTCTATAGCTTTAATTATAGTACTGAAAAAAGAGGAACTGAGCAGAGTAAAAAAGGAATGCCTGTAGCTGATTTCAAATTCCCTTCAGAAGTTAATCAGAATGTCGAGGGAGAGCAGAACATAAGGTCTTAAGGAGAACAGTGTGAAGAATGCTTCAGAATCTGTATTCTTTCTTAGGGTCACAGTTGTAAGTGAAACTTTTAATAATGGTCTTCTTCTGTTTTAAGTTGGAAACTTCTGTTGATCAAGTCCAGGGAATTTGTGACTTCTTTCAAATTCTATACTATTTAGTGTGTGTTGAGAAATGTTTCATTGAGGGTATCATTTGATTGACTTTAAGAAAGGAGAAATTAATTTATTCATATGAATTTTTTAAGTAAAATTAATCTATTTAAAATTCTTCACCTCCCTCTCTCTCCTTTCTTTGCCACTCCCAATGTCTTATTTTTCAGATGTTTTAAAATTTTTCCATTACCATCACTTTTCTAATTAGGATTGTTAATGACAGAATCAACACAATTAAAGCTATCAAGATGTCTGAAGTGTTTCCAAAACTCATTATTTAAAGATGCATTGATGTTTTGGACCTCCCTAAAGCATAATTCAGTATGGAGAACTTTAGTTGCAATTAACACTACTTTCTTTTTTTTTTTCCACCCTTTTAAAATTTATTTTTAAATTAAATTTATTGGGATGATATTGGTTAATAAAATTATATAAGTTTTAAGTGTACAATTCAGTAATATATCATCTGTATATATCTTTATTTTCTAATGGCTGATATCTTAGGAATTGTCCACAAAATACATCTATTAGATACCAGTTTAGTTTTTGTGGTGTTATTACTTTAATCATTTTTTATAGTTGGTGACAAGTACTTTACCTGCTGTCAGTTTCAGGGGAGGGGGTAGATAATTGCAGAATAAAGTCACATAAAAGTTTAGAATTATTCAGTACAAGTGGACCTCTATAGCCACATACAAATTCCCACTTGTACTGGAATAAGATTTACTTTATTAATCGTGTTTTCCAATCCATCCCTTTAAAGGTTAAAGTTGTATTTTGTATTGTATTCTGAGAGAAAAGATCACTTTTTCTTTCCAAAAAAAAGTGGTTTTAGAAGTAGACTTATAAAAAATGTGTTCCTAATAAAGATAAATAGTATACTTAGAAATCATTTTTTAGAGAATGAGTGACTATATTAGATTTGTGGTAAATTGCATATATATTATAATAAATGAAACAGTATCCACAGGGACTCAGAGATATTTTTCTCTAGTCTCTCATTATTTTAAGTAAATCAGTGTATTTTGTTGTACTTGGGACAAAAGTCTTCTTTCGTATTTGTAGGCTTACAGTCATAGAAGACCTTTTTGTGGAGAGACTCTTACTATAATTAAGCACCTGCTTAGAAGAGGTTGCTTAAATCAGACACTGTTTGAATAATTAAGGCAGAGTTTCTGCCAGTTAGGCTATAAATTAGGGGAAGCACTTAGAGGAAACTGATACAGTATCATGAGGTCAAAGATTTGTTATTAAGGCTTGGCAAGTTTAGACCAAGGAAGACGTTGATAGCTGTTGCCTGGAAAAGTACAAGGATGTGAAGATAAGCTTGAAAATAGCTTCTAATATCTTTAGAAAAAAAAAAAGAAAAAGCAGTCTGAGAATGAGAACTTAAATAGTAGTGTGCATGTTAATGTATATTTTCCTGGTTTGCTTTTTTATCAATTTAGTAAATAGCAAAATACTTAGATTTTTAAAAAATTGTGCATCCTCCATACCACAGTCTTTGTCATACTCTTCCCTAAGTTGTATGGTGAAAGCTAGTTTTTAATGCACTGAACCTGTTTTGATACCCTTTCTCACCTAAACCAGCATGTAGATCTGTGGTTTATCTTCTGAATTATCAAATCTGTAATATAATGCATGTAAATTCTCGTCACAGTTTGTAGATCCTTGACTTCAAAAAATGAGTTTATTACTTCATTAAATAAACATTTTTCTCTTCAAAGATAAGTGTACATGTTAGATGCATTGGGAATACAGACATATATAAGATACAGACAGTGACCTGTAAATTCTCAGTGCAAATAATGACATATATCTGAATAATATTTGTAGCCATATTCGTAAGTTCCAAGAATCTGTTTCCTAGTAGCTGTAGTCTTTTGGGGATTACCATGTTATGATAAGTACTGGAGTGGTTAATGGTTCACAATATTTCTGTAAATATTTATATAAAAAACTTTCAATAGTGGCTGCCTGTGGCAAAGGAACACATTTCATTGCATGCATTAAAAAAATCACATCCATATATTACCTTTTCAAAGAAAAATTAGTTTAAATCAAAAATAAATTGTATTAAGGCAGGATTAGTTGTCACTTGAATCAGTGTCATGAAAAGATTGTGCTGGTGGCACGTAGTATATGCTCAGCTTCTCAGCTTTCCCAAACCACCTCTCATGCTACTCACGAGCTTCCCATGCCCACCATCCATATTTATAGCTCTAACTATATCCTATAGTACGTTAACAGAGCATATTTGTACCACTCACGTTTAGATGTTCTGTAATATTTTTGTGACCCTCTAAACTTCAAGGGAAATTTAGATAACACTATTTATTGTTACTTTTAGTTGCCATTTGTCTTCCCTTCTCTCGGTACATGTATCTATACTGAGATGAAGTTTGAGAGTTGAGGATACATCACTCTTGAGATATTCTTTTCCATCTACTTGTTATTATCCTTAGAAAAATGGAGCCAAGAAATATGTATTGGAGGAAAGTATTTGAACTGGGACTTGAAGAATGGACATAAATAACTGGAGAACACTGGGGAGATGAGCCAGGGTAGTCCATTTGGAGAGAATGAATAAAGAAAAAGAACATGTTGTATCTGAGTAATGAGTGGTTTTCCTGGAACAGAGAATAAATGTAGGGAAATGTGGGCATTAAGACCTCTCTCCAGTTCTTAACTAACTGGACTAATTTTTGCTCTTCATTTTTGAAGGCATTTTCTCTGGAAACTTTTTATTTCCTCATTATCTCTGATATCACATTTCCTTTTCTCTTTTCTCCAACTGCATACTTCTTTATTAAATTATCTCTAACCTTAGATGTTATACCTTTGTGATATCTCTGCTCTTGTGGCTTATACTACCCAGTTCTACATCATCACCCACAGCCTTCTCTTGACTTTCATATTTATACTTCTAAGTTCACCCTGAACATGCTTACCTGGATGGTTTCTAGGCATCCAAAATTCAACATTTCTGAAACCTAAGTCAACCTGTTCTGCTTTTCCTCACTTAATTTTAATTCGGGTAATGTTATCACCATGTACACAACTGTACAAACTAGAAATCTTAAAATAATTCTGTGTTTTTTTCTTTTCCCATACATTGTCATTTTGCTGTCTTACTGATTTTGAAACTCTGTTTTACTTCACTTATTTGATTTTCTTTGGCAAAAAGCCTGCTTCTCATTCTTTCCCTCTGATTTCTAGGTAATAATCATTTTTGTCACAATTTGATCTGTTTTTGTTGCCATTTGTTATTGCTTGCCTTTGTCTCACGAATATGGCTTAGAGCACATTATTTAATGTGTTCAAATGATTTCACCTACTTGTTAAATTAAGTTGGTTTTGGGGGACGGTATTTATCTTCCTCTCACATTGACCCTCTTGTAAATTACAGTCTGCTCTCATATTAGCCAGTGATTTGCTTGTCTGACACACGTTTTTATCTGGCATGCTCTGTGCAAGCCAGGAACAGTGCTGCAGCTTCATCTGATTTCTGAAATATTTCACAAAGGTACTGCATTATAGTATTTATCATTACAATAATAGTTAACATATATTGATGATAATATTCATGGAAGTTACATTTAAGTTACAGGAGAGAGAAAATATAATAAAAATGTGGAAATAGATAGTATGACAGATGATAAGTGCTATGAAGAAAAATAAAGCAGAGAAGGAGTTGAGGTGGAATGAGGCATTTGAGCTTAAACTGAATGCTCAGGGAAGGTCTCACCAGCAGGTAATATTTGAGCAAAGACCTGAAGGAGGTGGAGCAGTTAGTCATAAAATATCGAGGGAAGAGTATTCCAGGCAGAAGAGAAAGCAACAGCCAAAGTCTTGGGGTGTAAATGTTGTGAGGGAAAGTGATGGGAGATGACATGGTTAATGAGATAGGAAAGAGGCAGTTCTTTTAGGTCTTTGTGGGCCACTCTACATGTATTTAGTTTTATTTATAACATTTCATTTCATCCTTACAACAACCCTATGGAGACTTATTATTATTATAATCTCTAATTTTGTGGCGAGATTAGAAAACTAAAATTTAAGGTACTTAAATGATTTCCAAAGCTCACACCTCTAGTAGTAATTGTGAATCAAGATTTGAATAAGCCAGTCTAACTTCACATGGTATTTGGTTAAAAGAATTTTGGATAGAGGTTTAATCTTACCTTTGAATAATGGGTGGGTTCATATTCTCTCTCTCTCTCTCTCTCTCTCTCTCTCTCTCTCTCTCTCTCTCTCTCTCTCTCTCTCTCTTCTTGCTAAAAACAGAAACGGACCATTACCCAGACTTTTAAAGTAATAAGATATTAAAACGGAAGTTTTTTTTTTTTTAAGCTCTAAGATAATAGATGCCAGATTCCAAAGTAAGGCAACAATGATTTAGAATTTATAAAGAAGTAAGTGTGGAATTGATTAAACAGCATTTACACCTAGAAAAGCCATGGAGGGTATAAAAGTCTAAGAGACTGAAAGAGAAATTTTGGAAAGAGACCCTAGAGTTTGTGAATACCCTCTCCAAATTGGGTGAGGGAAGTGGTTCTTAACCTTTGCCTGAAGTCTAGAAGGTAGCCTTAACCACCGAGAGAGCAGAATGTCTGCCCTTATATGGGGAGTTGCTGTCCAATGTCTACCTGGGCCCTCAGCTACAATACTATGTTGAATTGCCTAGTTTCTGAACACTCTGTTTTCTCCTTCAGCCTCACATCTCCAAATTAGATCATATTCATGGTATTCTGCTAGTTGTTTTTACTTGGCTTCCAGATAAGTTACTTCTTAATTATAAGTGAATCTTGGTCAAAATTTTCTTCAATTAGGTCCTATTGGCACTATAAGCTTGCAGAAGTTCTGCAATTTTGTGATGTAACATGTCATTCTTTGTAGTTTCCAGTTCTGCTTTTACACTAATTTTAAAATAGTTTTATTGACCATGTTAATTGAAATCTTAGGAAATAGAGAAGGGAATTGGCCATATTTTCTCAGGCAGCGATCATGTCTAGAAGTCAGATTCATTTACAAAAACTTTCAAATAAAGGAAATTTAAGTTGGAGGGGGCAGGACTGTGGAGAACAGTGAGATAGCTACTGGAATACTGCAATAAAGAGGCAGTTGTGATTCCAGAGATTTTTAGATGTAGGGTATAGCTGAGTGACCAAATGAATATGGGGAAGTTAGATGGAGGAATTAAATATGACTTAGAAGACTTCTGTATTGTTCCTCCTAATAGTAATGCCATGAAGGGAGGCAAGAATTATAGAAGCAGGAATGATTTGGGTTTGGAAATAATAAAATAAGTGTTGAATTTGTTGATTTGGAGGAGTCTGGTAAGGATTAGTGCATATTGTAGCAAAATGGTGCTTTTACTCACTGGGCTTAAATCCTAGCTGTAATACCTTCTAACTATATGACATTGGGCAACTTATATAAATTTCAAATTATGTAAATTTGGTTATTCTAAAATGGAACAATTGTACCTAATTTATAAGATTGCTGTGATGATTAAATGTGAACACATATATTAATGGATATGTGTTCCAGTACAGTTGCTGGCATGTAGCAGCCTTTCAGTAAATGAGTTATAATTATTGAGAAGACTAGACTGTCTGTGGGACTGTAGTTTAGTTAGAAATTGGGGGTTATAGATCATGGAAATTATTGATCAATAGCTGTTAATTGGAGACAGCGAAGTAGATTGGAAGGGACAAGATTGTCCAGGATAGCTGAATTGATAAAACTGAAAGAGAAGAAAAAGCAAAGACCTGAGAAGTTGAAAAAACACTTAAGTAAAATGCTGAAAGTGGTTATACAGATAGGGGCAAAAATAAAGGATGATGTTAAAGGAATGAAGGGGGCAAGAATTTCAACATACATTGAGGATGCACTCTGTATTAGTCATAATGCTAAGCATGGGCATACATAGGTAACAAAGGTATAATTTCCAAGGATCTTAAAGTCTGGTAGGTGGAGACAGACATGTAAAGCAAATGCTACTATAGAAATAAGTACAGACATTGTCGTGGACATGACGATAAATTAAAATTGGTATGAGATAGGGAGCAAAAAATGCTTCATGGAGAGTAGATGCTTAATTTGAGTATTCAAAGTGTTAGGTTTTCTTCTGATAAACAAGGTTGAGGAGAGGTATTAGTAGTGCTTCACATAGAGAGGGCAGTACAACCAAAGGCACTAAGGCATTAAACAACATGACTTGTATTGGAAAATCGTAAGAAGTTTTGTATGAATAGAAAGTAAGATGCATAGGATATGGTACAAGGCGATGATCAGGAGATAATGCTAGAGAAGTAGCTGTCAAAACACCTTGAATTCCCTCATCATGATTTTGTCCTTCTCTATTAGGAAGTGGAATGGAAACTCATTGAAGGGTTTTAAGCACGGGGAAAGATGTGGGAGGGAGATGAGATGTGTTACTTGCTTCAATTTTTATTTTTGAATGATTATTTTTAAGAATGTGGAATGTAGATTGAATGTGAACTAGACTATTTTCCAGAAAGACAGTCAGAAAACTTTTTGAGCTGTCCAGCTGAGAGATTATGAGAAGTGAACTTAGATAATAATAACAGAGGTTGGAATCTTGGATATGTTGAGTCTAGTATGGTGAAGGAGAAGGAGAAGAATACGTTGACTTTCAGACCTCCAAATTGGGTGACTGAATGCATAGTGGTACCAATAATCATAATGGGGAACACAGACTGAGAAACAGTTAGGTATGGGTGGGTGTGGAGGGACAGAGTTGATGTATCTAGCTCAGTGTCATTTAAAACTGCAGAGGTACTTGATTAAAATGATAACTGAGAAGATACCATTGACTTGAGAAATTTGGAAACTATGTGTCTTGAGGGAATAATTTTGGTAAAGATCGTAGAAGGCAAAGCCAAGTTGCAGTGCATTAAAGATTGAATTGGAGGTGAAAAAGTGAAGATAGCTGATGTAGACTGCTTTGCCCAGAAGTTTAATAGTGAAAGCAAGAAATATGAGTTGGTTTTGTGGGAGAGTAAGGTTTGTGGGAGGTTGATTTAAGAGGTGGGAGAAATGAGCATGTAGGTTTCCCAGTAGAAAGTGAAAAGGAAGATGTTAAATGAATACAACGAGGTGGAGGTAGGAAGAAAGGGAATCGAGAATATGGGGGTGGGAGTAGTCATCTCAGACTTGAAAGTAAGGGGTAGTGAGAGGTAAAGTAGGGTGCAAGGCTGAGAGTAGAAAAGTTGATAAATTTCATGCCGCCTCGTGAATATTCATTTTCTGTGAAATTGGAGGCAGGTCTTCTGAGAATGAAGGATAATGCTGAAGTTAGGGGTTGTTAGTGATTAAAGTTAGGAATGGATATTGTGGGGAATCATAAAAGGAATGGGCATGGGTAAGTGCAGTATTATACAAAGCAATATGGAGGGTTTATCAAAATTTTGAATAACACTGTAATGGAGTCAAAGCAGTGCAATTTTCCCAGCCACTGACAACCTACGAGCTAGGGTAAATAGATGGTTGTTTAGATACAAAAATAAAGATTGGCAGGTTAGGTGGGAAGGAAAGAGTATGTGGAAATTGAAGGGAGTTATAAACCGTTATTTAGAGTGTTATCAACCAATAGCTAGGATAAAAATTTTAAACCCAATTGGGTCTTGATAATCAGTGCATTTTCTGCAGTCTGATCATAAGCTATTTTCTTACATATGAAAATACCATCTTGAGTAAAATTTTATTTTTAAATTACTGATAACACTCTACTGTTACATTTTGGGCACTGGTTAAATTTTCCATCTAACTAATACAGCACAGTGAATAGAGAGTGAGTACTAGAGTTATAATATCCTGGGTTTAAATCCTCCTTGGTCACTTACCAGCTCTGAGTTTTGGATAATGCAATTAACCTTCATGCTTCAGTTTTACCATATGCTAAAAAAAGAAGTATTCTCCCTTACAGATTCACTGTGATAATTAAATGGGTAGTACATGTGAAGTTTTTAGCTCAGTGCTCATTGTAAATTCTCCACAAATGTTGCCTATTGTGTTAGTCAGCTATTGCCATAGTAATGTTTAACAAACCTCCACCAAACTCATCATCATACCAAAGAAAACTTTAAATTTTTTCACTCATAAGTGGCTCTGCTTTAGGCTGTGGTTCAGGTTAGGCTTTGAGACAAGTTCACAGACAACTTCATTCTAAGGTCCAATTTAAAGGGGCACAAGGTACCTAGGTTGTATTCATATGTTGATGTTTGAGTTCAAGAGCAAGCCAAACTTTGTAGGCACATTTAAAACTCTGCAGACATCCTGCATGCTTATATTTCAGAGGCCAAACCAAGTCACATGGACAAGCATGAAGGAAATAGGGTGGGAAGTATACTCTGTCCCAAGTGGAAGTAAATGAATATCTGCTGAATAAAACCCCAGCTTTTATTAGCTATGACATTTTAAGATTTTTTTTAAGTAACAGGGAAAAATAACACCCAGCTGAAATAATGATTATTTTTAAACCTAATTTCCACAAATCTGGTTTAAGAGAAATGTTGGTTTTATAACTGAAAGAAAATGACTAATAAAAGAAAATTTTCACTTGTTATCTGCTAACATAATTTCAGAATCTCTGATATTCAGCACATTCGTTTATACAATGCATTAAAACTGAGTAGCTTAATTTCAGTGATCTTTTCCTACTAGAAAGACATTTAATATTTTCCTTCTATTCCTCTTAAAAAACTTTATTGAGATATAATTTACATAACAATAAATTCACCTACTTCAAAGGTACAGTTAGATGAGTTTGATGGACATACAGTAATATAACTAGAATTATGATAATGATGTAGAATATTTCCATCATTCCCCAAAGACCCCTCATTCCCCTTTGTAGTCAGTCCCTACTGAACAGTCTGACCTTTATATGGCTGCCGATTTGCTTCTTATCACTATAACTTTGTCTCTACTAGAATTTCTTATAAGCAGAATTGTACACATTCCTGTACCTGGCTTCTTTCATTTATATATTTATTCCTTTTTATTGCTGAGTAGTATTCCATTGTATAGATATAGCACAATATGTTTATCCATTCACCTGTTGATGGACATTTGGCTATAATGGCTTAATGAATAAAGCTATGAACATTTGCATGCAAGTCTTCGTGTTTTTATTTCTCTTGTAAAAGTGGTAAACATGTAAGAGTGGGATTATTGCATGGTATATTACACGTATGTTTAACTCTTAAAAAATTCCTCAAACTGCTTTCCAAAATGGCTATGCCTTATTAACTTCCTACCAGCAATGTATAAATATTCCAGTCGCTCCACATTCTTGCATGTATAGTATCACCAATCTTATTAGTTTTAGCCATTCTAACAAGTGTACAGATAAGAGGTATCTCATTATGATTTTAATTTGCATTTCTCTGAAAACTAATGGTATTGAGCATCATTTCATTTGCTTATTTGCCATTTGCATACCCTCTTTGGTGAAGTGTCTGTTGAAACTTTTGCCCATTTTAAATTGTTTATGTTCTTAATATTGAGTTGAAATAGTTCTTTATATATCTTGAAAACAAGTTTCTTATCAGATTTATGGTTTGCAAAGTTATTTTTTCAATCTTTGGTTTGCCTTTTCGTTTTTCTAACAGTGACTTTTGAAGGAGAAGCTTTAATAAATTTCGAAGAAGTCCAAATTAACAGTTTTATTTTGGTGTATGTTCATGCTTTTTGTGTCCTAGTAAAGCAATCTTTGTGTATCCCAAAGTCATAGTCATGCAGAGATTTTCCTAGGTTTTATTATATAATTTATTTAAAATTATTTTGTATATGGTATGAGGAAAGTTGAGTGTAATTTTTCCATATCCATTGTCCAGCACCATTTTTTGAAAAACGATTCTAGGTTCCAGTTTTAAAATATGTGCTGCCTAAGCAAGCACTCTAATTTCCCCATTGAATTACCTTGCCACTTTTGTTAAGCAATTGACCAGAGGGGCCTCTGGCATGACTGTATGAGGAGCTCAGTGGACCTACTCTCCAACAAAACTGGTAGGAAATCATAAAAAAAATAATCATTTAATGTCTTTCAAAAAGTGGTCCTAAGAATATACAGTAAAGAAATGTGTATTCAAGAAAATCTGTATTTTGTTAAGAACAGTGAGACTCTATGGCTTCTGAACTGAGACCCACAACCGCACTTCCCATACCAATTCATCAAGATGGGAACTTAGACCGGTGCAAACAAAAACGCAGGGCTTGCTCTCTCCCCAGCTCGTAGTCAGAGGGCGGTCATCTGGCAAGAGCAGGACATCAGCATGCCTCATCCTCCCCCAGCTCCCTGTTGCTGAGGCTAAATTCTGAGAGTGTAGCCAAGAAGTGGGGCTCCCTTCTTCTGCCCAAACCACATTCATGAGATGAAATCTGTCTTGTGTGTGGCTCTGTTGAGAATACTGTGGCCTTGATCACCCTGGCTGTGGCCTGTAAGGTGATAACTTCATTTTAGGTGAGGTAACTTAAGAAGACTGGAAGCTACTGTCCACCCTCTCTTCTCCCTCCCTTCAATGAGTACTCAGCTCTTAAAATGGAAGTGCTACTCAGAAGTGTGTTACTGTCTGTACTCCCAGCTCCAGAGCTTAGGCTGAGATTTTTCCTGGCAGGAGAAGCAGAGACTCTGGGAAAGAGATAGTTTGGAGGAGTCTACAAGTGGCTAGAACAAATCTCAACCATTGAATTACTCCTTCAAGGAACTTGAATTTAATTGGATTAGTCTATAGCACAATTTAAGCACTAGAGCACTGTTGAAAACAGCTTGGTGTGCTTACAGAAAAAGGCAGCAAAGAGAGTCCTGCCAAAACCACTGTCATACCAGAGTGACTGTGGGCATATATATGCAAAGCTGCACCTCCTTGAGGAACAACATTGGACACTTAACACTTGCAGGGTGGCATAGACTTCACTAAAATAATCCAGCCAATCACTAAACAAACATGTGAATAACAGTAACAAACTGCAGGTTGGCAGGGTTTAGGCATACCTAGAATTTTTACTGTATGTTACCTAAAATGTCCAGTTTCTAATGAAAAATTGCAAGACATGCAAAGAAGCTGGAAAACATGACCCGGACACTTTAAATAAAGTAGACAAAATAAAATACCTGTGAAAGACATTAGATGCCATATTAACAAACAAACAACTTCAATGTAGCCATTTTAAACAGATTCAGGGAACTAAAGAATTTATTAAAGAATTAAAGAAAGGTAGAGAGATAGAAATGGTAAATAACCAAATGGAAATCATGGAGTTGAAAAATTACAAAAACTGAAATGAAAAATTCACTAGAGGGACTAGACATTAGATTTGAACTATCAGAAATACAAACCAGTGAAGTTGAAAATAGATCAGTAGTTCATGTAATCTGAAGAGCAGAAAGAAAAAGAATGAAGAAAAATGAATGGACCCTCAGAGAAGACTGGGATACCACCAACCACACCAACATACATGGGAATACCAGAAGGAGAGGAGAGAAAAAAGCAGAAAAATGTTAGAAGACTTAATGGCTGAAATTCCCCAAATGTATTGAAAAATAATAATCTACATGTCAAGAAAGCTCAACAACCCCAAGTAGGATAATCATAAAGAGATTCACAAATAGACACATCATAGTAAAAATGCTGAAAGCTAAAGACAAAGAGAAAATCTTGAAGCAGCAAGATTTAATATAACATATATAGCAAAAATTATAAATATATACTTGCTCTTCTCAGCTTCTTTAAAAGACAAAGTTATATAAAGTAATAATTATAGCACTATACCGATGGATTTGTACTATTATGAATTATATATATAAAGTATCATTTTTATATAGGAGTGGCATTTGTATATGTCACTGGTATTAACTTAGTATAAATTTAGAGTTGATTTTGATAAGATGTATATGATAAGCCCTAGAGCAACAAAGGATATAATTTTTAAAAATTTATTCATTTTATTTAGTTTCAAGTATGCAGTACATTGGTTAGACATCTGTATAGTTTATAAAACAATCCCCCCAATTGCTCTCTCCCTCCCCTGACCCTCCACCTAGCCAACGTATTCATGTTAATTGCATTCCCTATGCCGTGCTCCCCATCCCTGTGACCATCCATCAATACTAATTTTTACTTCTTTAACCCTTCAGCCCATTCTTCCAGCCCCCCAAGTGCTCCCTCCCCTCTGTCCATCACCAAATTGTCCACTATATTTGTGAGTCTGTTTTTGATTAGTTTGTTCTTTTTATTTCTTAGATTCTGCATGTAAGTGAAATCATATAGTGTTTATCTTTCTCTGACTTAAATACTTTCTAGGTGCATCAAAGTAATATCTTTTTCCATCCCCTTCCTTTTAGTCTGTGTGTGTCTTTTAATCTGAAATGAGTCTCTTATAGACAACATGTAGGAGTCTTGTTTTTCTTTCCATTTATCCACTCTATCTTTTAGTTGGAGCACTTAATTCTTTTCCATTTGAGGTACTTATTGATAGGAATGTAGTTGTTTCTATTCTTTATTCCTGTTTTTGATACATGTTTTTTTTTTCTTTTTAAAGAAGTCCCTCCAACATTTCCTGTAATACTGGCTTGGTGGTGATAAATTCCTTCAGCTTATTTTTGTCTGGAAAGCTCTTCATCTGTCCTTTAGCTCTAAATGATAGCTTTGCTGGATAAATTATTCTTGGTTGTAGATCCTGGGCCTTCATTCTGTTGAACATTTTTTTGCCAAGTCTTTCTGTCCTGCATAGTTTCTTTTGAGAAATCAGCTGCCATTCTTATGGGTTTTTCCTTATAAGTAACTATGTGTTTTTCTCTTGCTGCTTTTAATAGTCTTTCTTTGTATTTAAACTTTGGCATTTTAAGTAAGATATGTTGTGGTGTGGGCCTCTTTGGATCCCTGATTTTTGGAATTCTCTGAGCTTCCTGGGGTTTTATGTCCATGTTCTTCACCAGATTAGGGAAGTTTTCCATCATTATACCTTCAAACAGCTGTTCAACATCTTGATTTTCTTCAATTATGCTGATCAGATGGATATTTGGACCCTTAATAGTGTCTCACATGCTCCTTATTTTTTATTATTTTTAAATTATTTTTATAGTCTTGGCATCTTATCTCTTGCCATTCTGACAGTATCCTTTGCTTTTCCATCTTCTAGATAGGGCATTTGATCCTTTTCTTATTCACTCTGTTTATTCCTTTATTTCATTTAATATACTTCTCATCTCAGATAATGTGTTCATCATTTCAGACTGGTTCCCTTTGATAATTTCCATTTCCGTTTTTATGTTTTTTTTTTTATCTCTTTGTTGAAGTTCTCATTGAATTTAACCAAAAGTTCATTGAGCATCTTTATAACCAGTGTTTTGAACTCTGCATCTGTTAGATTACTTGACTCCATTATTTCTGGATCTCTCTTCTGTTCTCTCATATGGCTTCTGCTTCTTTGTCTTCCCATTTTGGCTGCCTTTCAATGTCTGCTTCTGCATACTAAGAAAAGCTCCTAAGTCTCCTGGTCTTATTAGTGTGGATTTGTGAAGTTGGTGTCCAATGGCACAGTCCTGAGAAGGGTTCAGCTGAGACCAAACTTAGCCCAAGCCTCTGCCCCTCCGGGGCCACCTGTTAAGATTCAGCAAGCAATCCACAGATGCTGTGCTTACAGTTGCCTCAAAAGATCACACCAGAAACTGAGGCCAGCTGCCTCCAGTGTGAGTCTAGGTGCTTCTCAGCAAGGAGCACCTGACTCTCTGAGCATAAACCTGGATATGGCTTGGGTGCGGGGGCCTCTAGTTGTGGGAGGTGGGGTTTCAGGGAACCCTCTGGGCGGAGTGACCTCTGTTATCCAGTCTGGTGACTTCACGGCTATGGTGGCACTGTGTCTGGGGCATTGGTATGGAGGAGGGCTCAACAGGGACCAATGGATACCGCCCACACTTCTGTACAGAGTGAGTCTTACCTTGGCCCTCACTCTGACTATGTCTCCCTGTAAGTCCCTGGTGCTCTCTGCATGCAGCCGAATTGGCACTGGTGCTCAGAGAGAGCAGGTCTGTCACTGAGAAAATCCACTCGCAGATGCAGCCCCTTTAAGAGGCGTCTGCTGCTGCCGCAGCCTTCGTCTCACTCAGCTACTCGGGAGTGGGCAGCCCTGTGTCCTCGCTTGGTCCTACCTTCTGCCATTGCAGGGTGCTTTCTCGGATTTCTCCTAAGTTGTATGGCTTGTTCATCTAGATCCCAGGTGATTTTTTTTTCTTTGCTGCTGCTGCTTGTTTCCGTCACAACTTTGATTTGGTTGCCAGAGGTATGAACAGAGCCATTTTGGTATCTCAACAAAGGAAATAATTTTTAAAATGTAATGAAAAAATCATTAAAGACATTACAATGTTCTATTAGAAAATATTTACCTAATGCAAAAAAAAAAAAAAAAACCCACAGGCAAAATAAAGGAACAGAAACAAAAGAAAACAGAAAGTAAAATGGTGTAATCAATATACTTGCAATGAAATTTAGAAAAGAAAATAATTTTATTAATGATAGGTTCAAGAGAATAAAATATTTAGGAAATTTTGAGAATATTTAAATCTACAAATTGAATCACTTTTATAGATATAGAATTATACAATTTATTTTATACTTGACTATTTTCTCTTTAAACTCTCTGCTTTAGTTGTAACCCATAATTTTATATGTTGTTTTTATTTTTATTCAGTACATAATCATTTTTAATTTAATTTGTGATTACTTCTCTAATTATGGGGTATTTTAAAGCATATTGTTTACTTTCCATGTGTTTTGTGATTTCTCAGAGATCTTTTTATATTGATCAGAGAGCATACGCTATTGGATACCAACCATTTAAAATTTGAGATCTGTTTTATTGAATTACTATATGTCTGCCTTGGTGAATAATACATATGTATTTGAACAGACTGTATATTCTGCAGTCGTTGGGTACAGTGCTTTGTGAATGATATAACAGCCATATAATTGATGTTCCAGTGAGATATGGAACAAAAATAATATTTGAAGAAATAATGGCCAAAATTTTTCCAAATTTAATGAAAATTATAAACCTGTAGATTCAAGAAACTCAATAAATCTCAAGCAGAAGGGTAAATAAAAATGTCCCAAGGTACATCATATTCAATTTACTGAAAACCAGTGATATAATGAAAAACTAACATGCAAAAAGAGAAAAACGCTCATTAGTTACAAAGAAACAAAGGTGAGAATGACAATGGACTTCTCATTACAAACTATGAAAGCAATAAGATAATGGGCTATCTTTAAAGTGCTAAAATGTAGCTGTTTATCTAAATTTTTATATTCAGAAATATCTTACAAGTATAAAAACAAAATAACAATTTTTTCATAATAAAAAAGAAATGTTTCATATTTTCCCCCAAAGATGTCCACATTCTAATCCCCAGAGAATGTGTTACTTTATATAGCAAATGGGGCTTCACCAATGTGATTAATTTAAGGTTCTTGAGATAGGGAGATTGTCTTGGATTCTCTGGGTAGGCTCAATGTAATCAAAAGGATCCTTATGAGAAGGAGGAAGAAGAGATAGTGTCTGAAAATGTGACATGTGATGACAGAAGCTGAGATCTGAGTGATGTGGCTATGAGCCATGACATGCGGACAGCATTTTGAAGCTGCAAAAAGCAAGGAATAGATATAGGAGGAATGACTATCTTCTGAAACCTAAATTTTAGCCTCGTAAGATTCATAAATGTCATTATATTTCAAAATTCATTTGGAGTTCTAACCTCCAGAACAGTAAGATACATTTGCATTGTTTTATGCCAAGTTTGTGGTAATTTATCGTAGGAGAAACAGGTGAGACTAATATAGATTTTGTATCTGGAAGTGAGATACAACTCTAACAAATGCCTAAAATGTAGAAGTGGTTTTGAATAGTGGGTAAAGGCTAGAAGAATTCTGAGGAGCTTGATAGGTTAAAGCCTAGATTTCTTAAATATACCGTTAGTAGAAGTATAGATATTAAAGACTCTGCCAGTGAAGGGTCAGAAGGAACATGGTAGAGGAAAACCTATATTATTTCGGAGAATACTTAAATAATTATAAACAAACTTTATTGGTAGAAGTATAGATGTTAAAGGCACTTCTCATGAGGGCTCAGGAGGAAGCGAGGAGCTCTTTGTTATTTAGTGGCAGAATGTTAGCAGAATTTTGTCCTAGGATTATGTGGAAAACAGAATTTGTAAGCCATGAATTTGGACATATATCTTTACTTGAGATTTTCAAACAAAGCATTGAATATGTAGCCTGATTTCATCTTGCTGCTAATAGTAAAACATGAGGAAAGAGATTTAGGAAAGAACTGTTAAACAAAAAGGAACCAGGGCTTGACAATTTGGGAAATTCTAACTATCCAGCTTTCAAAAGATGCTAAAACTAGAAGATTTAATGTCAGGAAAGTGCGCTGTGAAGAGAAAGCCAGAAGTGTGGCTAAGCAAGCAGTCTTTTGCTAGTGCCTTGGAAGGCCTTTAAATAAAGGTCAAAGTTTTAATACACAGAAGGCTGTTTGAAGAGATTTGCCATGTGATTAAAGGATCTCTTCACACATTTCAGCAGAAACCAGGAATAAGAATGAGATTGTCCAGTATATATTTCTGTACGAGCTTATTTAATAGAGTGAATCCCTGTGACAAATCCTGGAGACCCACAAGTCTCTTAAGAATGTTACATCAACAGAAGCACTGTCAGTGTGGACTGAAAGGGAACAGAGGAGGAACAAAATGAAAAATGGCTTTCAGACTTCCAAAATTCTACAGGCAGGAAACGGGCCAATAAAAACTACTCAGCTGCAAACATATGCTATCTTTTATGAGAAAAAAAAAAAAAAGACTTTGAGGCAGAACTGGGGGCCAAAAGAGCAGAGCCATGGGCCCAGAAGGTGGAGCCTCCAGACACAGAAGATTGTTCTTAAGCCTCATTGCCTAATATGAGTTTTCCCAGTTGGATCTCAAAATTGCTTGGAACCAGTGACTCTTTATTCCTACTATTTTCTCCATTTCTGAATAGAAATCATCTGTATTGGTTATTCTATGCCTGTGTTACCATTGTACTTTAGGATCCAATAACTTGTTTTCTAGTTTCACAGAGGTAATTTGCCCCAGGATGGTTTAAGCCACTCTCATAGATGATTTAGATGATGAGATTGGGTCTTTTGTGCTAAGACTTAGATGATATTTTGGACTTGAGTTGATGCTGCAATTGGTTGAGGTCATTGGGGCCCTTGCCTTCTCATTCCCTTTTTTGACTCTGACCCTCATGCCTCCCTGTTATAAGAATGCTTGTGATTACTTTGGGCCTACCCAGATAATCTAAAACAATCTCAAGATCCTTAATCTTAACCTAAAAAGGTCTTTTTGCCATGTAAATAAAATATTCACAGGCTCTGATGATTAGGATGTGGACATTTTCAGAGGGCTATTACTCAGCCTATTGCAAGCCCCAGACTGGAAACAACCCAAATGTCCATCAACAGATGAATGGATAAATTGTGGTAGTCTACTCAGCAATCAAAAGGAATGAACTATTGATACACATAACAACATGGATGATCCTCAATAATTTTTTTTTTATTTTCAAAATAAGTCAGGCAAACTAGAGTATATAATGTATAATTACATTTATATAAAATTTTAGGAAATAAAGCAATCCAGAGTGAAGAGTAGCAAATTGGTGATGGTGAACTGGGAGGTGGAAGAGGAGTTAGAAGGGAGAGAGGAAGAGATTATAGAGGGGCATGAGGACACTTTTGGAGGTGATCATTATGTTATGTTGACTGTAATGACGGTTTGTATACATATGTCAAAACTTATCAAAGCAAACACTTTGCACATGCGTAGTTTTCATATGTCAATTATGCCTTAGTAAAACTATTAATAATAGAGAAACAAAATCTATAAATTTACCAGCTAGCTTTAGAGAATTTGGCATTGTCTTATGTCTAGTTAGATAATATACATAAATATACATGTTATGACTAAATTTCATATATCTCTTAAGTATCGTACAGCAGATACAATTTAATCATTTTATTCTTTAACTTAGTCTTTTAAACTAGAATTTTTTCTTAAAAAGTCTTTTGTAAATACGGATACACTTGAACTTTCCATTGTATCTGTGTTTCCAAAGTTTGTATTTTTTATTGTGGAAATCAAATACTTTTCAGGTAAAGACAAAAATAATACTATTAGCACAGTGCATTCCAGCTTATTATAATGCAAAAATTATTTCATTATAATGCAATTAGCTCTTTTCTTAATTGACCCCCTTTGGCTTTATTATAGATACAAATACAACAAGACTTGAGAAAACAGAATGAGGAAATTAGATGTAGATTCTTTTGGACAAGTCATTGGTTGTCAGACTTGAAGGAGAGTGGCTTTGTTTGTTTATTCCTGGATTTTTCAGCCTGAGCAGTTTGGGCAGTGGCGACTTCATTCAAACAGGAGTTGGGAGGTTATAAAAATAGTAATTAACATAAAGCACACTGAATTATAATTGAAGTAGGTAGGGGAAAGCTGGTAATTGATCAGTTGAGCTCATTGCGATGCACCCCTCAGGGATACAGATATGAGTGACACTTATCTCAGGTTGCTTTTGGTGCACATGCAAACAGGAATTTGGGAGAACACTTCTTACTGCATTGTGTTTTCAGCTCTTATTAGATATTGACTGAAAGGATCAGAGCTGTATTCTTCCTATGACTGTGCAGGGTATGAAGGGCCCCCTCCTTATGAGGGAGGTGACTTTCATTATTGGGCACTATAAAGAAAGAATAATTGGCTCTCAGTTCCTCTTTTCATGACATACCTTACCTTAACCCATTCCTAATGAAACACACATATAGATAGAAACACAGACTCGAGATCTTAGTCAAGGCTTGGCCTCTATTTGTCATCTGAGTCTGTCTCTTTTACCCAATAATGTTTAAATTAGTCAAGCAGAATCAAAATTCAAACAGCTACTTATTTAATTGTCTCTGGAGGGATGAACCCTAAAGCTTGGGTTGTACCAAGAAACTATCTGTATATTGATGATTTTATCTTCAGTTTTCTTCGAATTAGTGAGTTGCAAGCATCCCATCGAAGAATGCTATTGTAAAAAGGCAGTCTGATGAAATAACAATTATAATGAGGCTTTGACTTCTTTATGACACAGTGTCAATATCATGAGTAAACAGCTTTCTCGTTGTGGTACTGACTCAGGTTCCTGTTGGACCAAGTTTTTAGCAGTCATCTCTGTAGTAGCCTGATATGGATTATTAGATCTTGGTTATATCAGCTTTAGAAAGTAGATACTGTAATAGGAAAAAATACCTGAGCCCTACTATGGGAAATTCATGCAGTTAATCTCAGTTCAGTTAAAGGTATAAGGCTATATCTGACATGAAGTGAGAAATTGGACTTGGTTGTAGAGCCCAATTTATGGGGAGAGGTGATTCCATGATTTTTCTGGCCTAGGTAAGAGAGAGAGAGTCATAACAGAGAAACAAGAACCCAAACTTGGGAAACGCTGTTTACTTAGAGTTGTGTATTATAATGTCATCAGTACATGGGGTCCAACATATGCTCATGTGGCCATTAAGAGCTACTGCTACTGTCAGCTCGAGGAGTGTGTGATAATATTTCTTAAGTTCCCCTTATCTCATCCTTTCTTTTTGGGGGGAGCTCTTCTGAAAGAACTGTTTCTTGACTCTTGACCTCTTCTGTATGTTATAGTGCTCGGAAAAGCCCATTATGAATTTTTAGATTTCGAATAATGTAGGTTTGAATTTTAGCTACACCATTTGCCAACTTGAAAACCTGGAAAAGTCACCTAATTCTCTCTGGGCATTATTTTCTTTTTTGAATTACTTATATTATCTGGTGTTGTAAACCTTAAGTGAATTAACATTGAAATTTGTAAAGCCTGTAGCTTTCTGCCTGGGACATGGTAACCATTTAATAAAAGTTAGTTCCTTCTCCTCTCCACATCCCACACACCTTTAAACATAGTTACACCCTCAGGTGTCAGAACAACTGCTTCAAAATCTGCTCAGAGTATTTTGGATTAAAATTGCCTGGTGCTTATTGATGTAGATTCCAGCACCAGCAGTAGTTATTACAGTGTGAATCATTCCATATATACATACAGCTTACAGGTATCATTGGAATCCTCTAAGCATTCACCTCTAAGATAATATTGACCCATTGAATTTTCTGTCATTTAGTGTTTTTTTTTCCCCCTTTGTGCTTACCAAGAGGAAAGAATGAAAAAATTTTCAGGACAACTATTAAAATGTTTAGGAGCCAAAATAATATTGATTTACAACCTCCAATCAATTTAAATTTATTGTATTTTGGATGGCTATGTGTGTGAACAATGAGTTCCTTTTTCATAGACAAACAGCTTCGTATTAAGACATTTATGAGACCAGGACCTATGGTAGGACATATGGTATAAATGGCTTGCAGATGTGATTTAAATTAAGGAAATTAATAGTCAGAGATTGTGCTGGGTTATCTGGATGAGCACTAAATGTAATCACAACTATCCTTGTAAGAGGAAGGCAGGGGGAGAGCAGACTACAGAAGCAAGAATGCAATGTGAAAGAATGCGAGGTGGAAAAAGATGCCACACTGCTCACTTCGAAGATGAGGGAAGGGACCACGGGCCACAGACAGCAAGGAGTTCTGGTAGCCTTCAGCACCTGTAAGAGTTAAGAAACAGTTTCCTCCCTGCAGCCTCTGAGGAAGCAGCCACCACCTTGACTTTTGCACAATGAAACTAATTTGGGATATTTGGCCTCCAGAACTGTAAGAGAATACATTTTCTGTTTTAAGCTACCAAATTTGTGGTAATTTACTACAGCAGCAGAGTAAAGTAATACAGTATCTAAACAGTACTGCTTGAGAATGATGTAAGCCTATATTAGCCTTCTATACAATGCTAGATAAGAACAATATGTTTAATAATTTGCTTTTTATGCTTTATTCATGATGCAAGTTCTTTAGAGACTTCCACACTGATGTATTCTTGTCCCTTCCAACCCCTTGTCACTAACTTTATTATGAAACCATCTCGATTCCAGGGCTGCTGTTGTTGAATTTCAGATTTTTCTGAATCTGGCTTGCAGTCATTACTTTATGATGAAGACAGCTCATCCAATTGTGACAGCTGCAAGAAACTGGGTGCTGACAGATTCAGACCCCCATGTTAACCTTAACATCCCTTATAGAAGTTCTGATAAGTGACAGTCTGTCAGTGATTGCCCAGTCAGCTCATTGTTCTTCAGGTGAATGAGTCACAGCTGTATACGGATTCTCTTTCGAAAGTTTTCCCACTCACAATTTCTGAGTCAGAGAGATAAAGGCATCTAAACAGCAAATAACTACAGTTTTCTTTAACAGTGTAGTTATGATAACTCTAAAGCAAGAGAGTCTATGAGAGCTAGTAGGTGGAGAATCAGATGGTTACTTCTGCCTACCTAGTTGTTACACCATTTTTTTCTGCTTCTGTAATTCGAGTTCCCTGCTGCCTTTTCTTCCTGTACAATAATGTATATTCTGCAAGCGTCACCATTTTGCCACCCACACATTAGCTTTTATTCTAGATTAAAAGCAAAGAAAATTTCCTTTTCATTTACCCATTTAATGTGTTAGAAGGTATACTTTCTAGAGGGTCAAAAACTTGATTTTTTAAATAAAAAATATTTCATTTGCAAAAAAAATAATTGTACTATACATCCTATACTACTAAAAATACATCGAATAATTCCTAAGATAAGTACAGGCAATGAATTCGATCTTTTATAAAAATGAGAGAATTTGACATTTGAATGTTATCAAAGCTTAACTTAGAACCTAAATAGTTAAAAATTCAAAAAAAACTTGATTTTTTTTTAATGTTACATTTTATTAAATAGAAGATTTCTACTGGTGCGTTACCTCTTATGGCTTTTCCCTCTAAAATACTGAAGCGAATATTACTTTACCTTCTGGGTGACATTTGACTGACACTACTAAAAATAGTAATTTGTTTAAATTCTTTAGTGTTTGAGAGAATTTTATGACTTCCTGATGATTGGATGATGTAGCCCAGAATGAAGTCAACTGAGGTCGCAGTGCTAATCCTTGGGTGCAGCAGTAGCAACTTGTGAGGCTGAATAATGTAAGTAGGCCAGAGGTTGGGCCTTCGCAATCAGGTTTCATACCTCTGTGAGGAGCAGAAGTCAACACGCTTGGTTTTCTAACACTCAGGAGTTGATGAGGTGCTGAAGTCATGGCCTTATCTGATTAGGTCCTGTGTTAACCTATTTTTGACAGTATCAACACAAAGTTAGTGGCTTTAAGCAAAAAAACTTATCATCTCAAAGTTTTTGTGTCTCAGGAATCCAAGAGTGGCTTACATTCTCTGCTTTAGAGTCTCTCACAAGGCTGTAATCAAGGTGTCAGCCGGAGTTGGGGTGGGGGGCTCACCTATGCCTCCACTGGGGAAAGACCCACTTTCAAGCTCACGTGTTGGCTGGCAGGATTCAGTGCCTGTGCTTTGCCAGCTGAGGGTCTGAGTTCCTTACTGGCTACCCTCAGGTCCTTGACCAAAGGGCTCATTTTGGAGCCTTCCCTTGGTTTCTTACCACATGGACCTCTCCGTATGACAGTTTACTTCAAGGCCAGAAAGGGGGAGAATCAATAGAGGGACTCTGATAGCAAAAATAGAAGTCACAATCTTACATATCATAACCATGGAGGTGACATTTCATTACCTTTGCCACATTCTGTTTGTTAGAAGCAAATCACAGGCCTTGCCTACATTCCAGGGGATGGGATTAAACAAGGGCATGGATACCAAGAAGCAGGGGAAACTGAGGGCCACCTCAGAGTCTGTCTGCCATAAATCCCCCAAACAGAAAGAAGTTATAAGGGGTTACCGAGTATTCAATTTTTTAGCTCACCCAAGAGTATTTATGAGCAAAAACTGACATTTTAAATTTAGGCAAATTATATAACAACATATGAATAGGAATAATAATGTTAACTATACCTGAAATGTGGTAGGGACTCCATAAATATTTGAGGAATAAAATGTATGCTATATTTGCAAATCCATTTATACACAAAGAGCTTTCGCTGACATTATTTTCTTTCTTACAATAGCTCCATGAGGGAGGTAAAGCAGGCATTCCTATGTTAGAGAAGTAGAAAATCATAGTCACAAAACTAGTTAACTGTTAAAGCTGGGATCCAAATTTAGTGCCTTTCTACCATGATTTTTCCCTTGGATTCTTTGGAGATGTGAGGAGGCTTACATGAATTTCTAGTGGACCCAAACCTGGCTGGATTTCTCAAGCCCTTTCTGCCGTATCAGTTATAGAATGCTTTTGTCCTTTAGTTTTAGTCAAAATAATGTTTTAAAAGATATGATTTAGTGTCAAATATTTCTATAAAATTCATTATTAAAAACAGCAGTCTTGTGCTCATCTCCTCATCCTATCACTTTCATCTCTTTTATCTGATTATCTCAGTATGTATCTTTTTGTTCTAACCTGTTTGTTCTGCTGCCTAACTTTTCAATTTTAGGTATTGTCTATTGACTTCCCACTGTGATAAAAGGATTCATCTCCCTCCCCACACACCACAGAAGCACACATATATGTACATCTGTCCTATTTACTATCTCTTGAATACGTAAATTATGTAATTTAAATTATATTAATCTCCATTTACTTTACTATATTTGTTGACAAATAATGTTTACTTATCCATATGATAAACTTTGATTCTTTTTTTTCTTACATTATTTTTTTGTTTTCCCTAGAGTTAATAATTGTCTTTTTTTTCAATGTGGTTATGTGTGTGTGTGTGTGTAGAGAGAGAGAGAGAGAGAGAGAGAGAGAGAGTGTGTCAATACAATTACAAGCTTATATCTTCTCAAGATATTCAGATCCATCAGGTATTCTATATATTTTATATCTCTGAAGAAAGGCACCTAAGTCTGTATGCTAAAATCTAGACTGGTCCCTTCTACTCCTTCTGCACAGGTATCAGCCTCAGAGCTCTTTTCACCATCATTTGGGGATTCCTATCGCCTCTCTCCCATGTTAGATCTCTGCTTTCTATATCCATGCCCTTTCTGTTTTGATGGAGCACATCTCCCAGTAATTTTCTAAAAGTGTATTTAATCTATCCTCATCCCTGTTTGATAATTAGACTGAGTATACAATTTTAGAGTTGGAGATAAGTTTTCTTGAGAAATTTAAGGCAATTACCATATTGTCTTCTAGAAACCATTGTCACTGCGAGCTTTGCTTAGGTTGATTCAATTGAGCTGTTTTGTTGAGAAAACTTTGATGCCAGTATGTTTAGATATTTATTCTTGAGCTATACATATATCCTAGAAAATGACTCTTTCAAGCTTCTGATGGAAAGTTTTCAGGGCCAATTTGGGAAAGAAGGCTCAGGGATGTCAGCACTCAGTAAGCTCATGTTTTCTCAATTACCCCGTTTTCAATATGTTACCCTACCTTAAATGGCAGCTGGTTTAGACAATTAATTTACTCTTTTCAGAGAATAAACTTTCGGTCTTTTGTGAGATTGAGGGAGAAATAGTCATCAGTCTATTAAGAGTGGGGAAAGCAGATGGGAATGACTGCTGTTTAAATATTCTTTCAAATAGTTCTTCAGTTTTTTTGCCTTTTTCTTCACCTCTGCTTTTAGATATATCTTCTAGACATTTCTGGCATGAAATTCATGAGCATTTTATGGTATCATCAGATGGATTTTTAGTTTTTCCTATGGCTTGCTTTGAATTGTTTTCTCATGCCTGCTTAGTCATTTGTCATGTATCTACTTTACCTCTTTCAGAATTTTGTAACTGTAATTTCCTCTCTTGTTCTGCTTATCTTTATGTGTTTGTGCTTTTACAAATAGATTTCTGTCATTTCAATTTGGGGAGTAAGGGAAAGTAGATGTATATGCGTGTTCCATCTGCCATTTTTTCCTCTTAAGTTCTGGAAACTTCCTCTGATTTGAAGGAATGTCAGAGATGTATTATACTTCTAGTGATTTAACTGGAGAACTCTCAGAATGCTTCTTAGCTTCCAGTTTTTTGGCCTGGCTTAGGAATGCCAGTACTAAGCTGGGATACCTCATTTCCTGATGAGAGGAGGCAGAATTGAAATCCAATTAGCTTTATTTAGAAATTTGCAGTTTTTATTAAATATATACATTTAATGCCTATGTTTATATATTATATATTGGTACCTGTTGTGTGCAAAGTAACAGGAAAATGAATCTAGCAACATTGAAATGTCTTATCTTAGGTAAGTTTGTTCTTCCTGGGGATACTCATTTCATTCTACTTTTTAATCGAAGCCAAATACTTTGCTTATTCCACATGAGCATCCCAATAATCCCTCCTCATTGAATTCTCAGAAACTGTGCAGAGGAAAAATGCCTCCATTTGCCTGCAGAGAGAGGAAGCCAAATTATACCTCACACGTAACTCATAGAGGACTTTCCTTACTGTTTTATGTATCTCAGCCTCCAACCCACCTGTCAGAGAATTGGGCTGAATATGTTCATATTTTCTGTTCCTATTTACACACCTGTTTTACTATTATTTAACTTCTATTTAAGAGCAAGTTATAAAAAGTCAAGCTTGAAATTAACTTCTTTGAAGGCCCAAATTATGTTACTGATTTTAATAATCATATTTTTAATCCATTATCCTTTGTAATTTAAATGTTAATATAAATATGCCAATTGTAAGGGCTGTTATTCAGAGACCGATCACAGAGATAATAGTACATAATACCTTATGCCCAAAACCAAGTTAAAAATATTCTTATTTTAGATTTCTTATTTAATTTATCAAACTTTTATGATGTACTTATACTGTGCCAGGCTTTGTTCCGTACTGGGAATACAAAGATGTGGTTTCATGGATCTTATGGGATAGTAAGGAGACACATTTGTGAAGAAAGTATTATAAGACAGGATTAATGAGATAAAGAAATATATCCTGGGAAGAGAGTGACAAACAGGGACTCTTCTAGGGGAGAGAAGGGTTCAGAATGACTTCACAGAAGTGGTGACTAAACTGAGTTTAAATGAAGAGGAGGATTATGACATGTGAACAAGGAGGGAGGGGTGGGAGTAGTACCTATAAAGACATGAGCATAAATAGGGGGATATGTTTGGGGAATACTGAAATTAAAGGGAGATACCCATAGCACATGGTGGATATCAGTCAAAATATAGAAACATTTTGAGAAGAGCAATGGAAGCCAGATAGTTAATTGTTTCTTTTTAAATGATTCTCGGCACCCTGAACATACTAGACATGATATTACATTTACTATTATAAATGATTAACTGTGATCTTTTAGGTCAAAGTCTTTGTTAGCTTTTGTTGTGTAACATACCACCCTAAACTCTGTAGCTTAAACAACAACCATTTTTAAGCTTACTTGCTGCAGTTTGTCCATCCAGGATAGGATAAGCTGGATAGTTCTTCTGATGTGGGCTGGCTAAGCAGGTCTTGGCTGGCCTGGTTTATGTGACTTTAGCCAACTGGTGCATCAGCAGGGCTGCCACATTAACAAGTAGCCTCAACTGGGTAGGGATGCCTAGATTCACTCTCATGTGGCCTTGTGCCCTCCAGTAGGCTAGCCAGGGATGGCTCATATTGCAACCTCAGATCTTGAGAGAGTAAGTACATGTCAAAACCTACAAGAAGTCTGGCTTAGAACTAACACAATGTTGCTTTCACCACATGTTTTTGGCTAAAACATGTCCCAAGGCTAACCTACCCTTAAGGGGTAGAGAAATAGACTCTACCTCATAATGAGAGTAGCTCCATAGAACTGTGGCCACTTCTGTAATCTGCCACAGCCCATCAGGAAAATTTTAAATTAGTGGACATCTGTGGCCTTGTCTGTATGGTCAGTACAGGCTCATTGCCCTACCTCTCACTCTCTTATAAAGAGAATATCGAGCTCCATACCTGACTTAAGATGACCGACCATCCTGGTTTGCCCTGGACTATTCAGTTTCAGCATGGAAAGTCCCATCTTCCTGGAAACCCCTGAATTCCAAGTAAACCAGGACAGTTGGTTACCTTATACTTTGCCAACAATGGTATATTTTAGATTGGCCTAGTTCAAGTCATGCACATCAGAATTATTTTCAGAAAATTTAAAACTGGAATCAAGAGAAAGACAGAGAGTCAGTATTTCTTTCTGATGCCTAAAGAAACCTTGAGATATATAACTCAGATGTTTGTTGGTTAGGTTTCCTACCTTATGGAGACAGAAAATGAACAATAAGTGAGATGAATCTAAACAGCAAAAAAAAAAAAAAAATGCAGCAATGTATCTGTTGTTGATTCATTTTTATTGAGGCTTATCTACATTCTGTTGTTTAACCTTTCCCTGGATTTTGAAAAAATTAAGTTCCAGTTTATGAGCAAACTAGTTTGAGTTAGATTTCTGTCACCAGAAACCCCAAGTGTCTCTATCAGTATCTGGAAGTGGGTGTATAACTCTCAGACCCTAAAATATGGAATAGGCAAAGTGGATTAGGAGCTGATTAGGGTCCCTATGTCCCAGGTTGAGAAACTGACAATTCTTGAAATATGTTAACGAAGTTAAACTATAACATTGTTGTTTCTTGGGACTGAGACCATGTGCCCATCAAAGTTCAACTTTTTAGGAAATATTCAGAATAGTAAAGTTTGTAGGTTTCTTGCATTACTCAGAGATATTGCAAGCAGAAGATAAGCACCAGTTCAGCAGACAGAGAATGAGAGGCTACTTTACAGTCATTAAGAAAAGCTCTTTCTTCTTCAAGCCTGTTAAGGAGATAAATTCTTTACTATACCCCGAAGTTAGTTTCTGATCAGGAACTGTGGATCCTGGCAATTAGAATGGCAATATCTTAGAAATACCAGGAATATCAGGGTTTTGGAATCCCCTAAATTTATTCCAAGCACTTTGTTGAAGACCCCCTGTTTGATTGAGGGGTACCTCCTTTTGCAAAATGTCTCTTGGAGGAGGGCTAACACATTAGAAAAATTACAACATTAAAAAGAATCAAACAGCATTAAAATATTTAACATTTAAAAAATTCTGTACAAACCGGTAAACTCACAATACATTAAAAATTAAACATGAATTATTTAGCCAGAAGGTTCAGTCCTCTAAGCAAAAAATAATCCTATTACATCAATTTCTTATTTACTAAAGGCTAGGGGAAGAAACTCTTTTAGTTTCATTTTAAGGCAGCTGGATTTATAATTCATATTTAAAAGGTGCTTTCAGGGTTAGAATAATCATATGCCGGAAAATGCAAACAACCTCTTTTAAATATCCCTGAAAGGGACGATTTCACTGAATTAAATCTTCAGGTTACATTTATCAGAGCCAGCACCTGTTTGTTAAAATAAAAATGTGGTAACTTTATCAAAATCCTTTCATTTTACTGTATTATGTTTCAGTTGCTTGCATTGATGAATATACATTCTCTCTCCCAAAGTATAAAATCTTGAGCAAGTTTTGCCAATTATTTAAATTTTGTATCTTATAAGAAGTAAAGGGATTTGTCTAAAAGTTATAGGGTGTTTAAAACTGCTATACGAAAAGGCCCTGTCCTTCAACATTTATCAAGGGTATTATTTCTGTTTTGTCAGTCAACATTTAACATGCAACCACTGTTCACAGTACTGTGCTGTAATATTAACATCATCAGTAGTGCTAAGGGGATAAAAAACATTTGTTACTCTTTAGGATTTTATTGTTTATAAAAGGCAATACTGAAGAGACTGATGAGCAAAATTAGATGAATATGTGGATTACATAAATAATTAAAATATTTATCAAAATAATCAGTTATTCAAGAGGTAGATTCAAGGGTGCTGCAGTTTTAGACAGAAACACATACCTGGAAAAGATGGTTACCTGTCTTCCATTAAATCAGAGAAGAATTTATGGAAGGATGGAGTTTTAAAATGTATATATGTATTTTGTTTGTGTTTGCATGTTCATGCATGTGTGTAACCACGGTGAAGGGAGGGGAGCATTGGTGTATTTCCAAGTATAGAATGAAACTTGGGAGAATTACCAGCACATAGCCTGTGTTGTTGAATGAATTCGAATGAATCAATGACTGAATGAATAAACTTTGATGAATAAGCAAGTCTGAGACAGTAAAAAGAACGAAGGCAATATGAAAGAAAAAAAGCTATATAAGATAGTCCAGTGTTGTCTGATAAAATACCTCTGGGAAGAAAATGTATATCTGGGGATCTATTAAGTAGTGGGAAACCATCATAAGGCCTTAAAGTGATAAATAAATGATCATTTATTATACTTCAGAAGTAGTCATATTTAGTCATATTGAGCCATAACTCATTCTTAATTACCCATTAAGAATGAGTAAATAGGTAAAAAAGAGGGAAAAGAATTTTCCAAGGAAGGAACAGCACATCTCACTACACGTGAGGTGATTGTCCAACTTTATGTCTGGAGGAAGTTTATAGGCAATAGAGCAGGGGGAGGCAACCTACACAGAGCTCACTGTTCTCTGTGAGTTATGAAGACTAAATTTAGTTTTCATAGGTCAAGGTTGCTGGGACTGGTAGGACATTGTGCAAGAGGAGTGGGAAGTACACAGTGAGAGACCTGAAGATGTGCAGAAGATTTCCATCAACTCTTTGGTGGTGCTGATCTGCACGCATTCAAGAAGCTGGGGAAAGAATTGGAAAGCAGTTTGTTGAGCAATTCCAGGAGATCACGTAGATTGGAAATATTTCATTTTCCCACCAGCCAGAAGGAGAGACTTAACTCATATGATACAGGGCATTGTACTCACAAGAGCCTCACCTTAATAATGGTGATAAAGTAGCCTTGGAAAAAAGATTGTTCTGGAACTGCCCCAACTAAATTTAAAAGGAAACCTCAAAATAATCGAACTTATCTGTAAGTAAATTAACATGCATCAGAAAAAATATAACAAAATCCAGCCCTTAACAATGTTAAAATCATAATGTTAACCAAATAATAAAAAATAACTTTGCATTCCAAGAAGCTATAACATGGAGGAAAAAAGAATCAATCAGTAGAAACAGATGGTGAAATGACAGAGATAATGGGTTTATCAGCCAAAGACCTTAAACAGCTATTACAAGTTTATAAATATGCTCAAGCATGTAAAGGGTTACATGGGTATGTTGAGGAAAAAAGACTCATATGGAACTTCAGGAGATAAATATGATAGCTGAGATGAAATTTACACTGTTTGGGATTAATATCAGATAGGACTGAAGCAGAAAATATCAGTGAACTTGGTCATAGCAATGGAAAATAAAATGAAGCACAGAGAGAAAAAGAGACTGAAAAAAAAATGAGCAGACTATCAGTGAACTGTGTGACAACTTCAAGCAGCTAAGATATGTGTAATTGACGTCCTTAAGAAAGGCGTAGGAAGGTGGAAAAATTATTTGAGAAAATAATGTTTGCAAATTTTCAAAATTTGATGAAAACTGTAAATCCACAGATCCAAGAAGCTCAATAAGCCAAAAGCAGAGTAAACTTAAAGTCACACCAGAGAATGCTAGACTAAAATTACTGAAAACCAGTGATAAAAAGAAAAATTCTACAAGCAACCAGAGGAAAAAAAAGACACATTCCTCAGAGGGGTACAAAGATAAGAAGTAAAGCAGACTTCTTGTCAAAAACCTCCAATAGATGCAGGTAGCATGATTTCATTATTTCATTATTTCCTATGGTTGGACATTCAGATTATTACAAATTTATTATAAATAATACTATGATAAGTATCCTTGAATAAAAAAATTTTGTACATATCTACCTTTCTTAAGATTAGATTAGTAGAGGTGAAATAAATTTGTCAAAGTCTATAGTCAGTAATATTTGTCAGATTATAAAAGTATTCCAAGTTGATTGTAGAAAGTTTGCAAAATTTAGAAAAATATAAAGAAAAAATTTGAATTGACCATTATTTCACTATTTAGAGAAAACTTTTATTAAAATAAAAAACCTACAAAATTAATGTGCCTAGAGTTTGTTATCTTGCTTTTTAAATTTGTATTAAAATGACAGTTTTCCATATTATTAAATTATTTGTAAAAACCTTTAAATATTTCATCATATAGATATACCCTAATTTATTTAACAGTGTTTTTTTGTTACTCATTGGTTTCTTTCAATTATTTGTATTTATAACAATAGTAAAATAGCATTCAACAAAAATATCACATTTGTGATTTTTCCCTTAATATTGATATCTAGCAGTGGAATTTCTGAAAGAGATGAAAGAGAAGAAACTTTTTTAGGTTCTTTATACATATTACCAACTTATTTTTCAAAAGCTTTTATCAATTTACATTTCTAATTCAATGCCCCTCATCAGCACTGAATGTTACGGTTTAAAAAAAAAAAAGTGTCAGGAGATTCAAGATGGCGTAGAAGGTAGAGGCTGTGCACGCCTCCTCTAGTGACCACATCAAAATTATAACAAAACTACAGAGCAACCAGCACATGGAGTCACCAGAGATCTGGCAGAACAGGTCACCTCAAAACGGTAGGTGGGGTGGAGACGGGAAACGGCTGGGTCCCACAACTGCGTGTGACGATCGAGAATCAGGAGGGCCATCTTGGCTGCAGAGGCACCTCCCCCACTTGAGGTGTGAGAGGTCCCAGCCACACACTGGGCTCCCTAACCTAGGGTTGCAGTGCCAGGAAGAGAAGTCTCCACAACCTCTGGCTGTGAAAACCAGCGGAGGTTGTGGCCGAGTGAGATGGAGGGCGGCGGGGAAGTGAGACCTTCCTCTTAAAGGGCCCATGCCTGGCCTTACTCGCTAATGGACATGCTCGCTCTGAGCGCCAACATGGGTAAGCAGCTCAAGGGGTGCCAGGGGGAGGCACTGAGCTATCGCGCTTCAGGGCGAGGGCTGGAGGGGTGGCCGTAGGCAGAAGTTACCTTCTCCTTGTTGATCTCTGCTCCCTCCCAGCCTGCAGACACAGGCATCGTCAACCTGGATAACACAGGTCACTCTGCCTAGCGCATTCCCTGAGACTCTGCCTCTCCCAACATATGGACCCATCAAAACCGCTTTCAGTTATTTATTCCATTTAAATGAGCTAGCTGTCTTGTCTCCTGCTGCAAACTTTCCTAAAATCTCTCAAAGATTCGCAAAACTCAGAGAAGCAGCATCTGGCCTCGGGTGTGCCCTGTGTCTTGCTGAGCAGCCCCAAGCTCTGCACTAATGGCAGCTGGCCTCGGTTTCAGACTTGGCTCCTCGAGGCACCTATGTGGATTGCTTGGTAATTTTTACCAGGTGGCCTCGGAGGTATACAGGCTGAACTTGGCCTGTAGCTGGACCCCTCTCAGGTCTGTGCCATGGGGCCCCATAGCACCCTTCTACATAAAGTCACTCTACTAAGACCGGGAGACTTAGAAGCCCTACATAATACTTAGAAACAGATACAGGGAGACAGCCAAAATGTGGAGACAAAGAAGCATGTCCCACATGAAAGAACAGAACAAAGCTCCAGAAAAAGAATTCACCAAAATAGAGACAAGCGATAAACCGGATGCAGAGTTCAAAACACAGGTTATAAGGATGCTCAAGGAACTTAGGGGAAAAGTAGATGGATTCAGTGAGAACTTCAACAAAGAGATAAAAAATATAAAAATAGAGATGGAAAACATAATAGGGATGCAGTCAGAAATGAAAAAAATACAATATCTGAGATGAAGAATACATTAGAGGGAATCAACAGAGTGGACGAAACGGAGGATTGAATCAGTGACATAGAGGATGGGATAGCAGAGGACACCCAATCAGAACAGCAGCAAGAAAAAAGAATCCAAAAAACTGAAGATAGTTTAAGAAGCCTCTGGGACAATGTCAAGTTTAACATTTGCATCATAGGAGTACATGAAGGAGAAGAGAGAGAGCAAGGAATTGAAAACCTATTTGAAGAAGTAATGATGGAAAACGTCCCTAACCTTGTGAGGGAAATAGACAGTCAACCCCAGGAAGTTTAGAGAGTCCCAAACAAGGTGAACCGAAAGAAGCCCACACCAAGACACATCATAATGAAAATGCCAAGCGTTAACTTTAAAAAGAGAATCTTTAAAGCAGCAAGAGAAAAAACAGTTGCCTACAGGGGAACATTCATAAGACTGATTTCTTAATAAAATATTTATAGGCCAAAAGATTTGGCACAAAATAGTCAGATCGATGAAAACCCAGGACCTACAACCAAGATTAGTTTATCCAGCAGTTACCATTTAGAATTGAAAGACAGATAGTTTCCCAGACAAGAAAAAGCTAAAGGAGGAACTTCTTTAAGAAAAAAATATGTATCAAAAGACTGAATAAAGAATGGCAATTACTATATATCTATCAATCAACGAGTACTTCAAATGAAAAAGAATTAAATGCTCCAATTGAAAGATAAGATGGCTGAATGGCTAAGGAAACAAAACCCTTACATAGGCTGCCTACAAGAACTTCAGATTAAAAGATAAACAGACTAAAAGTAAGGGGATGGAACAGATATTTCATGATGGACCTAGAGGGTAGTGTGCTGTATGGAGTATGTCAGATGGAGAAGACAAATGCCATATGATGGCATGTATACACGGAATCTAAAGCACAAAACAAACAAAGAAACCAGAATCAAACTCGTATATACAGAGAACATTTTGAGGGTAATCAGATGGGAGGGGGTTTGGAGGGAGTCGGTGAAAAAGGGGGAAGGAATTAAGATGTACAAATTGGTAGTTACAAAATAGTCATGGAAATAGAAGGTACAGCATAAGGAATATAGCCAATAATATTGTAATAACGATGTACAGTGTCAGAGAGGCACTAGATTTATTGGGGTGACCACTTTGTGAGTTATATAGATGTCTAATCACTATGTTGTACACCGGAAACTAATACTGTATGCCAACTATAACTGAAAAATAAAAAATATTATATAAAAAAGTCAGTTTGATCTGTCAAAAATATCTCTGCTATTTGAATTTTTGTTTCTATGAATACTAATGAAGTTAAACACTTCATTATGATCAATGACTAATTGTATTTTAAAATAATCTTTTCAAGCCTTTTTTAGGTTTTTTAATTAATATGCTACTTATTGATTTATGGGTTCTTTGCATGTTAAGAATGCTATATTTTGTTGTATTTATTATAACTATTTTCCAAGATTATCATTTATTTTAATATTAATTATGTTCAAGCACAGGAATTAAATTTTTATGAAATAATGTCTTTAATTTCTATTATATTTACTACTATTTTTATTAAAAAGTCTTTTAAAAGAAAGTGATTCTTTTTCCCACAAAAGACTTTGATTCATATGATTTTATTTACTATGATATATAAAAAAAAGTTTAAGGTTTTATTTTTTCCAGACACTTAAGCTTATTTCCCACCATAATTTATTGAGTAATCTATTCATTCTCCATAGATTTTTGATGCTTCTTTTTTCATGTATTAAGTATTTACAAAACAAAGATTATATATTAAGTTCTGAACTAGTACTACTATTTCTCTCATTGTTGCACATATACTATATAGTGTTTTTATAGTACTTATCTTATTTTTCTTAATTTCCTTAAAATTTTTCTTTTTTTTTCTGGTGGATTTTGAATACATTTTTTTCCTCCCAGACCCAACTAAGAACAATTTATTTCTTTAGCTATTCATCAAAAAGTATTTATTATTCAACAACTATCTATTATGTATAGTTCTAGTCTCATATACAACTAAAGCCCTCAGTTTACTTATAACCTACTGAAAGAGTCGATAGAGATTTTGATTGTAATTGTAACTAACATACTTTTATTTGAGGATGTTTTATCATCTTTAGAACATTCAGTTTGCTCGATCAAAGTCATGGTATTTTTCTATTTAAACTTATTTTCTTTTGTCTGTCAGACAGAACATGTTTTCATATTTAACTGTCTTGTCATAGTTTTATTTACCTAGGGCCCCACATTCCTCATAAAATTAGTCAGCTGTTTTGACTGTAATTTTTAATATTCTGAGATTTTGTATATTTTTCTATTATAGCAAGTTTTGCTTATAAATAAAAAGACTTAGTTTTTATATGCTTACTTTATAAACACGGAAATAGTATTTTTATAATATGATATGTGGTTATTTTGAAGGTTAAATAAGACAACAAGCTTAAAGAATTTAGCACATGTCTTATACATATTAATCACTCAATAAATGGTAGTTCTTGGAGCCTAATGTTCGGGGTTGCTGTTTATAATTTTTAAGTTTTCTTAGCCTACAAAAATTAGTCCTACTCTATTTAAATCCTTTTTTAACTGTAATTTCTACTTCACTTATAATTAGTATCTCCCCAGCTTTGTTTTTGTTGCTGGTTCCTAATGTACTTTTTGTGTTTTATTGCTTCCTTTTTCTTCTTTTTTGCCTCTCATTACATAGGCTACATTTTATTTTGTTTTTATAGTGAACTAGAATATAGAAATTCCTCTTTTAATTTAAACATTTATCGGCTTAAAGTTTATTCAATACTTTCTTCAAATCATGTTTTTCCAGTTATTAAGTTTAAAAACAAAACAATAACTTTGACTATATTGAGAAATTTAGCTTCCTTTAATTTGCCTTATTTGCACTGCCAAGTTATTGTTAATTAGATCTGAGACTACAATCCTTTTAGTATAAAAGTTATTTTAATCTTATAAGCCTTTCCTTTTTGGCCTTTACCTTCAATTTCATAACCATGGTAACAAACATTATTGTACTTAGAACTCTGTATTTAATTGATTTAAATATTCACTAATTATCATCACATTACATGTTTTTTGATTCTCTAATTTATATCTTTGTGGGATAGAATTTATCCTCATTATAGGATAAATCTGTTCTCTCAAAAATTATTATTAATAAGAGCTGCATTTCCTAAGTCTTGCCTTCAAGCATACCTAGCAACTTTGGCTGGTATAAAACTGAGTTACAAATGTGCACACTGAATAATCTGTTGACTTTTTCTATAATCTGATGCTTTTCATGTTGCAAAATTGCAAAAATATAAAGCCAGCATGATATTTTCCATGGGTAGATATGACAGACATTGTGTTTTAAAATTTTCATATTTTCTGGGTACTTAGGATGTGAAAACCTTCTTATTGGCAAAGATCTCTCAATTACTTACTACAGTTATAGCAGAGTTGAAATTCCAGTGGTATCTTCTCAGTGCCTGATTTTGTAGGCTTCTCATTGATTCTGAGAGCTACCCAGTCCTTGTATAAATGTATTTGCTGTTACTTAACCAGTCAGGTTCTGTTATTTGCATCCAAAAATTCTGATAATAGTAGACAATCTGAATGCTCATTATGAAAGTCTGAAGAATTTATTCTTTTTTCTTAGAATTAAGAGTTTGCCAAAATAAGTCTAGATATGAATCTTTCCTATTAGCTTTTCCAGACATTTGCTGTACTCACTCTTTCTTGATTCTATAAAGTTTTCTTCTTTGAATTTTGTCCTGTGTATCCACTACACGAGTTTATTCATCTAGGATTACCTATTCTCAGACTTAATTTCTTTGCTCCACCAAATTTTCTGACATATTTTAACCTTTTTAGGTTTGTTTAGATTTAGGCCAGTTTCTCCAATTTGGTGATCAAAACACTAATTGGATTTTATGTAATATTGTTTGACTCTTAGAGACTTCCAAAATAATTTAAATTTTGTAATGCATTATTAGTCTCTTATTTCAACAAGTTTTATTTGCGTCTTCGCCTCAACCTTAGTTTTTTTCTTTTCTTACGACTCGCTTACTGTGTTTGTATGTTGAAGGTCCCCAAGACCACCTCCAGGTTTGATAATTCACTAGGGAGACTTACAAGATTCAGCAAATAGCTGTACTCAAAGTTAGGATTTGTGACAGTGAAAGAACACAAAGCAAAATCAAGGGAGAAAGGAGATGGAATGAAGTCTGGAGAAAGTAGGTAAATACTTCTAAGGGTCCTCTTCCAGTGGGGTCAGACAGGATGCACTTAATTTTCCCAACAATAAGCGACAACACTTGTGAAATGTTGCCAACCAGGGATGCTCACTAAAGATTCAGATCCCAGATTTTTATTGGGGGCTAGTTATGTAGACACCCTCTGCCTAACATGTACAAAATTCCAGACTCCCAGAAAAGAAATCAGGTGATCAGCATAAATCATTGTTTTCACAAACTGTTTAGGCACAGTGAACTGCTCTTGTCAGAGTGTTGGGAACTCTTTAGAAATCCAAGTTCCCAGATGCCAGTCAAGGGCTGCACTTGTAAGCAGACTGTTCTAAGGATAGTTAGGCGGACTATGTTAGCTCTTTTCTGCAGTTTCATATTGGCTAGTTTTTGAATCTTTTTAGAGATACCAAATCTACTAAAATTTCCTTTAGTTTCTTATATATAATTAATTTCTCAGATAAGCATGTGTCCTAGAAAATATTTCCTTTTTCTTATGCAGTAACATCTTTTAATAGTCTCCTCTTATTTGAGAACTTTTTTTGCTGTTTGCTCATTGATAAATGAAGTCTATATGGACTTTATATTTCAAATAGGTTACTAATATTCTTAATTCTGTCTTACTTTGTGGTCTAATAGGTTCCTACTCTCACATCTAAACTTTAAAAATAGGTTGATATGAGCACTCAATTTGTGATGCGCAGCAAGCATCCATTTAAAGAAATATCCTCTAGAATGAAGTTTAACCTCTTACTCTGACTTTTGTGTTTTTCTGGCTAATCTAGGGAATAAAATACAGTTTTCTGTCCTTTGAAAAATATTTCACCTTAAGTAATGTATCCTTGGTGTGAAACGCTCTAGTTACTCAGTCTGCTGTTCAGTAGCTGGCTACACTTTCTAGATTTCAGTACTATTCATTGCTTTCTGCTTTCAGCCATAGTGCCTGCCTGACTCTATCTTTACTAAACTGTATTGTTTCCATTTGGATCACATTAGGAGACAGATGCCATGAGTATTAATTCAAACAAGCAAAGCTTAAAATAAAAATTTAAAACTATGATAAGAGAGTAATTATAAAGATGTAAAACAAAATACAAAAGCATTCCATGGCTGAGGGAGAGTACCCAAGGAAGGACAAACTGGGAGGAGAGCCCCTCTCCATAAGGTTGTGATTCAGACATTGTTGGAGAATGTATTGTTGCAGCCTAGTAGGTGGTACCTCTCTGCTAGAGTGAGGTGGTCCCTTAGAGTTGTCCTAGGTTGAGAGGAGGTGGCTGGGTTTAACTGGCATTGCTTTAGGCAATGACAGGATGACACTCTCTGGTGATATAATAGACAAACTTAATGGTATGGGATCAGATCTGTTTGGAGTCACCTCTGTTTGGTCAGAGTTGTATGTACTTGAAAGAGGTTTTCAGATGATGGGAATTCATAGCCAAGGAACAACAAAAAAAATCATTTCTTCTAGATATAATTAGTTTGCTATTAGGATGATTAAGATCACTGGAGAATAAATCAACAGTAGCATCTGGTAAATCTGAAATTGCTTATGTATTTGATTGTCTTGGGTACCTCCTACTTTACTGTCTCAGACAGAGGACCTATCCAGCATAGGTTTAATACCTCTGTTAGACAGGATATGGCTCAGGCATTTCAAGTCAGGCATTTTATCTTGGATCTGGGAGAGTTCATTAAATGCTGGCAGATGGCAAGAGTGTGGGACAGGCTGAAATATATTGCCATGTTTTTCAACTTGTCCTGGTGTATCTAGAAGGCTCTTTTCTACTTGAAAAAATATCTCAAGAAAGAGAAAGGTTCTTAAAAACAGCGTTGTTAAACTGGTTTATAATTAAAGGTACTTTCTTTTTGAGAAAATAGCAGTTTTGTTTTCCTTTGCTAGTATAAATTAGTAAAATATTTCAGTCAAAAAGCTTTTATTGGTACTGCTGAGAGATTAAATTCAGGAACCACAAACCCACTTCATGCCACATGCTACTCTAGATGCTAGGAATACGGACATAAGTAGGTAAAGACCTCCCCCTTTACCAGCTGCCACCCCCCGAGAAAGAATACTGTGTTAGATAGTATTGTTTATTCACTTTAAATCAGTTAAAAGTTGGGCCTTGAGGTGGGAGACTAACCTTAAAAGTTTGCTTCTGAAAGTTTCATCCAATCCTTTTCCTCTCTCCAGTATAAACACCACAATGTTCACTGTGATGGATAAAATTAAAGAAGTTGCTTTTAAAATTAGAAAATAACCTAAATCTAAACTTATTCTGAGCATAAGTCAATTATAAACCAAGACCAAGACCTGAAAAATTTCTGTCAGGGCACACAGCCTTTAAAAACTTTATATATTAACTTCTCTTTACTGGAAAACAGACTCCCCGGTATATTTAACACATAGACACACAGATACATGAAACCAGCATGAAAAATACATTCTGTGGAGACTAATTTCTTACATTACAATGTTGTATGTATTCTAAAAGAAACTTCACATCTTTTTAAAAAATGAGTTAGAGTATTTTTAAATGTTTAAAAATATCTTAATTTTTTTTGCTGCTAATTTTTGTCTCTTGAGTCATGGTTACCAAATTGTTATCTAGTTGCCAGTTTTGTTTACATTTATCCCCTTCACATACAGTATACATATTTCACTCCCTGGTTTAGTGGGAGCTGTCTTTGTGTATAAACTGGGAGAAATGGAAATCATATCTATGCTTGCGGAAGCCTTGAGATTTATTTCGTTAATGTTTGTAAAACTCATTAATATTTTGTGAATCGTGCACTGTGATTGGTAAGGATTATTTTAGACATACGGTTGTTGCAATTCTATTGTTTACCAAAAAACTTGGCTTTTTCTTTTGTAATTATTTAAATTTCAATTTAACGATTCTTTATGCAAGTTGACATATAAGTTCCAAAGTTATGTAAGTGAAAGCAGTGTAAAGTGTTTTATTTAAATCAAAAATGCCATGTAAGAGTAACATATCAATACATAGCAGTTAGTAGCACATACGTCTCATCAGGAGTATTATGATTTTATTTCATTACGTTAAAAATATTTAATGATAATGAAAGCACTTGTGAATAACAAGCATTTAAAAATTTCTTAATATGGTGCACTTAAAAAATTCTGTATCAATTGTTCTTTTGACCATTTATGGTTTTCCTTTATTATGTTCTCCATGTATTTTTCACATAACTAGATTTTTTTTTTCTGGACTTTGTCCACTGTTTTTAAGAGAGTGTTTTGATCCTGCAGTCGAATCTGCAAACACTAACATGTCTAATATCTACTGTATTTTTTAAAATGGGATTTAATATTTTAATCTTACTTTCTATAGCTTTATTGTTTTTCATGGGCCCAAGCTAATTATATTAGTCCTTTATTTCGATTCTCCTTTGAGATGATAAAGTTAAGAAACTATATTCTCCTGAAGATTTGTAGTAAAATATATTCCCTCATTATTTAAAAAAAATTAAGGACCATGGCTTATATGTAGTTTCCTCCAAACAATAATGTTAATCATGGAAGTCGCCCCAAAGTAGCAAATCATTAGTCTAAACCATCTGTCTCACATCTTTTAGAAGTGCTATGTCCTTAACCTACCCTTGGCTATATTAATATTAATAGACTGTGCAAAATCCTCAATTTCTATTTCTATTTTATTTATTCTACTTTGATTTCTTGTCTTTATGACCTAGAGTTAATAAGTTTTCTGCTGATCTAACAGACTTAATGTCTAATTTGTATTCATTTACTTTTCAATATAAAATGCTTCAGTTGTAAGTTTTGTTACCTTTTGATGGTTTAATTAATACACATTTCAATCACATTCTTTGCTATTCCAGAATATTATTTTCATATAATTGAACAATTGCTTCCTCTGAAAATAGGCAAAAATATAGTATGATAGAAAGAGCAGTGTATATAATATATATAAAGTTGAGGAACGCAAGTAGTATACTATTTTCTATTGAAATGGTAAAATATTACCATTTAAGAATGATAATTTTTATCTTTTGATTGTGGAATTATTGAAAGCCTTTTTTTTACATGTTCTTCTGATCAAACATACACACTAGCACTGAGGGCATTTCTATTTTATAGAAAATTGGAAACGAGGACTAGAGTTGTCAAGTCAAAAGTATATGCATATAATGTGCCTAGAACAGTGCTAGTCATTTTGCAGGTTACACAGATAATAGAAAATATTGTCTCTAAATCATAAAGATAAAATATACTTCATGGAAAAGTAGCAAATGGTTTAGGACAGTAGATATGAGTTGCCAAGACCACCTGTACTATGAGAATTCAGAGAAGAGAAACAGTCTGTGAATCCTTTGTAACCAGCCACATAATCATCATATTTATAATAATCATCATAGAATTTATAATATTTATAATCATAAATAACTTATTTATAATCATCATAGAATTAATAGTAGAAAATTATGCCTTGGCAAATGTTGGATTTGCTTTAAACTATTTATTTTCTACAATAGAGCCCCGATTTATTTTTCCTGTCTCATCTTTCACTATACCTTTTCTCATTCCTGGTTTGCCAAACATGGTGAGCACATTCACATGGCCGTAATCCCTCTACCTCATTCTCATCCCTCACTTCCCCCAGAATTTTTATCTCATGAGGTGCTGTTGCTTAAATGTAGGCACTTTGAATTCTCTCCTTTCCCCAGTTGGAAATAATTAATCCTTTTTATGCTTTCTTGATACCTATTTCTGTATCTCTGTAATGCTCATAATTTTAGCCTACTTTGACTGTCTAGTTACTTATCTACATGTTTCTTTATACCTTGAGTTCAGAGACCATGGCATATTTACTATTCCCTTTCCCCATCTTCAAGTTTAGTCTTATAGACCATCATTGTTGATCAGTAGATACCTAAAATTTTTAATGAATTTGTTTGAAATAGTGGATATAAACAATATAATTTTAATTAGGTTAATTTAAGAGGTAATTAATTAATTTTATACAAATAAAATTCTTCCCCACAAGGAAACTTCAGGCCCAGATGATTTACTGTTAAAAACCCTTTTTAAAAATAAAGGATGAGAGTTGTTCCTAAGTTATTATATGAGGTTCAACATTGCTGTAATACTGAAGACATATCACACATGCAAAAATATACATCAATATCACTTATGAACATGGTATCAAAAATCCTTAACAAAAATAGTAATAAACCAAGCCCAGCAATATAGTAAAAATATACGTGATGACAAAATGGGGTATATGCCACAAAGGCAAATTCCTTTTAACAATCTAAAATTAATCAATGTAATTCACCATATTATTAGAATGAATGAGAAAAAATATGATTATATATATAAATAGTTGTAGAAAAACATCTATTCGTAATACCAACTCTCAGTAAAGCAAGAATAGAAGAAACTTCCTCGACCTTATAAAGGGTCTCTACAAAAATGCTGCAGCTAACATTATGCTTCATAATATGGAAGAACTGAATGCCTTTGACTTAAAATTGGAATAAAGACATAGTTGTTTGCTCTTCTCCTTTTCTATTCAACATGTACTGTACATTTTGGCCAGTGCTATAAGGCAAGGGTAAGAACTAAAATCATACAGATTTTAAAGGAAGAATTAAACTCTGTTTATTCATAGATGAAATGATCATTGACATAGAAAATTCTAAAAGGTCTACCAGAAAGCAACTAGAACTAAAATGTATATGTAGCAAGATGCAAGGTCAGTAAACAAAATCAATTCTATTTTTTATATGAAGAACAATTGGAGATTGAAATTAATAATGCCATTGAAAAATTTCCCTAATACATGGAACACGTTTGTCACTACAATTTTAACAAGATATGTGTAAGACTAGTACACTGAAGACTATGAAAACATTGTTGATGGAAATTAAAGAGGACCTCATATATGGAGAGAGATACTGCGTTCATAAATTGCAAGACTAAATGTTGTAAATTTATCTGTTCTTCCAAAATCTACTATAGATTAAATACAATTCCAAACAAAATCTGAGCAGGCTATATTTTTCAGATAATAACAAGTATATTCTAAAATTTATATGCAAAGTCAGAGGGCCTAGAATAGCTAGAGCAATTTTGAAAAAGGACAGATTTGGAGGCCTCTGATTCCAGACTTTCTATAAAGCTACAATAGCCAAGTCAAAGTGGTATTGGCATGAGGAGGGAGTTACAGATCAATAGAACAGAACTGAGAGAGATCAGAAATAGACCCCCACACATGGTCAACTGATTTTCAAAAAAGTTGCAGGGCACTTCAATGGGGAAAAGATAGTCTTTTCAACGTGTGGGGCTGGAAAACTTCTATCCATATAAAAAAATTAAAATGGACCTCAACCCTTACATCATACTCTACATGAAAATTAACTCAATGTGGATCAAAGACCAAAATTTAAAAATGACAATATTAAACTTATAAAATATGAGAGAATATCTTTGTGACTTTGGAGTGGGCAAAGATTTCTTAGATGTTACATAAACAGCACAAAAGATGTATGCTCAGAATGTAGAATTTTTTTTTTAAACTTACAATTCTGAGCATCCACATGCAAAACAATGAATCCAGATACAGACCTTACGTTCTTCACAAAAATTAACTGAAAAGGGATTACAGGCCTAAATGCAAAAGGCAAAACTATAAATCTCCTAAGTGATAACATAGGAGAAAATCTAGATGACCTTGGATATAGTGAAGATTTGTTTTTCAATTCAATATTGATGGCATGATCCATGACAGAAATAACTGATAATCTGGACTTCATTAAAATTAAAGTTCTGCTCTGTGAAAGACAATGTTGTACAATGTCAAGAGAATGAGAAGATAAACCACAGACTAGAGAAAATATTTGTAAAACAACAGTAAGAAAACAAAAACCCTACTAAAACAAATGAGCCAAAGACTTTAACAGACACTTTACCAAAGAAGGCATACAGATGGAAAATAAGCATATACAAAGATGCTTCACATCACATGTCATTAGAGAAATGTACATCAAAACCACATTGAGATACCATTACACAGCTAGTAGAATGGTCAAAACACAGAAGATTGACAATACTAAATGCTGGGTGGGATGTGGAGCAAGAACTCTCATTCATGGCTGGTAAGAACGCAAAAACAGTATCGACACTTTGGAAGACAGTTGTCAGTTTCTTACTAAACATACTCTTACCATATGATCCAGAAGTCTCTCTCCTTGGTATTTACCCAAAGGAGTTGAAAACTTATATCCACACAAAAATCTACACATGGATGTTTATAGCAGCTTTATTTATAATTGCCAAAACTTGGAAGAAACCAAGAAATCCTTCAGTGTATAAATGGATAAACTGTGGTACATCCACATGATGGAATATTATTCAGACCTAAAAAGAAATGAGCTATCAAGCCATGAAAAGACATAGAGGAAACTTTAGTGCACATTACCATGCAAAAGAAGCCAATCTGAAAAGGCTACACACTGTATGATTCCAACTATATGACATTCTGGGAAAGCCAGACTATGGAGATAGTAAAATCTAACAGTGGTTGGGTTAGGATGGTGGATAGGCAGAGCATGAAAGATCTTTAAAGCAGTGAAAATACTCTGTATGATACCATAATGATGGATACGTGACGTTATAAATTTGTTCAAACCCACAGAATGTGAACCGAAAGTAAACTGTAATATAAGCTATGGACTTTGGTGATTGTGTTGTGTTCGTGTAGGTTCATCAGTTTTAACAAATGTACCACTCTGGTGTGGGTGTTAATAATGGGGGTAGCTATCATGTGTCGGGGAAGGGGGAATATGGGGAATCTCTGTACCTTCCTCTCAATTTTGCTATGAATCTTATACTGCTCTAAAAGGAAAAGTCTTTTTAAAAAAAGAACACTTACAATTCAACAATAAGAAGTCAAATTAGTCCAATTAAAAATAAAGGATTTGAAAGGCTTTTCACACTCATAAAAAGTTATGTACATGACCTTTAAGCACAGGGGAAGATACATTAGTTATCACAGAAATGGAAATTAAAAGCTACATTACATGCCCATTAGAATGGCTAAAATTGAGTTACCAGAACTGTGGGGAATTCTCATGCACAACTAATGGGAATGCAAAATGGTACACATATTTTGAAAAACATTTTGATAACTTCTTAAAATGTTGAAGATACACTTGCCATCTGACTTGGCATTTTGGTATTTACCCAAGAGAAACAAAAGCTTATGTCCACACACAGACTTTTATATGAACATTCAAGGCAACTTTATTCATAATAGCCCCAAACTGGAAACAGCCTAAATGTCTACCAATAGAAAAAGGTATAAACAAATTCTGGTGTATCCATACATTAGAAAGAAATAAACTACGGATGCAAGAGAAATAGAGATGAATTTTAAAACCATTATGCTGAGCGAAAGAAGTCAGACTTAAAATCTATACTTTATGATTCTATTTTTGTGAATATCTGGAAGAGACATATATAGTGACAGAAAAGTATTTTTGGGGCCATGGGTATGCACCTATTGACAGAAAAAAAACACAAGGTAATCATTTGTGGTGATGAAATGTTCAATATCTTGATCATCGTGCTAATTACACAGGTATTTACATTTATCAGATGTTATCTAACTATAGATCTAAAATGGGTGGATATTATATATTTAAATAAGACCTTGAATTTGATTTGTAAAAATAAACTATTCAAAAAATATTTGTTTATATAAAATGATCTGTCATGAAGGATAGTTTAGTTTCCCAAAAGTTACACATTTTACCTAGTATACTAAATCTTGCTGAGAAAACAAACCAAACCTTGAATAAACTTTCTAGAGTAACCCTCATTTTTTTTAAACTAGCTCCTTGTACATAAACCTAACATCAGTTTAATTTCTCTCTCTCCCTAATTTTGCAATATTAAACAGCATCATTAAACCAGAATCAGCTAAATTAACAAGAGTTTTAAAAGATAATAAGAACATACAAATTGATTGTATTAAAGTAGATTAGCAAACCAAATGCCTTCTTCTTTGAAGTTTCCCAGATGGCTAAGCAAAGGATGTCAGCTCTATAAACAGGTAGCAGGTGGGGACAAAATGTGTTGAACTGAGTGTTTTGAGGAATTACAATGAATGCCTCATGTACTATTAAAAAGAGAACACCTCTCCTTAACTTATTCTTCAATATTCCTTGTAACTAAAATAATTGCTTTAGTAGCAATTTATCATTCAATAAGTATGACGTGCTTTGATACTGGCAAATCCCCAAATTTAACATATCACCTTGCAGAGCAACATCATTTTGGCGAGTGGATGCTGCTAGGAGGTGGACTCGGTGGACTCACTGGCATGAAGACTTGCTTTTCTTCTTCTGTTCTTTTCCTTGCCCATATGAATGCAGTTTACAATTCATAACTAACTCCAAATGAATCTGAGAGAAGTTACATTTTTTCAGAAGACTTAAAAGTTGCAGGTTTTTTGAATTTGAGTAACCTGGAACAAATGGCTGGGGTGAAAAGACAGTGTAGGGTAGCATTTCAGAGTTATTTTCAGAAAATTTAAAACAGGTATTACATTTGACACTAAACTTTCAGAGGATCACTAATATATTAAACTGTAGTATGTGACATTTTTTTTGGGACTTTCTTTTGAGCAATATGATCACTGATCTTTCTTTCTTTGATCATTGGCACTGTTACCTTAAAATCTCTACAATTTCCCTCCATTCTCAGTGCCCCAGTAGGTCCTCAGATCCCCAATTTTAAAAGTATTATAAAAATACATTATTACGGATCTACTTTTTTGGTGTTGCCTTTCAAATTGACAAAAAATAATATTCTTATGTAAAATTACCTGTGTAATGGGGTTGGCTATGCAAATTTGGAGATAAGCTGTATACTAGGATTAAATTGCTCTGCATAATAAAGGACAGAGAAATTTGAAGAGCAAATGGGAAAAAACTGGGACAAAATAGACACCAAGGAAGCTGGGCACTTCTTGGGGGAAGGGAAGATGAAAGCACCCTTCTACCTAACCATCGTTCCAAGGAGAAAAATAATTTTGGGGAAGAGCTTAAGATGTGCAATTTAAAGCCAACTCTTCTTCACTGTAGAGTTTTTGGTAAAATCTAAATCACTTACTGATTATTGGCATAAATGCTCTCTTTAACGAAATCAAGTAGATACTGATTTCAACATTTGTTTGAATGTGAGATGAACACAATGAGAGCAAGTGAGTCGAGTAGAGTCAGAAGATGAAGAACACTAAGGTCAGGGTTACAATTAAGTTGCTGCCTCCTAGAACCGGTGAGAATGTTCACAGTAATAAAAAATTTTTGAAGGCAATCTAGCATTTATTCATTTATTCATTCATTTAACGCATATGAAATGAAAAGTTTCTTAATGTGCCCAGGTACTGTACTAAACGCTGAGCTTGTGGTAGTTAACCCAGAGGACATCTCTGCAATCAAGCAGCTTTCATTCAAGTAGGGGTGAGAGATATTGAAACAAAGTCACATAAAGAACTGTAAAATTATAAGTGTAATAATTACTATTTTAAAAAAGGTGAAATGCTGTGGAAGCATGTAAGAAAGGAAACGAATTTTGACTGCGGCATCAAGAAGGCCTATCAAAGGAAGTGAATAAAATTCACACCTAAAGCACAAATAAGATTAAACCTGATGAAGACAAGAGAAGAGAATGTTCCAGCAATGTGTTTGCTGGATCTGGTACAACAGCAAGTAACAGAAAATCCAAATGGCTTTAAAAGGAATTTTTTCACTCTCATTTGCAAAGCTTAATTAGTGCTAGGTTGTCCAAGCCTCACCATATGAGGAACCCAGGATTCTCCCATTTTATTTTTCTACTGTGTATGTCCTCTAGTTCCAAGGATACCTCATGGTCCAAGATGACTGCTTCAGCTAAAGCCATTTCATTAGCATTCCAATCAGCAGAAAGAAGAAAGGAAGAAGGATATGTTCTTTCATATAAGAACAAATTTTATGGCCCAAGATTATAACTTAATCATATGACCACACTTAGCAGCAGCTGAGGTTGGGAAATGTGGTCTTTATTCAAAGCAGACCTGTGCCCAACTAAAAGTTAGGGTTCTATTACTATAAAAAAAGAGGACTAGGCATTCAGTTGCTAAAGACAAAAGGGAGAGGGAATAATGTATATTGGGAGACAACCAACAGTCTCTGCTAGAGAAAACAATATGTGCTTAGGTAAAGTTCTAGGTAAGAGGAAGTTTGGTATATTCAAGATAAAGAGACAGAGTAGTGTGTTTAAATGTTATGAGCAAGGCTGAGGAGGAATGGTGAGGGCGGGATGAAACCATAGAGGCAGTAAAGGCAAATCACACACAGCCTTTTGGATCATGTTAAGAATTTTGAATTTCATCCAAAGAACAATGAAACCATATAGAAGGTTTTTAAGGAAAAAGATAACATGTTTATATTCTCACATGAACAATATTTTTGTCTCTGGTCACTATGTGGGCAGTAGATTAGAAATGACATTGGCAATATATACGAAGTTTCGAATGGTTGTACTCTTTGATATATAATTGCATACTTATGAATTTATCCTGACAAAATCATTTGACAAGAGTAGAAAGTCTGGAAGGACTTAACACTAAATGTTTATAGTAGGGATGAGGTTAGGAAAGCTTTGCTTCCTCCTTTATAATTTTCTATTTTGAATGATTGGTTTTACAATAAGCATGTATTACTTAAATTTCACTAAAAAAATCAATAATCAATTTAGTTTTTTGAAAAATAAAGACAAAAAGGCTTGTGGCTATGTTGCAAGGTAGTTCAAACTGCTGACTCCCATTCCAAGTGGTTTTTATTTGTTTGTTTCGATTTTCATTTCTGATGGTTGTCTCTTTCCTGGTGTCTGCAACTTTGCCTGTTCCCTTTGCTAGTTTTCCTTCTTATCAATTTGGTTTTGCATTTCTGGTAGGATGAGGGACACCCTTGTCTCATTCTGTCATTCTGTTTTCCCACTCATACATTGTTTTCCTATATCCTGGCTAAATAGAACACCCCAGATTTCTGCTTTTCCTCCAGGGACATTTGGATGGGACGTGGATATCATTGGATTTTCCCTTTTTCCTACAACCACCATGTTTCAAAAGACATGCATTAGAGGGTTGACCAATGGGAATTAATGAGGTTATGTGGGATCATAACTGGCCCTTGATCCTTTTCCTTAACTGCATATATTTTAACTGCATAGACTTACAGAATTTTAGAATTAAAAAAAGAATTTAAAGGCCAACAATTATAAACTATCACATAACACAGAAATTCCTTTGTGAATATTCTGAACATCTGGAACATCTATTGTTCCTTTGAAGGACTCTAGTAATTAAGAACTTCCTTCCATAGTGTAGTAAAAAGATTATAAAACCTAGAGTCAGAGGACTTGGATTATAATCTGGCCTCATTTGTAGGATAATCTTATAAATTGAGTAATATTGAGAGCATTAGTTTCTTCATTTGTAAAATAAAGATAATCCTTACCCTACTTTATTTGGCTATTCTATATCTAAAAACATTTTCTAAACTATAAAGCACTGTTATAGACAGTTATTACACAATTATGTTTGTGTATATAACATATAGTTTTATGTTATATATAGTGTTATATATAATATATAATGATTAAATAAGCATATAAAGTTTTATAAAAATGTATGAAAAATATATAGTCATATAATATATAATTATGATATAATACATACTATTATATTACAATATGTTAAACTATTTAAATAAAACTATTATGTATTTTAATATAATATAACTTTTATATTATATATTGATATCACCTTACAAGGAAATCCCATTTCTTCAATGTTAGACTGATGTAATTATTCTAGGAGTATTTTTCTTTGAGCTCAAATTTATTTCCCCATGGTATTTGTGTATTATGACATTTATTCTTCAAAACAATGTAGAACTGGTCCAGTATTTCTTCTGTGTGATTACTGTGTATTAACATTTATTTATTTATTTATTTATTTATTTTACTTTATTTTTTATTTTTATTAAATTTATTGGGGTGACATTGGTTAATAAAATTATATAGGTTTCAAGTATACAATTCAGTAATAGGATATATATATATATATATATATATATATATTCATATTCTGTGGAAGAATTTTCTGACATCTGGAACTTTAGGGACACAGATCTCCAGTTTAAAAGTTACTTGAAATAAACAAAACTCTGAGTTTGTATGCTCTTGGGGCTTCTTTCCCATGTATAATTAAGGATTATATTTAGTTTGATAAAAATCTTTCTTAGGCATCTTTAATTGTAAAGCAGTGAAGTGAAAAATTATGGTTTTACACAGCTACTTTATATTCTGTCTTTAGGGGGCAGTACTAAACCACTGATAAATTTTGTTATTTCTGCTAATGGTATTGATAATGGCTAATAGAAAATAAAATTAACAATAATGAGATTTTCGATGCAAGTATATACAGCCCTTAATGTTAGTAAAATTTTCTAGGTAGCCAAATGGAAATGATAGCTTTAAGTTCATTTATTTAATGATTTATTCAACAAGTATTAAATTCCATTATGTAAGAGACACAAACATGAGTAGGCAATATTTACTTTCAGCTAATTTACAATTAACTAGGATAAGTAAGCCATACTTGTGCATGTGTGTGTGTGTGCTATGTGTGTCCACGTTTCTTTCAGGATAAAAATAATAATAAAATTACAATATTTATTGATTATTTTTTTATATGCCAGCCATTGTCAAGTAATTAATTTTACCCTATCACATAGGAATTATTATTGTGCCTACTTTGCAGATAAGGAAGCTGAGGATTAACAAGATTATGTGATTTGCTCAGTCACACAGCTTGCAAGTGGCAGAGCCAGGATTTAAATATGTATCTATATGACTTCAAAGCTGATGCTTTTTTGCCATTATGCTATCTATTATTTCAAAGTGTATATGAAATATAATACACAAACTCACACAAAGAGATATAGGCATTCAGAAGAGAGAAAAATCATTTCTGTTAATGAAAAATCTGGAATATTTTACGTAAGAAGTGAAATCTGAAATGTATTTTGAGGAATCGATGGGATTATAAGAGAATAACAGCTAAAATGGTAGTTAATATTTATTAAAGCCTTATTATGTGTCAGGTACTTTAGATTCATTACTTCATTTAATTATCCAGAAAAATTCTGAGAGAGGTCCTAATATGTTATTTTCCCATTGTATCGGTAAGGTAAGTGAGGCTGACAGTGGTCATATCTGATGAAAATCACACTAAAAAGTAGGCTAATCAGAGAATTAGAACTTGCATCCAGAACTAATTTTAGAGTCTAAACTCTTAACCAGTACCTGCTATACAGGGAAGTAAGATGGAAGGCATTAATAAAAGCATGGAGCATAATTAGGAAAAGTTAAACAATTCCATTTGGTTATAGTCTGGGGTAGGTATAATAAAGTAAGAAAAAGACAGAAAAATAGTTTGACTGTAGAATCTTGAAGCCAGATTAAGGAATCTATATTACTTGCTGTGCAATGAGAAATAACCGGTGATTTACGAGCAGGGAAGAGACATAAGCAGAGTTTTCCTTTGGGGAGGAGAAAGAGACAGAGGAAGAAAAAACTGATTAACCTATGAAATGTCAAATATTCTTATCCAAGTATGTAATGATTTATAGTGCCATGCCACATCAACCTTGATGGTCAAACCAATAACTGATCATGAGTTGATGAAGCAGATGCCTGTTTGATCATTCTGTTCATTTTTGTAGACAATGTTGATCACACACATATGAATGTTCTTGCTCTATTAGACATCCCAAGATTTTTTCACCTAGATGATCTGTAGGATCAAAAATCTCAGTGATTGTATTACTGATTTGAGAAATGTGTATTTATGAAAGTATGGACTACTATGTACCAAACTACAGAAATTTTCACTAGATCTCACAGACAGTAAAAGGCTTTTGCGAGTATCATCATGTAGCAGAAATATATTAACAAATATATTTCTTTGATTTAAACTGCAGTTGCATTAGCTTGGCTGTTCAATATACTGCTTTTTACAGGTTATTGTGCTGAATGAGAGGCCATGTAATAGTGGTTAAGGGGATACGCTCTAGCATCAGACGGTCTGTGTTGGAATCCACTTTTTGCTACTTGCTCTGTGACTGTGGGTTTTACTTGACCTCTCTATGCTTTAGTTTAATATGTGCTTCAAGGGGTTGTTGTGTAAATTAATAAATAATAGTGCTCAATAGATTGTAGTTAATATTATTATGGTATCTTATAGACAGTAAATGATTTGGGAACTATTTAATTTCATAATTTCTCAGTTATTGACAATTGATAAAGGGAAACTTAAGATGTGAGTGCCAACAAGCAGTCTTACAAAGTCTTATATTCTATTTTTAAAAGAAACAACTTTGGTGGGGGAGTAAGTGCTATTTACAATTCCACATATAAAATGCCTTTATTAACTTCAATAATCAAGATCCATCAGTGTTGTGATGAACAATACATTCTGAAGATATGTAGACAAGCTTACTATGTTCTTTTTATTTTTATTCATTCTGCTGAACATTCAGCAGGCTCTTTTTTAATATGGAAATTTTCTTCAGTTCTAGCAAAATTTCTTGTATTAGTTCTTTGATAATTTCTTACCATCTCTACATGGACCTCTTAGTTTGATCCCCTAGTTTTGTTAACTTTTAACTTCATCTTCTGTTCTATCTTCTGGGAGATTTTCTCAAGCTTATTTTCCAAATCTTCTGTTGGATTTTATGTATTTATGCTGTAGCATTCTGCTCTTGTTTCAGTGATACAAATATCTTTTATCTTTCTGAGGATGCTATTTATAACTTTTTTTCTGTATATTTATTCTTGGTCTCTGTTAAAGGCTTCCTTCAAATATTTGGTGATCTTTGGATTCTTGTTTGAATTTAACCAAAAAATTAGAAACTATATGTGAATGGAGTTTGTTGAAAGGTAGGCTTCACAAGACATAGACCCCCACCATTTTACTAGGTTCTTATAGGTCATTTATGTTAGGAAGTTAATTTCTACAGAAAGGTATATATTCTAGTCTCCTACGTGGAGTATATAAATTCTGGATGCATATTCTCTAAAGCAAATGTGGGAAGGCACTGGGGTGGGTCGAGAATCTTCATTTAGTACATAGATATTTACTTAATTCTTTTGTTCTTAGAGATATGCTCTTCTCACTGTACATGGATTCTTAGAATTTATAATCCCTTTGCTTCAATCTCACCAGAAGGTAAATCTCCGATTTTTTGTCAGGTGGTAAAGGCTCAGTTTCTTGGCTGGATGAGAAGGAGATGAGTGTAGGGGTCCAACTTCCTCTGATATATAGTTTCCATCCTGTTTTAGCCCCACCTGCCCCTACACCTTCATAAGTAGTCAATCTTTTAAATTATGAAGCCCTTTTGAGGGTGCTGAGTCATGAACAGGACTGCCTGGTTCTTGGTCTTTCCTCTTGCAGTCACTTTGCTTTCAGTTTTCTCAGATTTGCTAAATCAGGTAATCCCTACCCATCTGTCTATCATTATCCAGAAATTTTCTTGATATCACTCATCTGCTAACATCTTTCCTATTGTTGTGGTCCTTTTGGTTTAGACCATTTTTACGAACACTTTGCTGTCATCTTAATGGGGTTTTGGAAGTAGCAAAAGTAAATATGTATGTTCAACATGGAAGTCCCCTTTACATGTATAATATAAAATTTCAGGAATCCCTTTTTGGTGACATTGTGGGAAAAATGGGCTTTTAAGCAATTTTTATTTCAATAAAGTATTTCATATTATTCCTCTGATTGCATTTAGAAATTATAAAATTTTTCTCATTTGTTACTATTCAGCTGTTATCCTGGGTCAGCTTTGTATCTTACCAGTCTTTCTCACCCAGTTTTTTTCACCTTCAATTTAAAATTAAATTATACCTGTTTTTTTCTTTTTTCTTTTTTTGGCTGATTCATGTGGTATAGCCATATAACTATGGCTGAGATTAAGCTGAATTTTGCTTGCTAACTACACCGTAAGACATTTATATAATTTAATTGATGTTAAGATATCTAAATAACATTGATATAATATATTGGTATAATATAAATTTAATTTCAGAGAACTTCATCTACAATAAATTTGTCACCAGGAGAAGTGGAAGAAGAAGATGATGTTGAAAACACTTGTGGACCTTCAGGACTCTGGGAAGCATTAACTCCCTGTAATGGATGTAGGAACCTTGGCTTTCCCATTCTTGCACAGGTAACGGTTTGCTTTTCTTAAGGTACCATAAAACAAAAAAAGTTGCCTATGTTTTTAAGTAAGTCTCGTTTCCCCCTCTGAAAATCCAATTAGTATCTTGTTCACTTTGTAATTTTTAGTTAAGGTGAGTAACATATTTAACGAAACTTGTTCTAAATATGTGCATATGCAAGGATATACTTTACATAATTTTGTGTGGTTGTTTAATTTGGTCACGATGCTGGTTCCAGAAGTATGGAGTTGTTTAAGAGGTTTTAATATTGTGATCCTGAAATATTTCATTTAAAGAATGCTATTTTGAAATTAAATCACAATTTATATTAAAATAATAGGGAAAAATGATTTATAAGGAAACATATTAGGACTCCTTAAAAGCATAGTCAGTGATTTTTTTCTTAGCACAATAGAACATAGCAGGCTAATGTATGCAGTTGAGGATTATACAGTACAATCCAAAAATGAGACCAGAACACTAAAGGATTGCCTGCAATTTTGAAACCATTTTGCTAGTCATTGTCAATTCTGTTTCTATTGTATCACATTCAACTTTCTTCTGTATGCTATGGACCATAAGCCCTTAGAGGAGTTTCAGAAATAAGTAAAATAAGACAGAGTTAGGAAATTTGAACCCACAATGAAATTATTTCTACACAGAAATGAAAAAGCACTTAGTACAAAAAACAGTGTAATAGGAAAGGTATGTATGTGTAACTACATAGCACATGGGTGGAAAAATAGTCTAGGAAGGGAAATAATTCACAGTAATTGTCTAGAATAGTGTTATATCTCAAAAATTTTATTTCCTGTTTTTACAACAAATATGAAGGAATTGTGTCTATGAAACCATTTTCATGTCTATGTCACAATTTGATCAAAATTCTAATATTAATTTATTGTGGAGAACTTAATAGGATATTCAGGTCAGCATATAGTACTAAAAGAGTCTCTTCACCTTAATATGAACTATTTATAGGACTTTAAGACAATTTATCCTAATCAATACATAATTGTTGTCAATATATACTCAACTGTGAGCTTCATAAAGGTAGAGACTACGTATTGCTCATCATCTGTGGTCTAATGCCAACATGGTTCCTGGTATATTGTCGGAATTAAGTAGTAGTTGAATGAAACAGTGAACAAATGCGTATATTCTATGGTTTCATTTCTTCACTTACGGTTTTTACATATGAAGTTTTACCTCAAGGGTATAGGAGAAAAGAAATTAAGAAAAATTAAGAAAGGTTTTATTTTAATAATATACTTTCATCTGCTTACCAGTTTACCAATAATTGAATGCTTTTATCTATATTTTTTGTTTTATAAAATTAACATCCTTGCATTTTATATTTTTAAAAATATAATTATTAGAAAGCATTAGGGCTCAATGCCATCAATAATATATGACTATATCTGGTTCTCTACCACTTTACTTACATTTACTTTTATTTTTTAACTTTAATTTTATTAGACTTAGTAGTATTGGCAGCAACTTGCTATTGGTTAAAAATTTTTTTAATATTAGATATTTTTAATTGGCTATTTTTCTTTGAGGAGTGGTATTGCTTTAATAAATATTGAATATTAATATTTTAGTCATTTCATGTGTCACAAAATGCTTCCCAGTCTGCAGTTTTTTTCCTTTTAATTTGTATGTTTGTGTGTGTTACATAGTTTTTCAAACTAACAAATTCATTAAACTTCTCAGTCTTATTTTTTGTTTAATTCATTTCACCTAGAATTTCTTTTAACAAATTCCAAATATGGCTCTATGTGTTTTGTATATATTAATATCTACTATTCTGTGACTTTCCATTGGACAACAACTCACATTCCTTATTATGTTTTATCCTGTTTGGTTTATGTTTTCTTTTGAAATCTCTTATTTCCATTTTTCTATTTTTAAAACCACATGACTCAGTTTTGATATTTTTATGTAAAATATATGGCAGGAGAAATCATTATTACATTAAAACTGTTAGATAACATGATTGCTTTCTTTAAAAAATTTATATTTTATAATTACCATTGAGTTTAAAAAATTATTTTTGAGATTTTTTATTTTTTATTGTATTAGTTTCAAGTATATAGTACATTGGTTAGACATTTTTATAGTTTATAAAATGATCCCCCTAATTGTTCTTTCTCTCCTCTGGCTCTCTACCTAGCCGATACATTAATGCTAACTGCATTCCCTGTGCCATGCTCCCCATCCTCGTGACCATCTATCAGTTCCTAATTTTTACTCCTTTAACCTTTCACCCCTTCCCCCCTAACCCCCTCCCCTCTGTCCATCCCCAGATTGTCCTCTCTATTTATGAATCTGTTTTTGATTAGTTTGCTCTTTTTGTTCCTTAGATTCCACATATAAGTGAAATCATATGGTGTTTATCTGTCTCATTTCACTCAGCATAAAAACCTTCAGGTCTATCCATGTCATTGCAAATGGTGGAATTCCATTTTTTTTAATTGTTATTGCATTAGATCTATAGATTACTTGAGATGCAGTATCCTTTTCAAAATTTTTTTTTACTGTATTTAATCTAACAAATCAAGATTATATTACTTTTACCAATGTTCTCACCTAGTCTTTTTATTAATGTTCTCAATTTGTTGATGGACTCTCCTTTAACATTTATATGTGTGTATATATATGCATGCATATATTACAATAAAATTATTTAATGTGTGACAGTGCAAAAGTATTAAAATTCTTTCATATTTTACAATCAAATTCATGCACAATGGTTGATTCCTTTGATATAGTTTAATATATTTGTTATGACGCTGAAGGTCTTATACCAAATGCAGATTTATCCTACAACTTGCAACAGCTTTGAACTCAGAACTTTTTAAGCATATGGTTTTGTTATTTATGAAATCTTAAAACTATTTTGAAACCTTCTTTTTCAGATCTGAAGTATTTTATGAGGCTATTAAAACTCATTAAGCTATAAGTACTGTGCATATCGGGCCCTGTGAAAAACCACTGCCTTGTAGTTTGGTATAGGAGACCTAGGTAACAGTAGAATTAGTATAGAGCTATGTGAATTTCTATATGCCCAGATGTGTTTGTTTGGAATCAGTTACATCTATTTCACATTTATAACCCTTAATTAATTGGATCCAGCAAACACGTGTCAAATATCTTCTATATTAAAAGCACAGTGCTAAACTTCAGAAACACGAGGGTTATGGAAATACAGACTTGATTGGTAGCCAGGTTACCTATACTTTCTGGTTCTGGGTTACAAAACTGTGGGATGTGTCTATCACTTTTAAACTCTTAAATAGATTTTTAACTTGCAAAATTATCTTATAATTCTAAGATTAATTTCCAGTTTTGTCTAGATTTTGAATTGATCTTATATTTACATTTTATTTAATTTTTTATTTTCTCAGTCTTTATATGGTATTTTATCCTTCTATTGTGACTAATTACTGAAGTTTTTATAAGAAGTAATTCCTTTCAAGTTCATGAAAATTTAGAATTCTAAATAATATCAGGAGATTAAAATTAATAATTTTAGTTTTGTTGGGGTACTTGTGTAATTTCACAGCAGTTAAATAAGATTTAAGTTGGGCAAAGAATTAGAAGAGAAATCAAGAATGAAGAGACTGGAAAAATGAAATCCTTTCTAGAAAGTACAACTAAACTCAAATGTTTTTCAAAATGTTTTTGATAATAATCACTATCATTTATACAGTGCCTACTATATGCCACATATTTCACATGTCTAATATCTAATTCTCAAAGTAACCATTTAAAGAAGAAAACAGGTAATCTACTCAAGGTCATAGTTAATGTTAAACTAGTTAAAAATTATGATGTCATGTTTCTTTCCTAGCTACATTTACATCATCCTGCTTTCTATTGGTTGTTTCTGTTCCTGGTTATATGTTTTGGAAATTTTAGAGTTTTCTTTGGCTAATAAATGTAGATCATAAATGGACAAGAATCTTTGAGAACAATCTTTAACATTTTATTCTGTCATCTATTTAATTACAAATATCAAGTTAAGGGAAACTTAAAGAGTTCAGAGCCCAATATTAAATTGCCATTAGTTTTATGGCTACTCTTTCCTGTTAGTAGAGCATTATGTTCTTAGAGCAGAGAGCTGAGCTGAATTTTATTATGGTGGATGATACTGCTTTCCCACACAGTCTTGGACAAGATGTCCACCTTTGCACCATAAGCAGTACAGGACTTCGAGCCTTTTTTCTTTTTCTTTTTAAAGAGTCCATTTTGCTGGGTGGAGAGCCTCTGGCTTCTATCCCATTTACTCATGTAGTCTTCACTCTGCAAGGTCGAGATGAGAGATCCTGATAGCGAGGCTCTAGCTGTCAATGGGCTTGCCAATAGTCCTTGCTCTTGCATTCTCTATACTCACGCTGTCCTCTGGCAGGAGGCCAGCAGCTCTTACTGATGTGCTGGAAGTTACCCTCTAAGGACAATATTCAAACATGTTGAAAGCACCTGCTTGGGCCATTTGGTCTCGCGTCTTTCTGGATCTATGAAGGCTGCTCCTGTTAGTGCTCTGTTTCTCTTCGAGTCTACAGATTGGATGCAGACACATTCATGGCACATATGTTAGTGTCTGTTTTACACTGCTCCTGCCACCACTCTTGCTCTTGTTTTGGGCTTTGTGACAGAAGTATGTGAACTCTTGAATATGTGGGAGGCGTGTTAAATTCAATCCTTCCCAGCATAACCATCAGCGGTGGCCCCAAATACTTCAGGGTTCATGTGAAGGCTCCTAATGCTGATTTGATCTTGATCTGTTCCACAGAAATCAAAGGCATTTGCCTAGGAGGAAGACAAATAAGTGAAGTGAAGAAAGTGAGACCAGAAAGGTCTGCTCCCTTCTATTCTCATAACTAAACAAGAATAAGAATTTTGAGGTCTCAAGTCTAATCTCCCATTTGATGCAGGAAACCCCTGTTGTCTCCACAGTGATCATCTCAGTTTTGCTTTAACAGTTTCAAACCCAGCAAGAGCACTACTATAATCACCAGTAAGTATCCTCATACACTTTAAAAAATACACTTGTATTAGTATGATTGTTGATAAAGCGGTAGGCACTTTCATATTTTATAGCTACTAACAAATTGTACACATGCACACAAGCATGTTGCACTAATAACGTGTAAAAATCAGTACATAGCAGTCATAGAGAGATATTATGTCCCACAATGTACCAGTCTACCTGGGTTGGAGTGGTATATGTTGAAGAATGTATTGGATGGTCAGGATGATGCAGAGGCAATAGAATACTGATATGAAATTAAGAATTGCTGACAGCTAAGGAATCTCTGGAATACAGCCTCAGGGAACACCTTGGAGATGCACTATAGACCTTCTCAACGTGGCATGACCTCCAAATGGAGGCTTCCTTGGCCCTGAGTACTTCCAAATGCAATACATTTTTAGGTGAGCCTCAGTACTCAAAGCTCTGCAGGAACTTGAGCTGTTCTCCCAAAGCTCCCAGCCCCATCTTTTAGAGACTCTGCAAAGACCTACCTCTGGGCTCTTGTCTTTCTCCTGAAATCCAGTTAGGTCCAGTTCGTCCCCAGCTGGGAGGGCATAGGTACAGCTGTAAGCCTCCACTGGAGGTTTCAGGATGCGAACAAGGTTTTCCCAGTGAGCGAAGAGATCTTTTGCATTTGAAGTGGGATACAGCTGAAGGTAGAAATAGCGACCAGTGGCAAACTTCAGGCGGAGCTGTTTTGTTTTACTGTCATGGATCGATATCTTCACAAACTCCAAGGGAAGCAGCCTGGTTAGCTCTAGGACCTGTGTAGACTTTTTACCTATTTTCTCAGTATGAGAGCCGTGTCTGTTGTAGTTACCAGAGGTAGCAGCTGGTTGCGCCAGCAGCATGACATCAGGTAGCGGGAGGTTGGGGTTGGTGCGAACGATGCCCACAGTCACCATGCTGGCACGCTTGTGTACATCAATCACTGTTCCTCTTCTGTTCACCTGTATGAAGTCACTCTCAAACATTGGTGCGTACTTGAATAGAGTGTACTCCCCCTTGTACAGTTGTCGCTGCAGTTTCCCCATGGGGGTATTAAACAGGCCCGTTGCAGGGCTGCTTTCAGCTGTATAATACGGAAACATATTGGCCATCTACAGCTCCCTTTTATCAAGGTAGCTCCTAGGGGCTTCTCCACACTTTCCTTACCACACTTTGTAGGGCTTCCTGTTTCGCAGGTCTCTCTAGCAAGTGGGCTAGCAGTGGTCTTCTGAAGGCTTTTTTTGTCTCTGAGTGACTGTAAGGGTAAGGATGCTCCTAGACCAGACTCTGCCCTACCTAGAGCATGGAGGTGTCAGGGTGTGCAGATATCCGGATCCCAGGAGAAGTCAGGGTGAGCAGAAGTCCAAGTCCATTCACTTAGCAAGGACTTCCTTTTGAGCCAGACACATCTGTACCCAGCAGTTTTATCCTCTCCTGCCCATTATGACCTGTGCCCATCACACCCCCTTTGTCTCTGTTGCCCATCAGCCCCTCCCTCAGAGCAGGGACACTGTCCTCTCCACCTTACCACCCCCACCCACCCTCCTGATACAGCTCAGCTCACCACCCCCAACCAACAAGAGTCCTGTCTAAGAATCTTAATACATACTGGCAAATTGCTTTCAAAAAGGGTTAGGCAAATTTTCCATTAGGCATGAGTTTAAAATACACATACTCTCTTATCCACCACTTTTAATTGTAGACGATTAGAATTAATTGACAATTTACCTTAAAGAGAGAATTGTACAAGTTGGTAAATAGGCTTGTACAGGATGTTTATCAAGTTTTATTGTACCAAAAAAGATAATAACCAAGAATAATATCTTTCAATAAGGGTTTGGTTAACTAAATTATAGAAAATTCTATGATAGAATATTCTATATCAATAAAAATAGTTCCATAGTTACTGAAATGAAAAGATATCCCTGACTTCTTTTTTTTTTCGAAAAGGAGCAGAGCAAACAAATTTCAAACTAGCATTATAGGCATGGTCCAACTTATATAAAATCATCTGTATATGTGATTGGATTTAAAAGTATATTCAGTTAAATATTTAAAGTGCTTACTTAGCAGTCATAATTTTAATTTTCTTCTTTATGCTTTCTATTTTTATAAGAATAATTATTATTTCTATTAACAAGAAAAATAAAACTATTTTTATTAGCAATGCCTATTTTTACAGCCATGATAATTTTTATATTTTGACACACATTCAAATTGCTGATGAGGTTTTTAATCTTTTTCCTAAACATCTGTACTCTGACTATATACAGTGAAAGGAGCCTCAAACATCACATTTATGCTCTGTTCTTTACCCAGATTATGTTTAAAAATCTGGGAATATTTACCAATTATTATAGATGTTATCAAGATTTAATCTTTAAAAAGATTAAAATATCTTTATTGGCACAACAATATACCCAACACACACACACACAACACATATAAAGTCCTCATTTTTGAGTCGTTAGTTAGTTCTGTAGGTCAAAATATGCATTTTTCTTCACTTTATATTGAAATATCTGATTATTTATAGTAATATTAGGATTTTTCCTCTATTTGTTGAAAGTCCTACTCACGTATGGATAGCAATTCTTACTGGCCTGTTCAAAGTCCTTATATCTTAATTTCTACTTCATGTCTTTATTATTCATCTTATAATTAGCAAAAACTAACATTTTAATCAAACTGACATTTTAAAGGTATCCAAGTTATTCTTATCCAAGATGCCTTTTGAAAGGAATAGGTAGCATTGGACACAGTATAATTTAATTCAGGTGCTTCTAAAAAAACAAGGTGAAGATATACCAATTTTCTTAAAAGCACTTTTATGCCATGCACATTTATTACCAGATATTTATCTTAGGGTTTCATTACAGCACTGAGTTAATTGCCTTGTCTCCAGGGAAACCAGAAACTGTATTACTTGTAGGGCCAATGGCCTCTCAGAATTTGTTCCCAATCTAATCATTAGACCAACAATAGTAGAACCTCTGTTATTTAGCCTGATAACCATCAAGTGTAGCGTTCTGGCAAATATGTCTCTATTTTCAAGAATCTGATAAAGTTTATCTGAAATTCCTCTAGCTATTTAGAAAACTACCTATTAGTATTTGCCTCAATACTTAAGAAGCTCAGATGGCTAAATAAAAGTCTTAAACCTGTGATTAAGAAATTCTTTTAATGTAAATGCAGCAGCTTTCTGTATGCTTGCTCTTAGAACAGCTTTCCACATAGTTAGTCATTAGATATTCTTAAAATAAGTTTATGCCCCCTTCTTCTAAAGTTTATGTCATTGGGTACATCATTTAATCTCCCTACACCTTATTTTTGTCATCCTTAAAATTAAGATGATCTTTTAGGTATATCTTTCAACTCCAAAATAGTTATGGTTTTGTGACAGGGGTTTAACTTTTCTCCTTCTGTAATAAAACTACTACATACTTTGGAAATACTCCAAACAATAATAATGAGTCAAGCAATCCTTAAGATATTAACAATTCTAGGAATTGTGATTCCATACATAGTCTTTATTTCATATCTGAATTTCTTCTTGCTGAAATTTTTAAAAGAACCAGCATTTAAAATGTGGAAATGACAAAAATGATAGTCCCATAAGCTGGATAGTCAGTCAGTGGGGACAGGGCTTAAAATTATGGAATTGAAAATATGGGTTAAACATTTTAAACAGAGTTCAGTTATTAATGACCATGGCTGTGGTAGGCAATTTAATTCCCCCAGAAGAGGTCCACATCCTCATCTTTACCTGTGAATATGTGGCCTTATGTGAGAAAGGGATTTTGCAGGTGTGACTGAGTTAAGGATCCTGAGGTGTGGAGATAACCTGGGTTATCTAGGTGGGCCCGCTGTAATCATTATGGTCCTTACAAGAGACAGGCAGGAGAGTCGGCATCAGGAAAGGGTATGTGATGATGGGAACAGAGGTTGAAGTGATGTGGCCATGGATGGAGGAATGGAGTTGGCTGCAAAACAGGAAATGGCTTATTCCTTAGGACTTCCTGGAGGAACTAGCCCTGACAATGCCTTTATTCTAGCCCAGTGAGAATCATTTTGAACTTTTGACATTCAGAACAGTAAGAATAAATTTCTGTTGTTTTAAGCTATTAAGTTCCTGGTAACTTATTACAGCAGCCCTAGGAAGTAATACTGATTTCGATACCTGGAAGTGGGATGCTGCTGTAACAAATACATTAAAATGTGGAAGTGGCTTTGGAATTGGGTGGTGGGTAGAGGCTGGAAGAATTTTGAGTAGCATGATAGAAGACGACTAGAGTGCCTTGAACAGAAATATGAATCATAAAGGTTCTGCCAGTGGGGGCTCAGAAGGAAGTGATATGGTAGAGAAACTCTATTTTGTTTTAGAGAATACCTAAATTGTCATAAATAATATGTTTGTAGAGACATGGATAGTAAAGGTACTACTGGTGAGGGTTCAAAAGGAAGTGAAGAGAATGGTAGAGGAAACCTTTATTATCTTACTGAATATCTAGGTCATCATAGGTAGAATGTTAGTAGACATGTGAATGTTATAGATGCTTCTGGTAAGGACTGAGATGCAATAGAGGAACATGTTATTGAAAACTGGAGGAAAGGAGGTACATGTTATGTAGTAGTAGAAAGCCTAGCAGAATTGTGTTGCATGGTTCTGTGGAAAGTAGAACTAGTAGATGAAGAACTTGGGTATTTAACTCAAATTTCCAAGCAAAATATTGAAGGTGCGGCCTGGTTCCTCTTTTTGCCTATAGCAAAATGTGAGAGGGAAGAGATAAAATGTATGAAGAACTTTTAAGTGAAAAGGAACCAGGATTTGGTGATTTGGAATTTTCTTGGCTGATTGAAAAAAAAGATGCTAAAATTTGTAGATTCACTGTGTTCTGGAGAGAAAGACGAAAACGTGTCTGGATAACTTTTTTCTAGGGCTTCAGTAGGATCAAAATATTAGATTTATTCAATCACACAGAGGGTTCTTTGAAGAGATTAGTTATGTGTCTCATAGATCTTCTCATTCATTTTAGCACTATCTAGAGATGGGATTAACCAAGAAAGATCTGTGGAGGCAGCTCTTGTTTAATTAAATGAATTTCTGTGACATGCATGCGATACCCACAAGGTTTTTGAGTTTTGCATATCAGCAGACACACTGCAAGCTTGGACTGAAAGGAACTGGAAAAAGCCAAAATAAAAGAAGGCTGTTAGATTCCTAAAGGAATGAATTCTTATAGGCAAGAAACAGGCTTATAAAACGACTCAGTTGCAAATATATGCTAACCTTTACGAAATAGGAAGTAAGACTCAGAGGATGGGGCTGAGGGCCCAGAGGATGGAGCTGAGAACTACAAAAGGTTATTCCTATGCCTGAATCCTGATGGGGTTTGCCCAGTTGGTTTTCTAAATTGCTTATGATTGTTGACTCCCTTTTTCCCCTTTCATTTCTCTGTAATTGTAAATATCTGTAATTGTTATTAAATGCCTTTTGGGTGCAAATAACTTGTTTTCTAGTTTCAAAGGTTCACAGATGAAGAGGAATTTTGTTTCAGAATGGATTATACCTATAGTTTCATCCATACCTGATTTAGATGATGAGATCTTGGTCTTTTGAGCTAATGACATCTAGATGAGAATTTGAGTTTAAGTTGATACTGTAATGGGTTAACACTTGGTGGGAATGTTGAGATGGGATGAATGGATTTTACATGTGGATGAATGTGCCTCTTTGGAGGATAGAAGATGGGTCATGAGAGACAGAATATCATCTCTTTCCTCCATAATGTCCAATGTTCTAATCTCTAGAACCTGTGAATACATTAACTTATATGGCAAAAGGGATTTTACAGATGTGATTATGATAAGGATCTTAAGATGAGGACATTATCTTGGATTGCCTAGGTGGACCCAATGTAATCATAAGGGTCCTTAGAATAAGGGAAGGTCCTTAGAATAAGGGTCCTTAGAATATGAAGAGAAAAGCAAAGGGAAATTTTTAGATGTTTACTGTTGCTAGCTTTGAAGATGGAGGAAGGTGCTATGAGCCAAGGAATGCAGGTGGCCTCTTGAAAATGGAAAAGGCAGGAAACAAATTCTCTCCTAGAGCCTCCAGAAGTAACTAATACCTTGATCTTAGCCCTGTAAAACTCCTTTCAGACTTCTGATGTCAATAACTATCAGAGAATAACTTAATGTTGTTTTTAGTTACTAAGTTTGTGGTAATTTCTTGTGATGGCTAAGGGAAACTATTGAAATTGCTGTGGAAGTTAGGTCAGTAGACATTTCACATATTACATACTCATTCAGGGAGCAGAAGATACAGGTATTTACAGAGGAACGCATTCATTTTACCTTTCTCTAGGTTTTTATGACTTTAGAAAGTCATTTTTATAGCTCTTAAAATAACAACTAAAACTTTACCATTGTTAAGGCTTTATTTTGTATATTTTAAGAAAGTTTTATGATAACGATAATAGTAATGTTAACAGTAATAGCTAGCATTTACTGGGTGCCCAGCAGAAACCGGGTGCAGTGACAGGCGCTTTGCAGTCCTTCTCTCATCAACTTCACCACAATCTTATGGAATATTTTCACTTGACCTTGAGAAATCGAGTTTCAAGAGATTAAGTAATTTAAGTTTGCCTATTATGTTTGATCCAAAACTCATGTGAATAATTTTCTATGAATTCAAAAAATATATTTTCGAAGAGGGCCCAGTTTCTCACAGTAGATTAAACTTGTATACTATCTGCTGCCCAACATTTTTCACTGTAGCATTTCACTGTTTAAGAGAATATCAGTAATTATTGATGTCATTCTTTTCAAATATGTATTCAATTGATTTATTATTTTACATTGTGCTTCCAGGATGGCTGAGCTGCTGAATATACTTATTATTTATCCTACAGATTTAAAAAGTTTGTGGTTTAATAAGAATCTCACTTCATTTAGATTCCTTCCTCATTTCCCTATTTTATGCATTCATACATTTGCTCCAAAATATTTTACTTTTTGTTACATGTAGGATACAAAGCAGAAAACAGTATAAACATTCATCATACCTTCATGTTTCTTAGAATATTGTGCCAGGTACTGTGAACCGTATAAAATGAGAATTATATTATATGGTTCTGCTCTGATGAGCCTTACAATTTAGTTGAAGTAATTGTCCTGACTGCTATTTATTGGCTCTATAGTTTTGAAAAATTAATTTACCCTCTGCTTCCTATTCTTTAAAATGAGGATGCTAATTCCCGTTTACAGGATCGTTATGAAGATCTTACAATATAAACGTAAGTTTTTAAAATAATTTTTTTGTTATACACATGCAAATTTATCTTTTACTGTTCAGTTCTAGTGATCTCTGGAAATAACACTGACAATTTTGATAGGATTTGCAGGCTAAAAAACAGTATGTATAGTACAAACCAACCTCATGTAATAAGTGTATTAAATTGTATGTAATATTTATTTGTAGGTGCTTAGAAAATCTGGAAATTTATACATCATGCTGCTAGTAATTGTTATATCTAAGGCTTAGTAGTCCAAGGGGAGTTTAATTTCCTACTTCATATACTTACACATTGTTTTAATTATTCAAAACAAGATCTAATTTTCTAATATTTTATATTTTGTGAAAACAAATGCCATAAGTTGTAAAAACCATAATGACTCATGTAACTGTGAGTTTAATTAATTTTTTATCAGATACATGATTTTAGGTAGTTGTATAGTTTTTTTTTTTTTAAGAAAAACATTTACCTACATTTGTTGTTTTTTCCTATTTTATAATATTTGTTTCTATTTTGAATACATATTTTTCCCATTGTATTTTCTAACTGGTTGTTGCTGGTAGATAGGAAAGCTGTTGACTATTGTATACCTATCCTATACCTTGCTATCTAATGAATTACACTGTGCTTTATAAAAATGTTTATTTTTTAGTTAGGCAACTATATCAGCTAGGAAAAATAGTAATCATGTCTCTGACTTGTCAGTGTTCATAATCATTTGATTTTTTTCTCTTACCGAGTTGGTTGGATCCATCATTACACTGTTGTATACTGGTAGTGTAAACTTAGCAATCTTAAAAGAAGAGACATCCACACATCTTTAATTAGTGTCCCTCCTATTACTCTTAAGTTCTCTTCTATCTCTGTTCTTTCAGCTGGGTGTTTGGTTTTGGAAAATAAGTTTTTGTGTGAACACACCACTATAAACGTTACCTAGTTAAATAGCCAAGAAAGTGTGTTATCTCTCTTCCTAGTGTATGTGTTTTATCTGTAAAGAATGTGAGAAATAACAGAGATATATACTTAAAAGTACATGGGTGAATTAATATCCTTGTGATTGTTTTGTTTCTTTCATTCTAATCAACCTGATTGTTTAATATTTTAATGAAGATGTTCAACTTAACAACCCTCTAATCAGATTTTTTTTGGCTTTTGAATTGCCTTTCTTTTCCTTGTACAATTTTCTTTTATCATGTCTTCATTAAGTTTCTAAATTCTATCTTACCTATCAAATCCTTTTTTTTCTGGATATCTCAGTACTAAAAATTTCTATTTCTCTACTTCAGTCTCTATCATTAGCTTTCTGGGGTTGCTGTGAAAATCTTTCATTATCGTTCTGAAGATATGACCCCTTGTTCTTGGCTTCCATGTCTTGTTCTCACTTTATTTCTTGAATACACTTGAATACACCATCAAGTAACTTCTCAAGGCAGAGCTTTCTGAGTCCTTGAGTGATGGAAACTTTTATTCTTCTCTCATGTTTGATTGTCAGCTTAACTGATTATAGATTTCTAGGTTAAAATTTATTCTCTCCTATGAGTTTGAAAGCTTTGAACAACTTCCTTTTAGCATCTATTGCTATTATTCCTATGCATGTGACTTGTTTTTTCTCTCTTGATGCTTTTACAGTCTAGGTTTTACAATTTGGTGTTCTAAAATTTTATGTCTGGTTGTGAGTTTTAAGAATGTATCATGATGCACAAAAATTGTCCCCCTTTTTTTTCACGATTGTATTTTTTTCTCAGCTCTGGGAAAATACTTTTCTATTTTTTTCTTTTATATTTATTTCTTCCTTTCATTTTTCTCATTAAAGAGTTTCTGTTAATTAGATGTTGAAGTTTCTAAATTCATTTTTTTGTGTATTTTAATTGTTCCCATATCTTTGTTTTTTTACTTTCCAATTTATTTTAGAATCCTTTATTGATTCTTATGTTTTAACAATCATAGTTTTATTGTCTAAGCATTTTTTTTATCCTTTGATTATGACTTTCTCAAAACATCCTATTCTGTACTTTCTGATTACATGGATAGCTACTTGTACAAAGTATCATAAGGCTCTACTTCAAATCTTACAAAATGAGTCAGTCATATTGCAGAAAGAGATGCTTTCATGCCTACTAGAGAAGGGAAAGCTGTAAATTCAGTCAGTAGGATTCTGGTCAATTGGGCTGTAAAGGAAGTAAGTGTCTGATTATGTTAGAGGTGAAAAGTGCATGACCGCAGAATATTTTTGGACAGAGCAGAATATATACTGCAAATTATGAGTTTTTAGTGATATGCAGGGTGTGCTGATTTTATCAAGATTCTAATTCCTTCACGTGGTGTTACTCTCCCCTCTGTCATACTAAAACTAGTGTAATTGCCAAGAACTGGAACACACATCAACTTTCCAGATTCTGAGCTTTACCATAAGTCCTTTCTAGTACCTGAAATGCCCTACCTCGTTTTAGCTTATATTAACTCACCCATACAAAACAGGTACACAATAAATTTTTCTTCTCATGCCTTTCAAACTAAAGAGACATATAGAATCTATATGCAGAGTGGGAAAGGGAATAAGTGAGAAAATAGTATTTTCTGTTGAAGACCTTTTCTGAAAAAAAAAATAAATAACTGAAAGAATAAAAATTCCCTGGGATGGATGTGTTCTAAGAAGACATGCTTGATGCCTCTACAGCATCTCTCACTAGCAACCTTTTAGATGAGGAAGCTGAGGTACAGAGAAGTGAATTAACTTGTTTATGATGACAGTTATGAAGTAGCAGACGTGAATATTCCAACTCAGGTCTAATTGGACTTAATGCCCAGAGCCCTCATTTTTTCTTCCTTTCTTTTTCTCATTCAGTCATGCCTCCTTAGAAAAGAGTATTGTTCACATTTACATCTTCAGATGTTTCTTCAACAATAATGAGAAAGTGAGTTGACCAGGCCTCTCTCCTTTGGAAAAAGGGATATCTGATTATGTCAGAGATACATGCTAAATGTCAATGGATCATCATTTCTATTAGAATTAATGAAAGTTTTCAATTATTTTAGTGTCTCTAGAAAATTCTGCCATGGCTTATTCTGAGTTTGATCTTAGCTGCAATTAGGAATGGATTCTGTATTTACATTTAGAAATATATTTCATAATTCCCTGTTTTTCTCTTTGCTATTTTAATTGCATAGGTTATTCTTTCCTTACTTGCCCTGCCTGATATTTCATTGTTTAGCTGTTGCATATCTGCTACTTTTATTTTTAAATGTGTTTCCTTTTCATACACTGGAAGTATAGCTAAGATTTTTAAAAAATGAAAATGGCTTGGTATAATCAAGAGTCAGGTAGACCTAAGTTTTGATCTTAGCTTTGCAGTTTACTAGGTATATGCTTTTGGTCAATCAAATAATCTGTCTATACTATTTCATTGTTTGTAAAAGAGGGAACTTAAACCTACCTTGTAGGGTGATATGAAAATTAGAGAATGTGTTTAAAGCACACAGAACAACGCCAGACCCACAATAGCTCTAAATAAATAGTAGCCATTATTTTTTTGCTTCCTCTTAGAATTGAAAATCATTAATCCTTGAAGAAGTCTTACAGTCTCTGCTTGAATATCTCCAGGGATGAAAGCATGTTTAGTAAAGTCCCAGGTCTAACAAATACAAGTTGTGAGACCTCAGAACTAAATCACTTCATATCTTAATTTTATCATTTGTAAAATGAGGATAATAATAGTATCTACATTGTAGGGCTGTAATGAGGAATAAATGACATATTCTGCTAATATCAAGTGCTTATAATAGTGTCTAGCACCAAGTAAGTACTCAATAAATGTTTACTAGTAGTAGAAGTAGTAAGAACAGAGCACTTCTGAATAATACTATACCCCGAGTCACCTGCTTTCTTTTTTTCCACAGCAAAAGTTCAAGTTCTTCCTCATATGTGATGATTAACTGTAATAAAGAATACAGTGCACTGCGAATTAAGTTTTAACTTGGCTTAATGAGGCTATAGTCTTTCAGCCAGCAACCCATACTAGCTGCCTACATGCTACCTACCCTTATAAGCCTTTAATAAATAATAAATATTTGTCTATGGCAGGGGTCTGCAAACTCTTTCTTGTAAAGGGTCAGATAGTAAATATTTTAGGTTTGATGCCATATGAACCCTGTTGCAGTTACTCAATTCTGCCATTGTAGCACAAAAGTAGCCATAGACAATATGAAAACAAATGGACATGGCTGTGTTTTAGTAAAACCTTATTGATGAAAATGGGCAGTAGGTTAGATTTTTGATGAAGTTTACTGACCTCTATGGAAGAAAGAAATTAGAACCCTAATACTAACAGTGAAATCCACATCAAATATAGCTCTAATTGGAAATATTCTCAGATGAGAAAATGTTTTCTCCTGTACAGAAATATAGAAGCTTAGAGAAAAGGCAAAAATGCATTCTCCATATGTAACAAGATGCCAAAGTGCCAGTTTCTAAACTTTTAACCTCAAAAGCAGTTTCACAGACATCATCTTAGACATTCAGCTTAAATACATTTCTCAGTAACTGAAACTAGATTAGAATTCATATAGACCACTTTGGAGTTTTAGAAACTAAATTCTAAATGAGATACATATCCTCTGTGGTATATGAAATAGGTACTTCTTCCAAATATTAGTGAGCAACTAGTTGGTACAAAACTATTAATTCTATGGGATTAAAAACCCAACTCAGATGCTACTTCCTTCCTAAAGTCTTATTCAGTCCTTTTTTACCAGAAACAATCTCCTTTCTCTTAATATTCAAATATCTTATTTTTGACATCTGTGGATTTCTCTCATATTATAGTTACTAATATAGTTATGTAATATCTATTCTTTTAGGTTGTAAGCTGCCTGAGGGCAGTGTCTATGTCTGACAAATATTTATGTTCTCCAGCATACTCTGCTTTATGTCTTGCATGCAGTGGCTACTCTGGCTATGCTTGTTGAATTCTGAATTTTTCTTTCTGTCATCACAGGAAGATTAAGAATGGTGTAAAAAGCATTCTCTTTGGCAATCTGAATTCTAATTCTGACTTGATCACTTGCTAGCAATATAGTTAACCTCCGAATCAGTTTCAGTCTCCTAATCTGTTGAATGAGGATAAATTCTAACATTATATTGTTTTGTGAGGATTAAACGAGTTGACAAATGTCAAGTGCCTAACAGAAGACCTAGCACGCTAAACAGTAGCCTTTATTATTTTTAAAGGATGTATTCAGTTTCTTTTTGTTTCACTCATGATTCTACAATATAATTGTTGTAAAAACGAGTAATTAATAACCCATTCAGAAGTCAATGTCAACATTGTGAAAAAGGCAGCTATCATCTCCTTTGAGTATGAATTAATGAAATGTTATCATGTTGTTTTCTGCATCTGATAATAAATCTTTTAGCCGTCACACCTTTTAAAGTTACCATAGCAGCAAAAATAAAGCTGTATTCAATTTGAATGAACTCTTTGAGAGAGTTCTATTTCTTGCTTTGATTCTGTGGCCAAACTGAGTTTTGGTTCTATTCATTAGGCTCTTACATTCTGAAAACAGGTAAAATTAACAGGAATTATGAGAACTTGTTGGAGAAAAGAGAAAGTGGTATCTATTATCTTTTTATATCCTAATAATGACAATTACATATTTTATACCGGAAGGAAGGAATAACCGTAAAGATATCACCAACCTTTTTCTTTTCTTTATTTCTGGCATGTTTATGTGCGTAGGTATGATAATGTCTACAGGGGAAAAAAATAAAAAGAAAGAATGTAGATTGCATTTGTAATCCTTGGCTGCAAGAAGGATATCGATTTTTCAAATATATAGTGATGATGAGAATACAAGGTGGAAACTTGGGCAATTTGTCATTGTCACCTAAATGTGGGAAAAAAATTTAAAAATGTTATGTACCTTTGAGCCATTTTTTATTGCAACAAGTAGACAGCTGGCTGCTTAAAACTTATTAGAAAAATGTTATATTAGGACTGATCATTTTATGATAATTAAGTGTATACCTTATTCTTAAATTTTTATGTACTGTAGCAACATATATTATGCTCAGAGATAAAAAATATTTCAGTTTTTTAAAAATATTTTTTTATTTTTCTGTTACAGTTGACATATACTGTATGAGTTTCAAGGGTACAACATAGTGATTAGACATTTATGTAACTTGTAAAGTGATCATCCGATAAATCTACTATTTGACACCATATAGTTATTACAATATTATTGACTGTATTTTCTATGCTATACTTTATATCCCCATGACTATTTTGTAACTACCAATTTGTACTTCTTAATCTCTTCCCCTTTTTCATCTATTCCCACCCCCCAATCTGGCAGTCATCAAAATGTTCTCTGTATCTATGAGTTTGTTTCTGTTTTGTTTATTTTGTTTTTTATATTCTACATATAAGTGAAATCATATGGTATTTGTCTTTCTCTAATTTATTTCACTTATGTTGTAGATGGCAAGATTTCATTTTTTTATGGTTGAGTAATATTTCATTGTATATATGTACCACTTCTTTAGTCATTCACCTTTTGATGGTCACTTAGGTTCCTTCCATATCTTGGCTATTGTAAATAATATTGTAGTGAACATACAGCTACACATGTCCATTCAAAGTACTGTTTTGGGTTTCTTTGGATAAATACCCAGACATGGAATTGTTTTAAAGTCTATTTATCCAGTATAGGTATGCCACCCTAGCTTTTTTAAATTTGCATTTTCATAAAATATTTTTTTCCATCCCTTTATTTTCATTCTGTGTGTGTCCTTGGATATGAAGTGAGTCTCTTGTAGGCAGCATATGTAAGTGTCTTGTTTTCTTATCCATTAAGACACCTATGTCTTTTGATTGGAGCATTTAATCCATTTACATTTAAAGTAATTATTGCTAGATATGTAGTTATTGCCATTTTATTCATATTTTAGATTTTTTTCTTCTTCTTCTTAAAGTAGTCCTTTGAATATTTCTTGTAATACTGGTTTGGTGATGAACTACTTTAGCTTTTTATTGCCTGGGAAGTTCTTTGTCTGTCTTTTGATTTTAGATGATAGCTTTGCTGAGTAGAGTAACCTTGGTTGTAGGTTGTTGCTTTTCATCACTTTGAATATTTTGTGCCAAAACTTCTGGCCTACAAAGTTTCTGTTAAAAAAAATACTGACAGTCTTATGAGAACTCCCTTGTAGGAAATTAAATGCTTTTCTTTTGGTGCTTTTAAGATTCTCTCTTTGTCCTTAACCTTTGACATTTTAATTATAATGTGTCTTGGTGTGGGCCTGTTTGGATTCATCTTGTTTGGGACTCCCTGTGCTTCCAGGGTTTTTATATCTATTTCTTTCACCAGATTGAAAAAGTTTTCAGTCGTTACTTCTTCAAATAGGGTTTTAATTCCTTGCTCGCTTGCTATCTTCTCTTCTGATACCCCTATGATACAAATGTTGGTACATTTGATGTTGACCCAGAAACCTCTTAAACTTTTCTCATTTTTTTTGAATTCTTTTTTTTTTTTTTTTGGTTACTCTTCTGATTGGATGTTTTCTGCTACTTTCTCTTCCAAATTGCTGACTTGATCCTCTACTTCATCTAGTCTACTGTTGATTCTCTATAATGTACTCTTTATTTCAGTTACTGAATTTTTATTTCTGACTAGTTCTTTTTTATGTTTTCTATCTCCATTTTTATATCTCTATCTCTTTGTTAAAGTTCTCACTGAGTTAATCTACTTTTCCCTTTAAGTTCATTGAGCATCCTTATAACCAGTGTTTTGAACTCTGCATCTGGTAGATTGCTCGTCTCCATTTTGTTTAGTTCTTTTTCTGGAGTTTTGTTCTGTGCTTTCATATGGGTGATGTTTTTTTGTCTCCCCATTTTGGCTGCCTTCCTATGTTTGTTTCTATGTATTAGATAGAGCTGCTATGTCTTCCAGTCTTGGTAGGCTGGCCTTATATATTAGGTGTCCTGTGAGGCCCAGTGGCAGTTTCTCTGGTCACCTAAGCTGGATGCTCTAGGTGTGTCCCTTGTATAGACTGTGTGTGCCTTTCTGTTGTAATTGAGCCTTGTTAGCTGTTTGCACATGAATGGGAGGGACTGACCCTCAGGCTGATTGGTTGTGAGGACTGGCTGTGACTACAGTGGAGGAGCTGTTGTGCAGGGACTGACCCCATGGAGAAGGATTCACTTTGGGAGGGTTCTGGTGCCTGCCGAGTCTGCTCATTGAGAGTGTTTTTTTGTGGAGGTGGTTGGGTGGTGCTCTGGTGTAGTCTAAAGCAGACCAATGGGTGTGTTAGTTCTGGGGTCTCTTGGAAGGGGCTCTGTTGCAGGCCAAGGTCATCTGTTTCCTGTTCCCTGCCCTGGGACCACTTTTTATGAGCTACAAAATAGTCTGCAGATGTTTGCCACTTGTGCTGGCCTAGGTGGTTCCTGGGGGAGCCTAAGCTGCTAGCTGAGGCTAGCTGGTGCTAGTGTCAAGCTTAGTGCTGATTATCAAGAGTTATGGGGCACATGGAGACCAGATGCTGCTTGTTTAGAGTTTATGAACCTTTGAGACATTTCAGGAAAGTCATGAGCCATGACAGGTTGTTTGTATGGAAAAGCCACTGGAAGTGACTTGGGTGGGCTCACAAGTTGAGTGGGGCATGCTCTCAGGGCATCACTAGGATAGAGCAAGTGGTGTTACCTAGGCTGATGGAGACTCAGATATGGTGTCTGAGTGTGTAGGTGCAGGCTGGGTTGGGGAAGGGCTCAACAAGGAACAGTGGTTTCTGCCAGCATTTCTGTTAAGGAAAAAGCTTCTCCTCCAGCCATCATTCTTAAGTCAGATAATTTAGGTCCTCTCCCTATGTCCCTGGTGCCTTTTGAGCTGCTGCCCCAACACTGGAACTAAGAGCAAGTGGGTCCCACAGCAAGTAAGCCTGTGTTTGAGCCCTTTAAGAGGAATGCCTGGTACTCCAGCAGTCTTTCATCTCACTCAGCCACACTCTTCAGCTTGTTTTCACTGCTAGAAATTATGGTGACTTCTCTTGACAGCACCACAACCCTGGACTGGGAAGCTTTGTGTGGGCCTGGGATCCCTCACTTCCCAGGGGGGACCTCCACAACTGAGATATCCCTTCTGATTTTTAACTGCCTCATGTGGGTGTGAGGCCTGCCTGTTCTGTGACTCTGCCCCTCCTACCAGTCCTGTTATGGCTTCTTTTATACCTTCTTAGTTATAGGATTTCTGTTTATCTAGACTTCAGGAAATTCTCAAGGATGGTTTTCTGTAGTTTAGTTGTCATTTTGAGGTGGTTGTGGGTGGGGCAAGCACAGAATTTACCTATTCCATCATCTTGACCTAAAGCCTTATTTATGTTCATAATGTAAACAAATTTTTTTAGGTCAGAGCATTTCAAAGACAACTATTTATATAGCTTCTCAGATACAGTTAGTAAGCCTGATTTATTTTCATGTCTCAGGTTCCTCAATTAAGACAGTGAGGATTATACTTAAGACAGCTCTTAAGTGTTTAAGTCAAAAAGGGCTTGGCAAATCAGAGGTGTTTCTGTTGAGGATCATTTTGTTTGGTGCCTCAGAAGAATAGACAAGATGTCAAATGGCTTGCCAATTTTGTCTGTCTTTTAATTTCATTTTATTTCATATTACCATTTTAATATGAATGTTGTAATTTCCTAATTCTAACTTGTTTTCATAGTTTTTTTCCGTATTTATAGTCCTTTAAATATATTTTTATATATTTTATTTTTACTGGATTTTTAAAATGATTTTGTTTTTACTCATTTTAAATATTTCCATGATACTTTGATATTGAGGCTCATGACAAGATTAATTCAGGGACATTGATCATTGTCCCAATTTTGTAAGTACCTGAGTTTGTGGACTATAAGAAATAAATTACAGCATTTCCGTTCCATGTTGTTCTTTTAAATGACATGTTGATAAAGAAGAAAATATATCGTAATAAGGTCAATACAACAGTCTAATAGACCTTTAAGAAGGAATCCTTTAATTGAGGATTATAAATGCCCTAATTTCAGCCATTCCTCTGAGAGGTTTGTGAGTAAGAAGCCGCATGGAGTATGGCAGACAGGAGATGGAACCAAGTATCCACCCTCCACAAGGACTTTCTGGACTAATCTGCTTATGCCTCAGCACCCTAGAAACCAGTTATCTCAGGTCATCTATTATCATCACCCAAACTCTCATCCTTTTAAGTCTCTCATTGGACTCGATTCCCATCCCTTCCCATATTCCCTACTGTCTATGATAAACAAAACCCTTATTACAGGCATGCACCACTTAGTGATGGGATAAGTTGTTAGAAATATGTCATTGTGCGAATATCATAGAGTGCACTTACACAAACCTGGGTGGTATAGCCTACTACACACCTGGGCTATATGGTATAGCCTATTATGCCTAAGCTATAAACCTATACAGCTTGTTTACTGTACAAAACAATAGGACATTAAATCAAACACAAAAGAAAATGATGCAGTCAAGAGACAAGGTACACATGAGAGATATGAAGCTGCTGGTGTAACATGGCATACAGTTTTATAGAAAAGTTCTTTTTATAAGTGAAATATTACACTCTAAAATAATGATAAAAAGTATCATATAGTAAATACATAAACCAGTAACATAGTTATTATTAAGTATTATATACTGTACATAATTGTATGTGCTATACTTTTATATGGCTTGTTATTATGGTGCATCATCACAAACACATGAGTAATGCATTGCACTATGATGTTAGGGAAGCTACAACATCACAAGGCAATTTTTCAACTCCTTTGTACAGTTGACCCTTGAACAATGTTGAGGTTGAGAGCACCAACCTCCCGTGCAGTTGAAAATCCACATATAACTACATTTGGCCTTCGCAGACTTGAGCTCCTAACCTCGGAGGTGACCTGCATTAAACAATGCAGGTTTGAACTGCATGGGTCAATTGAAAAAAATTTACATGTAAGTAGACCTGCTCTGTTCAAACTCATCTTATTCAAAGGTCAACTGTAATCTTATGGGACCACTGCTATATATATATATATATATGTATATATATATATATATATATATATGGTTCGTCATTGACTGAAAAAATTTCCTTATGTGGTGCATGACTATATTCTCATCCTCTCCCATGGGTGTTTCTTCACTCTTTGGCTTTCCTCAGAATTATTTTTATTTATTAGCACATATACTAATTTGTCAGCTGCATTGTTACCATGAAATTGGTAAAACTGGAGACCAACTGTGTATGTTTATGAAGAGAGTCCTAAATCAAAAATTGCACCATGACAGCCGCAGTCATTATTACTCCCTTTCTTCAGTAATTGTCCCTTCAATGTATATTTATTGTTTTGCTTTTCCATATATCAGATAATGTTTTACATAAAGAGGATACAGTGGTGAAAATTTTTGATTTCTAGTAAGGGAGATGATAGTAGGTAAAGAAATAAACAAGAAGTTTTAATAGTGGTAAATGTTTTGTAGAAAAATTTTAAAGATGATGGAAATAAGTAATGGGAATAAGAAATAGATAGCAAATTACATCAAGGAGAGCCTCCCTGGGAAGGTGACTTTTGAGTTGACAGGAAGGAGCTAATCACGTGAAGATCTCTGTATGAGGCAAGAGCAAGTGGAAAGGCCAGAGGGGCTGCCCCATAGTGACTTAGGGTAAATGTCAGGGCTTGAAGTCAAAGAGGTAGTTAGGAGCTGAATTTTATCGGGCTTCATAGATCTAGATAAAGAGTTTTGACTTATTCTAATTCAAACGAGAAATCTTTGGAGGATTTTAAGCAAGTGTTTATCTGATTTAATTTATATTTAAAAAATCACTTCATTATATTCTTACCTGATTATGTTAAGTATGTTTCTGTGTTTATATGTATTTTGTAAAGATAAGCTATTTAAGCAGAACACTAAATTGTCAGTAAGGTTTGGTTGGATATAGGACTAGATACTGAGAAATCTCAGTACTTTGGCGGAAAGTGATATTTTATTTCCTGGCTTGTAAATTATTTCTACATAGTAAATGTTCAGCTCTTCCATTATTGAAGTATGATGTGCTCTTTCAGAAAAGTGGAAAAGTAAAGAAAAGTATAAGGAAGAAAATTATTGATAATACTGTTCAAACAAAACAATTTTAATGATTTTTTTCTATGCAAGTGTGTGTACATGTGAGAGTGTGAGTGTGCTCACATATATATATTTGTCATGTTCTATATACATTTAGAGTTCTGCTTTTTGTAGAAAAACAGTTTTCATACTTTTTATAGTTTATAAACATTTTAATGAGACTATACTAAGAGATGAAAACTGCTGAAGAAGTAATTTTCAAGGTGGAGTATGAGGATAGATAAGAATTCTCACCTTTCATTGAAAATCCTTAGATTCTTTGAGTTTTATTTTATAGTAGACTGAGGAAGAAACCGTACAGCAAAGCAACATTTTTTTTTCTAAGAAAGAATTAATTCAGAGAATCCAAAGGAATAATTTGATCTCTGAGTTATGAAAATATTACTATTGATTTTTGATGGGAAGATAAATAATAAGACAGATGAAACATGACTGAAAACCATAAACATGATCATTGCAGGTGCAGGACATGTTTCAGCAAGAACATACACAGTAGAAGGATCCAATAGAAGAGATACAACAAATATGTACATAGAAAAGAAAAATTAATTTTCAAAAAATTTTTTGGAGTACTTGTGTAGGAATAGTATCCTGTGAAGATAAAGGAAATGAAAATCCCCTATTGAGAACGGCTTACTCAGAAATAGAGAATTAATTTGATTAACCTCATTGAGGAGGAAGTGACTAACTCTACTTAGGAAAGAGTTTTTTCTTTCAGTTTTAAGGAGGCCATGCTCTATCACAGTTAAGCAGAGGATATATGCTTAATACAGTGCCGCTGACTCCAGGCTGCCACTAGACAGAGCTTGTTAATCTAATTTATCGAAGGGCCTCCCTGATTTTCCTTCTTTTTGCAGCCACCCTTGTTGGATGAGTTAGATCCTGAGGGAGCTCTTTCTTTTCTGCTTTTCTCCCCACAGTTGCTTAATCAAGACAGGCCAGAGAAGTACAAAGTAGACATTTTTTTTACACTTAAATGCTTATGAAATACAGAGACTAATGCCTTAACTTTTTATATGGAACACAGTATGTTTTAAATATATTGGAGATTTATTAATAAATTCAGTGATGTATCCATATACCATGCAAAGGTGTAAATGAAAGAGAAGTAAGTTTACAGTTGACTTTATCTTAAAACTAAAGTCGACGTAATGAGATGTGGTAATGTAAGCAAAGAGCTTAGCACAGTGTATAGTAAGTACACAAACACTGCAGACTCTGGAGCCTGGTTTTAGGATTCGAATTCCATCTATGTTTGTTTGTCACTGGCTGTGTGACCTAAGGCGAGTTACTGAAATTCTCTCCTCAGTCTCAATAACTGTAAGTGGGAATAATAATAGAGCTGTCTCATAGGGTTGTTCTGAGAGTTAAATGAGAGACTATATAACATAGAAAGTGCTCAGAACTGTACCTGGCACACGCGTCTTAGATGTGTTAGCTATTATTTTGTGGTGGTGGTTGTTGTTGAAGAATTTGTAGATTACTTTTGCATCACAAAATGAAATAAAATGAAAACTATGCTAAATAAAAATACATTAGAAATCTTTTACCTTCATTAAGATGAATTTTATTCTTATTTGAATTAAGATTTTTTTCTACAACTCTGTATCTCTGTTTTATAAACCCATACATTTTGTGACATTACATTGTTTTAAACTAAAAAAAAAAGGAGCTGTTGGACTTCAGATTGTTTCCTCAAAGTACAGCTAAATACCACTGGCATTTTTTCAAACTGACAAATTTGTTCTAATCATCTTGTTTAAATGAATATCATGAATACTAAATTTATTGTATACTGCTACTGAAAATCAATTGGTTTAGATATGTAAAACATTTAAATGAGGACTTCTCATGTGTGAAAAATCAAGTTACTCATGATAGGAATAACAGTTAAGTAATGAAATGAATTTCTTGTAGAATTTCACAGATTGATAATTCACTAATCTTGCTTTAAATAATAAATTTCTGGGACATGCATTAAGTATGATGCATGAATTCTCTAATCATAGAAACCTTCCTTTTGAATTCATTTTCTCATGTATTACCTTATTAAGGATTCTGCCTGTAATGCCTCCATTAAGCTCTATCATTGTTTTTCTAAAAATCTCAACCTGGGAATTAAAAATAATTTCATAGGAACTTTGTTGTAGCACAATCCATCTGAGATTTTATCTGAGATGACATGTCTCAGATGTAGTCTCAGGGACTGCTGGCCCTGTCTCACCTATCATAAAGCCCTCAGATAATTTGCTACTTGATTTGATTTTTAATTTTGTAAACAAAGAGACACTTAAAGAAATTTAGGCAGAGTAATAGATAAGCTCTGAGTATGCTTAAAATGCATATTAGTGTGTGCTTTTTTTAAAAAAAAATAGTATCTTGTCCTTGATGGAGAAACATTGAATTGCAAAGTGATGATTATGTTAAATGTGTTATATAATGTGAATGAGGCATAGAGGAAAGGTGGAATTAAGAGACCTGGGTTGGGTTAGCTTTGTAGGTGCCTAAAATGTCTTACCTGGACAACTATTTAACTATTCTCTCTTTTAAAAAATATCCATAAAATAAAGATATTATATTAGCTCAGCATTTACTAAGTTGTGTTTTGATTACTAGTTCTGATTTCTATCTAGTCTGTTAGTAGGTATTACTGATATCAAGGTTCCATGGTCGGATATATTTATAAAACTAAAGAGATTTCTTTCCTGCTGAACTTCTTTGAGATGAAGTGTATAACATGCATCTCCAAAGGAGAAAGGAGAGCAAGCAGTTTCCTAAACTTATGTGATTACAAGAACTCTTTTTGGTAGTGACACTATTTTTGAAATACCCTTTGGAAATTCCTGAATTAGATTATTTTATATATACCTCTCAATTCCAAGTCTATTATATTTGCTCATAACATTTAATTAACTTGTGGAATATAAAGGAATAATCTTTAATATTCCTAACTTCTATGAAGAGTTTTATGTAAAAATTTCTGTTTGTTTTCATTCATTGCCACAAGCCTTTACTGAGCTGTCATCTCTGATATAAAAAGGTTGACTCTTATAAATGAACACTTCAAATTAGGATACATATTATGTGTGTGTGTGTGTGTGTGTGTGTGTGTGTGTGTGTGTGTGTGTAAAGCATACTGTTTTTGTAAAATACCACAAAAACAATCTCTTCATTACTTTTTCTACTTTTCCTAAATGCATTAATATAATGAGATAATGTGAAAGTTAAGCTAAATATACAATCTTATGGGAAACATTTTTTTTTAGACAGTATTAAAATTTGACAGATGGAGTAGAGTTATTAAAGGAAATACACCAAGGAAATCTTATTTATGAAAATAAAACTGTATTGGTAAGAAAGAGGTGAAAATTTTAATTGAAAAAGCTTACATGGAATAAAAAGTTTGATAAAAAATTAAAGATCATGTTCATAGGCTAGAATAAAAGGCTGAAACATATTTTGGAGTCTGCTTTTAGGTGATCTTTCTCTTTCTCATGTATTGAGATCTGCGGGACACTGGTACCACAATAAGGAATTATATGCTGACTCCACCCAAGGAGCTTTTAATCTAGTTAGAGACATAGAACAGACGCATACAAGAAATGCAGGACAGCATTTTCTGAGTTCTAAATTTTATAGTTATGGTAGAAATACTGAAGAGGTATTAAGACTGATAGCTGGCATGATCCCAGCAAATTTCTATGAATTAAGTAGAACCCAAGCTGAAGACTGAATTTGAAAGAGATCAGAAGGGAAGACATTCTAAGTAGAAGGAGTGATGTCAGTGAGGAGGGAAGCAGGGATTCTTATGTCTTATAGGAAGCAATTCATAAATTATTTACATTGAGACAAAGGATTTTGTACCTGAAAAAGAAAAGTGATAAAAAGAGGGCTGGAGATGTAGGTGGGGAATTTGGAGGGGCTTAGAAGTCCTTCGATTTTCTCAAGCTTTAGTTTAGATTAGATTAAGAAAACCTGCTTGGAAGCAATTTTTGACCCAATTAAGTTTTGAAATCCCTCCTAAGCTAGCTGTGTGTCTTGGCATGAGTGATTGATGTCTCCTGGGGCTAATGGCTGAGGCATTGTTTCTCAAAGCAGAAATCTCTGGCCCAGAACAACAGGTCTATGAAGAGTGATTTGATGACCGCAGAAACACCTGCTTGTCAAATCCTCAGGATCCAGAGCATTACTGTAGCTTTTTTGTTCTCTGTCTCTGCCTGGTTCCCCCTTTTCAACATTTATTAAATGTACCCTGTGCTCTCATAAAGATGAAAATCTCTTTCTCCTCTCCCAAGCAGCACAAAAATATTACAGTTATGTGATTTGGTTTTGTAGGAGAGATGATGTAGGGCTTGGGCAGTCATGGGTTGGAAAAGTTTTAAGGACCACTGGGCTAGGGTAATTTTTCACCGTCAGTTCCCCAGATGATTCATATAAGTAATCATCCTTCCTTTCCAAAGCCTTTTAGGCTTAGCAGTTCTCTTCAGCATTTATGAGGTCCAAAGCACCAGGATCCTAAGTATACGTGATCAGACATAAATAGAACACTAAACACTCTGTTTTCTCCGATACAGTATTTAATAATTTTCCAAAGTGGTGCAGGAAATGTCTAAAGAAATTTAACTAATTAGATACAGTGTAGGGTGGCTAAAACTCAACAATAACCCAGTGGAAGCTTCTGTGACAGCATAGAAGTAATGGAGGAATTGCCTTAGATCACATCGGTACCAGCGAAGCGGTTTCCGCTAACAATGAGTTATTGACCATTTGATAATTTCAACCACACTCTTGCCAATGATTCTTGAGTCTAAATTTCTATATCTGCAAATTTAGATGTTTACATCTAAATTTCAAAATATTTTTCTTGTACTCCAGACTTATCTAGTTTTCTACCAGCATCTCAATTTGGATGTCACACAGACACTTATAAATCAGTGGGTCCAAAGCCAAGCTCATTCTGGCCCTCTCCACTTCCTCCAGTATTCTCTATCCCCAGCTATCTTCTCATTTGCCATTTGCCAAAACTGAAAATTTAGGACTTATCCTAAATTGCTCCTGTCTTTTCCTCTATAGTCAATACCGTCCATATTCGTATCTTAATCATCTCTTCCTTTTCTTCCTGAATAATTTTTCAGAGTCTTAATAATCTTCTGCCTCCTACTAATCTCTCTTCAATATTAATTCTGTAAAGATCTTCCTGTACTGTGCAGATATCTGTGTCATGTGCAAATCAAAGCACTTCAGATGTAATCATCACCTATAGAATAAAATCTAAACTCTGTAGCCATTCTAATCATCATCTTGTCCCTGCTCACCTGCCTAGCCTCTTCTCCTACTTCCTACTATCTTACTTCTCCCATCTGCCATACCTCTCACACCCCCTCCATCTCTACCAGTGTGGACAACTCTATCTCTGTGGTAGTAGGCTGAAAAGGTACCAGGTCCCAATCTTTGGAACCTGTAAACACTACATTATTTGGAGAAAAAAGATTTTTGCAGATGTAAATAATTTTAAAATTTCGAGATGGGAGGGTTTTCTTGGATTATCTGGGTGGGCCCTCAATGCAATCATATATATCCTTATAAGAGAGAGACAGGGAAATTTTATAGACATGGAGAAATTTCAAGATACTGGCCTTGAAAATCGGAGTGGTATCGCCACAAGCCAAGGAATGTTGGCAGTGACCAGAGGCTGAAAGAAGCGAGGAACATTATCTCTAGGGCCTCTGGAGGGGGAGTGGCCCTGCTGACACCTTGATTTTTGCCTAGTGATACTGATTTCAGATTTTTGACCAGATTCCGGGACACAAAGTTTATGGTAATCTGCTAGAGCAGCCATAAGAAGCTAATACATTATTCCTGTTATTTCCCTGAATTACTGCTTTCATACATATTTACCCCCAACCTGGAATGCCTCTTCTCTGTCTCTCTTCCTGAAATATTCGTTTTTGTTTTCTGAGCATACTCTGTGAAGCCTTATCTGACTCTCTGACAAGCCATCACTCTGTCCCATTGTATCTGCTGTTTGTTCATTTTGTCGTTGTTTTTAACATCCCTACATTTATTGCAGTGGCATGAGAGGCAGTGTAGCTACTTCAGTGGTTAGGGGTATAGACCATTTGATTCAGTTAGGGATGCTTTGAGTAACCTCGTACAAGTTATATCTCTAAGCTTGTTTCTTTATCTATAAAATGAGAATAATTATGGTACTGACTTTGTAGTTTGTTGTGAGGGTTGAATGAGACAATCTAAGTAAATATGAATTCTGGTAATAGAATATTCTCAATAAATGTTAGCTGCTTTTAAAGAAATATATTTTAATTGTTTTCATAACTGTCTCTTAACTGAGCTATGAGCTCTTTGAAGGAAGGGAGAATTATTTTTATATTTTTATACCAAGTGCCTAGCTAACAATTGATTAATACTTAATGGATGAAAGAATAAAATGTGCCTTTGCCATAGGTCTTGCTATTAAATCATTATTCCCTTACCTGGAGCTCTCAGAAAGCTTAATATTGTTTTCCTTTATCCTCCAAAAGTGTGACATTATATTTTTTATCTATAGAATGTGGCAGCATATTAGCTCTTATCTCTATAATGGAGTTCTCATGGATGCAAGACTCAGTTGGTAATTTTCTCCTTCTTGGTAGGGACTTTAAGAATATTTTCAACTTTGCCTATTATTCAAGAGATCTACATATCCTTGCCCCTATTTCACTTTATATTGAATTCAGAGATAGGCCATTTGAGGGACTTAAAGGAAAACGTAATTTAACATTTAAAGAAAACTTATTCATGTGCGCAGCTCATTTGTATGACATTGCAATCAGAGGCCAAGAAGTATGGAACTATTCATTTTTATTTAACAGAAGTGTTCAGGATTTCTGATTGCTGGAGGTTCTATCATCTGCCTCAATCTTCATTTTATAGGACTCATTTGACATTTTTAAAGGTCTAGCAAAAAATGATTGATATCATTTATGAGAAAAAAAATCCATTATTGTTGAAATCATCTTTGTGAAAGTTCCCTTAAAATAATACTGGTTATTTTTCCCCGAGGAAAGTTAAATGCAGAGTTACTTTGTACTCCACACTATTGCAAATGCCTTTCAAAGAAAATGAAGTAGCCAAGAGAATATATTACATGATTGCTTTAAAGATCAGGAATATATAGAAGAAATACTTGACAGGCTGATGACTTTAATATAATCTTGGGCTTTATTTAGTTGAGTCTCCATAGAACTCTTTGTTCCTAAGGGAGTATGTTCAAGTTTTCTAAAACTATTTAGTAAAAGATGTGATGTAATGGTGTGTGTTCATTTACTGTGCTAGGTTATAATTATCTTTTTACTCTCTCTCTCTCTCTCTCTCTCTCTCTCTCTCTCTCTCTCTCTCTCTCTCTGACATTAAATGCTTTAAAGGCAGGAATTATGTACACTTTACCTTCTTATACTTGGCATTTCATTAGTCATTAGGGGAATACAATAAAAAAAGACAGACAACACTAAGTGTTGGCAAGGATCTGGAGAAACTGGAGCCTTTATGCATTGTTGTTTAAATATAAAATTGCTCAGTCACTTTGGTTAAATAGTTTGGTGATTTCTTAAAAAGTTAAACATAAATTTATCATATGACCCAGCAATTCTTCTCCTGGGTATTTACCTGAAAGGAATGATTCCATTCTTTGTTCATCAATGTCCTCTCTTGGTCTGCTCCCTGGTCCCCCACTAAAATCCCAACGGTATAGATGCTTCCTTAATTCTGTTTTGCCCTGTCCTGAGGCCAAAGTAATCTAGGTAAATTAAAGCTCTACATGGATAAAGTACAAAATCATGAGGAGGTAGTGGCAGTTTTATATGTAAGAATAACTGATTTTGTAATACACATTTTATCTATGAAAAAATCGGCAGTTTTGAAAAAAATCTAATGTGCATTTTTGTGCTAGACATAGTTTTGGTTTTTGTCTCACAATTATGGAATCACAGAATTTTATAGCTGAATTATATTGTAGAGATTAAAATTACATGAAATAAATAAAGCTACTGTGCTGGGTTAAATAGTATCCTCCCCAAAGTTTGTGTCCACTGTACCTCCAGAATGTGAGTTTATTTGGAAATAGGGTCTTTTTAGATTTAATAAGTGAATATGAGATCTTACTGGAGTACAGTGGATGCTACATCCAATATGACTTGTGTCTTTATAACAAAGGAGAGGACACAGAGAGACACAGACAGGAAAGAGTGCCATGTGATGATGGAGGCAGATATTGAGGTAATGTAGAGATTGGGGTAATGCAGGTGTAACCAAGGAACACCAAGGATTGCTGGTGTGATATATTTGGAGTTGGAAGAAACAAGGAAGAATCTTTCTGCAAAGCTTTTAGAAGCAAGTATGATCTTGCAGACATCTTGACTTCAAACTTTTGGTATTTAGAACTGTGAGAGAATAATTTCCAGTGTTTTAAGTTCCCTAATTTGTGGTACTTTGTTAGGGCATTGCTAGGAAGCTAACACATCTATATTTATTGAAACTAATAATATATGTGTTTATTCATATTAAAGAGTCTTATGTAAAGATTTGTTTTATCAGGGAAATTTCTGCATTAAAAATTGTTTTAGAGCTAGCCTTGGAGCACAGCAACTCATATTTCAGAGGTGCCATGTGTCCATTTAAATTGATGTTATAAATATTTACCAAAGACTCAAACTGGGTTGGTCGTTGACATTTTAAAAGTTTTATGCTATAATGTAGAAAGTTGGGGAGGAAGTTTTCTAAGATTAATTTAGGGGTAGAATTGACGGACTATATGCTTATGATTTTCTACACAATAAAAGCTATATGCTATCTACTTACTATGCACGAGGCATATATGTTTTGTCTTAAATTGTTTTAATTTAAAGGTTTTAAAACATGTCATCTAGGGACATTTTTCAATCCAGATAGACTTATTTAAAAGCTTGTCTTTTAAAAAGAGTTAATGTGTGGGATCATATAGTTAAAGGAACAATCTTGCAGCGCTTAGCTAGACTATAGCAATGCTAATTTGTTAAATTGAACATAATTAGTTTTGTATTTTCTAAAATTACTTGATACATGGTAATATTGATAGGCTTTCTCATTTTCTGAAAAATGCATTTTATATATTTCGGCACTTAAAATGAGATATTCATCTCATTAATTTTTATTTTTGCTAGGAAAATCATTTACAAAATACACCAGCAATTCTACCACTTCTTACACAATTTTTTAATAAGACCAAAGTAGATGCTCATTCGAGCTGGTCAAAATAGTTATACCTATTGCAATAGGGATTAAACTTGTTAAGATCCTTCTAGCTATATGTCCTTTGTTGTGCTGGCCACTCTAACATCATAGGCTTTGGGATCTCTTAACTTAAAATGTTTCTAACAAAGCCAGATATTTTAAGGAATCCCTTTTTAGTTTCTAAATTCCTTCCATTTAGATTTAATGGAGTCATTGTCTCATTTAACTTTCATATGACCATATGAGTTATATATTAATATCTCTTTCATAGATGAGTAAAATTGAGGCTAATTGTTGTTATATGACTTACCCATGTGATGGAGTTATTTTTTGAGTCCAAGCCTACACCAGAATCTATGCTCTTTCAAGAATAACATTGCTTGACCTCATTGGAATTGGTTTAGGCTTATTAAAAATCACTGGACTGTATGTAAAAGATTAGAGTTTGAATCCTGACTCTTCTATTTATTAACTGTGTACATTAGGCCAGTTCCCTTAGCCTTAATTATATCTGTAGTAATCATAGTAACTACTTCACTTATTATGTGCCACCTGTTCTAAACTTCACAGTTTTTGATTCATTTAATCTTTATAACAACCCAGTGAGGCAGATAAATGCCCCCATTTTACATATGTGTTTCAGAGAATTTAAATAACTTGCCCAGAGTTACAAACTACTCAGTGACAGAACATGGACTCTAGCATTAAAATCTGTGTGCTGTGCTGCTTTTCTTGAAGACAGAGATAAGTAGCACCCATCACGAAGGCTGGTTGTTAGCATAACTGATGATGTGTATATAGGCACTTTGTAAACTGGAAAGACTAAGGAAAGGTGTTGCTGTAACTGGGAGCCAGAGAATGTCAGGGTAGGCATTTTTCTTATAATAAATTTCTGTGGAAATTAAAAGCTATTTTTACAGCCTAACCCTAGTGATACATTTCTTGAAATATTCTTTGAAGCAAGATATGCATTTTGCTTCACTTAACAAATGCAACTAAATGTAAAAGCTTTCTACTACCAGTTTAGTATTTCATGGTTTTCTAAAAATTTTTTATTTTTTAAATTAAATTTATTGTGATAAGATGAATTAATAACCTTATATAAGTTTCAGGTGTGTTCATAGACACAATTTATGTTTTATAATTACTTTTTGATCATTTGTATTGTTTCAGATAAGGATCATTTGTTAAAGTCAGTTTTTTATTTTAGTAACATGCTAATATTTGCATGAGAAGAATTCTTAAGTATTTTAAGAGTAATTTATTTGTTATACTGGTATTTATTGCAGAGAACATCTATTCCTTTGGGATGCCTAACCATTTCATTAATGAGATGATTTTAGGTATTCTTTATAAATTATCTTATCGGACTTTCTGAGTTTCAAACTTTTTTCAATAAGATACTAAAATTCTGAATTGTAAAATTCTAGCTACAATTATCCATATTTGATCTCTGACAACCAAAGTTAATGTTTTCTTTGATTATTGTAATGTCATATCACTTGATAAGGACATTCATAGTCTGTCATCCTTTTTTTATCATCATCATATTCATCATTTTATTTTTTTCTCCTCTACTCCCCATTCCCCTCCATGTCTTCTCTTCTATTCAACTTTTTGACAGCCTATATTACAAAGCTTCTTTCTAATTTATGGCCAAGGATAAAAAGCAAAATAAAATTATTTTCACTTTTTTTTTTCATTTCCAATCTCTGTTCAGACATTACCTCCTTTGCGTTGTGGATTAAATAGCAGAATGAAATTTCCTCACCACCCAGTAGTGAGATAATGGTCACTTTCTTTCCATTTAGTGCCTTGTTGTACAGGACCATTCACTTCAAACTATACTACTTTATCATAGTCACATATTTCTAGTTGTCATAACAAAAAACAGTTCCTTTGCTTTTATATCATTCACCAAGATGGTTATAACTACATAATTATGCTAAAAAGAACAGAGCTAAAATCTCTTGGGAAAATGTTATTCCTAGTACTGAACCACCATTACATGGGTATGAACAGAGGGCCCATCTTAAAGTGTAATAACACGCCCTACTTGTTCACAGAGGCTATTTGGAAATGTGAACCCATTTTCAGTCCATTTGAGTCCTAGTTTAAGTAAATACACACACACACACACACACACATATTACTTTCTGTATGAAATTTCTACATAGAGATGAGGGTCGTAATATTCCATTTGTGTCAGGGAGCGAGACTCATTGGCTTTGACCAGGACTGCATTGTGCCTCTTTCTCCCCAACAACCCCTATCAAATTCGAGCCGCCATTCTGTTCTGGACCTGGAGGTAAAGCTAAGAATTATTCCTCGCCCTTGAAAATGTAAAGAACGATGTTAAAAGGGATTTATGATCTTAATATTGACCAAAGTAACAATTCTAAATGTTTTAGGGGTAGGGCACTTCAACTCCCTTCAAAGGTCGTCATGCTATGGAGAAATAATTACTCTTAGTAGCTACTTGTTGTTGGGTTGATGAATAATTTTAAACATTTTATTACAGTATGAAAGGAAGGTTTCCAAAACAGATTTTTTTTAATGAGAATAGATTATTATTTTAACTAACACAAAATGTATGAAAATAACAATTGGTGCATACTGAAAACTGTAGTCATGGTTACTTTGTCTATCATAATATATTTTTCTCTCTTTATACTGGAAAGAAATGAAAACATCTGTTTCTGAGATTTTAGGACAATAAGTAACATTAATTTTTGTTCCAATTCAAATATAAAGTATATTAAATGAGGTAATTTCTTCAACAAATATATCTAAAAGAAAATTTAATAATTTTTTTTATTCCTCTAGGACTAGTTCTGTAAAGTCCTTGGAACAATAACTAGCCATCTTATAATAAGATCGAAATGATAAGTTTCATGGATTCAATTACTATTATATCCATATATAAATTATTTAGTTTTAAATACATATCGGGTACATAGGACAGTACCAGTGCTAAATAAAGGAATGAAAAATTATAATTGACCTGAAAAGACTTAAACTCTAGGAGGAAATACAAGATATTTCTGGAATAGAACATTGGATTTGCAATAATTTGTTCAGTATTATATGTTTAGTGCAGAGGCAATTCAACATAAGAAAATAAGCATGTAGAGTCAGCGTGATTTCCAAGAAGTCAGAGATTTTAAATCCGTTTTGTTCATAATATTTCTGCTCTGATTACCACAAAAATACATGTTCATCGGAGAAAATTTGAAAAAGAAATTGCCCATATACCCTTACCTCAAATTATAATTGTTTGCTTCTGTGAATTCTGGTAACACTTTTTCTTTTATGTGTAGCAATTTTCTACCTGAAACAGTCTTCTCAACTGTCCTCACCTGGCTAATTCTTAACTCATCTTTTAGGACTTTATTTTAAATGATACTTGCCCTCAAAAAAGTTTTCAAACTTTCTGAATTATCTTTTTTAAGGCTTTTGTATATAGATTGCCAAATTTTATTCCAGAAAGTAAGTTATACTTCATTAAGAGACAATTTAGGTAATTTTATTAGGTTTTGAAATTAGGAATGCGTATGACCTAAGCAGAAGAAAACTGGCAGGAGCAAGGGCATTGAAGGGAGAGTAGCAACAGTTAAGGAAACAAGAAGTGCATGTTATGCTATGGAGAGAAGCATTCTTTGATCTGTTTGCTCTTACTATAGTTTTGCATTGTCTAGATATTTATATTAATAGAATCATATAGTATGCAGACTTTTGTGTCTTGGCTTTATTCACGTAACAATGTTTTGAAATCTATCCATATATCAGTAGTTCATTCCTTTTATTTATCAGTAGCATTGCCTTTTATGGATATGGTGCAGTTTGTTTTTGTGTGGACATACGTTTTTAAGTCCCTTGGGTAAACACCAAGAAGCATAATTGCTGGATTATATGCTGAGAATGTTTAACTGTCTTCCAAACTGGCTATACCGTTCTGCATTCCCACCAGCAATGAAAGAGTTCCTGTTGGTTCCACATCCTCCCCAACATTTTGTGTTGTCAGTCTTCTGGATTCTAGTAGGTGTGTTGTGATATCTCATTTTTAATTTTAATAAAGTTGTCTTGGCTTATCAATTTTTCTTCCATGGATTGTGCTTTTGGTGTTGTTTTAACAAAGTCACCACCAAACCCATGGTCTTCTTGATTTTTCTCCTATGTTATCTTCTAAAAGTTTTATATTCAGGTCTATGATCCATTTTGACTTAGTTTTTGTGGAGGGTGTAAAGTCTGTATCTAGATTCATTTTTTTGCATGTGGACGTTCAGTTGTTCTGACACCATTTGTTGAAGAGACTATCCTTGCCTCGTTGTATTGCCTTTGCTCCTTTGTCAAGGATCAGTCAACTATATATTTGTGGGTCTATTTCTGACTTTATCTTCTGCTCCATTGATCTATTTGTCTATTTTTTTTTTTACCACTACCATACAGTCTTGATTACTGTAGCTTTATAGTAAAGTCAGATAGTGTCAGTCCTCCAACTTTGTTGGCTGTTGTATATGAACTGTCCTTTGTCTCCTGTTATAGCCTTTGTTTTAAAGTCTATTTTGTCTGGCATAAGTATCACTACCCCAGCTTTTTTTTCATTTCCATTTACTTGAAATATTTTTTGCATCTCTTTATTTTCAGCCTCTGTGAGTCTTTTCATCTGAAGTAGATCTATAGGTAGCATATGTAAGGGTCTTGTTTTCTTTTCCATTCAGCTACTCTGTGTTTTTTGATTGGAGCATTTAATTCATTTCCATTCAAAGTAATTATTGATAGATATGATAGATATGTAGTTATTGCCATTTCATTATTCATATATTTTCTTTTTTTTGTTCACATATTTTCTCCTCCTCCTCTTCCTCTTCACCACTTCTTCTCCTCTTTCTCCTTCTTCTTCATTCCTTTCACATTTCTTATAATACTGGTTTGGTAGTGATGAGCGCCTTTAGCTTTTTCTTGTCTGGAAGCTTGTATACTTTAATACGAAAAATAAGTCTCATAAAAATCTCTTAAAATATAAATTTAGTTTGAAATGCCTTATGGGGTTTGCTTTTAAGGAAAGCATCAGCAAGTTTTAAAAATAAAAATAAGTTTGAGAACTACTTGGCAAGATGCCTAACAAGCTCTATTTTATCTGCTTTATATGAATTCTTCCATATTTTGGTAGATTTATTTGCTTAACATAAACAGAATTTAAATAGATTATAAAAGCTATCTTTAAATTGATCATTAAAGTATATATATTATATGTACTTTTATAATGTATATGCATATACTTTTATAAAGCACATTAATGTACAATTTTTTATTTTTGAAAAGTGTAAACATATACAGAACAAAAGGAATACTATGATGAACTTCTGTGTACCAACCACCCAGCTTCATCAATGATCAACATTTTGCCAATCTTGTTTCATTTATCCTTCCTCTTTTTTCCCTAGGGTGTTGTAAAGTAAACCCAGACAACAATATTAATAACAATTAATATCATTATTTACACCAATAATTTACAAATTTCCTCAATTATGAGATTAGCAACATTTCTAACATAACAGGCTGAATGATATTACACAAACTGATGAGTGAAAAATGATCAGAATGGGTAACATAGAGTTGAAGCGGAGAGTTCACACTTATTCTAGCTCCTTCGTAAACGACAGCGGAAATAACATTCGAGACTTAAGAATCCTTACTCTACAATTCCTGCGAGAGCAACCCAATGATGCTTGGATGTATTATGTGCACTTGGTCCCTGGGGGGAGCGATGATGGTAAGGTACAGATGACAGGCTGAGTAACACGCTCTGCGACACTGCCACTGGATAGGGTTCCCTGGGAAACACACACCCAGCTCTGACCAGGATATAGGAGGCTTTTAGGGAGTGCCGTTGAGATCAACACACATGGAAAGGAAGCAAAAGGAAAGAAGCAGGATTAGACGGAGGGAGAAGTTAAGCTGGGAAGCAGTCTCAACACAGGTCTCAGCCAACCCAGTGGCAAATTCTGGTCAGAAATGATGGACCTTCTGATTAGTCACTGGAGGCAGGTCACCCTGAAATAGGGTGGACAGTGGGTCAGGAGGCTGTCTTCAGCCACGGCAATCCCCATAGAGGCTGACAACAGATAGCTTTCCAGCAGCAGCATTCCCAGCAGCTTGGAGAATAAATCGTTCCTTCCTGAAGTGGAATCTGGGCAGCACATCAAAACATCCACTCCAAACACTTTTTAGCAGGAAAATCTGTTCCTTCATTTTAGATTTTTCCTAGGTAGGAAACTTATTAAATGCTTTTGGGTACCCGGTATTTTAAATACATGATCTTTAATTTTCACACCGAGTTCGTAAAATAGCTTTATTATTTTCAAGGTGAGGAATCGGAGAGGGTACACAGCTTGTCCAGGGTTACACAGTTGGTATATGTGGAAGAATTGAGATTTCAACCAAATTCTGTCCAACTTCCCTGTTGTTCCCACCAGCACAGTTTCTCACTATGCTTCTGTGTTCGTGCATCGGTGATTAGAGCTCTCATACAGCACACCCATCGTTCCTTCACTGACGTTTGTGTCTACCAGTTAGGTTAGCAATGTATGTTTTTAAAATTTAAAGTCATGTTTATTTAAGGCCTTCTAAATTTATTTGAAACTCAAGTGGAATGACAAGTTGGAACACCTGCTCTGTACTTCTTTGAGCGTTACTGAAACTGGGAGGTAAAAAAAAAACAAAAACAAAAACAGAAAACTAACCAAATTCATATTAATGTCTCTGTGATGCTTTCTCTTTTGGATTTGCTGCACTTTGGAGAAGAGGCACTAGATAATAAGTATGAGTCATTGTAACCATTATTCCTAGCTTTTTTAGCTACTGAATGGGAAGCTGAGTCCTATTCATAACTCCTCCAGTATTCCTCCATAAGTGATCCAGGGAAAGCCACTTAACCCACTGTATATGCTTTAGTTTCCTTACTTGAAAATGGCTGTAATGATATCCACCTTTCCCTTACTTTAAATGACAATTACAAGGTTAGGTTAGATGCTTTGTGAATGCTTTGAAACAACTCCTTAAGAATATGATATTTCTTAACACTTCCTATTAGCTAATCAAATTTGTTAATTATAATTCCTCTATTAATTTTCTTAGATACTATAAGAATCTATAGAAATATATTGCAAATAACTTTATAAGCAAACTCATTAATACATTATTGGGCGTTTTTGTCAGCAGCCAAATGCACTGATTAAATTTGAATATTAGAAAGGCGTTTGACAGGTATGGTAAGCAAAATAACCCTCAAAGATACCTACATCATAATCCCCCAAAGGTGAAATATTACCTTACATGACCAAAGAAACTTTGCAGATGCGATTAGGCTAAGGATTTTGAGATGGGAATATTATTGTGGGTAATCTAGGGAAGCCCGTTGGAATCACAAATGTTCTTATAAAATGGAGATAGAAATATCAGAATAGGAGAATGATTTGAATATGCTGTGCTGCTGGCTTTGAAGGTAGAGAAAGGGGCCATGAGCTGAACAGTGCAGTTCACCTCTAGACACTGGAAAAGGCAAGAAAGTAGATTCTCCCAGAGCCTCCAGAAAGAATACAGCCTTGAAGACACTTAGAGTTTAGTCCAGCAAGAGTTCTGACATACAAAACTATAAAATAGTAAATTTCTGGAGTGCTTGTTACCAATAAATTTTGGTAATTTGTTACAGCAGCAATAGGAAAGTAATGCAACAGGACTATCATTTCATTTAAGCACTGTATCTTGGTCAATGTGAAATAATAAGTTGTTCTTGTTGTCAAGTCTGAGAGCTCTATACCTGGAAGATGGCGGTGTGTGTGTGTGTGTGTGTGTGTGTGTGTGTGTGTGTATTTGCCTCAGGTTGCCTCCACTGCCTCTGTCCATTTCTGGGTTAAGTGCAGTCAAAGTTGAAAAGCTCTTTCCTAGAAGGTTTGTCTGATTACCACTTCTTGGGCAGTTAAATTGCAGGGTATGAGAAGCTATGCTCCTCTACGAATGTCTCAGGAAAGCCTTCTCATTGAGATTTCTGTTCCACTTAGACCACAGGATGACAGGCTGCCCTTTAGTGTTACCATCTTGGTCTTGATGTTTTATCTACTCTGAGTGTCTGATGGAGATGTCTCTTCCTGCTTTGAACATCTCCTGTTGCTTCATGATAAGAGTCCTTTAGGGACCTCTTTATCTTCTTTCTTTAGATCAGCTCTGCTACCAATATTTTCTGTTTCTAAACCAAGGCTGTTTAGCACCACTGAAGAAAATCATACAACTACATGGGTGTATTTTAGGAAAACTTTATCAAGTACAACCAGGTGTGTGTTTTGTAGTATGTGTATGTGTATGTGTATGTGTATGTGTGTGTATGTATGTATGTATGTATGTATGTATCATAATGTGAGAATGGGGAGTGAAATAGTAATTTTCTTCTTAGCTCAAAGTGATTTATACATATAAAAGGATTTTCAGATATATTTAAGTACCCTAAACAGTTGACTTTAAGTTGAAAGAGAGAGTTTACTGGATGAGCTTGACTTAATCAAGTGAGTCCTTTAAGGAGAAATGGTCTTCTCCTGGACTAGAAGAAAGAAAAGAGTTATGTTGTAGATTGCCTATGACTAGGAGAGAGGCAACCTGTAGACACTGAGAGGCTCAGTCCTATAGCTGCAAGGGACTGAATTCTTCCAATGACTCAAATGAGCTTGGAAGGGAACTCTAAGCTCTAAATGAGAATCATAGGAACTACAGCCCACACTTTGAAGCCTTGGAGACCCTGAGCAGAAGGCTGATCTAAGCCATGCCCAGACTCTTGAGTCACAAAAACTAGGAAAAAATAACTAGGTGTTGTTTTAAGCTACTAAGTTTATGGTGATATGTTATATAGTAAGAGAAAGATAATACAGAAATAAAGGAAGATAGAAAGGAAAGAAGGGAGGGGAGGAAGGAAAAAGAGGAAGGAAGGAAGGGAGAGAGGAAGATGGAGATACATTATCTTAACAAAGCGTGATTTGGCAAATTCCATTGGTTTTCATGAATACCTGTTTATTTACTAAGACCTCAAACTCCATCTGCTTAACTCAAGGAATTTTGGCAGGGACTGATCTCAAACTTCCTACTCTTTTTGCTTCAATTTCTATTTTAAAAATTAAAATAAAGATTTGCCCATCTCTAGTCTTCTGTCATCCATCACACTCACTGTGATTTCCGAAGAATTACAGAAGATACTCACAATCAATATATGTAAGTTATTTTAGTTCCCTGAGGTATAGTATATGTCGGCTGGAGTCTTGAACTTCAGTCACATGGGTTGATGCTCTTTAACTACTGTATGACCATCTTACATTTCAATTTCTTCTTTATGTTAAATAATATTCTATTTCCAGTTTGAAGATCATTCTTCTTGTTGGAATAAGTAGAAGCGAAATTGGATATAGTTGATTCTGCATGCTTGCTGTCATTTGTTAAAATCAGTTTTTTTTTTCTTTTCTGTCATTTACCTTGGGTGAAGAATACCTGGGAGTGAGAAATGTCAGGTGGATATACCCTAATTCTTTTTTATTTTGAAACAGTTTTCTTGCAGTATAATGTACTGTCATAAATTCACTCATTTAAATGTACAGTTCGATTATTTTGTAAATGGGTAACCATTACAATCCCATTTTAGAACAATTCTATCACTGCCCAAGCTCCCTCACTCTTTATTCTATTAGTTACATTTGACAAATTCTTCTATCACTTAGTTTCCAGTTTGGTAAATTCTACTCTTTTTATGATTGTTTCATTGTTATTTTTGTTTTTCTGACCTCACTGGCTTTTTCTTCTGTCTCCATTGCTGATTTCCATTTTTCTCTCAAGGCTTTCAGCATGAGTTTTGACCCAGGATATAGTAATTGGATCACTTTTGACCTCAGCAACCCATCAAATTAAAATAAAATTACTTTATCCACTCAGTATAGTTAGTATAAACCTTTCCTGTTCTTATAGCTATGAATATAACTAGGATAACAATGATTTTTGTCATTCTTAATATTTTTACATCAGTTATATAAATAATACAAAGGTTTCAAATGGTTGAGTGAAATAGTTTAGTTTGGAAGACAGGACACAAGATTGAATTGTGTTTTCAGAATATTTTATAATAAAACAACCTTAAATTACCTCTATTTTGCCTCTTCATAGTAGTTCTACCATAAATAAATTGCTGAAAATTTACATATGATTTTTCTTAAAGACATTCGACTATGTGATAGTATCTTTTTATTTAAAATATTTTTCCAAATAAAAATTTCCTCTTACTATGGCCAATAAATCTAGGTTTTTATGTATTTTAAATTTATTTTGAAATTTGCATATTATATTACTCAGTTTGGATATGGGCGTCTTACAACCTATTCTGTGAACTAAAATCTCAGTACTATGGGGCAAAAAGAGAAAAAGAAATAGTCACTGGGACTGGAGGGTATTTTAAGCAAGAACTGAAGGATTTTAGTTGATAGTCATGACACAATTATGAATAATATCTGGTAAAAAGACATGAGTAAATTGCTACCTATTAATGATCTTCTCTAAGCACCACCCTCACCTTCACTTTGCCACTATTATATCTCTTTACATGTTCCCACAGTAATTCTTCATTGTTACGCTCATCACAGTTGGAATTATTTATTTAGTATTTACAGTTCTGGCTAGACAATTTTACTCCGTACACTGATGCACCTGGCATATAATAGGAACCCAATAATATTTGTAGAATGAATATTTTTCCAATTTTTAGTGATCAGATGTCTGTACTTCTAGTATGTATGGGAGCTAATAATTGTTGAATGGCTGGTCAAAGGAAGGAATAAGGTTAGCAAGAATGAAGTCAGAGAGCACTATCTTTCCCAAAGTACTCCATTTTCTGTATTTTTCTTTTCACATGTCTACTACCCTCTCTTCTTCTGGCTCCAAAATTTCTTCTTGGGAGAGTATTGTGTGTACATTGCTTTACTAATGTCAAGCCTCCAATAATATTTATGTTTTTGTAGAAGTTACTATCTCAAAGATATATCATTAATGATAAAATTCCATATACTTATCAGAGATGGAAAAGCTATTTGTGGAATGGAGGGGGGATTCCCTATATTTCTTAAAAACACATTCACATTCTTAGTTTTGCCTCTTCCCTTCTTTTTTCCTTCTTTATTCCCACATATATTTTTTGAGCATCTAATGTGCTAAACTGTTGGGGATTAGAAAGCAAAACGATGTGAGGGAAATAGAAAGTGGCATCTGTTGGAGAACCTTTCAAGACAGGCAGAGGAGTTTGGGTTTGATATTTTATGCCCAGGAGATACTGTCCTCTTCAGCTAGAGGGTGATAGCAAAATGTCTAGAAGTTATTTAGCCAAAGTCAGTGGAACAAATTCTGATGATATGCTCATTATATTTGATGTTTACTTTTTAGAAGATAAAACAAAAGTTAGAGAAAGATAGGTCAGTTGTTTTAGCTAAACAACAGAAAATTTAGTATTGTTCTGCAATGAGCAGTCTGATACTTTTATTTGATTAGTTAAGGCAATTTTTGTAGCTGTTAATATATTCATAATTTATATCATTTAACTATGATTTTTGTTTTAGCTCTTTGCAGTACAGGAAAACATTAGAGAAGGCTATAAGATTATAAACAAACAAACAAAAAGTCTTCTACAAACACTTTTGCAATTTATAATTTATTTATTTTACATGAAGGTATCCACTGTAACAAATATAGAATAACCTCTTCTGCTTTCTACTTTTTAATGCCTGCTTCTCTGGAATGTGATTCTGAGACATGTAAATGTTAGGTTAAAGAGAATAAAAGTACTTGATATTTTACAATATTTGGATAGTGTTTTTCTGATAGATTATTTATGTACACAGAACTTGAGGCTTATTCATTTACTCAGTAACACTTAGTTGAATTCAATATATATGTAAGACTGAAATGTTGATATGTTGAACATGAAAGGCTGTCTGCTAGGGATATACTTTCAGAGTTACTCACTACCCCCTATAGAGACTTTGAACAGGTTAGATTCAGCTCCCAGCCAGAACTATTGCTCAATTGTAGAGTCAGAGCTAGAATTTCAGCCCCTAATTGCTTTTTGGGCCTAGAGCCTCATGATTGTACACAGCCCCTTTGGATGTTTAAATTTTCATGTTCTTCCTGTTTCTTTTTTTATGAAATGGGAGTTGGGTCATCTCTCCTGGGCAGGAAGATAAACTTCTTAAGGTAAGATCTCATATTTTATATAAAAATAAAATAAAAGTAAAATAAATGATCAAATAGTACCAGGCATGTGTTATATCACATAATCCTCATGAGAGTCCTTTGATGTAAATGTTATACAAAGTTTAATGATTAAGAAATAATGTTGAGTGTTTAAGTGACTTGCTTAAAGTAAAAAAGCTAGAAAGTAAATGGGCAAATGCAGATGCAAGAATACCTGCCTTAGGGTTTGTTCTATTATCAGGCAGCAAACAACCTTTAACAGCCCACTTACCCTTTTGTCTGTAAATAGTATAATTAACTAAAAAAACAACCCAAACCCATCCATCCTCACAAATTGCCCACAGATGAGCACAGTGAGAGAAAGGCTTGAAGTTGATTATTTGAATAATTCAGGGGAATATTTTCTTTACTACGTTTCCCTTTTTAAGTTGTTTATATCCTTAAGGGAGAAAAAAAAATCAAGAAATAAAAGACAGAAAAATTTCTGGCCTTGCTTTAGTCCTTGTGAAATAAAGGAATCAATACATGTTGGTTGAATGTTGGATATATTTGCTGTACTCCATCAGAACTTAAGCATGTGATATAACACTGTAACTGGGAGGGAGGAAAGAAAATCAAGTCCAGTTGCTTTTTCAGATGTACAATCAGGCTACCCCAGTGCCTAGAGTGAGCTGTTTCTGTCCTTTCAAGAAGAAAGAATCAAATAATTAAAATGTCCTATGTCTAATCAATGTACTGTATACTCGAAACTTATTAAAATAAATTAATTAATTAAAAAAAACTAAAACAAACAAACAAACAAAACATCCTGTGCAATTAACAGTATCATAAGAGTGCCTCGATAGCTCTTTGAATTACAGTTACCTTCTCTCTCATTTCCAATAAATTCACTCGATAATAAATGTAGCCACATAACCAAAGAGAATCAGATAATTTAGCTAAGGCTCAAAGGAGAGCAGTAAGTATAAACACATAATTAGAAAGTATTTTGCAGAGGAAGGGTTAAAATAAGCTTTTTCAGCCTGAGGAAGAAAACACAGAGGGCTTTTGAAAGAGTATTTTTGAAAACTGTAAAAGACTGTGCAGTAGAAAGTTTACCAGCATGGGCCCATAGTGCATCAAAATCAGATGTGGAACTTTCCAAAAATACAGATGCTTAGTTTCCACCTCACCCCAGAGCTCCTGAATTAGAATTTCAGTGGGGGTAGAGGGTGGGTGGGGCTCAGACTCTAAGCTTTTTAAAAGCTTCCTGATGTTCCAGACTCACAGCTAGTGTTGGGAACAATTGCTCTTGTCACTTAGTCTCCCATCACGACTGATTAAGTACGTGGGTGTTTTTGACTTCTTATATTCCAGGGTCTCTCGTCATAAAATGCTCAGTACAGCTTGTAGGCAGTGCTAATCAAGCTTTCCTAAAAGGAAGCTCATACTGTGTTCCAGGAGTGGTATTAGATCTTTTACACAGGATATTTTATTTCATTCTCAACATCCTTTTGAGAAAGATATCACCATCTCCATTTTACAAATGAAGAAAAGGATCTCACAGAGACTCAATGATTTGCCACATGTAATAAAACACAGTAACCAGGATTTGGATCCAAGACAGTTCAAAAGCTGCTCCGGAAAATGGATACAAAAATCTAAGGCAGATTGGAATAAAAACCAACCAGACTGAATGTTACTAATACCAGAATTGAGGAGGGAAAATTGAAATAATTGATAACTGACATAATTTACTGACTTCAATATTTGTTCATGGCAACAAACCATATACTTATTTACATTTATTTAGATATGGCCATGTAGTGGGTGGCATGGTCCAAACACAAAGCCATGGGGAAGGATTTGCTTTTTTTTTTCTTATAACACTTTGAATTTTATAGTCATTCTTTTTTTTTTTCTTTTTTGAAATGGTGGCAGCATCTTAAATTTAAATGATCAAATCTTGATCCCCAATGAAGTCTTCATCTTATTTTTCTTTTTATGTCATTTCATCTTGGTCTTGCTAATGCCATAGGCTCTTCCCGTGCTTATTAGACTGATAATTTAATTTTAACATCTCTTATTAGCTTGGGTGTCCCCTATTGGTCTTCTTTTTTTCTATTAGGAGGTTGGCCTACATGTTTAGACTTCTAAAAAAAGGTGAATTCATGCCAAGAGACTTCTTCTGACCTGGCTTCCATGTCTGCTACAGTCACCATTAGCTATTTTTTGTTACTCACAAACACACACACATCTATAGAAATACACTGAGGAATAATCACTTTATATAATGCTTTTTATTAATTAACTATATCTTTTGCAATTTTCTTGGGACTGAGGCCTATATACTATAACTGCTCTTGGATATACACTTTAGTGATGAATTTATCCTATCAGTACTATGCTTTTTCTTAAAGGGTATGTTGGCATTATTGCTTTTTATATGCTCATCTATTAGTGAATTGTTGAAGGCTGTGCTGTTTAGGTGCAGGAATTTGGCAATAAGTTTGGTTCTTGTTACCAGTTACAGTATTTAACTTTTTGACTATTGCAGTGTAGGTTCATATCCTACTCAGTGTTCTTTTAGTTTTTGAGAGTTTTGCTATTTTAATTTTTAATATTCAGGCTTCAAGAACATAGTATAGATTTTTGAAGAAATCCATCTGTAATATTTGAGCTCTGCCTTAGCAATTTCTTACCTGAATTTTTAAGTATCTTATTTTTTCTCATAAGCCAAAGCTGAGGTCAGTAATCACTTACACAGTTCAATTGTCCATGAGTAGCTTCGAAAATAAATGTCTTTGTGTTCATAAACTTGGAAAGAAAAGCTGTAAGTTGTTGAAAAAAAGTCTGTTATAGAGTCTTAAACAGAGACAGCTGCTGCTTTATTTTTATTTTTGTTTTCTGACTGAAATTTACCTTCAAAAAGGAAAATGTGCATTTCAGGATAATATAATTCTGTTGATTCTGTTGTACATATGAATGAGACTCAGGTCACTGTTCCAGAGACCATCAAAACAACTCAGGGATTCTAAATATTGTGGGAAAAAGTTAATTCTTTCACAAAACTGCATGGGCATTCTAAAATGATTATCTTAAATTATATGATTTTTATAGGGAGATATTGTTTTCTGGTATGAATACACTATAATTCTTAAGATCTAAACTTTAATAGTTCTTTCATGATTTGTTCAAAAAAAGCACATTTTGCTCATATCAGGTGTATATAAGACATTAGATTCCTTTAATAACCCAATAATGCCAATCTACTCCCTATTACTATTTGTTTACTTTTTTTAGATTCCATATATAAGTGAGATTATACAGTATGTGTTTTTCTCTAACTTATTTTACTAGACATATTGCCCTCAAAGTTTATCTATCTTGAAAATGACAGGATTTCCTTTTTTTATACACCTCATACATTATATATATATATATATCATAATATATATTAAATTAATTAAACTAATTAAATTGATTAAACAAGGAGGTATTAGACTGAAGAGCTCTAATAACCTGGCAGGCTACATAAACAAACCAAAATCTAAATCTGTAAATGCCCAAATATTATGAAATTCAAAACTGAGAACAACCAATTACAACCAACCAACTAGGCTTTAAGCTATAGCAAATCAATGATTTCCTTATTCTTAAAAGTCTTTCTTTAGTATTTTAGTATTTCTTTCAGGGCAGATCGACTAGCAACAAATTCAATTTTTGTTTATCTGGGAATGCCTTAATTTATCCTTCATTTCTGAAGGATAGTTTTGCTGAACATAAAATTCTTGGTTCACATTCTTTTTCTACAGCATTTTGAATATTTTAACTCACTGCCTTCTGAAAAGTTAGCTGTTAATCATTTTTCTCTTGCTGTGGTCATATTTCTTTCTTTATCTGTGTTATTTAACAGTTTGACTATGTGTCCATGTGTGGATTTCTTTGAATTTATCTTACTTGGAGTTTGTTATTTTGATGTATAGATTAATGTTTTTTCATCAAATTTGGGAAGTTTCTGGCCATTTTTTATTTAGATATTATTTCTGTACTTTCTCTTCTTCCTCTAGAACTCTCAGAATGTATGTATTGGTATACATGTTGGTGTTGTATAATACTTTAATGCTCTGTTACTTGTATTTATTTTTTTTCTTTCTGTTTCTCAGACTGGAAAATTTTAACTGACCAGTCTTCAAGTTTGCTGATTCATTCTTCTGCCAGCTTAAATCTATTTTTTAGTTATTCTAGCAAATGTTTCATATAGTTATTATCATTTATATTTTTATTTTGTTCCATTTTTATAATTTATATCTATTGGTATTGATATTCTCTATTTTTCTTTAACATTTATTTTCTTTAATTTTTAGACATGGTTCGTTTAGTTATTTGAACATATTTTTAAAGTCTTTGTCTACTAAATTCAAAATTTGCATTTCTTGAGGGACAGTTTCTATTGATTTTTTCCCCCTATTATGGGCCATAGTTTTCTGTATTATAATTTTTATTGAAAATTGGACACTTGAAATAACATAAAATGGTAACTCTGAAAATCAGATTTCTTCCTTCTCAGGGTTTTTGTTGTTGCTGCTGCTGTTTGTTTAGTGACTTTCTTGGATTAATTCTGTCAAGTCTGAATTGTTTTCTTTGTTTTTGAACAATAAAGTGTCTGCTTGGTTAGCTTAATGGTTACCTTATGATTTGACAGAGATTTCCTTAAATATTTTGAAATAATAAGTCCCTTTATACCAGGGACTCTGTATGTTGAGACATGTCTAGCAGTTTACATATTTGCCTTAGCCTTCACTTCCTCCTTATACAGAGCTTCAAGTTAAAATAGAGATGAGAGATTAGACTCTTTTCAGATCTTTCCTGGGTGTGCACACAGTCTTGTACATGTACGTGGTCTTTTTGGTCTACAACCTATGTTGAAGCTTTCCAAAGACCCACGTATTTTTGGATATCCTTTTGTTTGCTGCTACTAGTATCACTGACTCTGGAAACTGTGATGTTGAATAGCTGCAACATTAAACAATTGCTGCTGCTTCATTTTAACAAACCTCTGGAAGGTAAAGCCTTACCCACTGAGTGAGCTCTGCATCAGTCAAATAAAAACAAACCCTATAAATGGGCCTTTCCCAGAAGGCTGCTGAACATGTTAAATCTTGAGAATTCTGTGTGTGAAGATGTTTGCTGTGCTCCAAACCCATTCGTACCACTCCCCTCGCTCGCACAGTGATTCCTAGGCTGCTGTTTTTAAGATTAATCATTACTGTGAAGCTGCTAGTTTTCTCCCACAATGCTTACTGTTTTGACAAAGATTCCGTTGATTTTCTGAAATATATTCTACACAGATTGTTATAAACCTTTGGTTAATTTTTAGAGTTCTGAAAAAGTTGAATTTGACAATTTTTTGTGAGTGTTTCAGAGATTCTTATATTTTTTCAGAAGTGCTTTTTCACATCTTTTAAAAAAGGAGGAGAGTAAGTCATGTTCAAATTCAGTGTTAAGTTGAACCAATAAGCAGATGAACTCAGATGAAGCAGATTGCTGCCACAGAGTTGATTGAAAAGTAACACAAAGTAGTTTTGAATAAAAAAAAAAGTAACACAAATTAGTTTTAGAAGGTACTTGGAGAAGTTTTAGAGTTCTTGGTCCATGAATAATGTGAATAATGTCAATTATTCTAATGGTTGTGATAGGATGAAACAAAGCAGTACAAGAAGGGAGATGGGTTCAGAGGCAGCAGCAATAATCTAACTGTGTGATGCTGAAGCTTTGCTTAACTTGACAACTATGGACGTAGAAATGCAAGGGTGAATCAATCATGGGAAGGTGATAGACTGGATATGAGGAATAAAGGAATAGAGGAATTTCAAGAGATATGAATGTTGCTGCTATGCTTTGCAGATAATGTAAAAGCAGACATGTGGGAAATTTTTCTTTTGATATCTTAGAGATTCCTTCATTTAACAGTCTCTTCTTAAGCACCTTGGAGACATGTGATCATAAAGATTAAATAAATAGGTGTTGATTATTAAAGCCAGGATTTTATGCTATCAAGAGCTAAATATCAACAGGCCTCCTATATCACATTAATTTTTTTTAAAAAAAAGAAGAAAAGTAAAGTGTTTTTTTAAGTCTAAAGTTATACCAAGATTTTTATTATGTTAACTTAATTTTCTGACATGATTTTTTGAGAAAGCAGATGTAAGAATGCTATGGTTTTGTAGTAATAGAATTTAATTACTGTGTGTAGAAACTGTAGTTTCTCAGCTTTGACTGTGTATTAATAGTGTATCTTCTATAAATAAAAGGGTCCTGGGTTCAAACACTGTTCATTACTTAGAACACAATATTTTTCTGTCAGCATGTGGATTCATAATTATTTTTCAAATTATTTCTCTCCTTTATTTTTCCATAGTCTTTGAGGAGAGGAAGCAATATAAGAAAAATGAGGTGATTATCAGTGAGATGATTACCTTAATTCATGTAATTGAGAAATGTTAATTCCTATGTGGAATCAAAGTCAGATTTCTGAACTCTTCTTAACCTATGAACATTTCTCATTCAATTATTTACTTCTGTATGTAATTCTAACTAGGCTGAACCTGGAGACAGCAGTACATATTTCCACATTGCCATTATACCATAATCTTCAGCATTTTAATAAATTATAGTATTCATCAATGTTCATTCTTTTCAAGGCATTAAAACACAGATTCATATCTTTTACCTTTATTTGAAAGCTAAAATAACAAAACTCAATTATGGTATTATCTTTCTTGTCTCTGTGCATTGAGAAGTAAATGATTATAAAAGTTTTCTTATAATTCACATTTCTGTTAAGCACAGGAATGGGAAGGCTTTGAGAGGCCATTCAGGTTGTTCTCTCTATTCTTAAGACTTAATTTTTCTGGATCTTGGTTATTTCTGTTATTTATTCATACTTTTATTATTTCATTAACTTAACTATTTAATATAAATAAACAATTTTTGAGAAGCGACTCTGTGCAAGAATTGTACTGTGTTGTGTTCTATGAAGCATACAAAGAAGCACTGTATGGATTACTTGCCCTCTGGGAAGAAGAAGTAGCTAACAATAATAATATTGGGTATGAATATAGGGTCTAGAAGTCTAGTGTGTTATGAGATATTCAACTATAGGTACAGAATATTACTGTTGTTTTTAGATTCAGAGAAGAAAGAAAGCCATGTGGGCAAGAGTAGTTTTTAAATGCTTCACTGACTAAGCAGAATTTGTGATTGGTTGTGGGGTAAAAAGGAGAATTTCTATAGGCCTAGAAGAGCCCCCTGATCCTCAGAAGGGATAGCAACAGCATAAGCAAAAAGATCCTCAGGAGAAATAGCTATAGCATAAGCACAAAGACATTCAGGACTCGGGCTACTGAGTACATCAGCAGAGAATTTGTATTAATGGAGTTTAATAGTGTATCTTTGGGGAGGCATCAGAAGCTTTTAAATATAAAATAATTATTAAAAAGCTCATAGTTTTATTCAACAAATATTTTTTTGGATAATTACTTGTCCTCTGATAATACTATAATCTGGGGCTATAATACCTGCTTTTTAGGAATGGTATGAAGCTATAGATCTCAAACTGGGCCACTTTATGGAGGTAGTGTAAAGGGCTTGCAGCTTCATGTGGGCATCAAGCCTTGTCTGTAGATTACATAAATAAAAATAAATCTTTCATATCCATATCTATATTTATTATTTTCAAATGTGCCTCAGTAGACATTTATTTTTGCTTTTTTTTTGCTCATGTATTTTGTTTTTCAAGCAACAGATCTAAGAAGTATAACTTACCTATTGGAGTTGGGTAGAGAAGGTAGGATTCTTTCTCTGCGTCAATTTTCATGTAGAGAGACATTGATTAGTTTAACTGAGCATCTCTCTGCTCCTACTCACTTCCTCAGGGGAGTTAATTGATTTGTAAATTTGGGAGCAGGAACTGAGCATGTGTCACCAATTTGCTTTGTGATCTCACCTGCAGAGAGTATGAGTCATTAAATTTAGCCATAAAGAATCAGTTTAGGCTTGGGAGTCCTGATGCTAGTACTCTCTATCTAATTCTGGGATATAGTAGTAGGTAGCCTATATTGCCTTTCACCTAATTTACATTCTCTAGTATCTGCTCTGTCACTAACCTAGTTGACATTTTAATCCATTTGCCTAAACTTTTTATCTGTGGTTAACTACTGTCTCTGGGCCAAATTTGATTCATTGCAGGCCATGTCTAGCCAAGCTTTTCCATTTACGTGTTGTGTGTAGCTTTACTACTGCAACAGCAGCATCAAGTAGTTGTAACAAAGGTTATATGGACTAAAAAGGCTAAAATATTTACTATCTGGCCCTTTACAGAAAAGATTTGTCAACCCTTAGACTCTCATTTATAATTTGGGCAGGGAAGTCATTTATTGTAGTACCTAAATTCCCAACATTATCATATAAAGATTTGTTAAAATTTTTACTTTAAAAACATGTTTATTATTCAAAATGGTAGAAATTCTTGGTGTAAAAATGACATGGATTTAGGGATGGGAGTTTGGAGGGTATTCAAGTAACATAGGTATGAGCCAAGGGAACTAGAACTAGTCTGGTAGTTATAGAAATATAAAAGTAATACTGGATTTAGGAGTTGTTATGAAATACAAATTTTATAGAAGTCGATGACTACTTCTTTACAGTAACAATAAGCATGATGGAGCAAGAGAAAGCAAAATATCTTTAAGAATTCAAGCCTAGGTGACTAGGTGAATATCCTGGCAACAGTTTATAATGTATTTCTCACTCTATCTGTCTGCCTTGCCTCTGGCCCTTCAAGTCACACATTCACTGACATCAGGATTAAAGGTCCATGCCTAGTTATAGTAGTCACTCAGGACCACACACTATTACCAACCCTGAAGGTTTGTCTTTGCAACTTCAATATCAACTGAATATTTTGTTCTTACAAACTTGATGATGCCTTTGGTCTTCCCAATATTTAAGTTAAATCTCAGTATTTTTGAAATAATTTTTTATTTTTCAATTACAGTTGACATATAATATATTAGTTTCAGGCGTACAACTTAGTATATGGCATTTATATAACTTATGAAGTGATCCCCCTGATAAATCTAGTACCCATCTGACACCATATATAGTTATTGTCTTTATTTCTTATGCTGTACTTTATATCCCCATGACTGTTTTCTAACTATCAATTTTTCCTTCTTAATCCCTTCCCCTTTTTCATCCATGCCCCAACCGCTCTGCCATCTGTCAACCATCAAAATATTCTCTGTATCTATGAGATTGTTTCTTTTTTGTTTATTTATTTTATTTATTTATTTATTTAGATTCCACATATGAATGAAATCATATGGTATTTGTCTTTCTCTGATTTATTTTACTTAGCACAATACCTTCTATGTTCATTCACATTGTTGCAGATGGCAAGATTTCATTTTATTATGGCTGAATAATATTTCATTGTATATAGGCACCACTTGTTTAGTTATTCATTTGGTGATGGACACTTAGATTGCCACCATATCTTGACTGTTGTAAATAAGGCTGCAACGAGTATATGATACGCATGTCCCTTTGATGTAGTGTTTGGATTTCTTTGGATGAGCACCCAGAAGTGGAATTGCTGAGTCCTTCTTCGTCTCTAGTCATAGCCTGTTTTAAAGTCTATTTGTCTAGTATAAGAATGTCAGCTCAGTTTTTTTCTTTTTTTCTTTTGCATTTGTATTTTCATAAAATGTCTTTTTCCTTCTCTTTCAGACTGTGTGTATCTTTTGATATGATGCAAGTCTCTTGTAGGCAGCATATTCAAGGATCTTGTTTTCTTATCCATTAAGCCACCCTATGTCTTTTGATTGGAGCATTTAATCTACTTACATTTAAAGTAATTGTTGCTAGATATGTAGTTATTGTCAATTTATTATTCATAGTTTTGATTTTTCTTCTTCTTCTTAAAGAAGTCTTTTGAACATTTCTTATAATACTGGTTTGGTAGTGATGAACTCCTTATAGCTTTTTCTTGTCTGGGAAGCTCTTTTTCTGTCTTTTGATAGATGGTAGCTTTGCTGGGTAGAGTAATCTTGATTGTAGGTCATTGCTTTTCATCACTTTGACTATTTCATGCCAATCCCTTCTGGCCTGAAGAATTTCTGTTGAGAAATCAGCTAACAGTCTTATGCGAGCTCCCTTGTAGGAAACAAAATGCTTTTCTCTTACTGCTTTTAAGATTCTCTGTTTTTAACCTCTGACATTGAAATTATGATGTGTCTTAGTGTGGGCCTGTTTGAGTTCACCTTGTTTTAGACTCTCTGTGCTTCCTGAGCTTGTATGTCTATTTCTTTCACCAGGTTAGGGAGTTTTCTGTCAGTTCTTGAAATAGGTTTTCAATTCCTTGCTCTTCTCTTCTCTCCTCTCCTCTCCTCTCCTCTCCTCTCCTCTCCTCTCCTCTCCTCTCCTCTCCTCTCCTCTCCTCTCCTCTCTTCTCTTCTCTTCTCATGATACAAATGTTGGTATGCTTGTTGTTAGATTCTTTTTTCTTGTTGCTCTTCATCATGACCGGGTGTTTTCTGCTACTTTCTCTTCCAAATTGCTGACTTGACCCTCTGCTTCATCTAATCTACTGTTGATTCCCTGTAGTGTATTCTTGATTTCAATTATTGCATTCTTTATTTCTGACTGGTACTTTTTTATGTTATCTCTCTCCATTTCTGTTTTCTATCTCTTTGTTAAAGTTCTCACTGAGCTCATCTACTTTTCTGCCTAAATTAATTGAGCATCCTTATAATCAGTATTTTGAACTTTGCATCTGGTAGATTGCTTGCCTCCATTTTGTTTAGTCCTTTTTTCTGGAATTTTGTTCTTTTCTTGCATTTGAGACATGTTTCTTTGTCTCTCCATTTTGGATTCCTCCCTGTGTTTCTTTTTACTTATTAGGTAGAGCTGCTTATTTACTTATTTGGTAGAGTGGCCTTATATAATAAGTGTCCTGTGTGACCTGAGGCGGGTGCTCCAGGTGTGTCCCTTGTGTGGTTTGTATGTGCCCTTCCTTTGTAGTTGAGTCTTCGTTGCTGTTTGTACATCAATGGGAGGGATTGACCCTCAGGCTGATTGGTTGTGAGGACTGGCTGTGACCACAGTGGAGGAGCTGTTGTGCAGGGGCTGACCCCATGGAGCAGGATTCACTTTAGCAGGGCTCTGGTGCCTGCTTAGTCTGCTCATTGAGTGTGTTGTTTGTAGAGGTGGTCAGGTGGTGCTTTCCTATTGTCTAAAGTTGACCAATAGGTATGTTAGTTCTGGGGCCTCTTGGAAGGGGCTCTGTTGCAGGCCAAGTACACTTGTTACCTATTCCCTGCCTTAGGATCACTTGGTATGAGCTACATAGTAATCTTCAGATGGTTGCCACTTATGCTGGGCTGGCAGCTTCCTGGGAGAGGAGGCTAAGCTGTAAATTGAGACTGGCTGATGCTAGTGCCAAACTTGGGGCTGCTTAGCAAGAGGTATGGGGCATGCATGCAATGGAGGCCTGTTGCTGCTTGTTTGGGGTTTGTGAACATTTGAGAGATTTTAGGAAAGTCCACAGCATGAGCCAAGACAAGCTGTTTGTATGGAAACGCGACTGGAAGCAACTTGGGTGGGCCCACAAGTTGGATAGATAGGGGTCTCAGAAAGTCACGAGGGCAGAGTGAGCAGTGTTGGTTAGGTTGATGGAGAGACAGCTATGACATCTACCTGTGTGTGCAGGCTGGATAGAGGGAGTGCTCAACAAGGGAATGATGGCTTTTGCCCACACTTCTGTCTGGGAGAAATTTGCCTCTCTAGCCCTTGTCATGAACCAAGACAATTCAGTTCCTCCCTGTATGTCCTCAGTGCCTTTCAAGTTGTTGTCCCAGCTCTGGAGCTCGGAGTGAGTGAGTCCATCTGTGAGCAAGGTCGTGCATGGGCTCTTTAGGAGGACTGCCTGGCACAGGCTCTCCTGCATCTCACTCAGCCACACTCCGCTGGCTTTCACAGCAAGTAGTTGTGGGGGCTTCTCCTACTAAGCTGAGAGCCCGATGTGGGGCTGTGACCCCTTGATCCTCAGTGGAAACCTCCATGGCCAAGATATCTCTCGATTTTCAACCTCCTCATGTAGGTGTGGGGCTAACCCAACCTGCTCAGCCCCTCCTACCAGTCTTGACATTGTTTATTTGTATGTCCTTAATTGTAGAACTTCTGTTCAGCTACACTTCGGATGATTTTCAATGATGGTTGTTCTGTAGTTTAGTTTTAATTTTGATGTGATCATGAGAGGAGGCAAGCACAGCACTATCTACTCCTCCATCTTAACCAGAATCACTATTTTTCTAATAGATTTGATTTATCTCCTGGTTTCCTGTATCTAGCCATGAAGCCTGTTTATTTATTTATGATCGAATATTCAAGTTTTTAGTGTATTTGTTCATTGTGACTCCATTTTTCTGATAATTTGTTTTCTGCCTCTTTCTAATAAAAAATATGAAATGTTAGGCTCCTCACATAGTAAAAAAATCCTTTCATATAAAAATTCTTGTTTTTTTTTTCTTTTCTTTTTTGCTTCTCATTTTGACTATAATTAGTGCTTCCAAGACAATGCATTCCTTAGTCTTTTAGCCTCAAGGTTGTTTCACATGATGCAGTTTTCCCCTTTGTCATCCTGTTATTGGTGAATTACATTTTATTTCTTTTGACTTTTTATGTTGATTATCTATGTCTTTTCTTGAGGATTCATGTTAACCTTATCCCTTTTTAGTTTCACTTAGCATTTGGCATATTTTCAGTTGCATTTGTGTTATTTATTAAGTAGATTATTTCTAGGATTTTGCCATCTTTAATTTCACCTGGGGTATGCAAATTTCACACGATAGTACCAGAAATAAAAATCAAAGTTCATTTATATTTGAAATGATATCATCACCTTCCTCAGGTGGTATTTAGACCCATGGAATTTTTTTTTTTTCTGAAAATAAAATGTATATGTAGATTTTTTTAAAAAGCAAGCAAAACAAAAGAGAATTTTGTCTTATTTTCCAATGTTGATCACCAAGCTTTTACTCATTCTTTTAAAAATATTCCATGCATATATTATGCGTGTATATACTTTCTTTTTGCACATATGTGAACATACATTATGCATTGTTTTCTCTTTTTGTTTTGGCTCACCATATTAGTACCTACACATGTATCTCAATTTTATTTTTTGAATGACTAAATAGTAATATTGGCTACATTTATTGAACATTTAGAAACTTAGACATTACATGAAGCATTTTATAAAATTCATTTCAATTTATTTAATTAATTTTGTTCTTTCTTTCACAACCACCAACAAACCTTTGAAATAGATACTGTTAGTATTCTAATCTTGCAGATGAGGAAACTGAGTTTTTGCCCAGTTTGCAACTTTAGTAAAAACAGCAGAGCTAGGATTATGACTTTAACTCTTTACTATATTTTCTAAGTATATTTCACCAACCATTTCCATCAATATGACCCAGTATGCTTGTAAAACATAAATCTTCGGATCCGCTCTCAGAGATTCTTATTTAGTAAAAATTTGGGAGAGAGTCACAAATATGAATTATTAAATTATCCAAGTGGATTTTATGTAGCGTGAAAACTTATTTGTAAGTTTAATTGTAGGCAGGATTTCTAGAAGTAGAATTGCTGGGTAAAAGAGTATGTGCATTTAAAATTTTGATACACTTTTTAGGATTTTATCAAGAACAGAGATAATCTTCTTTTTCTGGCTAGTCCCTGGTAAATTATTAGTTATTTTCCAAGGAATAAAGATTTTAGAACACTAAAGAGATTGGTCAAAAGTTTTTTCAACCATTTCCTTTTGTTTGTTTGTTTTCTACTCTGTGTTAGTTTGCTAGAGCTGCCTTAAGAAAGTACCACAAATTGGGTATCATAACCAACAGAAATGTATTGTCCAAACAGTTCTGGAGACCAGAAGTCCAAACTAAGGGGTGTGTAAGGTTGATTTCTTCTAAGGGCTTTGGGAGAGAATCTTTTTCATGCTTTACCCTAGCTTCATGTGGGTTACTGGCAATCTTTGGCATTCCTTGCCTTATGGCAGCATAACTCCAGTCTTCACATGGAGTTCTTCTTGTGTATATGTCTGTCTCCAAATTTCTCCCTCTTTATTGGGACACCAGTTATTGGATTGGTGGCTCACCTTTATTACTTCATCTTAAGTTAGCTAATTACATCTGCAATGACCTTATTTCCAAACAAGATTACATTCTGAGGTAGTGGGGATAGGATTTTGACACATGAATTTTGGGGAGACACAACTCAACCCATAATATACACAAAATAACATTCTTAGATAGTATGGACACTGTTTTTTAGCACTTTGCTGGTGAGATTTCTGCTGTAGTTTCAAATGTTTAATTGATACCTCCAACTTTGAAGTAGCTGATCATGAGAGGCTTAACTAAGAATCAGGCTCCATGAACATTAATTGGTAACACTTTCTGAAAGGGGATGATATCTTGACACCCATTTACTACTCAGATGATTGTTAGATATTGCTAAGATCTGATTACAACTTTTCTCACTCATGACACTAAGAGGCAAGCTTCCCTCTACTTACCCTCCCTTCATTTAATTATTTAGCAAATGTTAAAAGTAGCAAGTGTACATAATTTTATAGACAGCAAGAGTGATGATTATGCAATGCATATAAGTGGTGCCTTACAGTACCAAGCTCCAAGAATAATAATGGCAGTTTATCAAATGCCTCTGTTTCCAGGTGAAGGAATAAAAATTTTAACATGACGAAGGTCTAAAAGCAGCTATCTAAAGATCTGCTTTCTAAAGGTTTTCTTTAACAATTGACAAATTAGCCTGAAAGAGGCTTATATCAATTCATACTTCAACTAATGGTACCCATTTTTCCAAACCCTCACTAACATTGTGTATTATCTACAGAAACTTGGTCAAGAATGGTATATTATATATTATTTTAATTTACATATATTTAATTATAAATGAGATAAAGCGTCTGTTCATTTAAGAATTTCTAGCTATTTATCATGAACTGCTATCATTTGCTCACTTTTCCCTTAGGTTAATGTTCCCTCATCTTAATTTATAATTTTCTCTGTATAATAAAGATATTAGCCCTTCATCATATGTGTCAAAGAATTTTTCCAAATCTGTCATTTTTCTCTTGATATTTAATATCTTAATGACTTTATAGAAATTTAATATTTATGTGTACTCAAATTCATCAATCATTTTCTCTACAGCTCTGGTTATGTGTCTTGTTATAGCTCCTGTTCAAAGGTCATTGTGAATTTAAGATTATTATTATGCGTGTATTTATTTATTATTTAAATATTTATCTGGAATCTACTTTGATGTAAGGAATGAAGTATTAATCCAGCTTTATTATTTCTTTCCAAATGACAAGTAGTTATGTCACTGGCAATTATTACATAATCCACTGTTTCTCTACTAATTTGAAATACCACTTTCATAATATAATAAATTTCCACAAGCATTGAAGCTTTTAAAAAATTCTATTGCCTTTCAATTATTGCATCAGAGCCATTTAAAATTTACTGAAATATCCGATAAAGGTTGGTCTCCACCCCCTCCATTACTTTTCTCTTTTCATACTGATACCTGGCTATTGCATACATTTATTTTTCCAAATGCACTTTAGGATAACTTGTCAAGATCCAAGATGGAGTGGGAGGGAAACTGTTGCAATACTACTGTATTAAATTTAAGACTAAGTAAAAGTGAAAGAATCACTATCTTTAAAACATTGAGTCATATCGTAATATAACAAAGTGTATTTTTCCATTGGAGTCTAACTTTCACATCCCTCATTCAGCCTTTAAGAGTTTTCGTTGACTCCCTATGTGTTGCCTTCTGCTAGTGTTGCTATATTAGTTTTCCATTGCTACAGTAACCAATTACTACAATAATGCTTTTATTATTTTATAGTTCTGAAAGTCCAAAATGGTCCCACCAAGCTAAATTTAAAGTGTTGGTAGACCTGCATTCCTTTCTGGAGTCTCTAGGGAAGAATTTATTTTTTTGCATTATCTAGCTTCTGTGAACTACACTCATTCTTTGACTGATGGCTGTCTTCCATCTTCAAAGCCAGCAATGGCCAGTCATCAAATCTCTCACGTATCATCTGACACTGACTCTCCTTTCCTCTTTCACTTATAACTGGATAATCCAGGATAATCTCCTCATCTCAAGATCTCTAACATAATAACATCTGCAAAGTCCTTTTTGCCATGTGACATAATATACTCATAGGTGCCGGGATTAGGACATGGACATCTTTGAGAGGCCATCATCCTCTTACCACCATGAACGCTGCTTTCCCTAAGACTGTCCTGCTGTCGCTTATTCTTTCCTCCCACTGAAAGTCTCTCATTATTTCCTTTTTTTTAAAATTATTTTATATTTTATTGTAGTCTTTTGTATTTAAATGCCATTGTAAGTCTTAAAGGTATACTTTTCTTGATGTTGCAGGACATGTCAGAGCAGTAAGACCATTTGCAAAAGCTTTCACTTATTTTGAGTCATTTGGAATTGTGAGTCATCTCTAACTTCGAAAGAGTCATAAACCCACACTCCCTTGTGTTAGCATTACTTTTCTCATTATTGGAAAAAGAATTTAGGAAACTGAAAGTATGCAGTAGCTTCTGTTGTAGACTAACACAGAACTTCTATTCTCATCGTCTTACTTACCTACCATCTTAAAACCCATCTAAGTCAAACCACTATCTTCTGTTCTCAGGAGGTGCCTTGTAGTGATCACACTAGGCTTATTAGATTTAGCCTGCCACTGATGATTTCAAACTTTTATAGGAACACAGTGTAAACAACATGTGAAAACATATTATATAGACTTTTAATTGCTAATGTTTAGTTTCCTTGTGGGGACCATACTGTTCTATTAATTAATTTCAGTGCTTTCAGCATGCATCTTTTTGAAGAAGTACTATTTGATCCACACATTGCACAATCAACTACAGCAGGTAGGATGAAGCCAACTGAGACTAGCTTTAAGGATAGACATTTCTTTAGGAGCTGTGAAGTTAGGCAGTCAGGGCCTTAGGAGCCTGTTTAGGATTCAGGGACAAGGTTATTATCCCCTCAGAAGACAGCTGGCAAAGACTGAGACAGAGAGCATAGTCTTAGGCATACTATTATTAAAAAAAAAAATCAAGCAGAGAAACAAGTCTGGAATCCTCAAACCAGGCATTAGAATAAAGATAGAAGCTAAATATCAAGAAGAAAGCAAAAACTGCTATCCAAATTAGAGCCCAATTTTGCTAGACTAGGTACGATGCAGCCTTGAAGGTGAGTCAGATTGTTGGGCCACAGTATTTTAAATTCCTTTGGTCCATTACCAGGATTTAACATCAAGAGTATATTGACACTTAACCATTGGACCAGAATCCAGGTTTCCCACTGTAAGGAAGAGAGCTTGCAAAGGCTATGAAGTTGACAGGGATAGATAGTAATCAAAAGTTTGCAGAGTTTCTTTTCTTCCTTAGTTCTGTCAATAATGATCTCGTCATGGCCTTTTTTAATCTGTGATACATTAGCATGAACACCAGATTTCCTGTCATAAGACCTAGGCTGGAGCACTGAAATTTCCACTAACCAGATGCTTAAAATTGGATGAATCACTGAATTATTCTAAGCTTTAGACTCTGGATGGGAATAATAGTAACATTGGTAGAATTACTGTGGATCTAAATAAGAATTGTCTAGGTAAATGAAAAACTATTTGCTTTGCAGACTATAAAACATTTCACAAGTAGAAATTGCTATTCTTCTTACAGTGATTTGAATCTATGATAGTTTTTGAATGATTGTTTCTGATTCATTCGACAAATTTTATTAAGCTCATACTATGTGAAAAAGATGGTGGTGGTTCTTGCCTTTGGTTCTTTAATTCTAGTGGAGGATGCAGGCTTTAAAATCTAACTGAAATATTAACCATTTTATGTATTCTTTTTTTAGCATATATTTATAGAGTCCTATTATGAACACGGCACTTTGCTAGGTGCTAGACAAACAGGTCTGTAGAAATCTTATCATATCGATTAATGGGATTGTGTTTAACCTTTGGTTTATTCTTCTAGATCTTGTTATTTTAATGAGCTTATTATCAGGATTATTAATGCATTTAATAATCATTAAATTATTCAGCCTAGATATTCTGAGATATTATGAGAGATATTTAATATGTTAAATGTTTAAAAAGAATTAACATATTCTATGACTAGAGCATTTTATGATTCTCTCAAAGTTATGATGAAATGAAATGAGTTTATTTTGGCATGACTTACTATTAGTAATCTTATGCTAGTATTTGAAAGTGAATTAATTAGAAGAGGAGCAGGATTAAAGACAAGGAGACTAGTTTGGAAGTTTTTCTAGCAGTTCAAGTGAGATACAGTGGTGACCTGGAGTAAGGTGGTATCAGGGGTGGAGAAAAATGAACATGTTTGAGATATAATTCAGTGATGAAGTATGGGACTTGTGGATTAACTTGGCAGGACATTGAGGAAGGATAAGAATTGAAGAATAGCCCTCAGGTTGTCTGAGTGACTGGTGTATGGAAGTACTGACTACTGACAAGAAACAAAAGAGAGGGATGATTTGAGGAGTTGACAAAGTGTCAAAAATTAAAAAAAAAATAAACATGAGGATAATCATGAATGTTTTAACAAGATGAATACAAGGAGAGACTTATCCTTCCAGATAGTGAAATTAATTTGAAGGCTTTAGTAATCAAAACAATGTGATTCTCATACTATAATAGGCTGACATAGGGAACCAATTAGAAAACCCAGAAACAAATTCAATTATATGTAAACATACAGTATATATCTATTGTCACAGAATTCTTTTTAAAAGAAATAGTTGATCATGTAAACACACACAAATGCACAAGAATGTCCCCTTAAAGCAAAACATTAGAATTTCAATGCAATAGGATTAACTATATTTATGACCATGTGTGTGTACTGGGACTTAATCTTATATACATTTGTCATTGAAAAATATATTTGACATTGACATTGAAACTTGTTCACTAGGCATTCTTAAAAGTAAATATCAAATTAGGAAACATTACCTATAATATCTTTACATATTTACATATAATATCTTCATATAAAATTTACAGAAAATTCCTTGAACCTTCATCCAACTTTGAGTGGAAAAATATAATGCCCTTCTCAAGATTTCTATATACTCCACAGGGCATCCAATCTCAGTTCTCACGATCACCTCTTGCTGCAAATTTTTGTCCATGTAGTACTCTTAGTTTCATTAAGTTACCTCAGTTAGTGGCTATACTTGACTCTCTGCCCCATGACTACTGGAATAGGTAACATACCCAGCTTATTTGTACAAAGACATTTTATTTAGGAATATTTATAACATTATTTGTAATAACAAAACACCTGAGAAAAGTTTAAAAGTCCACTGTCATAAGGATCTGTAAATGAACTGTAGTATACTTATACAGTGGATTCTTGCACATTGGGGGGGAAAATAAATGAAACTCAGACACAAAATATAATATTGATTGATCTCCATCATAGAAGAATGAGAGCATTTTATACTATACTTATGAAGTTCAAAATCATGTAAAATAATTTTTTAATGAAGATATATATACACACACATACACACATATAAATGTTGACAATAATACAGATAATTATAAATGCAAAGTTCAAAACAGGATTTAGCCATGGTTGGCAAGGGGAAGGGTGGAGTCGGAAAGGGGAACATGGCCAGGAGGGGTCAGTGCTAATGTTCTGTCTCTTAAATAGAGTAGTAGACACACATGGATTCATTTTATTATCTCACATATCCATCCTCTTTTGAGGGATTCTTGAAAGAGGTAGAATGCCCCTCTTTTTTGACAATATGAAATATCTGACCGCAAAGGCATCGTTTCACTACCTTTGTTTTACCATCTCCTGCCCTGGGGCTCTCACTTTCCATAAAGAAACCATGTACTCAGACTTCTGTTCCAGTGAGAAATGATGGCCTTCTCTTAGAAAGCAGAAGAGAGTGCATTTCATCATTGTTTAAAATATTGTTTCTCGTCTTTGCACATACCCACATGTCCACACACACATTGACAGAGGGAAGTGGTCAGGGATGAGGGATGATATCACCAAAATGTTATTAGCAGTTATCTGAGCATGCTGAGTTCAATGTGAACTTTCTTCCTCTTTCTTTATATTTTCTAATATTTCTCTCATAAATGAAAATATTTCCCTTTTAAGGGAAAAACAAACTAACTCATCCATGTGATTATATATCAGAGTATTTTCAAGGCCTTTAAAGTCGTCATAATTCTTTATAAACACTCTCGGTTTCCAACCTAACAAAATCCATGAGAAAGGGGTTGTTCTAACTAATCTAATTTTAAGATGAACTAGGGTTTATGTCAGAAACTCTTTTTTTTCATGTTCTTTGCAATCTTATTGTTGTCATCTTAGTTTTTTCACTTTTGATGGACAAAGTGATAAACAATAACAGTAAAATAATAATAATAATAATCAAGCTGAAAAACAAATAAATTTACACCTTAAAAAGGCATAATCATTTCTCTAACTGGTAGTTAGATTTGTTTAAAAAAGACATTAGAGACTGTTCAATTGATCATTAAATATTTACTGAGCAACCACTATGTGGCAGGATCTGTATTAGCTTCTGAAGATCAACTGGTGAATGAGAAAAATCCCAGCCTTCATAGAGTTTACAGAGATCTGGTGTATTCACTATACGATGTGTTTTATTCATAATTTTATCTATAGATAGTTCTACTGAAAGATTTACATTGCTTTCTAGTGCTATTTTTTAGCTAATTGATACATTAGTGAATTTTTATTTTAAAAGATAACCAATGCTATTAACTCATAGAAAATTATTTTTTGTATTGACCCAAATTTGCGCTCCTTGACTTATAAACATCGGTCTTTTTTTTTTCTGCCTTTAAGAACTTTAGAGTAAATCTACCATAACAACCTCTCCCCTTTCCCACTTCGTGGAATAGTTCTTGAGGGGTAGCCTCTCAAATATAACGAGAATACTATTATGCCTCTTCTCTGGGACACAGAACTACAGTTCCTTTAATCATTTCTTCTGTGACATGGTTTTTAAATTATATACCATCCTGATTGCTTTCCTCTAGACACTTTCTATTTTGTCACCCTTTGTTGTTAAAAATAAATTACTCCCAATTTTCTGCTTTCAATAGAATAGAGTGAACATAATTGACTCTTTGATGTGTGAGAGTCTAGTATGATCTGAAAGCAATTACACTGACCTTGAATACTTATTATCTGTACTGTAAATATCATTATAAGAAAATATAGGAGCTTATACTAAATCTTTACTAACTCTTGGATTTCTGAGAAGATTTTTTGAAAATTAGCTTATTTTTTCTGTCTTTTTCTTTTGATAAATAATTACATTTTATAAAGGTAACAAATATCAGAAACACAGCATGATTACTTGTGAAATTCATCTTACAGATAATCTGTTTTTCTTCTCTAATAAACTGTGAACTTTCTGAGGGCCAAGATCATGCCTTATAAGTTTAAAAAAAAAAAAACTCCAACATTTAATACAGTCCTAGATATATGTGACAATGCACCATAAATATTTGTTGACCAATTTAATGCCTGCATAAAAAATTAAGATCTCGTAAAATGAAATAAATTCCAATTTTTAGAATATAACTAAGAATCAGTAATATAGAATTGGATCTTAATTTTATCCTAATATGAAAAGAATAACCTTAGTATATTAGTTAAATATATTCACAAAGGAAAATATTAGTTGTGTTGGTAATACTTTGACAGAAAACCCAATTAGCAATGATTCAAACAATAAGAACTTCATTATTTACTTAAGAAGCCTGGAGAAACTGGCCCTGGGGCTATTTGAATATCTCAATGACATCATCAAAGTCCTAATCTCTTTTTATCCTTCTGTTGCCACTCTTGGCCTTGTTACCATTTTGATTTAAGGCTTATTGCCTTATGGTTACAACATACCTGCCCTAGCTCCAGCCATCAAAACCGCATCTAGAAAGAGGAACCTGAGGAGGGCCAAAACTCTAAAAGAGCCTCCTTGCATTTCTTTTCTCTGAGGAAAAACATTTTATTAGAAGCCTCCCAGCAAACTTCCCCATATATCTCACTGGCCAAAATTGAGTCATATGGCTACCTCAAGGAAGCAGGCAAAGTAACAGAGTCTTGGGAATGACTATTGATAAAACAACAGTCTATGCCACAACTGGAAAATAGATATATATTGCAAAAAGAGATCATGACAAGAGATTATGAACTTTACTAGTTCAGTGATAAATTCAGGGGAACCAAATTGTAAAGACGTTTTTAAAAAGGTCACTAATAATATTGGAGTAACGTGATTGATTATTCAAACAGATGAATCATCACCTCTCAATCACTTTTGGAAGAACTGATGAATCCAGTTATATTTTCTAGTTTTTATAAATTAAACAGGCTGTGTCTTTATCACAAAGCTATTTTTATTTTTTCTCCTTCCTTTCAGGAGTCTTATCCAAAGAAGAGGAATTACACTATGGAAATTGTACCATCTGCTTCTCTGGATACGTTTCCTTCAGAAAACGAGAACTTTCTATGTGATCTCACGGACACAGCAGTTACAAAGAAACCTTGCTCCTTAGAAATCGCAAGAGCCCCTTCCCCAAGAACTGGTAATATTTCTTGCTCACAATTTGATTTGCATGCTGATATATGGAAAGATATATTATTAATATTTTGCTTTTCTACAATATTTTCAAAATTAAAATTCCCCAATATAGTCACAATAATGTTTGCTTTATTTGTTTGTTTTTGCATTTTGCATTTTGAAAGAAGTACAGATAAGTTAGAGAATTTTGATATGAAGTCTCTTAACTTCTGGCAAGAGTTCTCATGGGAGTGGTACTACCTTGGTGAAGGCACTTTGAAACCTCTTACTAGTAAAAAAACTTCTAAGTCAGATATGAAGTTTTGGGTTCTTCAGAACTTCATAGAAGATTTGGTAGCAAGTGTCTTGTACACTTTTCTGCATCCTATCCGTTTTCAGGTTATCAGAGTGTACTCAGCTACTTCGTATATTTTTATCTTTTGTGGTATTTATTTGCATTATAAACCATTGAGAAGGCAAGCAAATATTATACACATGTTACCAATAAGGAAAATGGAGCTAAGTGTATTATTTAAGATCAATACATGGTGGAGCCTTTGCTCAAACATAAGTGTTTAACTGCAATCATATTTGCTTACCATTACCTCTCCACTGCTTCTTAGACTGCAGAGTCATCGCGTGAAAACTAAAGAGGGAGAAAAGTTTCAAGTGGGTCTTCCACATTCAGTGCTGCAAGGGTTGTAAGAGAAGTTTTGAAGAGAGGCTTTCTTTTGGTTTGACAATCCAATTGCTGCTTATTTTTGAAGAGTAAGTTTTAGAGATGGGATTTGATATAACCAGATTTCTGACAATTACCAGTGAGACACTGAGAGATGTGAAATAGGGAAATGGGGGTGGAATATATAGGTTATCCTTTCAGGATCAGAAAAAGAGATGTGATGGTAACATGAGAAGAAAGAGGTAGAAGAGAGAAATGGCTACTTTATTTTAAGGTAAGTAAGACTTGGTCAAGTTTAGAAGTTTGAGGAATTTTCTGGTGGAGACCAAGAGATTGAAGATAAAAAATAAGAAGACTGAACAGAATGGGTAGAAGTTAATACTGAGCTAGTCTATGGAGACACAGACATTGCTTTCCCCAGGTAGAAGCGAGAATAGAGCATGGTTATAAATAGAGAAATTCTGAAATATGAATTTCCAAATAGATTGAATTTCTGAGTTAAGATAAAAGGTCATTGGATGAAAAGAAGAGCTAGATCTTGAGAAGAGTTAAAATAAAAGTCAGAAATGCCATTTTAGATGATAAACTAAGGAATTTTATAGAGGTGAACAAAATTTTTTGAGCAGTACTGAGGCTAGTGTGTTGTATAAGTTGTAAAGCTGCAGAAGGAAGATCTTTTCTTAGATGAGGTAAGAGCATAATAATGAAAATAGTTAAAGTTTATTGAGCATTTACTGTGTTCCAGGTACTGTTCTAAGTGGTCTATATACATTATTTCACATAATGTATATTATATTCTTATAATGCTGTAAAGGAATAATATAATTATTCCCATTTTACAGATGAAGAAACTGAGGTACTGAAATATTGGGTAACTTTCCGTGGTTACATATTAATAAGGGGTGGATCTGGGACTTGAACTTGGTTTGTCCAACTGTGCTCTTAAGTACCCCATTATACTGCTGAATTATGTTAGGGGATGAGGTAGAGTAGAAATTGTGAACCAGGCACTGGAACCCTCAAGAAGTATGGAGGTATGACTGAAACTTCACATATGACAGCAATAAAATCAGAAAAATAGTGCGACAGTAAGACAGCATAATCTTCAGAAGAGCAGCACATTTTGGATGAAGTCAAAAGAGTAGTGAATAATCCGGAAGTAGTCACAGAGAGTGAAGACAATGCTGATCTCAAACTATGGGAGTTGATACGAATGAAAAACGTTTCATAGGAGAGGCAACAGGAAATAGTAGGAAGATCAGGGAAAAGCTTGGTTAACATAGGAAAATAGAAGGCATATGTGTATGAAAATGTAAAAGAGCTTTAATTAGGGCACTGCAAGTAGGGATGAGCCTGGGTGGTAGATGCAGGAATGAAAGAGTCAGAGAAGATAGAAATTTACTCACTAAACAGTCAAAACTAATTGAGTTCTTTCATGTGCCAGGCACCATTCTACACACTGAGGACACGGATTTAAAAAAAAAACAAACATGGACAGAATAAGAAGGCTGATGTTAGGCTCAGAACAACTCTCCTGCTTAAAATAAATAAACATGGTCGATGATAATACAGAAAAAGAAACTTCGAAAAAGCATCAGAAAGATGATAAGAACATAATATAAACTGAATAATATTTAAATTAGGAACTTTTTTTGTCAGTTTGTTAACAAGAATAATCAAGCCAAAACATTGGTGAGGGTGGCAAACCAGTGGAGCACTAAAACCACTTTTATCCTGAGGGAATTTACTGAACCTGCTGTTTGTTGAACTTTGGTGCTTAAGGCGTCTGTGGGTTTGTTAACAGAAAATAAATCTCTGTGCCTGGCCAGCACTAAAATTCTAAAAGCAATTCTTTCTCCATAGAGTCCCAAAAGAACCAGGTGGAAGCTATTATCATATTTATTATTATCTAGACTTAGAAGTCGCAGATTGTCATTTCTGCTGTTGTTTCAAGCCCACTCAGATTCAGGGGGAGGGACCAGGGACCCCAGTTCTTGATGGCAGGAGCATCATAGTCTCTTTGTACTAAGAGAATATAGAGTGAGATATAGTTCTTTGTCATTTTTGGAAAATGCAATCTGCCACAGTCTGCCCTCTGGCCATGATAATTTATATCCTCTCATATGCAAGTCACGAAATCACATTCATTTCTTCCTTCCGAATCTTCAAACATCAGCCTGTTTCAGCATGAACCCCAAGTCTAAGTTAGGGTGCCCATGAGTCTCCCTGGTGCAGTTCTTACAGTATGGGTCCTTGATTACCTCTCGGCAATGACCTGTGAACTAAAGAGACAATTTATCAGTCTCCTCTCCTATACACACATAATAGTGGCACAGGCATAGGAAAATGCCAGTTGACAATCCTATTCAAACCCAGGGAAAACAGGACACAGAGCAGTCAGAAGCCTGTGGCAATTATGAATCTAATCAGGCATAGTTCCTTGATTAAGGGTCAATCCTGTGGCATTGGATTTGTTCTCTGTAGCCATTGGTTCCACCCTCTGAGTCATTCTTTCTTTTCCATAAAAAGTAACCTGTGTTTACAGCTGAGTATATTTCTCACCTGCTTTCTGCCTGTAAAATTTGAGGGGTCAAAAGGCCTCTTTTCATTTTATACTATCTCTATTCCTTCCCAATCAAGCTGATATAAGCTCTTCTGTATCTTGGGCTCCTTATGCAACTTCTGTGCAACAATGTCCTTGAGAGTCTTAGAAACACTTTGGTCGAACAGGGAGGATCTATGAGGCATGCCCTTAAAAATCCTTAGAGGGTCTTTTTGTTTTGCTTAAAATTTCTGTGTGGCTCTATCTGAGATCTTAGATGTTAATGAGTTATCTTGTAGTCCCATCCAGATTTGATCATTGGCCTTATTAATGTGAGATTTATTTATTTATTTATTTATTTATTTATTTATTTATTTATTTATTTATTTATTTATGCCATTTGGAGCAACTGGAAATAAGGAACCAGTTCTGTTTTTATACCCAGAAATTCCTGGCTTCTTTGTATTTAGCAGGTCATTCTTCAGTTATCACTCTACTTGCACTTTATTCTAGGCAGCCAGAAGAAGCTAAGTTATACCTTAAATATTCTGCCTGGAAATCTCCTTAGCTAGATCATAGAGTTTATTTGCTTCATTTTCCATTTTCCATGTTACTGCAGATGTCAATGTTGCCAAACTTTCCACTACTACCTGACATGTGAATCCTCGCTTTTAGCTTCCAATTACATTTGCTGTCCTTTAAACTTTCACCAAGAGCTTTCTCGTAGCTGTTTGGGCTTTCCCAGATCCTCTCTGAAAAGCTCTTTAGCCTTTCACAGTCACTCGCTTCGAGGCCCTTCCAGCTTCTGCCTGCTGTCCAATTACCCAGTTAATACTACTTGTTTTAGACCTTTGTTGTGGCAGCATCTCATTTCCAAGTCTCAGAATCTGTTCTTGTTATTCATTGCTACATAACAAACCACGTCAGCACTTAATGAGTTAAAACAACAGTCATTTATTTTGCTTATAAATCTGTAATTTGGGGAGGGTTCAGCAAGGATATCTTATTTCTGCCCCAAGTCATGTCAACTGGGGCAACTTTACCAGGGACTGGAGGATCCATGTTCAAGGTCAGTCCCTATTCAGATGACTGACATAGCCTACTTGGACTTTCTCACAGTTCGTGTTGGGATTCCCAGGGCAAGAAACCTAAGAGAATGAGGCAGAGCTCTGTTACTTTTTATGACAGCCTCAGAAGGCAACATTACTTCCAATGAAGTCAAGAAGCTGCCTATATTTAAGTGGAGGGAATTTAATCCTCCATAATCCTTTATGGAAAATTGTCACTAAAGTTACATTATAAGAAGATATGTTTGTATCCACTTTTGGAAAATACAAAATCCCACAATACCTGAGTTGTTTGTTGTTATTGGTTTTTAAGTGGGATAAGAATTAATTTGCGTGGATATATGATCTTTCCCAGTTGTGTTCAATCATTGGATTTAGTTTAAAAGAAGTCAGTTTGTTCAACTGACCCATACTTAAATTGTAACTACTGGTAGTCTTTGCACTTTGGGCTGTGATTGTGGATTCTAGGGGTGAGGGAATCCAGTATTAAAATGGGAGAGAGTTTTTTTTTTTTAATAATAGGAATAAGGATGAATACAAGTCAGAGAAGTTTCTGTTCCAATTATAGATGGAACTTTACCTAGAACACCACAGAATTCCCCTCCATGAGCACCAGAGCAGGTTGAAGAGAACATCAATATAGCTGTCCTCTGGCTGGATGAGGAAATTGTGTCTTTTTCCTCTGCTGATTGTGTTAACCTTTTGCTTAGGTTTTGCATGGACCCAGTTACTTCGAAGTCTCTCATTCTGCTATGCCTAGTCTCTAGTTTTTTCTTTTCCCTTCAGGGGCAACTAACTAAGCTGATGGATTCAGGGAAGTTACTGGTTTCTCTTGGAGTTACTGATGTTTTCTCTTTGTTAGTAAGTCTTTCACTGACTAAAAGTAGAACTTCCAGATGTGGAGACATCTCTTGATGCACATGAGTCTTTCAGAAGCCTCAGTTGAACTGGGTGGGTTCCTCATCCACTCGGTATACATTTGAGTGCCTCTAGTGTTCTAGACATTGTTCTACATGCTAAAGAAGAAACAGAGTAAAAGATACAGCCTTGATATTTAGGAGCTGAGAATGTGTTGATAAGTTCAAAGAGAGAGGTTAGCATAAGGTGCTCCAGGAGGGAAGGAGGGGAGAGAGTGAATAAGGCTTGTTGGAGGAAGTACTGCCTGATCTTAGCCTCAAAGAAGGAAGACTTAGGTGGATGAACAAGAGGTGGACAGCTCTCAAGGGCAAGTAACAATGCGTGCAGAGATCCACAGGCATGGAAGAACATAACACATTTAGAGACTATGCCCAACTTAGCATGGCTAGAACATAGAATGCTATTGGGGAAAAAAAGCATAAGAGAATGAGAAGTGACATGCAGAAGTTTGGATTTCACCTGACAACAAAAGTGAACCACTGACAGACTTAAGTGGGAATGTGACTTGATATGTTTTTGTTTTAGAATGATCTCTCTGGAAGCAATGTGGAGAATAGATTGGACAGAGGTGAAGCTAGAGGCAAGAAGATTAATCAGGAGATCAATGCTTAGTCTCAGCAAGAAATGATGGTGGCTAGGACAATGGCATTGCCAGCCAGAGAGTGAAGTTCATCCCTTCTCCCCTTGGGGATTCCAGTTATTGGGAAATAAACAGCCAAGGGAACTAAAGGGTTATGATGTCTTAGGGAATGTGTTTTATAGTTTTGGTTAACTGTGTTGGTTAACATGGCTTAGGTTTATGGACAAAATGCAGATTTCTACACACACAGTAACTACATTCAGAAGCTTCTGGAGAAAGAGAGAAAGAGATGGAAGGAGAGAGAGAGGGAGAGGGGGAGAGAGAGAGAGAGAGGGAGAGAAAGAGAGAGAGTGAGAGAGTGAAAGAGAGAGAGAGGAGAGAGAGGAGAGGAAGAGATATTATTGAGGGATGACCAGGTCTTTAGACGTACCTTGTGGTTGAATTGTGTCCCTCCCCCTTTTTTGGAATCCTAACTCCTAATACCTCAGAATGTGACCTTATTTGGAGAATTTAGATATAAGGCCTTCAGAGAGATAATTGAGTTAAAATGAAGTCATTAGATGAGCTCTAGTCCAACATAACCAGTGGTTTCCCTATACAAAGGGGGAAATTTGGACAGAGATAGATATGCAAAGAGGGAAGATGATGTGAAGAGATACAGGGAGAAGAAGGCCATCTACACACCAAGGAGAGGCCTAGAACAGGTCATTTCCTCACAGCCCTCGGGAGGAACCCACCCTGCCGAACCTGATCTCAGCTGTCTAGCCTCCAGAACTGTGAGACAATAAACTTCTGGTGTTTAATATATCCAGTTAGTAGTACTTTGTTACAGCAGCTCTAGGAAATGAATATAAGAACCAAAACTGAGCGTGCAAACTCAGTACTACATAGAAAGGAGGGGTGAATGAGACTGCCTGGGCCTCTAAGGACAGACTCTGCCTGGCCTGCTTATCTCAGAGACTTGAGGGTCTTGGTTGTGACTGGCAGTGTCATTTATAGGGGTAGAGTATGTATTGTCTCAGAAAATCACAGTTAATTATGCATGTAAGTTACCTTTCTGTGGGCTCTCCTATGTATTAACTAGATGTGCGAAATATATTTCATCCTGATCATGAGAGAAAAATTCATTCTATCCACCGAGTTAATTTAAATATGAAGCAACTTATTTTTTGTAAATCTGTATTCAAAAAAATTTTTCAATTCAACCAGAAAATGAGGGGATACTCTTTCCAAGGAGCATCTTACTAATAATGCCTCAGTGACTACGGATTTCATATGGAGTAAAAAATGATATTGCTCTAATACTAGGCTCATTAAATAAAGAGCAACAGAAGTCCGGCAGTCGCTTGGTAAATTTGCTGTCTGAGACTCATGTTTATACAGTCAATACTGAATCATATTTTTTCCCTTACTGCATCAGGAAAAAGAACCTTATATAATCATAATGGTGACTCAGTTGCAGAAATGGATAAATAATTAAATTAATGATTGAATGAATGTTATCTTTAAAAAATAATGGCTGTAAAGGCAGAAGAAGCCCTTATGAAATAGTCACATGCCATCAAAGATAATGTTTTCTTATATGCTTTTCATTTAATTTCAACCTTTGCAGGGGAATTTTTCCATTTTATGGTAACTAGGCAACCTGTTATTTTGAAGCACTTAGTGCAGGCTTTGCACGCTATGGATGCTCAATAAATCCATTTTGATTAATGAGCAATTTACAACAACACCAGTAAAGACAGTTTCCAATCTTTTTGGAAGAGAATAAATGATCTCTGATCAAAAGGACACAATTGGTAGTTCCATGCCAAGGCAGTGTGGGTCTTGAGTGCCTCTATTCAATTTGTTAATGTGCTAACTGGCTGTGGTCAGCCTGAAATGAAAATGTCACCTGATGAATAATCCTCTACACTGCACTCCACCTCCCCCAATATCCTGAAATAGGTAGTTGTGAGGGTGATTCTGTAACTTATTTATACCAAAATATTTTTTTGAAATGGCGAAGCATTTTGAATTTTAATGCCAAAATTTTGAAATTAAAAGAATTCAGACTGGACTAGGGATAATGTTTATCTCTGCTTAGCAAATGAGTAGTGTCAACATGATTTCTGTGGTTATGTTTAACTCATTTAAGAGAGCAAACTATTTTTAAAACCCTCGGAATCATTCTTTTATATACAAATACTGGCTTTGCTGATAAGAACCATTTTTATCAAACAGCAATTATTTATTTAGCATTTGTTCTGTGCTCAGTGCTGTCTTAGCTATTTATTAAAGCAGATTAGTATGTTGCAATTTTGTAACCCAAAGCCAGTTTATAGAGGTGCAAAAAGAGTAAACTAGGACAGCAGTACCTGCAGTGAAGTTCTGGTAAATTTACTCTTTCATCCATATGGACAGTTTACCAGTTTGAAAATGTAATCATCTCAGTTTGCTCAAATTGGTAAAATTTGGCTGTATATGAAAAACAACATCCTAAACAACAAAAAATTACACTCAAATCAATTTTACTTACATAGCATGTGAATAACATGAATTGTAGAATAGTGTTTCTAAAAATACAAAAATTCTTATTGTGATGATATGGGAGATATAGGCTTTCTATGAGGTCATATGTGGTATCCTATGGAACAGAGTTTCTCCTACAATGTCAGACCATGTATAATAATGAGGAAAATATTCATTCAATCATAAGTGTATGCTCAGCGAATTCAGATGGACCTCCCTCACCTTGTCACATTCCACTCTTTCCTTTACTCTCTTCAGATCTTGTTCTTTTTCCTACCTTGTCTCTCACTCCCAGTAGATGGCCTCATATTTTAATTAATAAAGAAAATCGAAGCCATCAGTTAGAACTTTGTTAATATCCTCCATCAAGTCTGCAAATACATTTGCTCCTGCACCGTTTCTGCCTGTGCCTTTACAGGGGGTTTTCCTCTGATCCAAGGTCATTTCCATCTTCTATGCTCCATGCCTCTGCCCTCTCAGGAATTTAACCCTTTCATCCATTCCTTCTCTCTTCTGTGTTTTTAATTGTCCTTCTCACTAGATCATACACATTAACATTTAAATCTGCCTAAGACTTTTTCTTCTGAAAAACAAAAACAACAAACAAGCAACAAATAAACAACTAAAGAGAGGAAACTACATTATAAGATAAACCTGATTCCACTTAACTCCTTGTCTATCATTCTTTTCTCTATCCTTCCACATTCTCAGCACGTTTTCTTCCTTCCCTTTCCCCTCTGAGCTCATGTTAGTCAGATTTCCATTCCTCACTGTCCCATTGAAATGTGCTTTCTAAAGGTACCAATGACCTTGATGTGACAAAATTCAGAGAACATTTCTTAATCCTCATTTCTCTCCCACCCCCACCCCTTTTCCCCACTGAAGCACAATTTTTATTCCATGACATTACAAACTAGCTTTTTGGCCAGTGTGCCAAGTTAAAAAATTTTTAAAAATAAAATGTAGCTAACACAATATTATATTAGTTTCAGGTGTACCTCATAGTTATTCAACATTTATATACCTAAAGCCGTGATCACCATGGTAAGTCCAGCAACCACCTGATACTGTACAATGTGATCACAATATTATTGACAATATTCCCTATGCTGTACATTACATCCCTATGACTTATATGCTTTATACCTGGAAATTTTAACCCCTTACTCTCTTTCACCTTTCCCTACCCTTTTTTAATTTGTGAATTACATTTGACATTCAATATTATTTTATATTAGTTTCAGGTGTAAGATGCAGTGTTTAGACATTTATATAATTTACAAAGTGATCCCCTGACTAATTTAGTACCCACCTGGCACCATATATAGTTATTACCATTTTTTAACTTCAATCCTCATATTTCGTAACCTTTCAGCAGCATTCCACAGGTTAGTGATATCTTCATATTGACACCCTTTTTCCCTTTGCTGTCCAAGAAAAATTTTTATCTTATAATGTAGTTTCCTCTCTTTGTTGACAACTGACATTTTTCTGCATGGTTCTAAAAGTTGGGAGTTCCTCAAGGCTTAGAAAAAGTCCTCCCTATTCTTTTTACCTTTCTCTCTTTCCAAGTGATCTCCTCCATAGTATGGCTTCTATTACAATCAATGTGCTAGGGAGTCCCAAATATTTCTCTCCAGTTTAGAACACTTCTGTCAACTCCAAATTCATCCATTCTTCCATCCATCCATCCTTCCATCCATCTACCCATCCACCTACTGAATATCTCCACCCAGATGTCTCAAAGACACCGTGAGCTTAACATATTCAAAAATAAACCCATATCTTTCCCATCAAACTTGTTCTTCATGCAGGATTCCTTATCTCAGTAAATGACAGTCATTCATCTGACTGCAGAAACCTGGGTGTCATTCTTGCCATCTCCATCAACTGCTATATTCAATCAATCACCAAGTCTTATGGTTCTTAAATGGAATATATAGTAGGGTGAGGGTTAATTCTGTAACTTACTGTCTATCTCCAACTATCTCTCAAATCCATCTGTTTTTCTTAATCTCTATTATTAACAACCACTGTTCTGGATTATTTTAATAATAAAATATTAATTGTCCTATTTGTCTTCCTTGAATTTATTATTTGTGTTGCAACAAAAGTAATCTTTAAAACCACAGAACTGAATGTATCACTTCTCTGATTAAAAACCTGTAGTGACTTGTTATTTTGTCATTACTCTTAGAAAAATGACCCAAATCCCTAATAAGTTTCAAAAGTCCATGAATAAGGTGCTATTTTTCCCCTCTCATCCCTCACCAGTCTCTACATTCCTAACTGGCCCTCTTGACTTTTAGGTTTTTTTATAGTTATTTAATAGGGGCAAACTTCCTATCTGTGTGCTTTCACATACCTGTCTATTCTTACTGTCCTCTTTCCTTCTTCCCCAAGTAGTTGAATTTCTATTCTTCTTCAGGGAAACCCTCTTTGTGGGCACCCACATACTATGCCCCAGACTAAGTGTTTGGATGGATGCCTCTGTTTTCTATTCTTTTAGCACATTCTAATTTTTCTTTCAATTATAACCCTTACTTTGATTGAAATTTTATAGTTATTTGGGAGTCCTTCATTTTAATATCTGTTTCAGCTATTTGTCTTATAGAGGTCAAAATCTTGCCTCTCTGTTCGTTATTGTAACCATAACTTCTAACAAAATCACTGCCATATAAAAGACACACAGTAAATATTAATGAAAAATAGCTAATGTATTGAATTCTTAGTTTATGCATATTAACTTATTTACTCTTAAGCTATTTATGAAGTAGATAGTATTATCATTCCTATTTATAGTAAGGGAAACGAGTCAGAGAAAGGTTTAGAACTTGCTAGAAAATGGCAGCACTTGAATTTGAATACACTACAAATTAATTATTTAACTATGTAAGCATGCAATTTTAAGATTTTTTTTTAATTTGACAGGATAAATTTCAAACTTTTCCTTTTAAACAAAATAGAGTTGGAAACTTGTTTAAGGTTTGCAATAAATCTACATTGTGTTCATCTTTGGAATTTACTTGGAAATGTTCTAATCAATCTGAAATTTTTACTAGAAAGATAATTTTTTTACTAGAATATTATTTCTCTCTTATGTAACATTTTACGCATAAGCAGTCCAGGGTTGGCTTAGTGGCTCCATCAGCTCAAAGACCCAGGCTTCCTCACCCCTCCTTTGCCAGCCTCAGCTTGTTATTCTCATTCATACCTTACCCTCACTGTATCACATTCCACCTAGAGGGAATAGGAATTAGGGGAAGAGAAAGACGCACCTTGATCCTAAGGGCTTAATCTGAATGTTGCACACATTTTTATGACTAGGCAGAAGTTAGTCACATGATCAACACTTCTTGTAGAGGAAGCTAGGTAATCAGGGTAGACTTCGGTCTAACTAAAAACTGAGAGTTCAATTATTGTAGAATAAGGTAAGTAAAGATATTAGGAGACAACTAGCAGCTTCTAACATTTCCTTATAACATGCGACTTCTACAATAATTTTAATTTCCTACTTTCAGCTCTTTTCAGAGATAGGTATAGAATGATTCCACTTCTTCCCTCTTCTCCAAACACTCAACTTCTAGAATTTTAATAGAATATTTATCACAGCATTTCTCATGTATATTGAGATTTTAAATTTAGAAATCTTATTTTAATTATTTAACCATTAAAAGAGAGTCTATTGGATAGATAGACAGATTATAGATAATGATAGATAGATAGATATAGTTACAGTTAGATAGTTATAGTTAGATATACAGTTTTATTGTTCATCACTGTTTGTTTCTTTTATACATCACCTATCTTGAAGTTCCTGTTCTGTTCAGAGTTCTTAAGTATTTTCCTTAGATAATAATCCATTATCTTCTAGTTTTCAATGTGGGAGATGAAAAGTTTAATGCCAGTGGCTTTGTCCATTGTAAAAAAATGTGTTATTTCCCTCTGGAAACTTGTATGATAACTCTTTTATGCTTAGCACACAGAGATTTTTTTCAGTATTTGACTGTATATGTGAATCTTTTCCATTAATTTTGCCTGGAATGTAACATGCAGGCTAAAGATTTTATTAGCTAAAGGAATTTTTAACTGTACTTTTTAATTATTGCTATGTTTCCATCTGTTTCTTTTTCTTTTTCTGGAATTTGTATTATTTGCATAATAGGTCTTCTGGATTTCTGCCTTCATAAATTCCATCTTTTTTTTTTTTTTTGCTTTGCAATTTGAAATATTTCTTCTACTTTGTATTCTAAGGACATCAATTCAATTTTCAACAATAAACCATTCTTACCTTCAAGTCATTTGAATTTTTTGACTAGTTATTTTTTTTCCACAAAGTATTTTTTATACATTGTTCTTTAATATTTCAAGCTCTCTTATTATTTGTGTTAAAAATTCTTTCTCTACTAGCAGCTGTATTTTGTTAGTGATCCATTTTCAATTTTCTGTTCTTTTTCTGGTTGCTGTATCCTCTTAGGTATTTGTTTTTTGGTCTACTCCTGAGGGCTAACATTTAGTTGCTTCAATGCCTTAAAGAATAACAGTCTGTAGAATAGTGGAGCATTTAGAATTCTCTGTTAGGGTCTGCAGTATAGCAATAGACAGGTTGATTACCTGTCAAGACACCAGGAGAAAGTTTGTCTGTAAATTTTCCCAGGATTTTAGATGAAGACATCTTAGAACACCTGTCCAATAAGTTTTTGATTCCTTAGGGGCCATGGGGATGGTGCACTCGTCCATGTACACTATATAGGACAATGTCAACATTTCCCTTGGGGTACCATATTCTCTGCTGGATAAGTTTTCCCTGGGATTACATCATTCTGTACCTTGCCCGTATTCCTGTACTAGTATAGGGTATTCTTGTACTAGTCCTAAGACTCCTGCCCATCCCAGAAGGGAAATAGTCCTGTAACAACTTTCTTGTTCTTCCTTTCAGATACAATTTGCCAGTTTGCTCTAGGAGCTGCAGGGTTTGGGCTAGCTAGATAGGTTGTAGTAATGTAAGGGAAGCACCTCTAAACAACCGTCGTTCCAGAACCCTCACCCATAAGTTTGGAAACTAATAAAGGAATACATTTTAAAGTAACTTAAGGATTAAAACAAAATCATAGTGGTAATTAATATTTGTAAAGGCTAACAATATGAATACACCCCCTAGCAAGACTGATCGAGAGGAAAGAAAGAAGTGAAAAATAATTATTATTGAGATAAAAGAGATACAACCAAAGACTTAGAAAATATTTTAAGAAAACATAAGATGATGTGATGAATAATTTTATTCCAAAAAAACCTTGAGATCATAGGTCAAATGTGCAATTTTCTGAAAAAATACAAATTACCAATTCTAACTCAATACACTGATAGACATTAAAAAAAGAGAACTGATTTCCAAAATAGATGCTCAAAATGGTTTGATAGGGTAGTTTTACCAGACTTCAATGAATAGATAATATCAAGGCTGTACAAACTGTTTAATAGAATGCAAAAAATTGGTAAACTACCAACTTCGTGCTTGTATGACTTGGATACAAAACTAGACAAAGAGAATGTAAGGAAAACATATATGAGGTAATCTCTGGTATGAAAATAGATACACAATTTTTAAACAAAATATTGCCACATTGAAACCAGCAATGTATTAAAAAATACATCATGACTAAGTAGGATTTACCTTTCAATTTCAAGGATATTTTAGTCATCAGAAAAATTTCTCTATATATTTCCTCAATTTAACAAATTAAGGGAGATAATTTACATGATCATCTTAGGATAGGGAAGGATTTCTTAAATGACTGAAAGTACACATAATTAAGAAAAAGACTGATAAAATTGACTATAATAAAATTTAAAATTCATGATTAGCACAAGATGCCACAAAATTACATTTTAAAAGCCACAAACTAGGAGAGATGTTTGCAATACATTACACTGAAAAGGGATTAGTATTACATATAAGAAAAAGACAAAAACAAACAAAACAAAGAACGAACAAAAACACTGAAATAATTGGCAAAGGCACTTAACTGAAGATGAATTTTTTTAATTAATTTTTTCTGGTGACATTGGTTTATGAAATTCAATAAGTTTAATCTGTACACTTTAACAGTAAGGCATATATATATATTTACATTGTGTGTTCACTTCCCATTAGATTTCTTTCTGTCGCCACATATTTTACCCCCTTTACCTCATCTACCTCCCCTCTCCCTCCTCCCCTCTGGTAACCACTAGTCTATTGTCCATGAGTCTCTGTTTCTTTGTCCTGTTCATTTGTTGTTTTCAGGTTTATATCTGATATATAAGTGATATCATGTGATTTTCAACTTTTTCAGCTAGCTTATTTTGCATAGCATGTTTATCTCGAGGTCCATCCAGATTGTCGCAAATGGCAGTGTTTCATCTCTTCTTATGGCTGAGCAATAGCCAATAAACGTAGTTAACATCGGTAAGAGAAAAATTTAAATTAAGACTACCCATAAATACCAGTTTATATCTATCCTGGAATTACACAAAAGTTCTGTTAGTGTCAAGTATTGTAGAAATATAGAAAAAACAGAAACTCTTGTACACAGCTAATAGGATTGTAAGTTGATACTCCACATTGGAGGACAATTCAACAATATTTTTAAAGGTTTAAAATGTACATACGCTCCCATTCAGCAATTCTACTTCTAGATACATTTCTTTGAAACAAAATTCTTAAGACTCTGAAGGATATTCATTGCACCATTGTTTGTAAGAATAAAAAATTTGGGAAAAACAAAATGTTCATAAATAAGAAAATCACAGAGTACATTTTAGTAAAATAGGACACAATGTGTCAATTAAAATGAAAACACTAGGTTTACAAACATCTACTTGGATATATCTTGAAAACAACATTAAGTGAAAAAAGCAAGATTCAGAGTATATACATAACATATTTATGTAAATATATATGTCTAATACATAATGAATATATAGATGATAAATATAAATATAAATAATAAAATTATAAAGGCACTGATGAAAAATACACACCAACTTAGCAATAATGATTAACTCTTGAGAGAGAGTCAGGGAAATACATGCATGACAGGGTAAAAGTGAGATTTTAAATGCATCTATAATGCTTTTTTAAAAATATTCAGTGTGTGAAACAAATGCAAATAGATCAAAGTAATAGTTCTCATTGAATACTGGAGAAACAGAAAAAAATATTTTAAAAATAAAAATAATCCATAATCTTATCAGCCAGAGTTGAGCATTATTAACATTTGATGTGCTACCTTTCTGGGTTTTCTTTTTACGTACAATTTTACATGGTTAAAATCAAGTACAGATTTTATTTTAATCATTGTTGATGTAGAAACTTTTATAAATGTTATAGGAAAGTTGGCTGTAGAGGATCTTAGTGATGGCAGCATTATTACTATCTCTCAGTGATTTACTAGTACTGGATGCCTTCTTAAAAAATCCTAAAATGCTTTTTAAAATTCTTTTCACTCAAAATGTGGGACAAAGATTATTTATTCCTTTACTATTTTGAAGTATCTAATCAGTTGATATGCTTATCTTGCATACAGGTATGCAAGACTTAGGTCTGGGAGTGTGAAGAGAGTGAAAAAAGGTTCTTGCCTTCAAGGAGCTCATGTTCTTTATGGGGAGACTCACGCATGAATAATTATAATGCAAGGAGTTTAACCTTAGACATATGGGGAAATGATTCAGGGCCCATCGGAGAGTTACTGACAGAGCAAGAGAGACCTCACTGAGCATTTGAGTTGAGCCTGGCAAGCTATTTGGTGAGCTATTATACAAAGAGGAAAAGGACCTACATGTTGGAGGAAAAGTAGATGTGTTCTGAGAATGGGTGGCTTGTGTCTAGAGTAGAAGACGAGTGAGGGGCAGAGGAACAGGTAGTTGAGAATAAGTATGAAGAGTCCTCTCTGCTATGCTGAGATATTGGGGAGCCAGCAGAGTAAAAGACGAGGAGTGAAGCAATTAGATATATATTTTAGCAAAATAACAGGAAATATAATTTTTTTGAGTTCTTGAATAGATAGAAAAGAAAGAATGGAGAAACTTATTTAAGAATAAGCTCCTGACATTTCAGAGATAAAGATAAATTTGTCTGTTTATGACATATTTCTTTAAAGTCAGATTAGAATTTACTGTGATGATTAGGTTTGTGCAATTAGTTGAAATAATAGCATTATAATTTGCCATGTAACATTCTCATTCATGTAAAAATTTTTACACTGTGGATTCTAAGGACATTTATTATATGGACCACTTAAACAGCTTAAAGATGGATTGTGGCAACAGTGGAAAAACTTTGTGCTAGTTTATTCTCCTATGTAAGTTTGTCTCAACTTTTACTAGAATGATTTTGTTGTTATTGTTGAGGGAAAGTAGGGATTTCACAGATTACAGAAAAACCTGTATTATACCTTGGAGTTTTAAGTATATTGGACCATCAATATATTTCGTTCCCATTGGCAATGCACCAAAGAGTATGCACTTTAAAAGTTTTGTGCACATGCACAAGTGTGTGTGTGTGTGTGTGTGTGTGTGTGTGTGCATGTGTGTAAGAGAGAGAGAGAGAGAGAGAGAGAGAGAGAGAGAGAGGCAGAGAGAGAATATTGTTTAATGCCTACCAATTATTAACCTGTGTACTGACACATTGATAGGTCAGTTCCCATATGCCAAGCAGTGTATGAACAGAGAATATTCCTCATCACAGCTCTGCAGATCAGAAATAAGTGTTGAGCTTAAGTAAATACAAAAGGACTTCTGGTTCCTTGTGAAAGAGGTCTCTTAAGATGTACATACAATTTATCACACATTCATTAGAAGCTCTGAGATCTTTTATGTCACCTAATTCTTCCTTTGGAAAAAATAAGACTTCTGGACTTCCAAAGTTCCAATTATTAGATACTTTTGTACCTATAAATAGATGTGACTTTGTAGCTAGTATTCAAGCAATGTTTTGTTAACAACAACAACAACAACAACAAAATGTCCTTAAGTTTCAAAGAAAAATTTTGTGTAATGTGTAGCAAAAGCATCACTGATTTTACAGGGACATAGTAACAATTTACTGAATTTGAGCAGCCTTTAAAGGAGCTTAGTAGTGTTGAGATGAATGATATTTAAAAGTATCTCTAGGCAATGGGACTGAAGAAAATTCCGTTTAGTAATACTATCACCTGGACAGAGAGACTCTTCCATAAGGAAGAAATGAGGACACCAGTATGAATGTGGAATTATCTCTAGAATAGGAAAAAATGGAAATATTTGATCCAAGTTTTACTCCTGCTGTGAGTATAAAAGAGAAGGAGAGATGAATTAGGATTAAATAATACTTTGGTTCCCATTTACTTTCTGGGAGTCCTGAGATGTTTCAGTATGATTTATGAAGGTATATAGAATGCAATCTTTTTCCAAAGAGTATCTAAATAAATTGTAATTCCATACAATATATTTCTCTTACAATATGTGAAGTCTATCATCGTGAATATCTACATAACTTGAAGAATATAACAGCATATCAAGAGAAATATAAGTTTAGATAATAATAATAATAGAGTAAGGCTACCTTGTAGCTATATCTTTTGCCAAAATACCAGATAACCAAAGTAAATATGGGTTCCTGACAATATAGATTTCAAACAAAACTCTCTTTATATAGGTAGTGACTTCCATTCAGTTTTCCTAGAATTTACTGATATTTTAAGAAAAAGACCATTAATTCCATAAAATTCTCAGCACGTGTTTAATTTATATGACCAGTATCTTCTCAGAACTTTATTGTATGTGTACCTGTGTGCATATACTTGTTAATATGTAACAGCATATTGTGCAGTGAAAATGTAAAAGAAGTAGTCTAGTAAACTATAATCACATGTGAAAAAATAGGGACTGAGGGAATTGTTAGATTTCCCAAGTAAGAATCTTGCTTACTAACAAAAGAACCAAGATTTTCAAAAAGGTCAAAGTTTGACATAAAATCTAAATTTATTTAAATTGAAGTGTAGTAGTAATTAAGAGGAAAATCAAACTTTCTAACCAAAGAAGTCATGATGTGATGATCTACTATCCCCATTTTCCTTCATAGTATTAAGAAATTAAAGATAGAAAGTCACTCCATGAAGTCCTATTTATAACGATCATACTTCTCTGAGATCAGTGGTTATTAAATGAACAAGAATTTGTAAGTTGTTTAATGCCCAGTACTTAATAACCATCATGGGTGTTACTGCATACCATAATAAAAATGAAACCAGTGGCTCATATCTTTGGATTATGAACTCCTTTCTTCATGTTAGGAAAACTTACCAAGATTTCTCTTTTACAAATAATATTTTTCTGTTGAAAGAAAATTAATAGAATGTAAATATGACAGGAATGAATTAAATCATTTCAATTTAAACATATTTTAGTTGGACATTTAACTTCTTGCTAAATTCTGAGTACTTGAAAATAGTTCTTGCCGGTATTTTGCAAATATATCAAAGATAATAAGTAAATGATATGGAACACATTTTTAAAAAGTACATGAAATATTGTTTTGTCCATAATACTCTGACTATTCACAAATTGAGTCCCGACTTCTAATAAAATGAATCTTTCTGTAATGGGTGAAGGTGATATAAAGACAAATTAGGCATACTCTATCTGCCTTGAAAGGAATCACAGTCTAGTAAAAAAGGAACACACAGTCAATGCACCAGTACACAGAATGCCATGGAACCATATAGGAGGGCACTTAGTCACACTTGCATATTCATATATATTCTTTATTACACTTTTTTCTCCTCCCAGCTTCACACTACATGTTTTAAGGGAGTCTTCTTTCAGAGGATGATTCTTAGCCTGAGGCAAATGAAGACCAGAAGGATATTCAAGGCCAAAAAATGTTTTTAAGTATATAGAAAATGTGAGGAGGCTGGAGGGGTATAAGGGAGGAGATCATGATGGGCCTTGTGAAAATGAGGGAATAAAAGAGAGAGAAAAGAAAGGACAATCTAGCAAGAAAGGAGAAGGTAATAAAAAATAAATTTGAATGTGTCAGTATGTATTTATTTACACTCTTGCCTCATTGTAGAAGGGATCGAAACCTTATGAGGTCTAGTACATACTTGCGATTGCCTGCCTACCATTTCTTCTTTGACTTTCCCCATCCTCATAAACCTTTCATGTTCTATAGCAGAATCCTGGTTTTTTAGGTAGACACTCCCCTCTATATGGCCACACATTTCCAGAGGGGTCATCTCTACCCCATTTCCAAGGGTTCATTAGTCTAAGCCAACTCTGATTGGGTTAGATATCAAATCTGACTGATAAAACTCTTAAGAAAAAACACAAGGAAAAGGTGGCCTTCTTCTTCATTTTGATATTATCATATCTAATACAATGCTGCAGTCATCTTGGCCCCAGCCTAGGGATGAAGCATTGCATGGAAGAGGGCAGAGCACAGAGAGCCATGGAGGAGAGGAGCCAGAGCTCTGATGTCCAGCACCTAGAGCCACCCTGATTTAGGCTCCTATTAAGTGGAATAATCATGCCCTCATTGGTCAATCTAGTTAAAGGGAAGTTTTATGTTAATTGCAGCACAATTACTTAATCAATTAATGATGAAACATAAAACCCAGCTTCCTAACACCAATTAGGAAGAAAAATAGAAAAAAGGGATACTAAGATAGGGACATAAATAAAGCCTAGATAAGACCAATATCAACTGGTATCATAAGTACATATGCTTCCATTTGTGTAAGAAGACATATATATGATTCACATACACATACAGAAATGCATATGATTTTTTTGATCTTTCCATGTGAATTCCTGCAAAAACTTACAATAAAATGGGAATAGGATGTGGTACCTTATGATAAAATTGAGCTCTCTTACCATGGTATGCCATATTAAGCTCTTTGAATGTTTAATCATGTTTCACATAGATCAGAACAACACAAAACCAAAAGGTTGTATACCATCCATACAATGTTTTGAGCAAAGGTTGAGAAAATGGTTTAGACATTTATTTGTACTTTTTTTTTGGTAAAGTGCTTGTTGATAGTTTTGGTCCACATTTCTCTTGCACTGTGGTTTTTTGTTTTGTTTGTTTTTGTTTTGTTTTAACACATGAAATGATTTGCAAAGGCATATCAAGTCATTTGATAACATTAATTCATAGCAGTTGAATAATGGTTTTCTCTCTCAATGATTACTAGCTGATTCTTGAAAAAATTGCAAAAGGGATCACTGAGAATAGTTTTACTGAGTCCAGTCCAGGATAGATTCACCAGGAAGCAGACTCTGGGATGGAGACTGGCACATAAGAGATCAATTACGAGTGCTCTCAGAAACAGTGAATATGGAAGGGAAGCAGAATAGGGCAGAAGGAGAAGTTAGCCTGCAATGAATTCTCATCATAGGACTCCAAAGACTCCCCAGGAAACTCTAAAACTGGGATAGTTTTTCAAAATCATCCTAAATTGATGACTAGGTAGAGCCTTGGTACTGCTCTGTTAAGGGGGCATGACCTTGGGTCGGGCAGTTCTCTTCAACTGAGGCAGGTCCCAAACAGGGTGAAGACTGTCTGCCAGCAACACTCTAAACAGCTTCTTCAAACATTTCCCCTTCAGATCTGAAGAGAAATCTAGGTGGCACATTAAGATGTCAACTACAAATAGGATTAAGGTTTTGCTCAGAGTGTGTGGCAAAATGACAAGAAGGATGGATGTATTCATTGACAAGAGAGTTATTAAATGATGGATCATTATGT
>CM053503.1:13412139-13477492 GCA_028627145.1 Eidolon dupreanum
TCTTCTTTACTTTCTCTTTTTCCCTTAACCTAGCTCCCTTCTCTGGTCTTTTTATTTAGTGGCTCACTCTTCTGTGCTCCCATAGTGCCTGATACATAGCATGAATAATACAATTTTTTAATATTATATTTGCCTTTCTATATTTTCCATTAAGTAATCAACAACTTCAAAACAAGGCTGAGTTTGCTTATTGTTTTAGTTCAAATATCTAAAATGTTGTCCATGTTATAAATGTTAGCCAAATATCTCACATATTAACTATCTGTTGCTACATAGCAAATTACCCCAAAATTTGTGGCTGAAAGCAACAAATATTTATTATCTCATGGTTTTTGTGGGTCAGGAATCCAGGAGGGGCTTAGGTGGGTAGTCAGTTCAGGGTCTCTCTGAGTCAAGCTGTTGGTCAGAACTGCAATCATTTCAGTTGACTGGGCCTCAGAGATCCACTTCCAAGCTTATTCATGTTGTTTTTGATAAATTATGGTTCCTGGTGGGCTGTAGAATTGAGGGTTTCAGTTTCTTGCCATGCCTCATGAGCCTCTCACAGTGTGGTTGGTTACTTGCTTTCCTCAATGTAAAATACCCGAGAGAGTGAGAGGACCAGATGACACACTCAAGACAGGACCTACAGTCTGTTTATAATCTTAATCTCAGAAGTGATCTCTCATCACTTCTGTGTTTATTCATTAGAAGCTCATCGACTAGTTCAACCCAAACTCTAGAGGTGAGATTTAACAAAACATGAATACATGAGGAAGGGAGGGATTGACCAGGATGTTTGCAGCTGCATACCGCACATTTTAATAGGTCAAGTAGCTGCTTCATCAAGACTGGAGTATTTAAAACTGTTGGTGATAGCAAAGAAGGTTCAAGTGTTTGTTTTCAGTATATTTAACAGAATCGCTAATTCTTAAAAAAAAAAAAAAACATTGCTAGGAGAAAGTGAAAATATAGTATTTTGAATATTAAATAATTCTCTAAAATAATTGTTAAATATTAACTTCCTCAACTAGTCCATAGTGGGTATGTTCTCCCTGAAAATACTGAAACAGAAGATATTTGGACTATTTTACTTATGATTTTTATACTGTCTCTCTCAGAAATGATGGACTGTGTCCCATTACTAAAACAGAGTTACTTTAGAATAAAAAGATTCAATTAGTCTTATTTGTTTGTTTATCTATCTATCCAATGAGCATCTATTGAACGCTTGCATACAAAGCACTGCTCTTATGTTAGATATGTTATTTTTTTTGCATAAATACATTTCTGCTTTCATAATGAAAACCTTAGTTTTTAATTACATAGTGAGAATAGTGTTCATATATGATATGAATATGAAAAATTAAATGTATATTATAACATGCTAGATTTCTCTGTAAAAGGGAAAACATTTTTATGAGAAGTACTTATGAGAGGGGTCCACAACCTATCTGGTTTGTGATTGTTTTTTTTTAAATAAAGTTTTCTTGGAACACAGCCACATGCATTTGTTTCTGTATTGCCCATGACTACTTTTGTGCTATAACAGCAGAGGTGAGTAGTTATGCAAGACACCTTGTAGCCTGCAAAACTTAAAATATTAACTATCTGGCCATTTGCAGAAAAGTTTTGCCAACCTCTGACTTAAGGCCAACAATAAAAAATTATACTTTATGAATTGCTAGAGTAATAATTATTAGATAGTTACTTGATTGTTAGTGTTGCATTCAAGATTTTCCATAGTAACACCTTAAGCTGCCTATCTACTTATATGTATTATTATTATATATAGCAATAGCTATTTTTATTGAGTACTTACTATGTGCCAGGTAATATGTTAACACACACACATACATACACACATACTTCATTTATCCTTACAACACCACAATGAGAAAAGTACTGCTTCATAGATAAGGAAACTGAGATTAAATATGCCAGGATTTCAGTTTGGATTTGTCTGATTCCAAAGCCTAAATTCATAGTATATGGCTCTTCCATTTCTTAGTATTACTTTGATGAATATATTTTATTCAGATCAAACTGTATCCCTCTTTTCCATCTCTCTACATTTTTCTCATCCCTTTCCCAACTCTTGGATTATCCCTTTCTCACTATTACTTCATTCTAAATTTTACTAATCTGTTGGAGACCTCCTTAATCGCCACCTGTTCCATAACACCCTTCACGAATCCCCAGCAGAAGTAATCTCAGTCCTACTTGTCTGTGACGTAGCAACTAACATGGTTTCTGGTGCATTTTAACTGTCCAGTACATGCTAGAGAACAATGTTAAAATTCTACACTGCATCATTGCACATGAATTATTTTGTATTCATAGGATACTTTTCTTCTAAAAGCTCAAGTAAACTAAAAGTTTTTCTCCCTAAGCTTATTATTGTAGAAAAATGACAATCATAATGCATAATTTAATGTGTAGTAAGGGAATCTGACTCGGAGATAAGTTTCTGTTTCAATCTGAAATTGCAAGCGTATTCAGTAATTTTCTCTAAGCAGTTTTTACACACCTTATTTCATTTTCATCAGTAATGTTTTGTAGCTGCCGGTGTGAAGTTTAGGTTGATTATGTAAAACTATCTTGGATATAAGCTGTTGTTCAGCAAATGCAGTGGATAATTGACATTTTAAAAGTAAATAATATAATAAAGCTATTTTAGGAATAAATCAGTTTCCTAAGACTCTTACATATGTTCTAGAATATGCTTTTTATTTAGGTTTTCTCTAAAAGGATCATGAAATTATAAAAGCCAGATCACCTTTCTCCATGTAAGTAAGGGCATTGTGATGGTTGCCATTGACCCTCAGGTTTTGCTTTATTCACTTTATTTCACTTAGTATTTGTAAAGGATTGTATTGAGCCAAGAGCTATGGGAGTAGAGGAGATAAGAGAAACATATCTCTGAAAAAAGATAACCTAGTCTGGAAGAGATAATGAACAATACAAGGTAGTATAAAATCAAATTATCAGTGTAATGGTACAGATTATGGATTCAGAGGATGGAGACACTTAATAGTCTTTTCCAAGTAATTTAGTACTTGATTGACCATTGTCTTGTACTATGTGTTAAATTACTTAAAAGAAACACTTATAAGCTTTTGCCTTACAGTCTACATGTACTACCCAGCAGTTTTTGGCTTTGATGAAAAGGCAGTCAACAGGGCCAGTCCTTGCAGTGAACTGTTCCTCAAGGGATCACCCCTTATTCCTGGAATTTAATTTTGTCCCTACAGAATTAAATTTGCGTTACTAGCTAAAAGATGCCTCAAATCCTATCCAGTTGCTCATAGTTATTACTCTAGGTGTATCATCTACAAAACATTACTAGTTTTTTCTTGCTTTTCCCTCTGGATTTTTTCATCTTCCACATTTTAATTCTGACATTTGGTTTAATAGGGAAAACAAAACTCAAATTTATTAAACCTATACTCTGCACCTGATAACATGCCAGTTATTTTTCATGCGTATTCTCTCATTTTATCTGCATACATAAACCCTAGAATTATAGATATTAATCATTTTTATTGTTAAAGTTAAGAAAAGTGGAATCCAGAGAGTTTAAATAAATTGTCTAACATTGAATAGGCAGATTTTCCACAAATTTCAGCATCTGGAATTAGAATGTAAATTTGGATGCTTTTTGAATTAACATTTGCTAAAAGACAAAGTTTTATTTAATGTTGTATATCTTATTCTAACCCAAAGTTGAGTAATGGCATAACAAAGAATTGAAGATGAGACAAGTAATGAAACTGTACAGAGAAACAGATTCGTGAAGAATTAAGATTTTGCAATTATCAAACTCAGATTTAGAAAGATAAAAACAACTGTACTTAACATTTTTCAATAAATAAAAGCAAGCTTGAAAAAATTAGGGAACTGAAAAATGCCAAATGATGACAGTTTTTTTTTTGAAAAAGAACCGAGTACAAATTTTTTTATTCTTATATATAACAGTTTAATTAGTATTTTTATTTTTATTTTATTTTTATTTTTTTAAAAAACTTTTATTAAGTTTATTGGGGTAACATTAGTTAATACAATTATATAATTTTCAGGTGTACATTATCATTCAATATCTATATATTCTATTGTGTGTTTACCACCCAAGTCCAGTTTCCTTCAGCTACCATATATTTGATCTCCTTTACCCACTTCACCTTCCCCCTACCCTCTTGTATTTGTCCCCCTTTACCCCCCTCCTTCTTCCCCCCTACCCTCTGGTAACCACTAGTCCATTGTCCATGTCCATGAGTCTCTGTTTGTCTTGTTCATTTGTTGCTTTTAGGTTTATATCTCACATATAAGTGATATCATGTGATTTTCAACTTTTTCTATCTGGCTTATTTCACTTAGCATGATCATCTCATGGTCCATCTCTGTTGTCACAAATGGCAGTATTTCATCTCTTCTTATGGCTGAGTAATATTCCATTGTATATATGTACTACAGCTTCTTTAGCCAATCATCTATCATAGGACACTTCGGTTGCTTCCATGACCTGGCCACTGTGAATAATGCTGCTATGAACATCAGTGCACAAATATCTTTTCAGATATGGGTTTTCAAGTCTTGAACCAATTAGAAATTTTAGAATTGAATAGTATAATTGCAGTTAAGAAATGGTTTGATAGAAGACTAGACACAGCTGAAGAAAAAATCAATAAATTGGAAAATGAACATAAGAAACTATTTAGAATGCCAACAGAAATGACAATGAAAAGTACAAGAGAGAATAAATGATAAATGATAAAAGTAAAGTTAGTCTAACATGATTTCATTGGAGTTCAATAAATATTAGCTATTATTATTACTATGTCACTCCCTGCTTAAATATCTTCAAAATTTCTTATTGCCTACAGGATGAAGTATAAATTTTTATGCAATAAACTTCTTACTTGTCTCAGCTTATCTCCAACTTCTTTTTAACATAAAATAACAGCTTTATCTGTGCTCTTTCTATCTTCTTGCTCTGTTTCAGCATTCTTGCATGAAAACTGAAAACTTTCACAATCATCTTCCTCTATAGCCACAGTTTCCCCCTGCTTTTTCATCATGCTTCATTTTGCTGTTATCAATTCTTAAGTCATATTGCATTAGAAATTACATGTCTGATGCCACATTTGATTGTATACTTCTCAAGAGAATAGATTTTTAAAAAATTTTTACAGGAGTTTATTTTTAGAGTACTTTTATGTTCACAGCAAAATTGAGTTGAAATACAGAGTAACTATATACCTCCTGCCCCCACAAGGGCATAGCCTCCCCAACTAAACAACATGCCCACCAGAGTGGTACATTTATTAAAATCAGTGAACCTAAATTGACATACTGCCATCACCCAAAGTCCATAGTTTACATTAGGATTCACTCTAGGTGTTGTACATTTTATGGATTAGGACAAATTAAAATGACATGTATCCACCATTATAATATCATACAGAATAGTTTTACTGTCTTACCTCCCTCCTTCCTGGCTAGAGATTCTTTAAAATTCATCCTTAGAATGTAACATAATGCCTGACACATAATTGCCCCCAAATAAATGTTTTTAGATGTATGGTTGAATGAATGAAAGAAGGCAGGACAAATTGGAAAGAATCAGAGCATCTTTTCATTGTCTTGCTGACTGATGTTTTGTTTCTGTTTCAATATCACTCCAATTATTCTCTTCTATTCAGAAGACCAACCCCACAAACTACTGTCTTGAATAACCATGAATATTCTAGAGATGCTAATTTAAATCCCACCTTATCCATTAAACCCAAGTCAAGAGTGAGCTCTGGACACTTTTAAGACTTACTTTATGAATGATTAATTTAATTTAATGTGTCACATTTGTATATTTTTTTGTTTCACAAGCCTATGTCTGGATTCCTTATGAGGTGAAATTGTATTTTTATGTGGTGGGTAGAGTTTTCATCCCCTTGCTGTTTATGAGCTAGAAGTGCCTTCATAAATTATTGCTTTTTCACTTGGGACTGTAGACAATGACCATGGAATAGAGAAACTTGCTGGTTTATAAAAAATTCACAGTCTTAGTCTCTTTTGTGTCAATTTAGCTAGCTGTCTAGGACAGAAAATTATTGGAAATTAATTAAAAACAGAACAGGGAATTAAATTTTTTGCAGATTTGAACTTATAATAGTTTTCATAAAAAACTATAGAGGATTGCAAAATTGTTGTTAAAATGTTATAACTTTTCTTTATGGTAGAAGTTATTTATGGAACATTCATCATCATCTTTTTCTAAGTATTTTAAACATTCCCAAACTGCATATTTGGTGTTATTTTGTTCTGATATAAATTTAAGAAGAAAATGTTACACGTGTTGCTGATTTTCAGGTCATCATTTTCTTTACCCACTCCCCAAATATTCAACATAAGGAAAGATTAATTTAGATTTTTGAGATTTTCTTCATTTAGTGTTGACCACATAGGAGAGTATGTTTATTTGGGGATAATAGTTTTGTCTTTGTCTACATTATAAAACCATTTTGCAGTTTTTCATCAAGGTTAATTCACTGGGATGCTTTTATGTAACTAGAGGGATTTCTGGGAAAAGTGCTTTGAGGATACTTGAGTTTGTGTTTTATGAATCAGGGAGATATAAAATTTTTATTTTAATAAAGATCAATACTCATTTAAAAGATTATGGAAAAAATTAGCCCAATCATGTAAAAAATTATGTTCTTTAGTTAAGGTAAGGTTTTAGTCATTCATGGAATAGTGGCAGTCTTAAGAGCTATGCTGGATAATCTACCATTATTGATTGAACAATAATACTCTTCTTGGAATAATACTACAGAGAGTGATGCCATTCTGAAAGAAAACAATATATTCAATAAGCATTTCTTTATACTGCTGCACATGTTCCTCATTAAGATTGTGTAGTTGATAACAACATTGTTGAAATCTCAATTCGTGTTCACTAAAGTGATTTCAAGTCTTGAAAGGTAAATTGAGTAATTAGGTTCATGGCAATTCTATTTTTATTCACAGATAATGCCTCTGAGGTAGCAATTACTGCTCCAGGAACTAGTAACCATAGAAACAGCTCTACAGGCCCAACACCTGACTGCTCACCTCCATCCCCTGACACTGCCCTCAAAAATATTGTAAAAGTTATTCGACCCCAGGTAAGTGCACAGAATGCCATTATCTGCACTATGATGTATTTTTGTTTTTGAATCAGTGCAATGTCTGGCCTATTCTATGATATGTAAATTGATTTTAAGGTTAAAAGAAGGGACTTGGAAGAGGGATTTTCTTCCTGATGATGATAGACATTGAAACCTGTATTCGCTTTTGGAAAAATGAATTCGTATATTACATGAAAAAAAACAAGTGAAGCTTAGAAAAAAGGGCTATTTCACATTATCTTCTTTTCTCAACATTTTAATAATCATGCTCCAATTATTGAGCCATTACATATTTTCTGGTGTTCTCTGTTCCTTTTGTCTTCGTTTCCCTGGACATGCTGCATTATCTGTAATCATGTCTCTGTCTTCCAACCCCAGTTGTTTTTATACATTTTCTTTAAATTCTCTATTTCTTGTGGTTTCAAACTAATTTTGTCTGTGTTTGATATTGTATATCTCATTGCTCCTTATTTTCCTCCAGTGCTCCCTTTCCTCTAGCCAGTCTCTCTTTACCCTTTGTTCTTTTTTTTTTTTCATTCCTGTCATTTGTCTGTATGGGTTTCTTTCTCTTCCCTCTTCTCTTTTAGTTGGATTTCCCAGTAGGCGGTTTGCAGGCAAGCTTTAGAAATATCATTGGGACAAGCTGTTCTGTGATATTTCATTGAAAATAGCACTTATAAAGCTGTTTGCATTATATTTTTGCCAACAGATGAACTCAGAACATGAAATTGGTGGTGTTCTCAACCTGGCTCATTCTGAATGGGCCTCGTGAAATCCAAGAGAGGGGAACTTAGGATCCAGTCAATGCCATTCACCATCTACTTAGATATATAGTATAAACACATCCTTTTGCTAATCTGTAGGACTAATATGTCTTTTAAGACTTTTGGTAGGAATGGGCAATGATTTGCTTAATATTTTTTTTGCTTTAATATAACTTATTTTGGATTATTTTTATTATAATCACCATCCAGATCAACAAATTGGTATTTAAACTTTACATATTCACTGCTGTTTATCAAATGCTTTCAAATAAATTATTTCATTTAACCATCATTATTTCCAAGAGAATGTATATTTTGGTGTTATGGATTAGAATGTTGACACTGTAAAGGGGCCAAGTTGTACAACTGATTTGAAGTTCTTTTTTCCTTCCTTTAGTATAATAGTTGTCTCCTCCAGTCCTGGTCAGAAGTTAGAAAAATCCTTATGAGGTTGTACAACTTGACATATCTTTATGAGGAACTTACATGTTCAGAGTCAGTTAGGCACAGAACATTTTATACAGTGTCCCAATGTGCGGAGGAGGAAAACATCTTCAAAAATCCCTTCTTCCTCTTCAGGAAAATTTGATCTAGTTCATTTGTTTCCAGAAATGACCTCTTCAACCCCAGACTTAGTTGGTAAATGCCACATTTATTATCTTTGGTTCTCTCATTATATGAAGTTGTTTTTGGTGTTATTGTACAGCTGTTACATTGCCAGGATTTTTAAGTATTTAAGTAGGACATCGTCCTACATATAAGTTTATAAAATCCATTATTAAACATATTTACTTTAATACCAAAGGAAATTCTCTAACATAAGTGCATTTGGTCATTCAGTGAATGAAAGACATATTCCTATCTTATCTACAATCTAAGTAACACTAAGAAAACTTACCCATAAATCTTTTTTACGTATTCTATTTTATTTTAGATTACTTCATTTTAGTAAACTTTGAAGAAAATTAGAGGTAATATTAAAGAAAGAAATTCCATCTTAACTCTATTTCTTAGTTCTAATATTAAATATTTATGAAGGTAATTAACTCCAACTTCCCTTCTTAGCTGTTATAGTGATGATTTAAGTCTGAAAAAAAATGAAGTAAGAAAGTCAGGAAACTAAAGATTGGTATTTAAATTAGGACCAATGAAGCCTGTAAGTATATATGTAATAGAACAATAACAGCTAAGGTATATAATTGGGACAGAATATAACATTAATTGGGCTACTTTTCACCTCAGAGACTTTGGTGCATTACTTATTTCTCCTTATGCGTTCTGATCTCCTGGGGCTCCTCATTCATTGTAGAGAGCAGGGAATAGAAAATTCAAGTGGAAGTAATTATGAGGGAGTATTAGGGTAGGACACATGATTTCAGGAAAGGGTTTGGAAACTAGAGAGTGTGGATGGGGAACAGCTAGATGGATAGAAAAGGGGACTTCCTGATGTGTTCTGACAAGTCACAGGTGTGTCAGGGATAGAGCATTGTGGAGAGCTAACTGTTCCAAAGAAAACATAATTATTGGTTAGCTCATATAAGAACCTATATTTTGATCACAGGTTTAATCCTCTAAAGGGTTTGCTAACTCTGGCTTTTTATCTAGAATTGCAAGAAATGTGAAGTTTTATTGACTCGTGGGTCTTAAAACGCTTTCAAAATTAACTAATTAGAAATTAATAACATGGTCAAAATGATAATTTCACTGTTAAAACTGGTGACAAGGCTTGACAATAAAAGTATAAATGCTACCCAAATTTATGAATTTACATTTCTTTGCCTAGGCACTGGCACATATATTCATTCTTATTGTGAGAATGGCATAGAATAGATGGGCAATAAAACAGAACTTTCATCTCATTCACTGACAGGTACTGGTTAGGGAGCACAAGTTAGATTACTTTCCCTTTGCCTTTGTGTATGCTGTTTTCTAGGCTACTTTTCATAAGTCTACCTGTATGTGGAGAATATCCACTGTAACCAAGGACTCCTTGCTTTCAATATGAGGTAGGGCCGATTATATAATGCATGTGTTTCTGATTACCATACTCATTATTTGGAAGCTACAGACTTCAATGTTGAGTTTGATTTTATTTGGCATATTTATTAACTCACTAAGCACAGCTGTTAGTTCTGCATCCCATATTTGATCTTTTTACCTTTGCTTCTTTGGGCTCTTTCATTTCTTAAATTTCTCCAGATTGTGAACATTCTATTTTCAATTCATAGGGACTGAAATATTTTTATACTACTGGGTTCTCTTTGTTTTTATCTGGATATATTAACACATAAGGCTGAGTTTCACTGTTAGGATAAATTCTCAAGGCTGGGTTCATTTACTTATGCTTGAAAATAAAATTATTTTTAAACTTGAAAAAAATATCATCCTTGACTCATAAAATTTTAAGTAGGTCTATTGACATATTAGTTTGCTTTTTTCTGCTAAATAGTTATGTTACTTGCAATGGCTTTTTAAAAAATATTTCTTCTGAATTAAAAAATGAAATATAATTTGATGAATTTTGACAATTGTTTATGTAGGCATAACTGCACTCAAAACAAGATTTAGAACTTTGGCATCACCCCCAGAAAGTTGCCTCATGCCCCTTTCCAATCGCCCCAATTTCTGCCTCAGAGGGGGCTTCTTCATGATTTTTGTCAGTATAGATTAGGGTTGCCTGTTCTTGGACTTTTTATAATGGGAATCCTACAGTGTGCGTGTGTTTTGAGAATATCAATGTCTGGTTTCTTTCACTCAGCACGATGTTTTTGAGATTCACTCGATCTTCTTTTTGCTGACTAGTATTCCATTGGATTAATATAGTATTATTTGTTTATCCTTCTGTTGCTTGATTCTTGTGCTGTTTCCTGTTTGCTATTTTGAATGAAGGTGCTATGAATAGCCCAGGGGTTTTTATAGACATAAGTTTTCATATTGATACCAAAGAGTATAATTGTTGGGTAGTAAGGTAGATGAGTATTTACATTATAAGAAACTTTCCAAAAATTTTCCAAAGCAGTTGTTCCATTGCATAATTCCCAACAAAAATGTGTGAGCATTTGTTTTTCCACTTCCTTGTGAATGTTTGATTTATTAAACTTTTTAATTTTTTAATTTTAGTCACTTTTACGAGTGCGAAAAGATTTGTCATATGTTTTTAACCTGCATTTTTCTGGTGACTAATGATGTTGAGCACCTTTACCTGTGGTTATTGCCCATTCTTATATATTCTTTAGGGAAGTGCCTCTTCAAGTCTCTTTAATAGGATTGTTCAACTTTCTAATTGTTGATTTGTACTAATTCTTTATAAATTCTCCTGTAATTCCAAAAGATACAGGTCATTTGTCAATTTTATGCACTGCAAACATTTTTCTCTAGTCTGTGATTTGTCTAAATATTGTTTAAAAGTGCCTTCCTATGAACAGAATATTTTAATTTTGGTGAAGTTGGTTTATCAAGTTTTTCTTTCATGGTTAGTGTTTGTTGTGTTTTGTTTATGTTGTGAATATGTGCTCCCATTTTTTTCCTAGATGCTTTCTGGTTCTGGGTTTTACATTTAGTTTTATGATTCATCTCAAAATGTTTTTGTATGTGTGAGATAAGAGCTGGTATTCATTTTTTTTTTTTGCTACATGGAAAAGACTTGCCTTTTCTGGTTGAGTTGACTTAATGCTGTAGTGTTATTTATTACTTTCACTTTCCAATTGTTCATTGTTAATATATAGAAATGTAATTGAGTTTTATGTTATCATTGTATCTTGCTACCTGGATAATTTTTTGAAAGTTATAGTAGTTTCTTTTAAAAATGATTTTAAGGTTTTTTCCTGTCATCTGAGAACTGTATGGTCTTATTTCTTCTTTTTCTAGTATCTCTATTATTAATAATTATTATGAATAATAATAATTATTATTATTATTTTACTGCTATAAAACCAAAAATTTTTGCCTTATTATCTTTGAGAGAAAGCATTCAGTATTTCAACATTAAGTATAATATACCTATATTTATTGTATGGAACCTTATACTCCTATTTTGCTAAGAGTTTTGAGCATAAAAAGATATTGAAGTTTTTCCATTTTTTTCTATGTATATTTATATGATGATATGATTTTTTCCATCTTTGTTCTGTTGCTGTGGTATATTACATTGTTTTATTTTTAAATGTTAATCTAACTTTGCATTTCTAAGATAAATATGACTTGGTTATGATGTTTTGTCCTTTTTGTGTAGTACTGGATGCAAAATACACTTTATTTAAAGCATTAGTATGTGGAGATATGGATTAGATTTAAGGGAGTCAAAGATGACTGATGATTTGGTTGGGATTTTGGAATAATTTTAACAAATATAGAAAAGATGAGCAGAAATTCATTTTGATGAGGAAGAGGGTGACATGATAAATTTTGCTTTGTAAAATCACTGAATGTGAAGCATTTACAAATTAGAAACACTGGTGTAGAACTATAGTGAGAGAGGTAAAAGATTAAGGTAAAGATTTTGCAGTCATTTATAGAATTTGATGTTGAAGGGAGATAGTGTCAAAGCTAGAATGTAGGAATATTTATACTTAAGAAATATCATTAATATTTGTTAAGCACATAATATGATTTAATTTTCATGATTTTTTGGAATAGATAGTATTATCTTCCTTGTATTGATGAGAAAATTGGGAATCAGTAAGTTTAAGTAACTTCTTTACATTCAATTTAGTAACAAGGCCTTAGCATAGGAGAGAGAAGGAGCATTGAGATATATAAAACAAGGAAGACAAAGCATTATCTTAAATATAAAGAGAGAAAAGAAAATTGAAGAGGTTAATCAATGTTGTCAAAACTTGTTGGGATGTGGAGGAGAAGGGTTATCAAAATGCCACTTTTTTTGGTGATTATGAAGGCAAAGACCTTCAAAAAGGCAATTTACCTCAAATGAAAAAGGTAGAAGCTTAAGATGCAAAGAGCTGAAGAGTTGGAGAGAAGCAATACACTGATTGTAGATTACTCTTTTGAATTATTTGGTGGTAAAAGGAAGGAAAGTAGTATGGCAGTATGTTGAAGGAAGGGCAGAGTTAAGAAACATTTTTTCTCTTATTTCAGTATGCAGGAAATCAAATATGGTCATAGAGAATGCAAAAGAGGAGAGGAAAACTTGAGGGAGACATGAGTGATGGGGACTGAAATGTTAAATTTATAATAGGTGTAATAACTAAATTAATTAGCTCCAAAGTTCAAACACTGGCATTACTGGAATGTTGATAAAGCATTAGTCATTAAAGCACTGGGTTCTTGGTCTGAACTTCTTGTGATAGTTTTAGCTGAATGCGTTTTTTCACTCCTTTCTCCTGTTTGAGGACACAAATCAAGTCTAAAAATAAAAGAAGAGTATGTTTGAGAAGTGACCTAAGTTCAAGGTGGGAAAATAAAATACTTTTAGCACAATGTCACAGATAAATCATCCAAATGGGTGCTTAATATTGAACATTATAATAATTTTAATGAGCATAGGTGGATGCTAACAAAAAGTCAGTCTGGAAAATTTGGAAATTCTGATGATCTTGAGGTGCTCCTGGTACCATCCAGATCCCATCACATACTCCTAAGTCCCATCCTAAGAAAAATTCAACGAAATGAAATGACTTAAGACTGCACTCTTTCACAGCTAAGGAGGACACTATCATAAAGACTCAAAGGCCACAGGTATAAAGAAAACAAAAAGTCAAAGAGTTATTTCTTTAAAGAGACTAACAGAGACGATTTGAAAAAAGATGAGCTGCTCCTGAACTCCTACCCATGATAAACTCTGTTTTCATTTAGGTGGCAGCTCAACCTGAAGGAAATAAATATTTTCGATATTTTTCTTCTGGACTTTTTGTGTGCTTAATGAACTAATAATAAAGTAATTTAATAATAAACTGTACCATCTCTTCCTTCCTATATTAAAAGTTTAGAATTGGGTTATATAAAATTCTAGCCAAATCTAGAATAACATTTTAATGGGCACTGTGGGGTTATAGAATACATATGCTAAATTTTAAAATTAGAAATGAGAGTAGGTATATAAAAAGCAAATGTACATAACTCAGAAAAAGTAAAGAATATTGTATTGGGTTGCAGCAAAAAATGGATAAAGACTAAAAAGAACTTCAAAGAAATAATCTTTTACAAGTATCTTTATTATTGAATATTGAGCCAATTCTTTCTATTGTGAAACAAGTGTTTTCTTTATTTCTTGTAAAAACCCGACAAGGTGGTTTTTTTTTTTCCTTTATTTTACTGATTGAGCCTGAAACTTAAGTAGGTTAAATAATTTTTTCAGTTTTACATCACTATTGACTGGAAGAACTCTAATCTCCTAACTCCAATAGTCAATTAATGTTAATTAGCTCATCAGGAATAAAATAATTAAGATGGAATATTATATTCCAGAGGAATGATGAAGTTTGAGAGGAGAATAATAGATTATAAAAAGGAAGAAGAGCAGAAAAATAGAACAGTTTGTAATCTAAAGGAGGGAACCAAAGACTGTATTCAATAATTTGGAGTCTTGTAATCAAAGTTAAGTGAGAGGTAAAGGCTAAAAATAGAAAGATAATAAAATTAGAAAATAATCTTAGATTAAACAAAGAACAATGTGGAAAGGAAAAGCAATTGAGAAAGAAGTCAATGGCCTCAACAATTGACCAGTAGTCCTCAATAATTTGGGAAGCTTTTTAAAAATGCCTGGCCCTACCCCAGACAAATCAAATCAATATCTCTAAAGGCAAGTATTCTTAACCTGGTATCCTCAGATAGGATGGTCTAAGAAACTCATAAAACATGTAAAATTTTGCTGGCAGGTGCCTTTTCTAAGAATTAACTTCTAATCATGCTTCTGTCATATACTCTCTGTGTAACCTTTCTGACCCTTCAATTTGTCAGCAATGTGAGGATGGTTTGCTTTGCCTGCTTCTCAGGGATGTAGTAAAGCTCAAATTAGATAAAGTGTGCCATGGTGCGGTGTAAATTGTAAAGCCCTATAGTGGCCCAACTTGTTATTACAGCAGTGATTGAATCACGTTTGCCCACTTTTGATGTATGACCTTTGAGAGACAATCCTCTCACTTTCACTGTCTCTCATCCACAAGTGGCTCTGATGATAGCAACTTTGGCTTTAAGGAAATATATCTGGGAGCCTTTTTAAGTTCTCCAAATCATTAGAATCTACCTAGAAGGATGCTGGCTAAATATTAGGTGATTCCAGCCTCCAGCTTTGCATTCCTTAGAAGTGTTTACGTAAGAGAGCCACAGAGGTATGAACTGAAATTTGAGATGTGAGAGAAGCCAATGAAGATAAAAGGCACAGTATTGGGTCAGGTCGACTCAGTGCAGGGGAGAGAAAAGCCAAGACATATGAATTGTATCTTCCATTAATGAATAAAATCACCATCATTCTTTATAGAGGTCATGCCAATCATATGCAGTGGAATATTATTCATCCTCATTTCTCTTCTTTTGAGGAAACTCTAGCTGGATTCATCCACCAGAAAAACGGTAAATTATTTGTTACTGACATCTTCTACACATTAAAAAAAATTCATTTCCTTTGCTGAGTGTAAAATATATTTCTCTGAATTTCGTGTCCACATTACCATTGACAGAAGCAGACCTTATTAAAATAGTGGTTTTCTTTTGTGTTATTCAGGTTTTTTTTTCTACATACATAAAAATTTTGGTAGATGCCATTCTTTGGCATGTTTTTCTCCCTAGAGCATCTCTAAGCATTCTGAATAAGAATGCATAGATAAAAATTTCTCTGGGAAAAATTTCTTCGAAAGATGTCCAGAAAGTAGAGTCGACATTATTTTTTAAAATGTTTTAAGTGACTGACTAGATTTTGAAATCTAATCTCATCCCTCCTATTGGTCAGTTGTTACTGACTTGCACTGGGTGAAGTTAAAAGCCTCCGATTACCTCTTGATCTAAAGTCAAAGAAACCTGTTTGTCCATGTGATGAATAATTTACCTAATGTATGACTCTGAAGCTAATCGTTCAACTTCCTAATCTTGCCTGCTCCAAAATTATGGAATTTGGTTAGAGTATCACAGAGCATATTGTTACTTTATTCATTCATTCAAATATAGTGGAGTGCCTACTGTATGCTGGGTATCATAAGAGATTTGAATATAAAAATGACCTCAAAGAACATTTAATCAATTGAGGGAGACTGTGCTCTAAACATAACTTTTGGAATTTCACTGATGAAATTCATTTGTTGAATGCCCCAGGGATCATCCTTAGACTTCTTCTCTCAATCTACACTTACTCCCTATGTACTTACATCCAGTTCCAGAGCTTTAAATGTCATGTATATGCCAATGACACTTCAATTTGTGTCTCCATCCCCTACCACTTCCCTAAACTCCAGGCTCCTATTCAGCCAGCTACTCTAAATGTCAATTGAATGTCTAAGCATCTTAAGCCTAATACATGTAGCACTAAACTTAACATTTTAGTTAATGGGAACTCAGGCTAAAGGACTTGACCCTATTCTTGATTCTTTCTTTTCTTTCAAGCCTCCATATCCAATCCATTAGAAAACCTTCTAGGCCAGCAATTCTCAAAGTGTGTTTTGGGAACTTTTGGCTGTCTCCAAGACCCTTTCAGAAGGTTTGTGAGGTCAAAGTATTTTTATAATAATACAAAGATATTTTGCCTTTTTCACTTGAATCTGTACATGAGACTTGATGGAGTTTTCCACCATTGCACTGTGATGCACGACGACACCAGAGCTCTGATGGCTAATGGAATGTGCTCTTGTATTTTATGTTTTAAAAGTATCCATCTCAGTTTTAATTTTTAATATACTAAATATTTACAAATGTGGCCCTCATAAACAAAAACTCTTTAGTGTTCTCAATAATTTTTAAGAGTGTGAAAGAATCCTAAGATCAAAAAGTTTAAAAATTGTTCCTCTAGCTTTCCTTTCAACATACTTCTTGAATCAGGATCTCCTTAACCATCTCTGCTCTGACACTCTCATATAAATCATTAACATCTCTTGCCTGGACTTTTGGAAAAGCCTCTTATCCTGTTTCCTGGCAATGACTATTGTACCTGTATTGTTAATTTGCAAATCAGCAGATAAGTTTATATAAATCAGATCATGTTATTCATCTGCTCAAACTTCCAATGTCTTCCCATCTCACTAGAGTAAAGGCATACCGTACACGATATAATTTGACTCTAACCTCTTAATCTGTCTCCTGTCATTCTCTACCTACCTCATTTTACTCCAACTGTGCCATCTTCCCTGCACGGCTGGATTATAAGCCAAACAACTCCTGTCTTAGGTTTTTTTGTACTCATTGAGTTGTCTGAAATTCATTTCTCCCAGAGGCTTACATGGCTCATTATCTCTCTTCTTCAGGTCATTATTCAGATGCTACTTTATGAGAGAGATCTTCTCTGACCACTAAATATAAAGTAGACACCACTTTACTTTCTATCTCCTTTTTGCTGTTTTTCCTTTATAGCATTTTTTACTCCTGCATTAGCATTTAAGTGTCAATTTGTTCAGTGTCTTTCTTTCCCACTTCAATGGATGTTCCATGAAAATGAGAACCATGTCACATTATTATGATTATTATTATTAAATGCTCAATCCCAGCACCTAGAATAGCTCCTAGTAAATAATTGGTGCTCAGTTAGTATTGTTTGAATTAATTCACTGAGTATAGCTGGGTCGAAGGTAGGAAAGGCAATTCTAAGCAAAGGGTACTCAAACTGAGTTTTATATTTGAATAGGAATTAGCTAGATGAAGTGGTAGACATACAGTTCAGAGAGCAGAGTAGGAAGAATAAGGTACTTACTGTTTTTTGACTTAATGATGTGCCAAATTCACCATACGATATTCTATTAAATCAAGAAGCCCCAACCAGGTATTCTATCCTCTTCTCTTCAATCAGAATATCGTAATCCCTATAGAGGACTCATTCTGAGTAGTGTTCTTGAGAGGAAAAAAGGGTTTCGATAGTCAAATATATTGGGGAAATATAGGGTTAAACACTTTTTTTTCACTGAAAGATTTTTATAGCCTTCCACACTACCACCCCTGGAAACCCATTAATATTTTTTATAGCTAGTGATCCATCAAATAATTTGGGGAACATAATCTATGTCATTTGATGTGCTTCTTTATACCTTACCCTAGCAATTCCATTCTGGTTTGATTTTTCCACTCATTCTGCAGAAATTCACACTGTTGAGAGAGGGAGCATGATAATTAAGCAATAAATATGTGTCATTCATATGGTATGTTACAGAGTAGTATCTATGCATTGTTTACTTAATCCTCTGAGCAACTGTGTAAGATAATAGGGCCATTATTATTCTTATTTTATGTATGAGGAAAAGTAAAATAAGTATACTGTATATTGTACCATGTTTGAAAAGCAAGTTTTAAATCAGTGGTGCTAAATGTCTAAAACTGAAAAATAAGTAAGTAGAAGGATCTGTATTTTTCACTAAAATACAGTATTATTTTAACATTCATTCTATTTTATATTAATTGAATTCAATTCAATAATTTTGTTTCAAATGTAATGTTAGGCACTATGAGGAATGAAAACATTTATATAATTATTTGAGTTTGGGAGACAAATTAACCACACTGTTTTCTTTCTGTCCCAGATTCAAAACCAGTTGAGAGATAAAATATAGAAGTTAGACAAATTAAAATCAAATGTCATAATTTATTATTATTATGATGATGATTATTATTACCTGTATAACTAATTGGACAATGTGATTCTAGACATGTGGTCAAACGTGCTTTCTGTTACTTTACCCCTGACTTCAAACACACATCACAACCATTTACAAGGTGATTTTGCTACAGAAGAGAATAGAATAGATAGCATAGAAGAGCATAGATTATACTGATATGTTGGCTCTGAAGAAGAGAAACCCAGAAGAGGCAGAGATGATGAGTATGCTTACTTCTTTTTCCAAGGTCATTTTACAGTTAAGCAGCTATAACTCCTGAGGGGAGAAAAGAGTGAAGGGTAGGAGAATAGGCCAAGAATGTTACTCTAAAGGAATTCCCCTTCTTGTGGAAATATGAGGCCAGAGAGTACAAATTCAGCTTAACAACACAATAATAGAATATATTGTATTTGATCAAATAGCCCAGAGTGTTTAGATAATAAGACTCACTTCACTTACTTGCCATGCTTCATCTTACTCCAAAAGTCTGCTTTTCTTCCTTATATTAATTAATGGCACTACCATCTACCCAGTTTCCCAAACCAGAAATTTGAGTTACCGTAAACTCTTCCCTTTCTTTCTCTCCCTAAATCTAAAGAGCCACCAAACCATGTCAATTCTGTATCCTAAATATTTTCCAAAGTTTTCCTCTTTTCTTTGCTCTTACTACAAATGTCTTAATTCAACTTCTCTTGACTTGATTATTTTTTCTATATGTTTATTAGTCATTTTTCTATTATTAAAATTATTGAGGTGACAGTGGTTAATAAAATCAAATAGGTTTCAAATGTACAATTCAATAATATGTCATATGTATATTGCATTGTGTTTCACTGCCCAAAATTACATTTCCTTCCACCCTCCTTACTCCTGTCTACCTCCCCCTCCCCTCTTCTTGCTGGTAACCATAAATCTACTATCCTTGTCCATGAGTCTCTGATTATTTGTCGTTTGTTTGTTACTTTTAGTTTTATATCCACACATGAGTGAAATCATATGGTTCTCAATCATTTCTACCTGATTTATTTTGCTTAGCATGATAATCTCAAGATCCATCCATGTTGTCACAAATGTCAGTATTTCATCTTTTCTTATAGCTGAGTAGTGTTCCATTGTATATATGTACCACAGCCTCTCTATATAATCATCTATTGAAGGACACTTCAGTTTTTTCCATGTCTTGGCCACTGTGAACAGTGTTACAATGAACATTGGGGTGCATATATCTTTGCAGATAAATGTTTTCAAGTTTTCTGAGTAAATACCCAGAAGAGGGATTGCTGGGTCATGTGATAATTCTATTGTTAGTGTTTTGAGGTACCTCCATACTGTTTTCTATATCAATTTACATTCCCACCAGCAGTATATGAGGGTTCCTTTTCCCCCACAACCTCTCTAATACTTGTTATTACTTGTCCTGTTGATGATAGCTATTCTAATAGGTGTGAGATGGTATCTCATTGAGGTTTGGATTTGCATTTCCCTAATAGCTAGTGAAGTTGAGCATCTTTTCATATGGCTATTGGCCATTTTTATGTCTTCTTGGGAGAAGTGTCTGTCTATTTAGGTCCTCTGCCCATTTTTTAGTGGATTGTTTGTTTATTTTTTATTGTTGAGTTGTATAAATTCTTTGTGTATTTTAGAAATTAGGCCCTTATTGGAGGAGTCTACAAATATCTTCTTCCACTCAGATGGTTGCCTCTTTGCCTTGTTAATGGTTTCTTTTGCTGTGCAGAAACTTCTTAGTTTGTCATAGCCCCATTCATTCATTTGTTTTTGCTTTTATTTCCCTTGCTTTTGAGGTTAAAGTCATAAAATCCTCTCTTAATCCAAGGTCCATGAGTTTAGCACCTATGTTTTTTTCTATGCAATTTATTGTTTCAGGTCTTATATTCATGTCTTTGATCTATTTTGAGTTGATTTTGGTGTATGGTGATAGATAGCAGTCTATTTTCATTCTTTTCTATGTAGCTTTCCAATTTTCCAAGCATTATTTATTGAAGAGGCTTTCCTTTCTCCATTGTATGTTTTTGGCTCCTTTGCTGAAAATTATTTGCCCATATATGTGAGGATTTAATTCTGGACTCTCAATTCTCTTCCATTGGTCGTTTTTTTGTTTGTTTGTTTGTCAATATCATACTGTTTTGATTATTGACACTTTGTAGTATAAATTGATGTCAGGTAGAGTGATACCTCCTGCCTTGTTCTTTTTCCTTTGCAGATTGCTTTGGCTAATAGGGGTCTTTTATGCTTCCATACAAATCTGATGGTTTTTGTTCTATGTTTTTAAAAAATGCCATTGGCATTTTGTTGGAGATTACATTAAATCTGTATAATGCTTTAGGTAAAAAGGTCATTTTAACTATGTTGATTCTTCTAATCCATGAACATAGACTATCTTTCCATTTCTTTGTGTCATTTTCAATTTCTTTTAATAGCATCTTATAGTTTTCAGTGTATAGATCCTTCACATGTTTTGTTAGGTTTATTACTGATTATTGAAATAACTCCCTTAATGGCTCCCTTGCTGTCATTCTCAACTGCTTCTAATTTATCTTCTGCATTCCTCACATAATAATCTTTATGTTTTATTATTATTATTTTATATTTTGAAACAATCAAAAAGTCATAGCAGAGTTAGAAAACACTATCAAGATCTTTATTCCCTTGAACTACTTGTAAGTTGCTGACCTGATACCCTATCAGCCCCAAATACTTTACTGTGTTATTTCTGAAAAACATGAACATTTATCCACAACCAGAAAACAACCATCAAGATCAGATATTTAATTTGATATATTACTACCATTTAATCCTAAAACCCCATTTGAATTTCACTAGTTGTCTTAATAATATCTTTTGTGGTAAAAAAAAAAAAAAAATCCAGTCTAGAATCACACATAGTGTCTCATTGTCATTTCTCTTTAATCTCCTTTGTTCTTGAACAATTACTCAATCTTGTCTGGACTTTAAAACCATGAGACATTTGAAGATAACAGGTCAGTTATTTTATAGAATATTTTTAAATTTGGTTTTGTCTGGTATTTCCTCATAATTAGATTCAGGCTATTCATCTTTGTCAGAAAGATCTAGAAGTGACTCTGTCTTTCTTTCTTTTTTTTTTGCATCCTGTCAGGTGGTGCATGATTTTGATTCCTCCTATTCCTACTGATGTTTACCTTGGTCACTTGATTAAAGTTGTATCTCCCAGGCTCCTCCACTGTAAAGTTACTCTTTTCCTTCTGTAATTTATAAGCGTTTGTGGTGAGTGTTTTGAAACTATATTAACATCCCATTTCTCATAAAATATTCAATTTATTTTATTTATTTATATATTTGTTTAGATGCATGTTTTCCTATTTTATTTAATGAATATATACTCCATTACTATCGTTATTTGTTTTGACACTTAAATTATTCTAGATTTTGCCAAAGGGAACACTCCTGTGTCCTTTTAACATACCCTCATCTTTCTTCAAGCACTTCCTTGCTTTCTGGGACAACAAGATATTCTAGGCTTATCTCGTACATTTTCAGTTCCAGATATAGAATAAACCATTTCTCCAAGAAGTTCTCTTTCCTTTTGGTGGAAAATGGTAGTTAGATGCCAAGATTTGGGCACTAAGTAAATATATTATTATTGGTATTTCACTGTTCCAAGGCCCCCTCAGTGCACAGAGTTAGGGAGTATTTATATATATGCACAGTATGTATATGTATGTATATATGTATGTATATTTGTAATATATATGAATAAATTATTCATCATTTATTATTTATTCATAATAAATTATGAATAAATTATATTCATAATTTATTCTCTGACCGTCAGAAACCTAACTTCCATTATCTTTAATATATTTAGTCATTTGATTTGGACCCAACACCCATTATGTGGACACCTGCCTCACCCCATTTTGGGGTCTGCCTCACAATGGTAGCTCATCCTCACACAGATGTCCTCTTAATTCTGCTCAGGATATGACACACACCATTTAGTCCACCCTTCTCTTTACCTCTGTGTGCTCTGACTTCCCACACTGGGCTGACTCTTGGTGGATGCCCTCCTCACTCTGACAGTGTTTTGACTCTCCACCCCAGATCCCTTCTACAAATGAAGACCCTCCAAACACTGCCAGATGTATGACACCCATGCCACGCCTCTCTTCTGCATGGATACCCTCTTCACCTTGTTTGGGCTCTGTCTCCCAATGCCGGACTTCTCCCCAGGGTAGAGAATGATCTTCTTACACTATCAACCTGATTGTATTACTCTCCTCTATAAAATCTTTCCAAGCTTCTTATTACCTTCATGATAACATTCAAACACCTCAGTCAGGCATAAAAGCCCATTTATATTCTGGCACTGGACTCTTCTTTATGATAACCATCCCTAACATTCATCTATACTAAAATCCTGCAACTCTTCAAAGGAAACTTGTTCTCTCACACTTTCTGATAAAGTCTAGAATGCATTTCCCTCTTCCTGGTTAATATTTATTCTTCCTTCAGGATATAATCCAAGCATTCCAAGTATAACCCTTTCTCAGTCCATCTCCAGTGAGGTCCCCTTATCCATTCATCCATTTCATTCATATTTGCCAAGTGCATTCTATTTACCAGGCTTCATGCTAGGTATAGGAGATATAATCATGAGTAAGATAAAAGAAATCCCTGCCCTCAAGGAGCTTATATTCCAGAGGAGGTAGATATACAATGATAAAGTAAACACTAAATAAAGAATATAATTTGGGATTGTGATAAATTCTATGAATTAACAGCAAAACTGAAGTTGGAGGAGTAGCCAATACTTCACATCAAAGAAAGCCTTTCTGAAGGTGATATATGTGTTGGAACACAAATGAAGAGAAACAGCTCGCCGTGCAAAGAGTCAGGGGTAGAATGTTCTAGGGAAAGGACACAGCAATATAAAGGCCCTGATGATGAGGTGAATTTATAATTTAGGAACAGACAAAAGGTATGTGTACTAGGGGAAAGTGCTCTGAGATGAGGCTGGAGAAGATGGAGAATTGAATAGGTCTTTGTAAGAATTGTACATTTTACTTCAAGTACAACTGGACACCATCAATGGACTTCAAGCAAGGATGTGACTTGATTTGATTTATAATTTTAAAAGATTACTCTAGATAGAGGTACCTTATGGAGAACAAGCAGAAGCAAGGGAAATAGGTTTTGTAGTTGTCCAGGAGAGAGAGTGCAGGTACTTGGAACAGGGTGGTGCAGTGGGGGTTCAGAGTATTAGATGGTTTTAAGAGACATTTTTAAAGTAGAACCAATAATATTTACAGTTGAGTTGAAGTCGGAGGATGTAGGATTTTATATAAGCATGGTTTGGTTTGTGGCTTGAGCCCCTGTGAAAATCATGGTGCCATTTACTGAAATGATGAGATCTAGGTGGAATCCAGGGTTTTTTATGTTTGTTTTGTTTCAGGGTTGTTAGTTTGGAAAGCGAGGATCAAAAGTCTGTTTTGGCTACATAAAGTTTGGGAGACCTCTAAATGTCAAGTAAATAGTTAGGTATAAGGGTTTCTAACCCTTTCACTATACTCCTTACACATTATGTGTGTGCTTCCATATTATTTTTATATGGTTATTGTAAGAGTCTATGCATCAAAATAATGAAAAAAAATTAATGGAAGACATATTAATTGCATTACTATTTATAAAAACAGAAATTACAAATGATCCACCACTCTGTGAAATTACTTTGATTCTTGGTGTTTAGCAAAGAACTTGACAATAACTATTTGCTAAGCAAGCATAGAGATAACTAATGTAATTTGATATCTTAAAAAAGTTGTATGAGACCACAAGCCATAAATACTAAATTAAATTGAGTCAAGTACCAAGCCATATTGCTATTTTAGTTAAGATTATTTTTCTCACAAATGTTTCTTGAATATTGGAAAGACATAAAAATGTCTTGCTTTTTCCATTGGAGTCCTAAATATTCAACAAAGATATCGACAAATGAATATCTCCATAATAATTGCAAATGTACATGAAATAATAAATTAAGAGGATTATTAGGTTAGTGAAACATGTGAGAGACTATTTTAAAAAGATTAAATTATATAACAAACATTAGGCAATACACTATAACAAGATATTGATAGTGATTAATAACAACTCTAAAAGAGATAGTTCCTTCTCATCCTTTTACTTCCTCATTCACTTTTCTGTCAGAACAGTTACAAATTATTAGCTTAACAGTTTCTTCTCTGTTAACTAAAAAAAGTTTTAAATGATAGATACCAACTATCAATATTTAAAGTGTTGATAGAGCTAGATTCTAAAACTCTTTGAAAGTTACTAAGTATCCTTTGATTTCCTCATCTATAATGTGTTAAATAATATATCCACTTTTGCAGAGTTGTTGTAGTGTTTGCATGAAAAAGTATATTGTAGGATGCTTGACACAGCGTATATTTAATAAGATGTATTATCAGAAAGGTAACCATGTAAATTAAGAATTAGAAAGCAGAATGACTTTTGATAGGTTAAAAAACAATGCACACTGCACATTTATTTGTAAAAAAATTTTCTTCTCATACACACATTGACATATACTTCCTGTTTTGACTGCTCAGAATATAGCTTCTATAAATCATTATATAATTACCTTCTGTTATTCTAAAACAGAAAATGAATAAAAGAAAGATGCAAATTACTTATATCAGGAATGACAAACGGAATAGCACTACATACTCAATTGACATCAAAGGTTAATAAAGGAATATTACAAACCACTCTACCCATATAAATTTGACAGCTTAGCTTAAGTGAATCACAGACTACCACACTTCACCTAATATGAAAAAGATAGCATGAAGAGTCATAACTATTAAAAAATTGAATTAATAATTTATGTCTTTCATAAAAGAAATATCCAGACCAACATGATTTTGCTGGAGAATTATAGCAAACAATTAAGGAAGGTTTAAGCCCAACTCCAAACAATCTTTTCTTAAAACAGAAGCTTCATATTATAAAGTTAATATTCAAAGTACCCAAACCAGAGAGTACAAAAAACAAATACAAACTCTCAATAACATGAAAAGTGAGACTATAGAGCAATATTTCTCATAAATAAAGATACAAAATTCCTTACCAAAATTTTAGTAAATAGAATTTTGCAATATATACAAAGAATTATAGGCCATGACCAAGAGGAGTTTATTCCATGGGTATGAGACTGGTTCAATGTTTGAAAATTAATGAAGAAGAAAAACCACATCATTGAAACATCAATTAAATCAGAAAAAAAACATTCAATAAAACTCAAGATCCATTCATGATTTTTAAAAAGCTCTCAGAAAAATAGAAATAGAAGAGAACTTCCTCAGCCTGTTAAAGAACATCTATAAAAAAATCTACAGCTGACACTTAATGGTGAAAATTTGAATGCTTTTTCTTAAGATTAAGAACAAAGTGAAGATGTCCACTCTCTTCACTACTGTTATTTAACATAGTACTAGAAATCCTAGACTGTGCAACTTTTTTTAAAAAAGGTGTACAGATTGAAAAGGAAGAAATAAAAATGACCCATTTATGCATAACTAATTGTCTATATAGAAAATCCTAAGGAATCTATGAAAAAACTCCTACAACTAATAAGCAAATTCAAAAAGGTCACAGGATGCCAAAACAAAAAATTAGAAGACTCAACATGGTAAAGATTTAAATTTTCCCCAAATTGATATACAAGTTTAATGTAATTTCTATCAAAATCCTAGCAAGATTGTTTGAAGACATATATAAGATTATTTGAGAATTTACATGGTAATATAGAGGAACTAGAATAACTAAAATTTGGAAGCAGAAATAAATTGGGGAGAATTAGTCTCCCCAATTTCAAGGTTTATTTTATAGTTACAATATTTAAGGCTGTGCAGTATTGTTAGCAAAGGGATAGACACATGGATCAATGGAACAAAAGAGAGAACCCAGAAATAGGCCTATGCAAATATGCCCAACTGATATTTAACAAAGGTGCAAAAGCAATTCAGTGGAGGAAAAATAGCCTTTTCAACAAATGGTCCTTGAGTAATTGAACATAACATAGGCAAAAAAGTGAAATTTGTTCTAAGTCTCAAACTTATACAAAAAATTAACTCAAATGGATAACTGACTTAAATGTTAAGTGTAAAAGTATATAAGTTTTAAGAAAAAAAACATAGGAGAAAATTTTGGGGAACTAGAGCCAAGCAAAAGGTCCTTATACTTGATACCAAAGCATGAGCCATAAAAGGGAAGATTGATAAGTTGTGCTTCAATAAAATTAAAAAAAAAAATGTTTTTTCTCTGAAGAACTCTGTTAAAAGATGATAAGACAAGTGCAGACCAGAGAAAATGTTTGTGACCCACACACCTGATAAAGAATGAGTACCTAGATCAGATAAAAAATACATAAAACTAAACAATATAAATATAAAAAATTCAATTAAAAATGGGCAAAATACATAAAAAGATGTTTTACTACAGAGACTACAGAAATGGCAAGTAAGCACGTGAAAAGATGTTCAACATTAGTAACAATTAGAGAAATCCAACTTAAAACCACAATGAAATGTCATTACACATCTATCAAAATGACGAAAATAAAAAGTAATGCCAACACCAAATGCTGTCAAAGATATAGAGAAACTCATACATTGCTGGTGGAAATGTAAAATGATATAGCAACTCTGGAAAAACAGTTTGTCAGTTTCTTAAAACATTAAACACTTTACTACCATACCACCCAACATTTATACTTTTGGAAATTTATCCCAGCTAAGAGAAAATTTCTGTTCACCCAAAAACTTGTACATGAATATTAATAGCAACATTATTCGTAATAGCTGAAAATTAGAAACAACCCAATATGTCTTTCAGTGGGTAAAGGGTTAAACAAACGGTGGTACATCCATATACCATTGAATCTATCCAGCATGAAAAGGAACAAGATACTGATAGACACAACAGCTTGGACGAATCTGCAGTGAATTATACTGAGTAAAAAAAGCCAATCTCGAAAGGTTACATACTGTATGATTCTATTTATCATTCTCTACACAACAAAACTGTAGAAATAAAGAATAGGTTAGTGCTTGCTGGAAGGAGATAGGGGGTAGGAGAGAAGTAATTGTGACTTTAAAAGGGCAATGGGAAGGATCCTTGTGGGATGGAATTGTTCTGTTTCTTGGTTGTATCAATGTCAATATCCTGGTTGTGATGTTGTACTATAATTGAGCAATGTTTACCATTGCAGAAAACTTGAGAAAGGATGCATGATATTTGTATTATTTCTTACAACTGCATGTGAATCTACAATTGTCTCAGAATAAAAAAGAAAATAATTAAAAAATTAAGTTATAAAAGAAAAAAAGCAACATGCACCTTTATTTGTAAAAATGTCTTTCATCCACACAGTGATATGAGCTTCCTATTTTAGCTGCTTAGAACATATCTTCTTTAATTCACTGCATAATTACTTCCTGCTATTCTGAAACTGAAATAAATCATTTAAAATTATTTTTTTAAAAGAACTTAAATGTGGGAAATCAAGCTGGCCTTATTTTTGATTTTGGGCACACTTGAATTTTACACGAGCATCTTTGATATATTAATACATAAATGTTTGAAATGCCTAATTCAAAAAAATTTTGTGAGAAAGTCAAGCATTTTAATACTGGGAGAAGTTTCTGTGAAAATAAATATCATAGTTTGGAGGTGAAAATCCTCTCTAGGTCTTTAAAATATAGAGTTCAGAACTACTTAACAGTTTATTAAAACTAAAATAAAAACCGATATGTTTATTACCATCTCATGACTATATGTAGTTTTTCCAATTCAGGTTTGAATAATTTGTATGAAGAAACTAAGTCATGTGTAAAAACATATATAACAGATTTTCTACTTTAAAAATTTTACATTTATGCTTATATATGTTAAATACTAGGAATATACAACAGTTTTATAATTTATCTCTTTTATTTGAAGATGAATGTATATGTTAATCCATAGCCAAATATCTCTATATAAAAATGAAATGAATTAAGAGATAAAAGCAGAAAATATAAAGATTGTTTTTAAAATTTTTGCTTTTCTTTTAATAAAACATCTAGTGACTGTAAGGTTTAATATGTAGCAGAATCAGATTCTATTTGTTCCTATTTTCCACCCATTGCATTTTCTTCAACATGCTTTAAAAGAAGGAATTTTTTTCTTAAATCAATGCTGTCAATAGACTAAAGAGTAGAGAAATTGCTCACTGATAAAAATATGAGAGACTCAAGAGTTAGTAGGCTCTGGCTTTACCTATATTTTATGTTACTTCTTTTTGCTTCATACTGAAAAGAAAGAAAATATATAAATTGTTTTCAATTTATATGACATCTGAAATTAAAAGCTTAATAATATTTACCCCTAGTGAGCTGTTGTCTGGAATTTCTCAAATCCCTTCTTTATACTGTTTTAAAAGTGATCAAGATGAAGAAATATGAGAATTCTAACTCTAGATGGTGAATTCATTCCAATTGTTTACATCTTCTCCCTCTTGACATGCAATTAAAATGGTTTAAATATAAAAATAAGAGTATCCATAGCAGTGATGAAAAGCTGAGAATGGTACTATCAGAGGCATTTGGAAACTTCTGAAAGATAAAAAGAAATAATATTGCTTAGGAATAAATTTAACCACGGTAGTAAAAGGCTTCTGCTCAGAAAAGTATAAGATGTTGAAGAAAGAAATTGAAGAAGATAAATGGAAGTATATACTATGCTCAGGGATAGGAAGAATTAACATTGTTAAAATGGCCATACTACCCAAAACAATCTATAGTTTCAATGCAATCTTTATCAAAATGCCAAAGGTATTTTTCACAGAACTAAAACAAATAATCCTAAAATTTATATGGAACCACACAAAAGACCCTGCATAGCCACCAACAATCTTGAGAAAGAACAAAGTTGGAGATATCGCAATATCTGATATCAAACTATACTATAAGGCTATAGTAATCAAAACAGCATGGTACTGGCATTAAAACAGATATACAGATAAATGGAATGGAACAGAGAGCCCAGAAATAAACCCATGCCTAAATGGTCAAGTAATCTATGACAAAGGAGGCAAGAATATACAATGCAGTAAAGACAGTCTACTCAATAAATAGTGTTGGGAAAACTGGAGAGATACATGCAAAAAAAAAAAATGAAACTGGATTACCTTCATATACCATAGACAAGAATAAACTCAAAATGCATTAAAGACTTAAATGTAAGACCTGAAACCATAAAACTCGTAAAAGAAAACAGGCAGTAAACTCTCAGACATTGCTCTTAGTAATATTTTTTTCTGACATATCTTCTCAAACAAATGAAACAAACAAAAATAAACAAATAGGACTACATCAAACTAAAAAGGTTTTGCACAGCAAAGGAATTGATCAACAAAAAGACAACCTACTGAATGGGAGAAGATATTCACCAATGATACATCTAGTAAGGGGTTAATGGCTAAAATTTATAAAGAACTCATAACTCATCACCAAAAAAAAAAAGAAATCCAATTAAAAAATGGGCACAGAACCTGAATAGACATTTCTCCAAAGAGGACATATAGATGGCCAATTGATATATGAAAAGATGCTCGATGTCACTAATCGTCAGAAAAATGCAAATTAAAATCACAATAAGATACCACCTCACGCCTGTCAGAATGGCTATCATTAATAAAGCAACAAACAGTAAGTGTTGGTGAGGATGTGGAGTAAAGGGAACTCTCATGCACCATTGGTGGGACTGCAAATTTGTGCAGCTACTATAGAAAACAGTATGGAGATTCCTCAAAAAATTAAAACTAGAACTACTTTATGACCCAGCGATTCCACTTCTGGGTATTTATCCAAAGAAATACAAAACACTAATTTCAAAAGATACATGCACCCCTATGTTCACTATAGTGCTATTTATAATAACCAAGATATGGAAGCAACCTAAGCACCCATTAATAGATGATTGGATAAAGAAGTTGTGGTACATATACCCAAAAGAATATTACTCAGCCATAAAAAAAATTTACCATTTGTGACAACATGGATGTATCTAGAAGATCTTATGCTAAGTGAAGTAAGTCAGACAGAAAAAGACAAATACTGTATGATCTCACTCATATGTGGAGGCTAAAGAACAAAATAAATGAACAAACAAAACAGAAACAGATCCACAGATACAGAGAACAAACATAGTTGCCAGATGGGATGGGGATTGGGAGGCTGAGTGAAAAAGTGAAGGGGTTAAGAAGTAAAAATTTGTAGTTAGAAAACAGTCATGGGGATGTAAAGTAAAGCATGGGGAATAGTCAGTAATGTGGTAATAACTATGGTGCTAGGTGGATACTAAACAAGTCAGAGGGATCACTTTGTAAATTATATAAATTTCAACTGTAATTGAAAATTAAAAAGAAAAAGAAAAAGTGAAAATACCTAAAAAAACAAAAACAAATAAATAAACAGAGAAAAACAAATGGTATTGGATTAAGACAGGGATTGTTTAGGGCAACTAAAGAACCTCATCATCTTATACATGGGACAACTGACTTTTTTCCTGCCACATGATAATAACTGCCTAAGCAAGGTGAAGAGTCTGCTGAAGCAACTAGTGTGGGAATTAGGATAGAAGAGAGAAATAGGGCAGTGCCCTAGGTAACCAAAACTGGTTAACCAAGAACATCGGACATTTGAGGAAAGCTAACAGCCAAAAGAGAGGGACTAAGCTCAATGAACAAAGTAAATGACCCCTAAGAAAAGAGAGTTAATGCAAGCAAAGACTGTACTCAGTATCCTCAGAAAATTTCAGAGATTATTGAATTCACAAAATAAAGAAAAGGCTATTTTAAAAATGGAATACTTGGAAAACAAGAAAAGTTTTTGAAAGCTAAAAGGATCATCCCACCTAAAGTCATAACAAAATGCTGGAGATTTGTGTGCTTTATCTTATTTGTTCACCAATGTATCCCCAGAGCCTAGAACCATATCTGACACATTGGATGATAGTCAATAATATATTTTTTGAACAAATTAATAGAAGTGCTTTAGAATACCAAATTGTAGAATATTCCCAGAATATAAAACAAGAATAATCAGAGATTCAACATCCATTGACTAGGAGCTCTAGAAGGAAAAGGAGAAGCCTCAACAGGAATTGAGAGTGTGGTATTAGCACAGAAATAGACATGTAGATCAATGGGAATGTCGTAGAGTCTAAAAATGTAAAGCCGGGCTATATTTGGAAATTTAGTATATGATAAAGGTGGTATTTCAAATTAGTGAAGAAATGATGGTGTTGGAACAATAGCCTGTCATTTTGGGGAAAACTACTTAGAATTAATTTTTTTCACCATATACCAGACACACAAAATAATCCAGATTGATTAAAATTCTAAAAGAAAATACTACCAGTCTAGCTCCCCTTTTTTACAACCCCACCTCCATCCTGGTTTTTGAAAGTATTCAAGAAGACATCTAATTTATTACTTCTGACTTGAAAGGATATTGCTTTCATACTGACATAATTTATCAATGGGCCCATGTCTGGAAATTCTGTCATCCCCACATATTTCTATTGATGTCACTCGCTAATTTTCTGACCTTCAGCCATCTTCTCTGGGAACTCATTCTGAACTTTGGTTTTGCTTGAATAATTTAATACCATCATTGACTTTTGCTAGAACCACTTTTTCTTTGTGCTGACACCAGAGTATCCCTCTAGTCCTATTTGACATTTTAGGAGGTTGATGAGGTCCCTTTGTAATTAAATTAAGTAAATTCAAATGATTTAAGATCCACTTAAATCCAAGTAAGTGGATTTTTAAATGTCTATGAGTTTAAATAATTTGAAATTAACAGAGGAGGAAACATAAAAGTGGATATTTAAAACTTACATTCTAATCCAGAGAAAATTTTGAAGTAAATATACACATTACCTAGATCTCATCCTAGTCAGGAATTATGTGTTCTCATATAACTCATATATTAAGTCATATCTATCTAGGTTGCAGAAATGCTATGGAATTCTTAATGTTGTATCAGAATATATTATTTCATTTATATCTTTACAGAATATAGAGACATTCTTATGATAATAGGTTCTAATGATGAGAATCCAAATTAAGAGTAGGAAATGCATGCGATCCTGTATGACCAGTAAATTCACTTATCAGTCCCTTTAAGGTAATAACAAGATGGTGCTGGCTACCAGAATGTAGGACTAGTACAGTGGGCCCCACACTCAGAAGGGCCTCATGCTTGGGGTTTAATACACTTGGATAGCTGTCTAAATTTCTTAATGTTTTTTATCTCTGAATTTGTTTTATGTAACTTAAGTCTGTGGGAAAATGGAGCACGTGGAGGCTTCAAACCTTGGTTTATCTGTAGTTCACCCGCCATCTCCCTACCTTACTAGGTGGTAGTCTCAGCCACCTTGTTCCTTAACCCTCAGGCTCCCAACCGGCCCAGCAACAGCTGACGCAGTAAGACTATGAGTGGGGAAAGATGGCGGTCAGATGCATGCACGAAGTTGCAGGGCAGAGCCTCTGGGTGCCCATGAGGATCTGCTCTCATCCTGTGAATGTCCCTGTGCCCAAGGGAGTAAGACATTAAATAGCAGATACAACCACCATTACAACTCTAGAGAGAGACCATGGAAGACACAGAAAACTTGATTTTTTCCCCTGTTTTTGGAACAAGGCGCCCCACATTTTCATGTTGCACTGGTTCCAACAACTGTACGTAGCTGTCCCCCCTGACGCCTTCAAAGTCACTTGTGTATCTGTTCAATTTCAGCTCCTCAGGGACATTCCCTAATCACTCTGCAGGGATCATCAACTTTTTCTGTAAAGGACCAGAGAATAAAACAGTGAGGTTTTGTGGGTCATACAGTCTCTGTTGTAAGTACTCAACTCTGCTGTGATAGTATGGAAGCAGCCATAGACCATATGTAAATGAATGACCATGTATATATTCCAATAAAACTATTTGTGGACTCTGAAATTTGAGTTTCAGATAATTTTCACCTGTCACTAATATTTTTCCTTCGCTTTTTTTTCCCCCAACCATTAAAAAAACGTAAAAACCATTCTTAGCTCACAGGCTTCACAAAAATTGTTCGAAGCCTGGATCTTGTCCATGATCTGTAGTTTGCTGATATTGGTTAAGCAAATATTTGTGTTAGCAAGTCCCTTGCAAAGTAGGGAGGTATGAGTGCTGAACCACAGACGAGGCAGATGTTTTAAAGGAGGAGCAACAATAAACACAAGTACAACTTATTCTACACTTTGAAACTTGGCAAATTCCATTTATAATTTTAATGAATTCACGAAAACACTTTTTCTTTCTTATACTGAATGGCTTAGCAGTATCCCATCAGAAAAGTTTTTAGAAAAGAAATGTATCAGAATCAAAGTTTAGGTGAATATTCCATTTTTAATATCACTACCATCTCTGTATTCTTTTGTCCCATTGCCATTATTTCATTTCTCCATATATATCTCTTTTTAATAATGTCTCTGTCCTTTGAGTTTTGAGGCAGCACTCACTTGTCTCTAGATTTGAATACATGGAACTTCCTCCTAATTTAAGCCTTCTGCTAACTACTTATGTGATCTTGAGTAAATTATTTAACTTTTCTGAGCCACTACATTCTGTGCCAGTGAAGCTAGCTGCCCTAACAGACAAATCAGAATCTCAATGATTAACATTAAGGAGGCTTACCTGGACTTTTCATAAAGCCCAATGTGGGTTGAATGACCCTCCTTCATCTTACAGCTACATCATCTGGAGAGTAAGAGAGGGATGGAGAAGGTTCACTTCTACTAATAGCCAACTGGTCAGAACTACATGTTCCCAACCTAAACACAAAAGAATGGAAATAAAAAAGAACCTATGCTTATGGTTTTGTTGAGCACTAAAAAATGTGCAAAATGATCTCTTAGAACAGGGGTTAGCCAGTGTTTTCTCTAAAGGATTAGACAAATATTTTTGTTGTTGTGGATAATATGGCCTCTGTCACAACTTCTCAACTCTGCCATTGTAGTATGAGAGCAGCCATAGACAATAAGTAAATGAAAGCACATGTATATCTGTGTTCCAATACAAGTTTATTTTCAAAAACAGAAGGCAGACCAGATTTGGGCCACAGGCCATGGTTTGCTGATCCCTTTCTTAGTACATGACTAACATATAATGATTTTCATTTTTCATCACCCCAAATGCTTGGAGAGCTTTGGGCAATGACTTCCCTCTTAATGTTTCTTAAGCTGGCTAATGATAACCAATAGTGCTGAAGAAGCAAATAAGAATGAGGTCAGATAATCACTGATCAGTGTTTTCTTCCCTTTGGAATTTCCATTAGCCTATCTTCCTTCTTCCAGATATTTTATTTGAAGCCATGCTACCGTGAACTCATAGTACTCTTCTCGTAGAAAGAGAAATATGCAGATTTTCATAATCGTGTACTAAGTAGTCCACACTGAGTCCTGATAACATCCAAGCATACATTTTGGTATTTCTGGTATAAGAGTGTATATTTGTTTCCCACAAAAAGCTTATCTTCTGGTATCCATCCAAACAAGAAATCTGTGAGTCACCCGAAACTCCTTTAAAATCAACCTTCGCATCCAGTCAGATGCCAAGGCCTCAAGAGCTAACCTCGTTAGCCTCTCCCAAAAAAACATCTGCTATCTCCAACCCTATTGCCACAGCTTTACTTCAGGACATTATTGTGTCTTGGCTGGAATTCTATAACATCTTCCTAATCTGTCTTCCTTCCTCAAGTCTAGCCCTGACCAATCAATTCTTCAGAGTGCTAAAGTTAGTTTACTAAAATGCAAGCCAACTATGAATCCCCCCCTACTTGGAAATCAGTGGTTCCTTAAAATATTCAAGTTAAAGACCAAACTTCTTACTATGGCATTGAGAGCTCTTTATGATTTGGCCTCCGCAACTTATAATATCTTATGTTTTAAATCTACCACTATCTTCACATACTCTGTACTGTAGCCATTCTGAAGTATTTGCAGTCTGTACTTTCCTTCTCTCCATCCTCTTTTGTCTGCCTACCACCTCTGCTTCATCAATATTCAATTCAGCCATCAATCACCTGCTCATGGAAGCCTTTCTTGATTGCTTTCCTAAAGTAGAGACCCACCTTTGGGGTCCCTCTTTAATCTATGCCTCCACTTATCATAACTCTTTCACTGTACTATACTGCAGCAGTCCCCAACCCCCAGGCTGTGGGCTGGTACCAGTTCATGTCCTGTTAGGAACTAGGCTGCACAGCAGGAGGTGAGTGGCAGGTGAGTAAGCGAAGCTTCATCTGTATTTGCAGCTGCCCCCAGCGCTAGCATCGCCAACTCAGCTCTACTTCAGATCATCAGGCATTAAATTCTCATAGGAGCACCAGTCTCTAGTGTCAAAAAGGTTGGGGACTGCTGCTATACTATACTGAAGCATAATCCTTGGAATGCTTGTCTGTTCCCTCATTCACCATCCCTTCTCCAATTTAAAGTCTATTACCACCTGCACAACAGAGACAATGCCTTACTTTTCTATTCCCATCACAGTGTTTACAGTGGTATCTGAAATTTAGTCACTTAGCAAATATTTGTAGAATGAATTAATGTAGCAAAAATAGCCTGCTTGCTTTTGTAATTGCACAACAAATTGTGCTTTAATGTTATTAGAACTTTGGGTGGTCAGGGTTCAGATGAATGTATTTTAAAAAACATTTTAAAGGAAAGAAGTCATATATATCAGCTTGATCTTTATAAAGTTCATGAGGAGGAACATTACATTAACTTGGTTTATTGCCTATATACAAAGTTAAATAAAAATACAGCACAATACAACAACACTAAGACGATAGACATATCTGTGTTTTCATTGGAACCAGTGTCATATTTCATGATTTTTAATTGCTGTTATATAGCCTAGTGGAAAGTACATTGAATGCGAAATTGAGATTCAGTAGCTCCAAAAGTAGACATTTCGTGAGAAACCAAGCCTAATATGAAATCCTGATCTTTTGTACTTCAAAAGCAACTGAGTCCTATACGGGTACTAATTTGGATTCTATTACTAAGTTAATGTGTCATTATAATAAATGACTTGCACTTTCTTGTAGAACAATATTTATGCCTCTCAAACTCTTTCATAAAAATATTGCAATGGTGGAAGAATAAAGCATACTGTGATAATTTGCACTCTTTATATTAAAAAAAACTATAAAATACAGACATTTTCAATATCATTGTCTATTTTAGATTATAGAGTAAATGGTATCTATTTAAAAAAAACGATGAGCTGTAAGAGAGAGTAATGAATATTACGGAGGAAAATCAACTATGAAATACTGTGATTAAATGAACAAGAATTTGAGGGCAATGAAAATTTAGTAAACCAACAGTTTATTGTACTTTGGGGAAAGTAGGGTACTGTAAACATTATTGTAAAGAAATTGTAGTTAACCTCTTTTTAATTATTATGAAATTGTTACCATTTATACAATATGAAGGAGAAGAATAAAAAGTAAAATATTTGGATTGATTCTTGGGAAACGTACATGATTCTGAGAGCCAAAACTACTGCAATTTTTTTTTTACAGGATTATGTTAGAAGCTCTGCTAGACAGGAAAAGAAGTGAACATAATTAAAACTGTGGAAAAAACCCCAGAAAACTTCTGTAGGGAACAATCTATTGCTGACAAAGAGTATAGATTATATCTGCCATTACTCCATGATTCTAACTTTTATGTTTAAATTGACTTCTCTTGCTATTTGAGGATTAATTAAAATCCTTAAAAAAGAAAATCAAAGTTCATTACAAATACCAAGCAGATTCTTAGATCCTGGAAAATGTTCTATATAACTTTACTTAATTCTGGTGATAAAATTTCAGCATATGGTACTTGTGAACAATATCTAATGCCACCAACTCCTTGGACTATATAAAGAACCAAAAAAATGAAATTGCCTTTATAGTGCTTCAGTGTTGTAAGGGCCCTTTTCTTATTAGATTCTATAACCTCAGGGTCTGGCAAATATGAGATGCTTAATAAACGTTAGTTGAATAAAAGGTGACTTAGAATTGAAACTTTCTGAATTGATCATTAAAAAAAGTTCTGTGCACTATATTTTTACAGTCTTATGGGGAAATCTAACAAAAAGTCTAAATCATTTTATCAACTATGCCATAATATTTTTTCATTAAATATCTTCCCATTATTTAATTACTCAAGGGATTAATTAAATAATAAATATAGTGTCTCTCTGTAAAGCACAAATATATTTTAAGTACAGGAACTAGATAAACTCGATAAATCACCATTTAGACTAAATTGATGGGGAGAGTGGGCTAAAGATTAACAGAATCATATTAATACTGTTATCATGCTCATTTATTTTAGCCTAAACAACGAACATCTATTGTGTCTTCTCTGGATTTTCATCGAATGAATCACAACCAAGAATATTTCGAGATCAGCACATCTGCAGGGTGTACAAACTTCACTTCCAGCCCTCCTGTTAGTCCACCCACCTCTTCCGTGGGAACCACCGAAGTCAAGAACGAGGGAACTGGCCATGCAGGTAAAGCAGTTCACTTTATGCAGCTATATTTTTGAACTTTTAAAACTAAAGCCTTTATGTGGTAGAGGAATTCAGAAGAATCTTTTGTATAAATTGCATTGTGCTTTTTGTTTACGTGTACATATGGCGATATAGGACTTTATGATTTAGTCAGAGTGTGGGTATAATATTCTTTTTGAATACATTCATGAACTTTTAGGTGTTACATATTAAAGATGATGATTTAATGCTATTATAGTAGTAAAATAACCAGAGACCTAGAAATGCTCTTCTTCTGCTGCTATTACCCCTCTCCGCACAGTGGTATCAACTCATCAATATATGAGTTTATCAATAGGTGCTCTGAGGCTAGAGAACTTGTTTCAAGGTTATCTGGTAAGATTCAGTTGGACAGTGTGGTCTGAGTGGGTTGTCAATCTGCTCAAACCAAGGTGAACTTAGAGAGGAGGAATGTGAAGAAGTAAGGCTAGGGGTATGGGGAAGATTAAGGAAAGTAACCACACCCACTAGTAAAACATACCATGGGGTTTCACCTCATCAGATTTACAATGCTGCCCTTCTTTGGGGGCAAGGAGAAATATGAGAAGTGAGATGTAGAGAATGTCTTCTCTTTATATCTAATTAAGGTAAATGAACTATTCAGCTACTTTTCTCCAAAGATATATGATTTTAAAATGCACTATATATGATTTTAGGATCATAAATTTTAGGATCATAAAATATTGTCTGTGTGGTATTCCATATAATCTTTATTTGAAATGAGTGTGCATATGAATATATTAATGTACTTATTTAAGTCCTTTTCTCTGACTCTACTTTTAAGAACACTGATACAAACATTTCAAAAATATAGCCAAAGAATTATTTTCCCCTAAGAAAAAAATCTAAAAATTTTTAAATAATGATTAATGGAAGTGGTGAGATTGATATTCTGTGGAAGCTATAATCCAATTTTTCTATGGCAACCTGGTGATATTTATAAAATGTAAATCAAAGTATGTTGTTAACATGTATAAAGTGCTCAATGGCTTCTCATTGAATTTAGAATAAAGTCTAACTCCTTACCATGGCCAATGAAGTTCAATATATCCTCTCTCCTGACTAGCTCTTTAAAAAAAAATTTTTTTTTATGGTGACATTGGTTAACGATATCCAGTAAGTTTCAGGTGTACAATTTAACAGTATATATATATATATATCTATATGTATATATATCTATATCTATATCTATATCTATATATATATATGTATATATTATTTATAGACAAGGAAACATAGAAAGAGGATAAATAACTATATAATAACCCATAATAACAGACCTGGGATTCCAGCTTGGTGGTAGAGTCCATGTTCTTAACCATTATTCAAAATTGCTGTAGTTACTTCTTTCAAATCATCCTGTTTTCTTTTTTCCAAAGCCTATTTACTATGAAAAATTATATTGTTCACTTGTTTACTTCGTTATTGTCTTCTCTCCTCTTTCTAGAATTGTAAGCTAGAATGGGTGGATCACTGACACCTCATAGGCACTTGAAATCAGGCTGCCTAAGACTAACCTTACCTAACTATGAAACTTAACCTCTTTATGCTATAGTTTTCTTATCTACAGAATTAAATGAACAAGTAGTTAATTAGATTGAGGTAGACTGACATTTAGTAATCTTACCCTGTAGTACAGTAAAGTAATTAGCACCATGTCTGGTACTTAGTGTTCAATAAATGTTAGTAACTATTAGAATATTAATGAAGTCTAGCATTATTCAGTGAGCTTGAGCATTTAATGCATGTCTGTCATGTACCAGATATAACTTTATAGGAGAGGAAAGATGGGATGTGATTTGTAAATAAAAGGGGTCTGTGGACCCCAGAAAGGGTTTGGGGCATATATAATTATTACTCAATTAATACTCATTTGAATGACTAGTTCCAGATTTAAAATCCTAAAATGGGGAAAATGACTCTGATACTTGCCTTTAGGAAAACCTTTCTCAGCCTTATTTTAGTTAGTGCACTAATTGTTTTTTTTGGGCAATGACTTTTTTGAAAAGTTTCAATGATTATTTTGAGGTAGATAAAAATATTGTTTATTTTTAAATGAAACGTAAGAGAAGTTTGGGGCCTAGTCCAAACCACTTGGTGCCCTCTCTTCGACCACCAGAGGGAGAGGATAAAAACACACACATTTTACTGCTGCCAGGACTTCAGTGACACCATCCAAAATGTGTGGAGAAATTATAATTTTCCACACACTTCAGAATTGTTATTTTCAGGTCTGACCTTTGAACAGAATCACAATCTAACCTTTAACGGTTGAAATAGTTTTGAATAGCATGTTACTATGGTTTCCTAATGTGATATGTTCTTTCTATGGTACATTGAAAATTTTAGGGTAGACTGATATCTAATAATAATGTAAAAGGACAATGCTGATTTGTTTGACATTTAAAAAGTAAAACTTTTATTTGTATGAGTAAAATATTTAAGGTAGATATTTATCTACTTGAAAAAGCATTTCATTATCTTATACATAGATGTTTTGTAACTCTTTGCATTAAAGAACCTGCATATGCAGGCAGGTATGTACTGAAATATCTGGTATGTATTGAAAGATAATAAGTTCCAGAGTCAGTTCTGTCACCGATTTCCTAGATATTTTCTATCAGATTACTTAACTTCTCTGATCTCTAATTAGCTCCTCTGAAAAATATTAGTAACATCAACTCTTTAGTGGGTAGTTGTAGTAATAAATGACCTTATTTATGTAAATACATTTCGTAAACTATGAAAACTAATATTATTCTTTAATATTGTCATCATTATTGTTTAATATTATTACATTTTTTCTTTAATATTATTTGAAATCTTTAGTACTTTTAAGATAGAAAGAGCCTACTATATATTTGTACTTAGGCTAAAGTAGCTGACCTTTTCTTGAATTAAAAGTATAATCCAAGTAAAGAGATAAATCTACAGTTTATTTTATAAATGATTACATTATAATAAATTAAACTTGACAAAATGTCATTTAATAGACAGACCAATATACCCTCAAAAGTGAATTGCATGCTATAAAACACTTTAAGTAAGTGATTCAATGAATTTATTATAATGGACGGCTATTTCAAAAGTAGCCTGAACTGTAATTAAAGCTTCTTACTTATAAGGCACTATATTATGTAATCCAAGTATCAATTTATGAATATCAAAAAGGTAGTTAAAGGGGAGATGGAGTTGGACAGACTTGGGAATGTTATGAATGGGTTTGCATTTAAGTGAAAAGATCACTCTAGTATTCATATGTAGTAGGCAGTTTCGAGATAAGGCAAAATTAGAGACGGGCAGAAACAGTGCCATAAACAATGAAAAGATGTAAATGGATTTGAGAGATACAAGGAAAGAGTTATCAACAGGTTATGGCAACTGATTGGGTGTGTGATGGTGAGGGAGAAAAGTTCAAAGAAGGCTCTAAAGTTTCTGGTTTAACCAGATGACTCAAATTGGACTGTCATTCCCTGAAATATGAAATATTTGTAAGTAATAGGGAGGGAGAGGCAGATAGATTATGTAGGACCTAACAGGCCATTATAAGAACTTTGACTTTTACTCAAGTGAAATAAATAGCCAATTAAGGTCTTTCAGAAGAAAAGTGACATGATGCAACTTCTATTTTATAGGGATTACTCTATAATTGGGAATGGACTGGAGAAGGGGAACAAGAGTTGAATCAAGAAGGCTGGTTAGGAGAAGCAAGAAGGCTGGTTACATTGCAGTAAGGTGAGAGATGAAGGCAGTTCAGATCAAAGATGAAACAGTGGAAGTATAGAGAAATGGATGGATGCATATTTTTAAGGCAGATCCGATAGAATTTCGCAGTGGAGTAGATGTAGTGTATGAGAAGAAAATAATTAAGCAAAACTGCAAGATTTTTGTCCTAAACAACTGTCTGAATAGATTTACTATTACCTAACATGTGAGAGGTGGTCAGAAGAGCAGATTTGGTGAACAGGGAAAAATATCAGGAGGTCATTTTAAGTTTGAGATGCCTACTAGGTATCTGAAGAGATGTGGAAATTAAGCAGCTGAAGGTCCAATCTGAAGATACAAATGTGAACAACATCACATATATATGTATATAGTATGTGTGTGTGTGTGTGTGTGTGTGTGTGTGTGTGTGTGTGTGTGTGTGTTATGGAGTGAGTGCAGATAGAGGATCCAAAACTGAGCTTGGTGAAAGAGGGATTAAATGGCAATGTCAGTAAAAGAAACTGAGAAGGAGCAACCTGTGAAGTACGAGGAAATCTTCTGGTGAATATTATGTTCTGAATTAAAATAAAGAAAAGTATTAAGAAGATGGGAGTGATCAACTCTGGTAAATTTGGCTAAGACGTTGAGAAGGATGAGGACTGAGTTAGAATTGACTGGTGGTTTTAACAATGTGGAAGTCACTGCTGAATTTGACAAGAGCAATTTGGTTGTAATTGATGGAGCAAGAGCCAACCATAATGGGTTTAAGAGAAAATGGGTGGAGAAGCCTTAGAGAGAGTAAATATAAACTCCTTTTCAAAAAATTTCTTCCAAGGAGAATTATAAAATTATGATGAAGGAGGAGAACGACAGAATAAGTTCTGTTAACTAAGAGGAGAGATGGGCTTTAGATAAGAGTGTAGGAAACAGGCAAGGTGTTTCCAGTATGGGTACAAATGCTGGAAAGGGATCCATGTGATGAGAATCATCTGTGGAAGATCTGTTCTTATAGTTTTCATTCTCTCTATTAAGTAGAAATCAGCAGCATCAGTTGAGAACAAAGATGGCAGAGATATGTTTGAGGAAAGAGAAGAGGGAATGAAAGAGCTGTTTAGGATAAAGAGATGGTGAATGGGCAAAAGAGGAATGGTGTGATTGTCTGGCAGCATCAAGGGCTCATTTAAATTTTATGTTCATGAAATTAAAAGTGAGATTAGCCAATGTGGTTGTGTGTTTTTCTCCAGCTCAGTTCAGATAGGGGGCACAGTTTCAGAGTATTCAGAGAGTTGAATTTTACATAGGTTGTGTTTTTGCCAGATGTGTATATTGAAGTGATTAAAGTGCACGGAAATATGAATGCAAGAGAATGAGAGTAATGTTTCACCATAGAATTTAAAATGGAGCAGTAGGTGAAAGAAGACAACAAGGGAGCAAGTAACAGGGAAAAATCAATAGGATCATTGGATTGAAGATGAGAGAAGTAGGCTGGAATGACAGGAGGTGGATTCAGAGAGGTAGTTGCACATAACTCTAGGAATGATTATAATTATTAGTAATCACAAAATCTTAAGACCATGAGAGAAAGCGGCTGAGTTAGCCTCTCCTCAGATAAATTAGCCTTAAATACTGTAGTTAAATAATTATAATTCTTAAAAGAAATATTTGACATAAAGAACCATATTTATTTCAACATTGATCCCTACTCATAATATTTAAATTAATCTTTCCATTTTTTAACAAATTATGATATAGATGAACTTCACCAGAGTTTACCTTTTCCATGCTTTGCCCCATTCTTCCTTGAGGTGCTAAGTTCTCATGTTGTTCCCTGGCTGCTAGGGGCCACATGTGAGTGACGTTCCATACAGAATCCACTTCTGCATGGGGGCTGTCTGATCTTGACTAGCATTCATATGGAACTTTTGAATGACCTGAGAGCCTGTCTGATAAATTACTTCAGTCTGTTGAGTGTCCCTAATGGTTGCCAGTATGTTGTTTTACCTCAGGTAACAGGTCATTTGTTTGTTTGTTTGTTTAAATAGAAGTGGTTAGAGATGGTAAAATTCTGGATCTATTTTAAAGGTAGAAGCAACATGTTTTTTGGATGGACTGGATGGTAGGACGGTAGAAAATGAAAGAGACCAGAGGTGTGACTTATAGATTTTGACTTTTGGAAGGATGGACTTGATATTCATTGAGATAAGGGAGCTCAGTTTTGGACATGTTAATTTGAAACAATATTGGATATCCAGATAGATAAGTTGAGTAGATAGTTGGGACAGTGACTTATTTCTTTATTTTTAATGGCATAGGATAGAGTGGGAGGAAGCTATGTGATAATTGTATGTTTGTCAAAAGTAAAGGGTATCAGTTTTAAAAGACTGAGGAACAGAGCCTTGGCCCACAATGAGTGACCTATGAGTTCTGAGTTCCTCAATGAAAATGTGCTGGATAGGCGTGTTGTGAATTACTGGGGGAAAAGAAGGTGAGAATCACCAGTAATAAAAGATGCTTCCTCTTTATGGAAAGTTGTTTCCAGAAAGCTCTATGTAGAATTTCATAGGCTAGCACCTTTGGGCACCCTGGGTAAATAATTATCACCAGTTTTGTTAGTGGTTTTAAACCATCACCTCCTAATGGATAAAACTGATGGGAGATGGGGAATCTAAAAAGAGTAATGGAAAAGTACTTCTTTTCAAATAGGAGACATAATAAAACAAAAGCTTTTAAGTGCTTAGCAGCATAGGATGCTTTTTTGCAAGAAATTTAACAGGAGAATTAAAATTAGAACAGAGAAGGTGGTGTGGACCTTTCACACTGCTCAAGGATTGCCAGAAAGGCATACAAAGGCCTTCCTTTTAATTAGTTCACACGAATTACAGATAGACCTCCTGAAGCTGAGACAATATTATTCTAGAAGCCATTGCACATAGGCAGCTGAGGGAGAATTTGGCCACCGGACAGCATGAAGGCCAAAGCCAAGTTGCTGAGATGATCTTTAAGCTCCAAGCTGAGGTTTAGGGTGAGCCGATATGGAAGAAGTTAAGGGTTAGTGAGAATGATGTGTAATTATATCTTCAAGGTTTATTTTCTTTAAAAATATGCATTAAACAAATTATTGGTGTTATTGATGATTAAATTCAGTACTTTAAATTCACTAGGATTTAAGGGAACCAAAAGGAAAGCATTTTTATATCAAATGTCATATATATGCAATGGTAAAAATATTTTCTTATCAGTTCTTGATAAATCATGAAATGTGTCTCTTATCCTTTCCTTTTCCCCTTCCACCTCTGGTATTATGTGACTTTTCTCCAGTGCTCTCCTGCACACATTGCATCACACAGAAGGTAAGATAGAGGTTAATAGATGCTTGAAAAATAAAATATTCACTGTTTTCAATACTTAAAAATATGAAAATATCTTTATATCATTAGATGTTGGAGTAATGTGGTTTAGTTAGCACATTGCATGGTTTAGCGTACAATCAGGTGAGAACTTGATATTCTGAGTGAAATTGGTTGAAATAAGACTATTGGCTTATTTTCACAGCATAAAATAAATATATTTACTCAGTGTGTGGCATTTGAAAGCATCTAGGGTGCTGTAGAAGTATCTATGGGTGTGATTGATCTCATGCGGGTGTCTGCAGGGCTTCCGGAGAAGGGACAAATTGTCCAGATATGACCATATTGAGGCCACAGAGGGAATAAAAGTCCAATTGTATGGGGCCCTATAAGCTATATTCAGAATTTTGGTCTTTATCTTAAGAGCAAAAGAGACTTAAGAACAATGAGAAGTCATTGGCAGGTTTGTAAGCAGAGAGAAATGATATACCATCTGATGGCTCTAATTTTTTCTGTGAACCAGAGGCAAAAATCTTCCTTGGAAAGTGACCAATGAGGGAAAAGTCAGACAATTAAGGATTGTGGGAAAAGTTTGAATTAGCTTTTAGTTCAAACTCCTAACAAATGGCTGGTACATGGGGCCTGAGGTTGGCATAGAGGAAGGAATAATAGATGTGGGTATCCCTCTGAGTGTACCTAAGGCCGTAGGTGATGATTTTAGGCCAAGATCATCTGGCTAGAGCCAACTCTTTCTGCTTGGCTCACTTTAGCTCGTCTCTCACTGGCCAGGTGGACCCTCTAAGTCATCCATGTCTGCCATCTGTCCATCTTTGCCTCTGCTACAGAGTCACCTCTCTTTGCCAAGCTGGCCCCATGGCAGCCTACTTGGCTTTCAGCCCAGATACCTCTAAGGCCCCCTTCTTGCGGCCACAACAACCTCTGAGTCTCATTCATAATTAAGGAGAAAACACAAAGCTCAGAAAAATTTATCCCCAAGACTCTGCTTGTCCGTACTGTGGGGAACTATCAACTTACTCAAAAGTGGCCACTTCCCGAATCTAAATGGAATTTGGAGCCTGGGTCCCTCTTTCTTTATACTCTCCCATTACCTATTTATTACCTGACTGCCTCTGCAGGCCCCAGCCCTGAAAGAAAAGTTCAAGATGCACATGTAGAATTATTTCCCTCTTCTCTCTATTAACATTTCTCAGAGGCTCATGTGTCTTTCCTCTTCTGGGCAATAAGTCTCCAGTATAGACCTGGAGAAAGAGGCTTCCAATGGAACTAAATTCAAGAATGGAAATATATCGATATCTTCTTTGAAAAATACTGTTCCTATTACAGTGAGCCAGTGCCACTAAATGCATGAACATAATGCATGCTTAATTAACGTAGCTTCATAAAAAGCTCAGTAACTGACCATCTGTATTGCTGTTATTACTGTAGTTCTAGACGGAGAGCAGAGCCTAGACTCTAAGAATTCAGTACAAGTGCAGAGCAGCCAGGTGCGAGGAGTCCAACCAGGCAACCAGAAACTTAAGCTTGCAAATTTGCTTAGAACAGCAGGTCAGTCTGCGGATGAGCAGACTTGGAATTTTCATTTGCTCCGTGCACCAGTGTTATGGGTCCTGGGGAGGGAGGGGGGCAAAACCGGAAGTTTTGTCACTGCTAGGGAGAGCCAGACTTTTACAAGTGCTAATCCATCCAAAATTATAGCAGAGGCGAGACAAGAAAGTGTTTCAGAGAGTTTTTGTGTTGAAAATCTTTCTTTTTTCATTTAATCTTTTATTGCCTGAATTTTTTCTTGCTTTTACTTCCTGTTAATTTGTATGAAAATATCACTGCTTTATTAACTGGAATTTCCTTTGCGGTTCAAATTCAGTGCTGCATGTATCTTCTCTCTAATACCTTGTTTGCTTTAGTTCACTCAATAGTTTTTTTCTCTCTTGATTTTCTCTATCAGACAGCTTATATCTCTTGAAAAAATCTCCTTGCTATCACTTTTATTTGAGCAATTTATATAGATATACTTATATATACATATATATATATATATATATATATATATATATATATATATATATAGTGTGTGTGTGTGTGTGTGTATATGATCATTATAGCTAAATGTAAAATGGTAGAAGATAGGCTTACTAAATATGTATTTTAATAGAGAGTAAAAGATTGGTTTTCTGGGTCTATGCTATGGAGAAAGCCCCTCTCTACCCTCAGGTGAAAATGATTTCTGAACTGCTGGACATTTTTCTCTATTCATGTCTATCTTTACAGTCTTTTTTGGGAGAACAATTTTCCCTTTTTTCTCTACACCTGTCTTTTTTGGGCTGGTGCCCTGTGCGGTGTTTACCTGGGCCCTAGCCCTTTAAATGCCAGCTTCTTTTTTATGCATCATGCTGTAGTGAGCCAGCTCATGAGAGAACTTGTTCCAGGTATTCCCCAGTTAACTTCCTACCTTCTTGCTAAATGAATTGTTCCCTGCTACTTGGGTCCAGGCTGTAGTGATTTCAACCCTTCTACTTGACTCTTGGCATCTGCGGCAGGCAGAATTCTAAGATAGCCCCATAATCCATGTTCTCCTGTATGATTTGTGTGATGCCTTCCCTCCACCCCACCATTCAGTGTGTGTGAGACCTATAAGTTGCTATTAGCCAATGGCAAAAGTGATGGGGTATTACTCCCCTAGTTACAATTCATTTTATGGCAAAGATGAAGGAATTTTGAAGATATAATTAAGGCCTCTATCACACTGTTAGTCAAAAGAGAGATTATCTTTGGTGGCTTGAAATAATCAAGTAATTCCTTTAAATAGAGGTCTTGATGTTAGCAACTTGAAGCAGCAGGCTCTCTTTTTCTCCTCATTGCTGGCTTTGGGGAGGTAAACCACCTTGAGTGCTAGAGCTGTACCCTAAATCTCATTCGAGGTCTCAGCCTTGGCTGACACCTGGATTACAACATGGTGAGGTCCCTCATGGAGAACCCAGTTAAGATATGCCTAGATTCCCAACTCATGAAAACTGTGAGATAATAGATGTATGTTGTTCTAAGCTGCTAAGTTTATTGTGATTTATTATGCAGAGATAGAAAACGAATACAATACCTAATGTTCCCTTGATTTAGCAGAAAGAGAAAATTTCTCTCCACCTGCTTTAGCCTGCTGGAAACCCCCTGAACAGCAATAGTCTCTAGCTGTCATTGAGATTATTATATGATTAACAGTGAAGAATTTGAAAATGGTCTCCTTTACCCCACATCCCTAAGCCCAGCTCAGTTAATGCCAACATTAAACCATTTTCCCAAAAGATTAGTTTTTATTTTAATAGGTACTAAGTTGTGAAGCTAAAGCTCTAAAAGTAAAATCTTAAGATATAAACCAGAGGGTAGAAAACTATATCAGGGATAATACAGACCTGAAATCTCTAAATAATAAATGCTTCTCAATTTTGCCTCCCTCCTCCAGGACTTGGCTTTTTCTGAAAGCTAGCAAAGTTCATTTTTCAAATAGGTATCTGATCGTGCCACTCCACTGTTTAACAACCTCCTATGTCTCGTCTCTAACTGTATATGAATGCCCAAATACGTTAGCATGCCCAGCAAGGTCCTTGATAATCTGACTGTAACTTTTATTTTTACTGCTATACAAATGTACTTCTAAGTACATTGTTCTTAGAGTTCTTGGTTCTTGATTTAGAGTATGCTTCTGTCTGCTTGGACTACCTTTCCTTTCATTTTACATGGTAAACTTCAGTTTTTGTGTGGAATTTGGCTAAGAGTAATCTCCTTTGTGAAGGCTTCTCTAACATCCTTTCATCCATGCATCCCCCTCAGCACTCTTCACACATTTTTGCTATTAGTTATTTTATTTATAAAAGTATTTGTTTATGTGTCTATGAGCTCTTTAAATGCAGGGTCCATTTCTCAATTAAAATGTATCCTTAACACCTAGCATAGTCACTGACTTACAGTGGATGCTGTAAGTTGAATAACTGAATGAATATTTGTTTTGTTGGAATTTCATCACCTACTGTGTGCCTATTTCTATCTATACAATAAGGCCAGACCAGCTTTTCTGTTACCTACATTGCTTTCTTCTCAGTCATGGAGCCCACCTTTCATTGGTCATTTCGTAAAATGTCTCAGAGAAAAATGTCATTTTAAATGTAAATTTTTGTTACACAATTGATCTGATTTCACAGATGAAAAGATAGCAGTTATTTTACATTGGGAGGCTATTCAGTTTTCTTAGATAATTATAAAGTAGTTGATCCAGCATTGCCAAAAATCATTACTATCACTCTAGAAGGCAATGTATCTGCAAAGCTCTAATTTCTAATTTTCTTCCCCTATTTACTTTAGTAGACCAATGTCTAAGGCTTAATTTAAAAAATAACAGGAAAAAACTTTAGTAATCTCTGTTCTTTCACAAGGTCAAAGCAAGGCATGTCATGACTTCTTTTTTTCTTTCCCAGAACTGACTTTTTCTTCACCACTGCTTTTGCCAGATTCTGCATTAACCGTATGTGAAGTTGAAAATATTCTATTAGGACTTGGAGCCTTGAGAGGGAGAACTTTTAACATATTCATGATGATCAAAATACAAAATGCAGAATGAATACCCCTGACAGCATTCTAACCCCTGGCAAGCTGTTCACAGGCTCTGGCATGAGCTCTCAGTTATATGTGTATATGAGTTTTCCATAGCATTGTTCTCCTTTCTTAGAAAAAATAGTGGAGAGGCAAATATGCTGCAAAAAGTCAACATTTATTCCAGAGTCAGAGATAATTTTTTTATTATCCATCTTTTTAGATCTGAAACAAGTCTATTATATGTGTATGTTCTTTCCATTAGCACAGATGTCTGTGTTCTCTTTATTAACTCAGATAATCAAGAGTTGACTGTGTAAAGCTAATAATAGAGTTCGGATTTCCTTCTGGAAAGCACATAACACATGTGAAAGGAAGCATTATTAACTAAACAAATCTCTCAGTTCCTAATAATTAGCATTTTGACAAGCTGTTGTCTTAGATGTAGGATTTAGATCACATATTATATAACTTCAAAGTAGTTTTTTATATTTTTTTCTTGATTTGAGTACCATGTAAGTAGTATTCATTTTCCTTTAAGTGTAAAGGGAGCCTTCAGCTTTATTTTAGTCTCCTAGTCCATTGATCTTCTGTAGGCCATTAATTTGCCACTAGGTTTTATTTCTACTATTAATTATAATCCTCTGGAACAGTGTAACACTACAATAAATAATATGTCAAGTACTCTAGGCTAAGTAGCTTGTTATTTACTAACAATATATTTGTTCCCTGAAATTGCCATACAGAAAATTAAAACTAGAATATCAAATTCAAAATGAATCTGAACCATTTCCTCATACCTCATATTTGACATATTCCCTTCAGGCAATTTTTAGCTATTCTTTAAAATTCAACTTTAATGTGTTTATCTAAAACCAGATGTTTATTATTGGATAAGAGCTAGTGTCATATGTTCATTATACTATCTAAGCAGCCTCAAGCATGTGAGCCATTGTGGTTGAGACCTTAATTATTGGTTGGTTATAAATGAAATACAAAACTACATATAAGTACTAAACAAAAATTAGTCAGATTATCAAATTTATTAATACTACATAAGTTCACTCATTTTTTTTTAACAGCTATACATCTAGTGCTTACAAAATACTAACATAGATACTGGGCATACAGTAATGGAAAGTCATGCTCCTGTCTTTGATAAACATTGTGGTAAGAAAATAATTAAAATCTAACGTTATTACATTAGAATGTGAACTTAGAGATAGGAGCCTATAAATGTTCCGAAGAGATTTAGAGATGGTTTCACAGAACAAGTAATGCTCGTCCTGTGACATGAAGAATTTATCAAATGGATATAGAAGCAATACCACGAGGAAGGAAAGGAATAGAGAAGCAGAGCCTTTGGAACCAAAGAAATTTGGACTTAAGTCCTTGTTTTACCTTTACTGTGATATTTAGGTGAATGACAACCTTTCAGAGAACTTTATTATTTCTTTTGAGATAATATAGATGGCCATACCTAGCATAGGACTTTGCACATGGTAGACAATTAATATTGTCCTTTCTCACCTCCTGTGAGCCCTTAAACAACCTTGTAGGTAAATAGGACAGATAGTACTATTACCATTTTAAAAATGAGGAAAGGAGGTTTATAGAGGTCAAGGAAACTGGCTTAAGGTCACACAACTACTACATTAATGGTAGAATGAGGAATAGAACCTGTATCTTTTGGCAAAACTTTCCCCACTATGCCGCCACAAGGATTCCAGGCTTTCTCCATGCATTTAATTATTTTTTCAGCTAATAATTTTTTCTTGAACATCTACTAAGTGTCAGACATGTTATTATACACAGATGATACAGTGGGAAACAATAGATAAAGTCTGCCGTTGTTGAGCTGAGAGTCCATCAGAGAAGGCAGACTCTACACCAGCAATTTCAGTATGTCCTAATGAGCGCTATACAATGGGACATACTAGAGTACTTGTGGCAGGAAGACTTAGTCTAATTGAGGAGATCTGGGAAGTCCTGTGATGGGAAGTAATATTTCTGTCAAGACTTAAAGAGTGAACAGGAGTTATCTGGACAAAAAGGAGAGATTTTTCCAAACAACAGGAAGTTTGGCAAAGATGTAAGTGAGAACACAATATATTTAAGGAACTGAAACTGATTCAGGACAGCAGGATTGGAGAGCATGAGGGTAGGAATGGCAAGGGGTGACTCCACAGAGATTGGCAGAGACAAGGTTATAGAGAGCTATACAGCTATTTTAAAGAGCCTGGATTTTATTGTAAAAGCAAAGGATGTTGCAGTTTCTGCACTGCCTCAAAAATCTGACCAGGGGGAAAATGGGGTCTGAAATCTGACTCATTCTTTGCTTATCCTAGAGAGGGAATGGTTACCTTTTGTTCAAATTGCTCACTGAGGCTCCAACAGGCTTGCTGTGGCCCTAGTGGAAAACCACCTAAGCTCGTAAGCAGCAGAAAGATGTCTGATTTGTATTTTTTCAAGTTCACTGTAGCTTCTCTTAGAGAGAGCAAGACAATATAAGTGAGAATTGGCATAGGTGAGTCAGTGGCAGCTTAGATCAGGGCTGTAGCTCTGGGGAAGAAGAGAAGTGAGATATTTAAGCTGTATAATTTATGGGACTTATGATTGACTATGGATGCTAGGATGGAAGGGGATGGGAAGAGACGAGGATGCCTCACTTGCCTCACTGGAACAGGAAAACATAGGAGTCTTGGGTACAATATTGAAGACTTTAATGTTGAGAAAAAGCTACTGGAGTTTTTCCTTAGTGGGAAGGTGCCAAAATCAGCTAGAATAGAGGGCATGGTAAAAGTTCTTGTGGCCAGGAGGCCTGCCATTACATTAAGAGTAATGGTTCTCTTTCTTTCTTTATTTCCCTGCTGGAAAAGCTGCATCCCTTTGATATTTTAGTTTTACTTCTTTGGCTGTTGTATATTTCCATTTGGCTAAATTTGTTCTACAGGGACATTAGTTGTTACCTGATTTTAGTTTTAATTTAAAAGGGAGAAGATGTAATTATGAAGAAGATTGGGCATGTGGGCACCTGATTCATTTCCCTTGGTGGCACCATGACTCACCATCATTAAAGCAATTTTGCTTTGAGATGACTGATGCCTTATCAGTTTTGAATTTTCTCTGCCTTGTATATGAACAATAGGATACGTTTCTTTCATGTATTGTTCACCGATCTTCATCTCTACTATGAGTCAGATGTTTTGCATTTCAAAACATTATCCTGCCTACAATTTTCCTCTTTATAAATTATGCAGAAAACTTTTACCAACAACAGATTCTCATTTACTGACTTTTCAGATTTGTATCTGTAAAACATGTTTTAGTTGTTTTGCTATAATTTAGTGAGCAGTTTTATGGCCCACAATAAGCTACTGTTTTATTTGTTTTATCATCATTGTCAAAATATCAAGGTTTATCATTAGATAAAAACACAATTATTTGAAAGTTAATTTAAATACTGATGATTAAGTCATGGGAAAAGCCCTCCCTTAATCCTGTGTCTGCCTCTAGTTATGGTAGGTTCCCTCTCTTTTACATCAAACCTCCTGGAGAGAATTGTCTACATTTCCTGGACTCACTTTTCTGTGTGTTGGTAACACCCCAAAAACTATTCTACTATTGCACTGAAATCTCAGTTAGGTCCCAAAAGGACAAAGTCTTTATTTTACTTGACCAATCTGCTCCACTTAACCCATGAAACACTCTTTGCATGTGGCTCTTCCGGTCTTTCTTCTACCTCTCCAGTCTCCATCTTGCTCTCCCTTTGTGAATACTTTTGTCTCGCCTACTTCTACAAGATTACTATTCTTCAAGGTTCTAGACTAGCTGCTCTTCTCCTCTCACTCCACAGAATGCCCCTAGCTGATCTCAGGTACTTATATGGCCTTATTGCTCAATCACATGTGATGATCCTGAAAGTTTATCTACAGCCCAAACTGGATTTTGAAACCTCTACGTATATGTTTCTCTTTGATCTCTCTACTTAGATATCCCACACGTACTTCAAAGTCAACATGTTTATATTAGTTTCCCAGGGCTGCCACACACACACACACACACACACACACGCACGCACGCACATGCACACACACACACAAAGTGTCACAAACTGGGTAACTTGAAACAACAGAAATTTATTTTCTCACAGTTCTGGAGGCTAGAAGTTTGAAACCAAGGTATGAGCAGGGCCATTCTACCTCCGAAGGCTCTCAGGAGAAACCTTCCCCTGCCTCCTGAGCTTCAGGCATTCCTTGGCTTGTGGCAGCGTAATTCCAGCCTCTGTTTTCATTCTCTCATGGTCTTCTTCTCTGTGTCTCTCTGTCTTCTCCTCTTCTACTAAATATACCAGTCATTGGATTGGGGGCCCACCCTATGTGCCTTCGTTTGTTTGTTTTGTTTTTTTTTATTGTATCATAAGCTTAATGGTTACAGAGGTTATGCCTCTCTCCTGGAATCTCTGGCACCTAGAACAGTGTCAGTAAACTAATTGTTGCCTAAAAAATATTCATTAAAGAGAAGGATGAAGGGAAGGAGTAAAACAGTTAATCAATAAGAACTAATGTGAAAAAAATGATAAGCAAGCCAAAGTAAGTTTAAGTGCGAATTTTTAAAATGTGGCTGAATGTAATTTTTTCTAGTCAATATGCTAATAAAATACATTAAGGATTAGTCAAATTTTATTTTAAGCTTATTCAAAACCTTCTTCTCTATTGTAGCAAAAATGCATTTTTCTGTAGATGCTAGAAAATACACTTATGTTCCCCATTGCCCATTTCATAACTGGCTCTTTCCACCCCTTCTTTATTAATGAAGAAAGTTCCTGCTTTTATTGATATTGCAGGATGTAACATTGTTTCCTAATTATTTCTTGAACATATCTCCAAAAGGGACAAGATTAAGCAACTACTAGTGTTCAAATTATATATATATATATATATATATATATATATATATATATATATATATATAGAAATGAAAATGAAAAGGGAAAAAAGTCTATACCCTCACAAAATGTCTATACCCTAACAAAATTCCAGATGCCAGCTTGAAAGAAAGAAAGAAAGCATCGTTTGTAATTTATATCTCCTTTCTTTTTTGTGAAACATTTAGGCCTCTCTACATATATAGCTGCTGAAAACCCTTAGTGAATATTTAGGCAACCAAGAACTTAAAGGGGATCAGACATGTAGTGCTGTATCTACTTTGCCTACATTAATAAATTTTCTCCCATGAGAGGGTCTGTGGGGGACCCCTGTGCTTATAACTATTGGAAATGCCCTAGGTTTAACTAAATCAGGCAAGTTTATGTAGGTGGTGATGAGAAGAAAAGTGGAAGCGCCTCACTTTCTCATAGCGTTCATTATGTAGGCTAATCGGGATTACTCCGAGCAGTTAATTATATTCTTAACAAGAAGGTAACTCCTGAAAAGAAAGTCTAAGTATTAGTATTTTGTTCTACTTTGCTATAGTGCTACTTAATGGTATTAAATTCATACAACTTTCAGAACATAATTATAATATTCACTAATTAAACAGAAAAAGTCAACCGAATTAGGTTTAGTTAGGAAAATGTTTTGGCATAATCCAGTGAGTCTGCTTAGATTTATTGTCATTAACTTATCCTAAGGAGACACTAGCACTCACGGCTCAGTCTTTATTATTCTTCATCTATTTTTAGTTCATTTTAACAAATTCAAGGCAGAAGATTCTAGCTTTCCTGCATTGTGTGGGGAACATGTAGGTACTTATGTAACCACTTCTAAAGCCTCATGTAACACTTTTCTTCACTCAACAAGATGCATTTTTTTTTAAATTCAGAGTAATTTTAGAGTAATTAAAATGGTTTTCTTCTTTTAAGTAATAAAAATTGTCATTCTTAATTAGGTTTTGTACATAAATCATTTCTATTATTAAGAAATATTCTACATATTTTGCATATATTAATTAATTTAATCCTTACAAGAGTCCTAGGCAGGTACTACTCTTGCCTGTGATTTACAGATGGGAAACTAAAGCACAGAGCCTTTAACAGACTTGCCCACATTCATGTGACTGGAAGAGAGCAGAAATGGACTTTTTTCCCCATACATTCTGACTTAGGGTCTGCGCTCTTAACCACCATGTTGTCTTGCTAATCAATAATCATATTATATCATATCACATTTGTAAAATACCGTACAAAGTATATGCTACTTTCACTTATTATAATTGTTATTGATTCACATAAACTTGATTCTCTATTTCAGAATTCTTAAAAATGTAATCCAGAAAAGCAGACCTTGTCTTTCTCTGATGCCCCCAAATGCTGGCAGTAACTGTGTATATTTAGGAAGTAAGTTACAGAACTACTTTTTCCTTTGTTCAGCCAGTATTTATGGAACACTTATTTTTCTTCAGTCATCATTAGACAATGAGATGCAGACATAAAAGTTCCAGCCCTTACCTGAAAGGAATTCAAAGTTTAAGAAGTTTTAAGAGAGAGATAAAATAGTGTCTCTAGCTTGGTTGGTTTAGATGTTATTCCTTTCATTCATTCAACAAGTATTTGCTGAACATTTAGGATGTGCCTGGTACTGTGCTAAGGGCTGAATACAGCAATGAGCCAAAGTCTCTAGCTTGTTGCTGACAAAGTGAAGGGAAGAAGTGCCTGGTAGTCTAATGAAAAGATATAAGGTTAATATGCCAGCTCTGACAAAATGCCTTTGCTTCTACCCATCTTCCTCCACTTCATATAGCATCCTGACGGTGTGTGTAAAATATTAGCTTAGAGATAACTCTATGGATTATCACCAGGTAGACTGTAGAAATAAGTCAGGCAGTTACATGTCCGACGAAATGTAGGAATCTTTCCCATGTATTAACTCATTCAACTTAATTCATATGCTAATTCTCTCATAGGTATTATCCTAATTAACAAATGGGAAAACAAAAATATTAAGTAACTTTCCATGATCCATGGCAATAAATAATAATAATAATTTAAAAAGGATTTAATCCTATTTTGACCTCAAATTTAGACCTCCTGGTAGCAGCTAGTTAATTATTATTATTTTTTTATTCTTATATATAGGCCCAAATAAAGCTGAGTAGTGAAAGTCCAGAAGCTGTAAATGTGTTCTCCTATGAAAACAAACTAAATTAAATGTAAAGTCTCTTTTCAATTTAGAAGAGATGCTTCAGTCGCTATTGATGTGCAACAAATCATTCCAAAACTTAATAGATTAAAACAACAGGAATAATTACCTTATCACTTCCATGACTCAGGAATTCAGGATAGGCTTCACTGGCAGTTGTAATCATATGGTAAGTTGTAATCATATGGTAAGTTGTAATCATATGGTAATCATATTGGGGCTGGAGACTGGCCATGTACCTCTGTCTCTTAGGTAGTTCCTGGGCTTTTCCAGGTGGTCTCCATGCATGGGCTAGCTTGAGTTTCCTCAAGGCATGTTGGTCTTAGGGCAGTTGGATTCCTTGCATGGTGATGCAGGGCTCCATTGCCAGTGCTCCAGACTTAGCCTCAGAAGTCACACGGCATCACTTCTGCCACATTTCATTGGTTATACGTGAGTCACTAATCTACCCGGATTCAGTAGGAGGAAATTAGACTCTATTTTATGCTGAGGGACTGGCAAGATTCTAAATTAACATGTAGGATAGGAGATATCGTTGTGCCTATCTCTGTAGAATACAGTCTTCCTCTAGCCCAACAATTTACATCCCTCCCACGGGCAAAATGTGCTCGCATCTCCCCAAGGTCCTTCAGAAATTTCATCCCATTCGGCAGGGTCTTAGGCTTGAGGTTCATTATTTAATTAGTCCAAGTGCAGTTGAGTCTTCTAAAACAAGGTACCATAAGCAAAGCACTTGAGTATCATTTCTCTTGGTCGGAAGTCCTGTGAACTAAAGGGACAGATTGTCTGCCACACACATATCTATCATATAGTGATCAGACAAGCATAGATTAACCACAATAAAAACTTGTATTAAAAAAGAGATGGAAAAGTCATCAGTCCATAGAAATTCTGAATTCCAGTGAGGTACATGTTGCCCATTCTGTGGGTAGGGCTCAGTTCTACTCTGTGAGAGTTACTTTCTGTGGCTCTTGGCTCTGCCTTCTGGGGTCTTATCCCCTCTGAGTCATCGTTCCTTTTTATAATAAGCAACCTACATGTAAAACTAAATAATCTTCTCAGTTTGATTCTTTCCCCTACTAGTTCTAGCATTCAAAGCCTTCCTTTCATTTTGTACTATTTTTGTTCTTTTTTTAAAAAAAAAATCAGTAGTGTTTTCACCAATATAATTCTTAAAAATGGTGTAGGTTTTCTATAAATCTTATTGGTGGTTGTTCTACTAGACAAAAGCTTCAGTCACAAATCTTTTCAAGATAATCCCTTCTCAACTTTGGGTTCCCTGTGAGTCTGCTGAGGGACAACATCCTTAAGGTACTTAAAAGCCCTAAATTGTTTAACAGAGAGGGCCTATGAGTCATGCTTTTAAGATCCTCAAGAGTCTTTTGTATGCCTTAAATATGCTATTAGATACAACCTTAGATCTTTCTGAGGTCTTACCAAATGGTCTTACTGTCCCACCTGAATTTGATCTTTGGGTTGAGGCTCTTTCTTAATGACATAATTTTTTGCTATCTGGGGTGCCTAGGAATGGCCTGTTACAAGTGTACAAATGGTAATTGCACTGCCTTTTCTGATCTAGCAAGCAAGTTACAAACTTGTCCAAATATAAGGGGACAGGAAATAGCCTATACTTCCTAAAGGAAGATTTGCAAGATTCTGGAAGAACATATGGAATGGGAGATATTGCTGTAACCATTTTTGGAAAATGTAATCTATCTCAAAGAATCACTACAATATGATGAAACAGTTTTAAACAAACTGACTGATGCTTAAATATGAAAATGTTTTAAAAGTAGTTACCTTTGAAAGATATATACTTTTTCTTAAAAGTTTGCATTTACACAAATTATTTTTTAAAACTTAGTTTTTGGAATTGGTTTAGAAAAGCTTGAAAAGATTTCATTATGGCTTGATGCTATATATTACTATCACAATTTATTGGTGAAGAACAGTTTCATGATAGTTCAATTTTCTTTGCCCTGGTTTAAGTTTCCAGACTCTGGAAATTTCACTGATGATCTCTTCGGATCCCAGAGAATACATTGTATAGTGTTTTCCTCAAGTGTTTCTTCAGATATGGCCACGCATGCAAAAGTCAGAGTATAATAGAGAGCTTACTTTGTTCAAGAATGGTGTTCTAAAGAGAATGACCAAATGCTTTAACCATTCAATACTTCAGCTCATTCAAAAGTTAAATAAAAATGTGTGGGTGGGTGGTGTATGTTAGGGGAGGGATGTCTTAGATTAAAAGAACATGTACATTTCTGTTATCAAAACAATCAACACATCTATGATTTAATCATCCAACCCAGAGCTAGAGTGGGACTGAGGAGTGTATTCCCTGGACAATCTCTGTAATTAACTAGCTGCATGACTTCTTTAAAGCCTTTACAACTTCATTTTAATTTGCTGAAATCAGGTGAGATGGGACTGTCATCAAGAATTACTTGTCGAGTATCTTCTATTTACAAGGCATCCTTGTGCAATTTAGTGGTAAAGCAATTGTAATCATGGCATGGCTCATTGAAGAGAGCAGAACATAACTTGGACCATGCAATTTACTTTCGTAGAGAGAGAGCATTTCTAAGATTACTCACTGTGATCTGGATTCTCAGGCAACTGACTTCTGAGAGACCCTGTTACTGATACACTTGCAAGTACAAAGCAGGAATCAGGAGTCCTCTTCATAGCAGAATCTCCTAACAAAATATTTTGAACTTTTCATATCTTACCCTTTCCATAACCTCCCATCCCCTGTCACTTGAAAAACCCTAGACAAAGTGAATTTGGAATTAAAACAGCTATAAAAATGCCCCTCAGAACAACAATTTGTTCACAGTGAACAGTTATACTCACCTGAGTGTGCACTACACCGAAATCCAAGGGTAAAGCACATAAAATTTTCAGATGGTTGAATTTTATGCTAAGGGATTCAAATCAACATTTTAAAATGTCATTCTACCCGCACGATTTTTTTCACAGCCTCAAAGTTTGGCATGAAATTGTTTTTTCATATGCATTAGGTTCTGATGAATGTCTGAGGTCGTAATTGAGTCAAGAAAGAAAGGATTTCCTATTAAAGCAAAACAGTAAAGTTCAGAAGGTTTATTTTCGTACAGCAAGTGGTTCGACAATTCATATATTCATCTGTCATTTCTCTAATTTTGTGGTTGAGAGCGTTTGAAATACACATGTACAAAATTCCTTTGTTTAAATTTTGTCTTTGGTCGTACTTCTTATGTTACTTCCACATGACAATATTCCACATTCTAGTTCTTCATTTTCTTGGTATCTTTCGCTGTTAATACCTCAGGATGTAGAAGAAGAAAGAAGAAGTCAAGGTTCTCTTCTTAGGCCCTGGAGCTTTAAATGTATAACTGTTATTCAGTTTTCTCTCTCCTCTCTGTACATTTCACCAGCATCCATGCATGGAAAGAATCACTGCTCCAGCCATATCTCTAAAAATAGTTTCAAGTTCAAAGATTAACTACAAGTTCATCTTTGTCTCATTTAGGAGTTATTGTATTTAAAACTTAGTTTACTTGTACTAGAGTTTTAGTTTATTCCACCTTTGTAAAACAACAGAATTGGAAATGTGATTAGTCATTATTTTGTAGATTTGAGGCAGGGAATTTGTATTTGGGATTTAGAAATTATGATACTATTAATAACAATGATTACTTTTATTGAGCTTTTACTAGGGGTGAATCACCAAGCTAAATGCCTTGTCTTATCTCATCTCTTCAAGAATCCTAGGAAGTAAGCCATACTAAATATCAACATTTCACAGATAAGAAAAATGAATAATTTCCCAAGTCAACATGAGAAAGTGGCCTGAGAATCAAGCTCAGATTTGGCAGACTCTAAAGCCAATGCCCTTAACCACAGTGAAATGTACTAATAATTCTCAAGTGGGAGCAATTTTGCCCTCTTCCTGCAGGGGATGTTTGACTAGTAAGAGGGTTGTTCTTGGCATCTAGTGGGTACAGATCAGGGATGCTGAAAACATCTTACGATGTACAAGATAGCCTTCCACAGCAAAGAATTATCCAGCTCCAAATGTCAACAGTCCCAAGGGTGCAAAACCCTGATATACTCAAACACTTTTCTCAGTCAACTAATGACTTGTCCTGCAACTTTGACTTTGTTTACCATATAGCCTTGAAGATAAAGCCTATCCAAATTTATAGAGCTGAACTTGAATTCACTGACTCTGGAAAATATAGTACGTTTCATTATAAAGAAGCCATCTTTAAAGTTTGACAGCAGAAAACATATTTTATTTTATTTATTTATTTTTTTAGAAAACATAGCTAAAAAAATTTATGAATATTTGTGAATTGAAATTTAATCAAGGTCAAGAAGCCAAGTCAAATTTGTATTAAATTTACATTCAAAACCCATAAGCAACAAAACTGAGCATATCAAAGATTTGTGAATTTATATCTTTTAAGGTAAAGTTAAGAAACTGTCCATTGCTATAATTTTTTTTTCAGGTAGAAAAATTACTGTTTTCTTCATTAATTTATATATGACACAGAATCTTCTATGCTTATGTAAATTATATGATTAGTTCTAGATATTCCAACAAATGGTCTCAATCAGCACAATCTTTAGGTTAAAACAAACTAGTTTAGATCAGAGTTTCTCGAACAGAACTGGCAGCATAATGTAAATCCAAACACCTCATTAAGCACATTGGTCAGTGCAGCTGGCCTTTTTTATTGTATGGTGCTATCAACAAAGCAGTAGTGCATTGACATATTCTGGCTTAGTACGACTGTCTCAAGGTGAACAAGCGGTCTCGTCCATTTCTGGACAAAGTCCTTCTCTACTATCTTGCAGAAAGTCTCCATTTTCCAATCTAGTCCACGCTTTATCAAAGTCAGAGTTTTCTTTCTTTCTTCTCCAGGTCACTAAAGAGACCTAACTCCTTGATCTGGGTATATCAGTTAGGGTTGTAACATTGTAAGCAATGTAAATCAGCAGGATCAAAAACCAATGCTTCATATAAGTGAAATCATATAAACCTAAAAGCAACAAATGAACAGGACAAACAAACAGAGAGACTCATGGACATGGACTATAGACTAGCGGTTACCAGAGGACTATAGAGTAGTGGTTACTAGTGGGGTGGGGGAGGAGGGGAGAAGTAGACGGGGTAAAGGAAGTCAAATGTAGGGAGGTAGGGGGAGGGTGAAGTGGGTAAAGGGGATCAAATATATGATAGCTGAAGGAAACTGGATTTTGAGTGGTAGACACATGGTAGAAAATACAGATGTCAAATGATAATGTACACCTGAAAATTATATAACGTACTAACCAATATTACCCCCAATAAATTTAAAAACAAAAAAACAAAAAAACAAAAAACAAAACCAAGGCTTCAGAAAGAAGAGTAACTGGAGCAAATAGAGATAGCTAGAGAGTAGAAATGGATGAAAAAGTCTCTTCAAAACACCATTGTTGAGATAAATCATCTTGTAAAATCTTCAATCTTTGTGTCACTCAATTCACATTCAGTGGAGTATCTGATTGTCCTTGGTTCGGTCAAATCTGTACTCTCGACAAGGGGAGGACAGGACATTAATTGACACTCTCACCCATCTCACAGGGAAGGGGACATTTCTCAGAGAAAAATCATGATGCTGTTACTCGATGAAGGAGAAATAGTAGCTCTTCAGCACACTACATTCCATTTTATCTCTTCCAATTATCTTGAAACCCTGAGAAATATATTTTTACATTTTCCAACTTTTGTACTATACCTCTCGATGCTTCTACCAATTCTTTACTATCATATGCACATAACATAAGCCTATTTATGCCATCTCCTTATGTTACTCCATAGTTCCTCTTTTTTCCCACTACCACCTCCTCTGTGGAAATCTAAGGATAGAAATCGGGTATACATAAAACTTGTAGAAGGAGGGTGAAACTATAGCTGAAATTTAATAATTATCTTCCTAGGTATTTGAGAGGGTGTTTTTCACACCATGTTTCATGGTACTTCAGAATTCTATGCTATATCTGTAAGGATTATATTCGCTTTTAATATAGACTCTCGCTATTCTACCCATGACTGATTCCAATATCACCCAGAAATTAGGGACCAAAAGCAGAAAAAAAGAGTGCAGTCTACCATAGTATAGAAGGCACACATCATGGGGGAATGCAGATAATAAAATATTCTCATGAGACATGATTCTTAATTTCACAATAACCACTAAAATGAAAAAAAAAAAAAAAACTAAAGGAAATAATAGTGCATCTAAAACCCTGGCTGTGGTACCAGAGAAGAAATATAAAAAGCTGAGAAAATCTGATACAGTGTACTTTTGCAGTAACATCTTATGTGGAGCCAGAAATTATCATATATAAAAATAATGTGTGTGAGTGCTGTGTATGCATGTAGAGAACTAGGGGAGGAATTGAGGAAGGAAACTAATATGTAGTTATTTTTCCATGTATGATAAAGCCCTATTTAACAACCTTGTTTAGGATTTGAAATGGTGAGGAAACATATCATAAAATACCATTTACAAAGAAAGGAATTTTAAAAAGCAGAGATAATGAAACATTTTCTTTCTATAAACATCTTATTCTTCCCTGAAATCACAAACAGCTGCAGTATATTCTGACTAATTACAACTGAATCATAGGAAACACAGCATGATAAGAACCCTAAGTGGTATCGGTATGATGCAAGTTGATTTTAAATGCTCAAGTTCAATGCAATTCGGGTGTTATTCACATTTGGGTCATTAATTTTAAAGAAATAATACTAGTGTTAATTTGGGTCATTTGCTAATGTAGCTAAATGTCTTTAGCACTATGGAATATTTTAATAGATGAAAAAGCGTTATTAGTTCAGATGCTGCTTCTAAGAGTTTGTGGTTAGAATATACTAGTGGAGTTCATCTTTGCATTGTCAGTGGAAATTGAAAATATTTTTAGAGGAATATTTGTTTCTTTAATAATAAGGGCTATTTTCAGACACCAATCTTGCAACAGAGGTTTGTTCTTTGCAGATGGAATTATAAAATTGAAGAATTTGGAGGGTCCTTACATATGAGGAAGTATACCAAGAGGGTTAATTTACTTATCTGATAAATAGATGAGCAACTCATTTATCTGATCCTTAATCCTTGCCTTCGCAAACATATCTCTAAAAAATGAATCTTGCCTCTTAAATTTTGAATTTATAACCTCAGGGAATAGGAAACGTTTAGTTCTATTCTCCCTTCTTCATTAAGCTATCACCAAGGGTCCAAGACTCCCCTAAACCCAATCTTATGGTAAATATGCAGAGAAAACACACAGTATAATAAGTTATCCTGAGCACTTAACACTGCTTAGACAAGGACAACTAGAGTTAAACCTGGAAAACATACAAAGTCCTATATAATTTAGAGGTAGATTAGGACAGACAGGCTCTAAATGCCATAAAGAGCGAGGTAACTCTGAAAAGCAGCCAGGGTCATTTCTCAAAGAGCAACTTCAGCTACCTTCAGATTTCCCCTGAGATGCAAAACCAGAAACTGGATTGCAAAACGTGAAAGATAATATAGAAGTCTCAAGGCCAGTTTAGCCTTGTCACTTAAACAGCATCTTCCTTTTTTTACCTAAACTTTAAAACATCTAAGTATTTTTAAGTCTCTTCTTTAATCTTAGAATTAGTTATATTCCAATACTTCTGTTATTTCAACACAGTTTCCACCCCAAGATTCTGATAAATTATGGTCATTTAAAAAAGGCAGTAAAATGTTATGAGACAGTGATATCTTACCTAGAGTTCTAACAGGTAATTAAATTCCAGACCTATGAAATTTTCAACTAGTCCATTAAAGTCATATTTTCTTTTCACCCTGAAACTAGTATGTAGTTAAGGTCAGGTACTTATTAACAAACCATTACATTTCACCCAGAGGGCAAAAGCTGTCTGGGACTGGGAAAGTGAACCATGGCTCTATAATTTTAAATGAATTTATTGACTATCTGTTGCTTGTCTGTTAAAGAGATTTTACGAATGCATCTGGATTTATTGGCCTTTCTGTGTTCCTATCTAGTTCCTTGATATCTTTTTGCTTGGATCTCACCCTGAGTCCTGGGGATAGGACTCCTCAATGACAATTGCTTCTCCTCTTGACTTCTCCTTGCTGTCCCTATCCCCATGTTCCATAAATCAGAACAATAATAGCTGAAGTAGTTCTCCCTGCCAACATCACCA
>CM053503.1:13477992-13714844 GCA_028627145.1 Eidolon dupreanum
ACACAGTATAGCTCCAATTCTTATAATTTATATATTTCACAAACCTGAGATCCTCTTATCATGTGGCAAAAATAATGCTAGACAGTAGAAACACCCCTGCAAATACATGGTGTCTGCCCCAAAACATTCAGTTGGGGACAGAAAACAATATGATTCAATATTATGAGTGCTACAATAGAGGCGTGTGTTAGTCAGCTCGGGCTGCTCTAAAAAAATGTCATAAACTGGGGGACTTACAAATAGATTTATTTCTCACAGTTCTGGGGACTGAGAAGTCCAAGATCAAGGTGCCAACAGATTTAGTGTCTGGTGAGGAACTGCTTCTTAATTCACAGACAAATGTCTTTTCACTGTGTCCTCATATCCTCCTGTGGCAGAAGAGCAAGAAAGCTCTCTGGAATCCCTATTATAAGGACACTAATTCCACTCATGAGGACTTTGTCCTCATCACCAAATCATCTCCCAAAGTCCCCCACCTCCAAATATCATCCTATGAAAGTAATGGGGTTCAATGTATGAATATTTGGGATACAAACATTCAGTCCATAGCCAGGGATATATGAGGTGCCATGAGAGTAGCTATGCTTGTCGGGAACAGGGTAACTTCCTCAGGGGCTGTAAGTGAGGCTAAAAGAATGAGTGTTCCAACAGAGAATAGGGAGAAACAAATCAAGAAGAGCATGGGCACTAGCACACACGCACATACACACATGCATGCATAGTATTTTGTGTAGCTGTGGCATAGAGTTCACAGGAATAATGACAGTTGAAGTCAGGGAGATCAGATAAAAAAGGACCTAAGAAGATTAATGTGTTTGCCAGGGTAAATAATGCTATAACAATTCATAAACCCCAGTAGCTTTATACAAGTTTATTTCTTATACACATAATAGTTCAATTGAGTGCAAAGTGTGTACCCTTCCATGTGGTGATTCTGAGAACTCACCTTATTCCTCATAGTGGAATTCATATATTGAACCCCATTCCTTTCATAGGATGATATTTGAAGGTGGGGGACTTTGGGAGATGATTTGGTGATGAGGACAAAGTCCTCATGAGTGGAATTAGTGTCCTTATAATAGGGATTCCAGAGAGCTTTCTTGCTCTTCTGCCATCAGATTCAAGAAGAATCTGGTTAATAATATTTAATGCTGCTGAGAGGTCAACCCCCAAAGACCTAAAAAGTACTCACTGAGTATGGCACCTAATAGGTCACTGGTGATGCTTTCAGAAGCAATTTTATTAGAGCATAGGGTCAGAAGCTAGACCACAATTGAGGGGTGAAGGGAAGGTGAGAAAAAGGAGCCAGTAAATACCCACCATGTTTTAAAAATCTTAGATGTGAAGAAAAAGATAAAACAAGGGTTATAGATCAAGGGAGATATATTTGAGGGTTTGTTTTATTATTTGTTTCTGTCTTTTTACGGCAAGAGAGAACGAGAATGGTTACATACTGAGGGAAAAGAGAAAAAGGTTTCCTCTAGTTTAGAGGAAAAGGTTGTAGATGCTGAGAGTGATAACTGATTAAGTGGAGTCCCAGCGTAGACAGGTGATAATGAGATTCAGAGGACAGATTAAGGGATTAGCCTTAACACTGGATTCCTTCTGCTTGTCTATTAGCCTCAGAGAGAAGCAGATGGGAAAAGGAAAAAGCTGTTTCATGAATGTCAAGGACAGTGTCTGAGTTTCAAGCATAAGTTTATGATAACAAAACTCAAATAATAGAGAAATTAGCCATCATTTTAAAACAATTACTGATCGTGAGATATTGGATCTATTTCACAGGAGTCCAAAAGGCTACTTAATTTTCCTTGTTGGATATGGCTCCTGCTCACTGAATGTGTTTGAACAGCCAGACATTTCATTTATAGACTTAAAAGATAGACATGCAAATTAATACATGATTTTAACCATTACTTTGGGATGTGTAATAATGTAAATCTTTGAAAAGTTTGAAAGTTAGATATTGATAAAGTAATTTTGAGGGTTCTTCCTACATAAAGAAATGGAATATAATTGCATTTTTCTTTGGAAAGATATAGGGCGATTTGATTTTTTTCTTTGATTAAAAATATATTAAGGAACAAATCATAGTATTCCTAATGTAAGCATTGTATATATTTCTATCCTTTGAGAAGAAGCTTTAGGTAAAGTTCTAAGATTTTTGTTTATTCATCAAGACAAATTTTATTTCAATGGCCATTTAAATGTTATTTCAAAGGCTAAATTAACCACCTGCTTAATTTTATCCCTCCTAAACTATACTTTTAGTTTTACTCTTTTACTTTCAGGTGTTAGATAATTGGGTCCATTTTACTTTTCTCTTTGTAGAATTCCCAGCATCTGCAAAAAATGGTTAACTCTAAAATGTTAAGGTAGACTATCAACATACTCTAATGAGTTTAGGGCAGTTTACCATTCTGGTCTCATTTTTCCTTTTTTAAACATTCAGCAATTCACTGGCTCTTTTGGAATCATAGGATCTTCATGTAAAAAGAAAACTTAGAAAACTTCACAACAACCCCTCACTGGTTTATACACATATTAATTCATTCAGTGAACATTTGATGAGGTCCCACTTCTTTAGCCTTATCCCTAGTTGTTTCATCTTTATTGTCTACATTCCAACCACACTGGCCTTCTTTCAATTCCCTAACCTCCTTTCAACCTTGAGGCTTTCTCACACTCTATTTATTCCATGAGTCTGCAATAGTCTCTGCCCAGAATCTGTTCCTTAGTTAGACTGACACCTACTCATCTTATAAGTCTCTATAATTCAAATCACTAACCTAGAGAAAACTTTCTTTCTTTGCCTGCCCTCCAAAATTATCTTAAATGGCCCATTTAAATGCACTTTTATTTTCATATATCTTTCTGTCATATCATATGTAATGAAAGTTGCATTTAATTAATATGTAACTTTTTTATCTAATGACTTTCTGACACCAAACACTAATCTTCACACAATCAGGAACCGTACCTGTTTTGTTTATCCTCATATTTCTGGTCCCTAGAAGAGTGACTGGTATATAACAAACATTCAATAAAAAGTTGTTGAATGAATGAAGGAATAATGGTACCCAGTATTTGATAATGAAAAGTACTTACTGATTCAGAAAGAGTACTTGTTCCTCAGAAACTCATACTCTATTAGGGGAGAAATCATGTAAACAAGTAACTATTAGATATTTTAGTGGTTAAGAAGGGAAAGATTGTATCAAAATGCCTGGGTTGAAATCCCAGCTTCCTCCCATACTGCTTAACATTGAGCAAAGAACATAATTCACCTGAGGATCAGTTTCCTCATCTATAAAATTGGAGAAATTATAGTACCAACCTATTGCAGATAATACAGATTGCCTTACTCGTTATGCATTCCAGTTCTATATCTAACCTTTCTACTAGAGTCTCAAAGAAGAAAATAAACAAACAAACAAAAAACCCAAAAATTTATTTCTAGATTCCCTTGAAGCTAAATTTGTACTTCAAACTTGGTTCCACTGAGCAAACTTAGAGGCAGAAGGAAGCTGAGAAGGCAACAGCCACATGCAACAAACATGGTGGTAGTAATGTCTGGTTCTTTTGAGAAAGTTCTAGTGGAATGTCTCAAATCTAGGCTTAGATACTGGTCCTCATGGGTGATGCCAATGAGTAGTTCTTCTAGAATGGTCAGATAGTATGAGCAGTGGATATTTTTTTCTACTGGCTTTAACCCTGGATGCCTTGTTGTTGTTGTTGTTGTTGTTTTTATTGTAAAATTCCAAGCTTGGTTCTCTAGCCCTCCCAAAGATTCTTTCTGCAAGCCACTTAAACCCATTTCTATTACAAATAGCTAAAAGATATTCTGTAGTCTGCTACAATGAAATCTGGAAAATCTATTCACTAATAGTTTGTTGAAAGAGTTAACTCTAAATGGAAACTTTGTTCTTGAGATCTGAACACAAAGACTGCAGCAAATCAGACTAAGACAAGCAATGCTACATTTGTCAAACAAGCTAACATTAATTTCTTTGATTCTGTATCAATATCCTTCCCCAAAATTTCTTGAGGAGTCTCCTTCTTCATTGAGTATATATATATATATATATATATATATATATATATATATATATATATATGTAAAGTTTTGGTAAGTGCTTAAGTTGCTACTTTAGAAAAAAAATAGAGAAATATGGAAGATATACTGCTTAATTACATTACAAATTATTTTTTCTTCATATTTATCTGAAATTATGCTTATAAATAAACACTTAATACTTTGTTTGTTTGTTTGTTTGTTTTAATAGCAGAAAAGAAAAGCTTTATTAGAAGGGAAAGTACACTTCCAGATGTGGAAAGAGACCTGAGCAAGAGAAGCATAGCTCAAAAGGCCAATATTTATATATGTTAAAAAAGACAAGTCTTTTAGCTATTAATCTCTTCACATTGTATTGTCTTTCCATTTTTTAAGAAAAGTTCTCACGTGCACTAATCTTATGACAACCTTGTAAGGTATTTAGTAATATTGACATTGTACAATATGCAGACTGAAGCCAAGAGAGTCTAATGCAAGTCTTTTAACTTTAAGTCACAAGCTTTCTTGCTTTACCACAGTTGATCAGCAGTTCACTGAGAATAGCTCTTTGTAAAATGAAACAAATTTTCATATCAAGGTTAAATGAAAGACTTGAATTGGAGCCCAGACTGTACCTCTGATTAGGTTTGCAGTTAGGGGCATACTAATCTTTTTTAGTTCATTTCAATCCATAAAATAGAGATACTACAAAATTCTACTCAAGATGGCCTCGTTGGTTCACAATACATAGCAAAGAGAAATAAAATATAAGATTAAAAATCGAAAAGACACTGTCGAGTTCAAAAACCAGATAAACATTTCAGTGAACCAGAAATGGAATAGAAGTCCAAGTACATAGGCTTGAGGCCTGGGGATTGTTAGACTATGATCCAGTAGCTCAGTTTCTGTATGGCAAAGGGCTAAAAGTGTTTTCTGCAAACTGGAGATGGGCTCCAAGCTAACAGTTAAAAGTTCGGGTTCCAGGAAGGGGGAGGTTTGGGGGGGAGTGAAACAAGGGTTGAAAGGGTGGGTGCCTAAAAACCAAAATTCGAAAACATATAAAGAAATCTAAAACTAAGAAGTACAGCCAACAAAATCATCAATCAAATCCTTATTTATTTCAGATAAATTAATTTCATGGAACATTTTAACAGATATTTTTAAAGCTTGAAGAGATAAATAGATATAATTCATTTAGAAAAAAACTATTAATCAAAAACAGGAAGAAATAAAACTATAAGAGGAAAATGGTAAAACTCAGAATTAGAACTCTTAGAAGTGAAAAATAATGTTCACTGAAATGGTTCTAACAACCTCTGCTCTATTAGGGTTACAAAATTATTAGATCACTGTGAAGACAAACAATATTGTGCAAGCCTGTTTTTTTGTGAATTGAAACATTGCATACTATGGGATGGCAGTTGTTAAGAATGGTCTAGGAGATCACTGCAAGGGAGGTCTCTAAACCATAGGTCTGGGCAAGGAATTGGGGTAACTTTAAGAGAGAGAAAGACTATCGTAAAAGAGAGAATATATTGACGAATTTCATTTCATTCGGGAATATGCCTAAAGTAGTCTTCTTGGCCATCCTGACTATGACCTACACATTAAGGAAGAAAGCATTTGTTCCATTTTTTAAAGTTGCTCATAAAACATCTCACTTCTATTTCTCGTAGAGAAAGGAGAATGAGGAAAGATACTACATAAATCAAGACTATCATTTTCTTTAGGGAAAACAAATCTTGGGAGGAAAATTTCTAAGGTGCATTTTTATGATGGTAAGCATTTGAAATTGGACACGCAAACTTGAATTTATGTATGGTATATTTTCATGCAAATGTATACATGTATATCTTAATGCTTGTTTTGTTCTACTCCAAAGTGAGTGGAGATATGAATATTATTGAGCAAGTATAATTTTCATACAAGAATTGTGTGGGCAGCTTCCATTCTGGCTAAGCATCTTAACAAAAATGAAAAGCTCAGATAGGAACAGTGGGATTTTTTAAGTGTTAATATTATAGCATAAATGTTTCTAATCACTCTCTAAGCCTGTTGGGTCTTGAATTAGAAAGAATAGAGCCCTCCAGGCTAGAAGGAAAATTGTCACATGGAACAAGTTGATAGACAGGAAATAGAATACAGTGCTTTTTCTTATCTTTTTCATATATACAGAGAGTGTGTGTGTACGTGTGTGTGTGTATGCGCGCGTTCCCGCGCATATGCGCATGTGTGTTTTAGAGAGAAAATGGCCATTTGGGATTCTTTATTTTGAAAGTCAGGCCAAATACAATGCTTGACCCAAATTATAAATATTCTATATTGTGAAATTGAAACACTTGGAAATACGTACTTTCTGAAGAAATTCAGAATAATCTAATACCAATAATACAGCTCCATAGCCCAAATCACGTGAAAACTGAGTCTGGCAGTGCTTGAAGCATATGAAGTGTGATCAAGTTGTATCCATCCTGCAACTCACTCACACTCCTTGTTTTAAAAAAACTGAGAAGTGGAAATGTGACTCTGATCTCCTTGCTACCTAGTGGAATCAATGATTCTGACATGTGAATAAAACACGCAGAAGTAGAAAAGGGCCTGGATATGTGAAAAAGGAAAGGCCATTTTCCTGAAAGTAAGTAAGGAATAACCAAGAAATTTCCCTATAAACATAGCCAGGGCTGGAAAACAACAAAAAGAAACGAATAGAGAACAATTCTGCAATGAGATTCCTATTCTGCGTTTGAGGGCTTTAGGGGTGTACGGTTTCCATTTAGAACTGAGTTATGGGCCTGGAGCTAAACCAGCAAGAATTTTTTTTTGCTTGGTGACCTAAAGAGACATTATAAAGATCTGATCTATGTATGAAATTGTACTATCCTAAAATGAGTAATGAAACTGTGCTTATAATTATGCACCTGCTTCTTGAATCTATTCCTTAATTTCTATTCTTGGAGTCATCAGTTTCTTATTACCTCTTGCCTAAATTATTGCAATAACATTCTAACTGGCCTTTTGCCTTTACTCTCTTCCCCATCTAAAGCATTCTTCTGCTTAGAATTTTTCAGTGGTTCTCTACTGCCTACTAAGCACAAAACATGGCAGTCAGTATTTCCTATGATCTGGAATCAAAGTTACATTTCCAACCTAATCTGCCATGACTTTCTCCACGTTTTTTATGCTATAGCCAATTAGGCCAGTTACCTTTCCCCAAACATCCTCCAGAGTAATGTTTCTAAAACATAAATATGATCCAGCTGTTGCTTAACTTAAAACCCTTCAGGGACTTCCTATATTGCTGTTCGGTAGTATCAATCCAAAGGTTACTAGTCTGCAAAACCCTCTAAATCTGCCCCCTGTCGAGCTCTCCAACCTTTTCCCTGACCATCAGACCCCAATCCACCCTCCTTAAAACCTATAATCCAGCCACATGGAGCCACTTAAAACTATTGGAGTAGGCCAACCTGTTTCTTGCCCTTAAACTTTTGTTAAAGTTGTTACCTCTGCCTTGTTACCCTTCTCTCTACTCCTACCATTGTTCTGTCTGCAATGCCTCATGGTCCACCTGGAAAAAAATAATAACATTTCCCTTCCAAGATTCAGCTCAAACTAATCTCCTTTATAAAAGCCTTTCCATTTCTATAAAGCTTGATTACAGTCTTTCTCACATTCACCCCTTACGACTCCTATAATCCCAGTGCCATGTGCATGTTTTTATCATTAAAACCATAACACTTCTTTTGCATTGACCATATCCGAATATGTCTATGACCTCATTAAGGGGAGAGACAATGTCTTATTTATCCTTGTTCCCAGCACCTCACACAATATAGAGCACAAAATATTGTTTAATAAATGGTAGCCAAGTGCTAACTCCTTGAGAATAGGGCCTGTGGGATATTCGTTGTGCTTAATGAAGATATGTAGAGAAAATGAATAAAGGATGGATACTTGTAATCTTGATGCCATCTTTGTAATAGTAACATCTCTCAGACTGAGCATGTTATTGAGCAGTGCTTCTCAAACTTTAACGTCCATATAAATCAGTTGCAGATCTTGGAAAACTGGTATTCTATTTCAGTAAATCTGAGTTGGGGCCACGCTTCTGCATTTCTAATGCAGAATCCTTTAAGAAATGACTTGAAGCTGCCGGTCCTCACACCACACTGAGTGACAAAACTATAGAAGACACTGGGGGAAAGGATTTCACATGGGAGGTTCAGGGGAGGAACAAGTAGCTGAAGAAACTCAGCAGAAGAGGGGTCTACTTAGCAGTGCCTCCGGGTGTACACAGCTGTGAACATATCCAAGCAGGCTTTTTGTGAGGTTGTGCTAGGAGCTCGGCTTTTAACTTTACTGCTTTTATTTCTCTATCAATATCGTTCTCAGAGTCAGGCTTTTTTTCCCATTCCCTCCCCCACCATGATTCAGCCTGTATTATTGTCTCTGTGTAAGAACTCCCCAGATTCCTTTTTTAAACTATCCTGAAGCTCTTCTCCTGTATGCTTTTCATAAACTTAAGTTTTCTCTGCTTCATTGCCCAAACCGTGGAAATTCCAGTCTTCCCAGGTTTCAGAAGCCTCTCCAGCTGCCTGTATAGTTTTGCCTCCATTTTAGTCAGAAACAGGTTTTCCTTTCCTAATAAATGAACCATCTTCACCTCTGCAAAGGCCAATTTCCCAGCTGCTGCTGCTGTGATTGATAAGAACGGATATCATTCTGCAAGGCTCGCTGCTCTCCCTGCCCCACTTCCAGGAGAACATGAAGCAGTCAGGATTTTAAACCGGACGGTGAACACCAGCGTTCTTACTGTTGACTGATCAAATGTCATAAAGGAAAAGCAAATGTAGGAGAGAAGCTGGAGATTTGGCTGGCAGCTGCAGGAGCTTGCAAATTCATGTCCCATCATGGAAACTGCCAATGCTTTGCTAGTGTCAATTTATAATTAGAGATGCCATTTTAAGGTGAATTTTGACATTTACTGCTACTCGTTGGCTTTTTCAGTAATATCTAGCTTCATATGATAGTACTGTCTCTTCCTTCAGAAAGTTAAGTAAATCCAGAGGTTTCAGATTCAATCTGGGAAGTACAAACACATTATAAAACCATTTTATGTCTTAAAATATAAGACATTATTATCACAGACATACAAATATAAGCATATACATGACTATAATTTAATTGTTATTGTAAAATTTATAAAAGTTAAATTATTAAATTTTATTATTGGGGAGAAATTTAAGTGACTAGTTTATTTCCCCCAGCAATATCCAGTGGATCCATCAATGCATTTTTTTAATGACCACATTCTATTATTATTTTCTTTAGGGGAGGCAACCCTTGGTTGACCTCACAGATTGCAAGGACTTTGTCAGTTTACTATCCCTTGTTATTTTTTATTTTTTATTTTTATTTTTTATGCCTACAGCACCTGGTCTTCCTAGGTGGTCTCCCATCCAACTACTAACCAGGCCCGACCCTGCTTAGCTTCTGAGATCAGACAGGATCGGAGATGTTCAAGGTGGCATGCCCGTAGACAAAATGACCACATTCGATGCATAAAAATAATGTATTTGAAATCTGTTGTCATATACTTTAACATTCCCCTAAACTATGCACATAACCTAGACCCTAAGTATTAAATAGTTTACATGCTATTTAAAAATAGGCATGCTTGATTAATTTTGTACCAATGGGATAAAAATTGACCAGATTTTTCTGTTGATAATAAATTGTCACATGCTTTGGCTGAGTTTAGAACTTTCACTGACTTCAAAAGAGGCATCAGTTTCTTTTAGTTTCTTGAAACGTGAAAAACTGAACAGCTTCACTATTTGAATGCTGGAAACTTCTAAGTATGAATTTATTTGCTCAGGAGTTCCAAAGCCAGCTATCAGTACAAGCAATGTATCTTTAACATCTGTAAAACATCTACAGCCATTTAAAATTGACCATTTCCCACACCCAGTCTTTCTAAAGCAGATACAAGCAATCTCAGAAGATGACCCTTTGTGGGGAAATGCAATCTCTGTTTTAGAAAACAATCACAAATTGTGGAATTTCAGAGCTGGAGTCAATTTTCAAGATCATCCAGTTTGATTCTCATTTGATAGCTGAGAAGTAGATAAGAGTTCTGGAGAGGTGGCAGAGCCACATCTCAACTGTGATTCCTGGTACTCAGGCCAGGAATTGCTCCATCATTATTATTTACTGAATATGTGTATTGAGTAAATCTAGCAGCATTTAATTAGATCTCTGGTAGACATATTTTAGAAATAAGGCAGTAACTCTTCTAAGAATAGGTTCAAGTATAACATATAGAGAGCAAGAAGAATTAATGTTAAATTAAAAAATAATAGTTTTCATCAAATTTGGAAAAATTTTATCCATTATTTCTTCAAACATTTTTTTCTGTTTGTGTGTGTGAGTGTGTGTGTGTGTGTGTGTGTTTTATTTTGGGTGGTTTTAGTTGCTGTGTTTTCAAGTTTACTAATGTTTTCTTCTGCAATGTCTACTTTTCCCTATATCCTCTCCCACGTATTTATCATCTCAGACTTTGAACTTTGTCTCTAGAAGTTTGAATCATGTCTTTTTATATCTTCCAGGTCTCTATTTGACTTTTCAATTGTATAAATATCATTTTAATGTATGTTTTGATATTTTAATCTCCTTTAATGCAAATTCTAACATCTGTCAGTTCTGGATCAGCTTTAATTCATTAGTTTATCTCCTTGTTGGGTCATGTTTCCCACTTGTTTTTATGCCTGGTTAGATGTGATCAGATGTCAGACATGGTGAATTTTACCTGTAAAATTATTTTATTCCTGTAAATATTCTTGAACTTATTCTAGAGTGCAGTTAAATTACTTAAAAACAGTTCAGTCCTTTTGGGTTTTACTTTTTAATTATGTTAGACCAGAGCATAGCAGTATTAAACCTAAGGCTAATTATTTTCTACTACTAAGCAAGATCCATTTGTGTGCTCTACCTAATTCTAATCTGGCTGATGGGAAAGGTATTATTGTTGGCCCTGTGTGAGCACTGGGCACTCTTACCACTAATTCTTTCACGTGGTTCATTCCCCAGAATTGGATTGTTTCCTCATGTGTCTGTGCCGAGTTATCCCTCAGCTAAAACCTGAAGTAGTACCTTGATAGATCTTTGTCTTTTTGACTCTGTGAAGCTCCCTCCTTAACATATTCTGTCCTGACAACTCTAGTCACCTGGGTTTTCCCAGACTTTCAGCTCCATCTCCTTAACTGTGCATGGGTTGCCTTTCCCTGCATTGCAGGCTAGAGGCTCAAAAATACATTTACCCTTGCCTTGCCGATGACAAAAAAGATTTACTCATCTATTCATTCATTAGGTTAATCTTTTTTTTTGTCTTTTGTATATTGTGTTAGTTTACTAAATGTCAATAAAAGATAGGGAAGCTCCTGGGTGAAGGTTAAAGGAAAATAAATTTGGTCTATGGAAGTCGTTTTGGAATAGCACCTCATGAAAGTCAGACAAGCTGGCTTACTGTTTCCACTGTAACTTGAAAGAGTTTGATCTAAAAAGCAACAATTTGAAACAAACAAACATTTATTTCACCATTTTCTGTACAGTTACATGTAGGGCTTCTTGTTACTTACTCACCATATGAGAACAGCAGGTAATGAGAGTAAACACCTTCATATTATAAAATGAAAGGAGCGATGTCATCTATTGCCTATAAGTCCCTTAATGTGACTAATGTCTTTTGTTGATTAGCCTCTGACATTAACATTTCTGACATTATTTCTTTAAGAACAGGACTCCTAGTTGCTGGCCCTAACAGATAGCCCCTGGTGCAAAAAGGTACACTCATTGCAGAAAGGCAGACCTAATGGCTTAAGAAATGACTCATTTAACCTAGATAGCCTTCTGCCTAGAAAATTGTAGAAATAATTCCTATGATTTATTTCAATGCCATTATCAAAATCCATTTCTAAAATGCTTCAAGTATGCTCTCTAATAAAGCTCATTATCATACCTTTTTCATTTTTTTCTTGAGATAGGAAGTAGAATAGTGTAGTTTACTTTAAGGGGAAAATGCTCTGAAATTTACACCCATCAAGAGGGAATTGTTCATTTCCGTCATTCTATTTAAGTACAAGCCTCCTCAACACTATAAAAAGATGAAATATATACATAACAGTAAAAAGTACCATGTTCCTCTTTCCCTCTCACCCTATTTTTATTTCTGATAGGGTTCTGACTTGTACATTGCATGTACTTTAAAAATATTTTATGATTATATAATATAATGAAAAGCTTCTGAATATTTTTGACCATTCAAAAATACCTGGCACTTTTTAAAATGTGGGCAGATTATTAATCCAGCACCTTGAGCACTTTCCAGTTTGAGTAATTATATTCCACCTACCTAGGTTCCCCGTGGTGGTTTCAGTTTGTATACGGAACTGTTCCTTACTTCCAGTTCTCAATTCTAGTAGTGTTTACTTCTGTACTGATACCCGTGACATCATTTTCTCTTCATACCCAGCAGTTTTTATGAAGATGGGCAAATTATACTTTATACCTTCATATGTATGCCCCCATTTAAGAGATATGTCCAATGGCCCTGTTTATAATGGTTCCATTTTTTTTTCTTTAATTCCATGGATGTTCCCACTTACCCACAAAGTCTACATTTGTTTATTTTTTTTTTTTTTGTATATATATTTTTCAACTTGCTAGGGTCTGATAATGTTATAGGAAGCCTATTTAACAGAGTGTTGTAAATCTATCCATCTGGGCTGTCTATCTCCAGATTAATATTGGCAAGGATAAGTTGTGTGTGCTTAAGGAGTAGTGAGAACACAGGAAAGGATGGAATTTGTAAGAGAGCTCTCTGAAAATACATTCTCTAATTTAAAAAATGACAACCAGCATAACCACAACACCACTAATAAGCAGTCTTTATTGAACACTTACTATGTAAGTGTCTTAAATGTAATACCTCATTTAATTCTCACAAAGCCCCATTATGTAGGCACTATCATTTTTACATTTTTAAAGATGAGGAAATTGAATCACAGAGATTTTACTAACTTGCTGAGAGTCATATAAGCAGTAACTCACAGAGCTATTTAAATCTGGCTAGAGACTCTATACTTATTTAGTCAGTGTTCTCTAGAAAAAAAAAAAAGAACCAATAGGATCAATCTGTCTATCATCTATCTATCTATCTATCTATCTATCTATCTATCTACCATCTATCTATATATCATCATCTATCATCTATCATCTGTCTACCTAAAACAGAAATAAGAGAGAAAGAGAAAGTGATTTATTATAAGTAATTGTCCCATGAAATTATAGAGGTGGGTAGGCCCCAAGGTCAAAGTCTGCAGGGTGAGTTGGTAAGCAGGAGACCCAGGAGAACAGATAGCTTAGTTTTACTCCAAGTATGAAAGCCTGAAAACTAGGAGAGCCAATGGTGAGTTCCTTTCCAGAGGATGGCAACCTCTAGACCCAGGGAGAACTGATGTTTTGGTTTGAGACCAAAAGCAGGAAAAAGAGCCAATGTCCCTGTCTGAAGGTATTCAAGTGAGAAGAATTCTCCCTACTGGAAGAAGGGTCAACCTTGTTCCATTCAGGCCTTCAAGTATTTGGATGAGGCCCACCCACATTAGAGAGGACAATCTGCTTTACTCAGTCTAATAATTTAAATGTTAATGCCATCCAAAAACATTCTCACAGAAACACTCAGAATAATGTTTGATCAAATATCTAGGCACCCTTTTGCTCAATAAAGTTGACACATAAAATGAACTACTATTCTGATATTTCATAATTATGTGGTATCTCAATAATAAAAGACAATAGATTACATATTCTCCCATTTCAAAGCATGAGTTAAATATGTATAATTATTTATTTAGGGAAGGTTGAGCATAACACATAAATTTGCAAATATTTTAAAGCCAACTCATCTCCAAACTATCTTAAATCAGATTCCTGATCTAGAAATTCTGGCCAGAAGATGTAAGAGGCTTGGTTTTCTAGGTTTTCAAATGCTAAGAATCCATGTTTCCTAGCAACACTATGTGGATTCATATAAAGGAACTTTCAAATACTATTTATGGTAAGTTCTCTTTTTTCCCTCTACATTGCCACTTCACTCTAAACTCATGATTACTAAAGAGAAAACAAGCTCTAAATATTTTAAGTAATGTTCCTAGGAGGACACCATTGTGTTTAGCCAAATGAATGTTGTTCATAATATTGCTTAGACTTAATTAAAATTCTGTAGAGCATCACTTTATTTTTTTCTCACTGCTACACTAATTATAATGTATTGTTATTATAAATGGTTATTAGAATTCAATGTTACTAGCGATGAGAATTTTAGCAATTGTCCTGAAATCAAATGGACAAAATATCTTTATATTCTGTTCCATGTGTATATAAATATGTATGTACATATTTGTTTATGTATAAGTGAGTAGATATATGTGTGTTTGTGTAAATTTGTGTGTATACCTACGCACACACACACACATGCATTCAGATGCACCACTTGATCCCTAATGGCATGATTCATACATTGTGGTTTCTACTTTGAAAAATCCTTTCCCAAGCAAAACTTTCCACTGATAATATCAGAATTCATAGGGCTATAAAAATTAACTGGTCATTATCATAGCTATACAAGAATGTTTTAACATGTGGAAAATTATTAATGTCAACTAGTTAAAGGAGAAATACGTATAATTATCTCAGTAGGGATAATAAAATGTGTTTCATAAAATTCTACACTCATAAGATTAAAAATAAACCATTAATGAGCTATGAATAGAAGAAAATATCTTTAAACTGATAAAAAATTATCTAAAACATACAGAAAAAAATATATTACTACTTATATTCAACTATATTGGAGTCCTAACCAATGCAATAAGATAAGAAGAAATAAGAGATATAATGGCTGTAAAGGAAGACACAAACTGAAATCACATGTGGTCTGTAAGGCTGTATCCATAGAATATTCAAAAAAAAAACCCTACAAACTATCAGAGGGTTCAGCAAAGTTGCTAGATATAAGGTTGATATACAAAAACCTTTGTGAAAAAAACTGTAAACATTTTTGAAAGATGTGAATAAGTGAAGTAGTAGACCATATCAAAAATGGGCTAACTCAAAATCATAGAGATGGCATTTATGTCCAATTTAAATTTTAAATCCATTATACTATTTCAATAAAGTTTTGTAGGACTTGATAATCACATACTAAAATTAATGAGGAAGAACAGAGAGCCAAAATAAGTCAAAATAATTTTGAGATATATAGAGAGGATTTGTCTTGCCAGATACCAAATCTTATGATGAAACTGTAGTAATTAAGATGATATGAAATTGATACAAATATAGACAAAGTGATGATGACATGGAAAAGGGAGTTAGGAGCAAAACCTGTCCATAGATGGACATTTAAGAAAAAACACTTGGGTAGCCCCTAGTTGGTATAATCAAACATTATTTTACAATATTTGCTTAATTAAAAATAAAATACCCTTGTGAAACTCTTCACCAATCCAGTCCATGGAAAATGATAGACAACAAATTTAAGGTTGGAGGTGGAGGAAATAGATTATACAGTGATACACAGGAAGCCACAAATGTGTCTGTAATATACTATGTTTTAATAATCTGAGGCAAATTCATAAAGCTGTGTGGTGGCTGTATTGACTTTTATTTTCTATACTTTTCTATAGAATTATAATATTTAAATCTTTTTTATAAAATATTAATGTAAAAACAAATTACATAGTGCCCTCCACACCTAGATAAAGTTAAATAAGCCATAATTATTCATTTGGTCATTTGACCACTTACTTAATAAACTGCCAGCAGAAGGTGGGCTAGGCTGATAGAGAGCAAGGTTTTTTTTAATGCTTAGCTGTTTGAACTACAGTCTTGGGATTCTTCCATAGGAAAGAGTACTGAAGCAGTGATTGAGAAACATGGATTCTCTACTCTCGACTGTGAAATAAATTGACTATGTGACCTTGGCAAGAATTAGCCTCTTGAGAATTCACTTTTTACTAGAGTTAAATAAAAAGGCTGGGCTCAATCACTTTTTGAGGCAGTAACCCCAATTTGCTCCTCATGAGACTTTTGAGGAGGCAGTATACAAGAAACAATAGCAGGATGAAAATTAAAGAACCACATTATTAACCTATTTCTCAGTTAGGAAAAAAAAGTGCAACTCGTTGCCAGTGTAATTTTACATAAACATGCTCTTTGAAGCAAATCTGACTGGTTTTCAATGTGAAAATAAAATATAAAAACTTCTTGGAGATATTTCTAAACAGAACTTGTCTCTAATTCTAATGTAACAGAAAAATATACATAAATCGGATTCATCAAATGAATCTTCAGCTAACTGTTCAAGAACGATGATGTATAGGAATACATTTTCTAGGATTTGGCATTTTCAGCGATTGAGAATTACTACATTTTGCAAATAGAAATACCACTACTAAAAACAGAATGCAATAAATAGAATGTTGTCATTTGTTTCCAAAGACTATTAATATACTAGAGTGATTTAAAAATAATAATAAAGGCAAGATATTTTGTGGCGAAATTGGGGGTGGGGAGTAAGGTTAGGACTGTGATCTATGAGTTAAATGGGAAATGGGTTAACAGTTCCACATGAATACCCAATAACTTGGTGAAGAACTTCAGGAAATTCTGGATTAGAGCACAAGACTAATGCTTCTTGCTCTTCCCACCTTATCCCCATAACACCCTCCAAAATGTCTAAATTATGGGTCTGAAATCTAAATTATGGCTCCAGCAAAAGCTTGTATGTGGTCAAAATGTGACAGGAAAGTAAAAAGAATCTCCAAAAATGTGGTTTAATTTCTGTTATGGAAATACAAGTTAAAGGGAAATAGGTTTTCACTCAACAAGGAGAATGTTTTACCAGTTAGGTAGGTTACCATGAAAGGAATTTGCTGCTTTGGGAAGAAATGAGTTCCTCAATACTAGAGTCTGAATATTTACACAGGGAAGTTGTCCAGTGATTCAAGTCTTAAATACAGAGTTTGACTACTTGATTTTTTTTAGATCCTTTCCCACACCAGTTTTCTTTGATTTTAGGAGAATTTCCTTGGTTTTCAAGCTTTCTTGAGTACCGATCCATGTAGAGAGAATGCCCTAAGACAGAGAAATGACTTCTGATTTTAGCTGTAGGATGTTACTTAGCTTCCCAAGAAGAATTACAATTAAATGAGAATTCCTCCTTGTGTCTGTATTTCCAAGGACTATGAGAGTCTAAATTGCTATATCCCTTCTCTTTCTCTCTAGATATATTAAGAGAGATTTTCTCTACCCTTGTAGCTGCAAGGAACTGCTTCTTTCCTATCTAAGATATTCCCACAGGCCTTCATCCTATTGCTAGTAGGCATCACAATTCTAAGTAAACAGTACTCTGAGACTATTACATTGTCCAAAGCTTTTGCCATCAATTTAGTGATAGTCCTAATACCTAAGTCAAAGAATTAGGAAACAATTTAATTTCATTAAATTGAAAATATGCACAGAATATATACACCGAAAAGATATACTCAGAAAATATACAATATGTAAAATAAGTACATAAACCTTTTTTATTAATTCAGTGGAGTCTCAAAGTACAATTTCATTGCTAAAGATTCAAGATGACTTCCTAGCAAATTTAGAGATGAACAAATTAAAATGGACTACTGTACTATAATATTTAATGTATTATAAATGATCTGTGCTAGACATATCCCCAGAGCCTGTGACAGACTTAGATCACTCAGAAAATCAGGCAATTCTTAACTATCTGTTGATATATGAGCCCAGGGTGGCATAGGAAAAATATATTGTTAGAATCTAAGAATATCTCATTTTATCTTTTATTGTCAGCCTTCTTTTGAACCAAACCTCTCTATAGAGCTGTCAGCAAGAACAACATTGTCAGACACTAGTTTTACCTCCTATCTCACTCTTCCAGTGCTGCACAGGAAGTGTTCGGCTAACAACAACAACAAAAGGATCTGTTAGAGAGAAGAAAGAACCCTTTGCTTGAATGAAACCTACCCACCTATGAAGGCCTTTCCTGGCCTCTTTATTTAAAACAGTCTCCATCTCCTCCTACTTTGCTTTATTTTTCTTTGTACAACTTATTTGTACAACTTATTGATACTGGGATTGTTTGTCCACTTATCTCTCTAGAATGAGTGTAGGCACTATGTGTAATTCACTATTGAAACTTCAGGGTTTAGAACACTGTATACAATATACTCCAAAAACATTTGTTTGAGAGAGAGAGCGCATGTGCTAGTGAGATGATGGATGGATGGATGGATGGATGGATGGATGGATGGATGGATGGATGAGTAGGTTACTAGAGCTCCCAATAATAAGTTAAAAAAATTTAGAATAGATTGTTTTTCTTCTTGAAATAGAAAACTAAGCTAAGCTAAATGGCCAACTGACTGACAGAACCTACATTTTTTCTATGATGTGTTTTCTAAATTTAGATTTTTTCAGGCAAGTCCATAGTTTCCAATAAAGTGCATGCTTCCCCATGTAACAAGTGTAATGTTTTATATCAGCAGTAATTGAAGTGTAAATTTCCTATGTATGGTTCTCTTAGAGGTTCCTTGATTGCCACATAGAAGTATTATATGACTTTTATTCAGAAGTGATCATTCTGACCAGTGTGTGCATTTACTAAGATCACTTAATAACCATGTGGTCCTTCAGTACATTTCACAACAGCAAATATTTGAACTCAATTAGCCTAAAGAACATGATAACTAATCTAGACCTCTTAGGGCACTAGATTTTTAAGTCCTATAGGTAGCTTTTAATGTCATTTCCACTTTTAACATGCTTTGTATTCTATAAAATGTGTTTTATTTATTGATGAGTGATGTAAATTAGTTTATATTCATAACTTTATACTTTGTGTAAGAGAGAAAAAGCCAAATCTATATTGCCAAATTTTATTCTCTGGTTTACTTAACAATGTGGTGGTTGATAGGCAACATTGTTAAAAGCTGTTGAATGGAGAAAAATTGGAAAGATGCTTAGATGAAAATTATTTCCTTTCAAGCCACTATAATAATTTCTATGCCTAGCACATCATTGAAAAACAATGTCATACTTACTCTTCATTTATTCCCTCTCTAAAAATCGATATAACGAAGACTGCAATGACCTCTGAAAAGTATTTTCAAGGGGAATCAAAAACTTACTTTAATTGAGCCTTCTTGACATGAATAGCTAAATAAAATAAAATAGGAGAGCTGCCGTTGTTTCATTGAAAAGATACATTCTTTTGTATAATACATGTGTTCCCAGGAGGAGAGAGCATAAAGCACATTTTAGAAAATAGCTTTATGTTCTTAATATGTAAAAGAATTTTACTATTCAAATAACAATACTGTGGCAAAATCTCCTTGTAAATCCAACAATTCTTTTGTCCTGCAAATGATGAGTACTTTATTTTTTTTTCTAAAAAAATCTGATTTTCACATATGAAATATCTTCACAGTGGAATAAATCTTCACTGTTGTCCTTTTGAAATGAGACTCTGCACTGATAAGCATCATGTGACTCCTCTTTTATATAGATACTGATGCAGTTAACTCAGTGGTTGTCCACGCCCATGCTCTGTGTGTCAGCTAAGAAAACCTTCACTTGCGCATGTTTCTCCTACCTGTTTGGCCTGCCTCATATACCATTCCCACTCCACTTGAACAAATTCTGCTTTTTTCCCCTTTTTAAAAGCAGTCTCTTCTTTGACCTCTTCAAATTCACTGTGTTTGACACTAGTCTCTCCGATGCCTTACTATTGGTTTATATTTTTTAATACAACATTGAACACTTCTTTATAAAAGTGCTGTTGAACAGTTGCAATAGTTTTTATGAGTTTTGGTGATTCCTGTTGACTGTAATGGTTGTTTTCTTTTTGTGTTTATTTTCCCCAAGAATTGACTACTTTACTATCTGACTTTAAGACTACATCAGCAAGAAGCCAGGTCTCTTTGGTTCACTCAGTTCCCAGCTCACAGTATATACTCGATGTTTTGAACAAACCAGTGAAGAGTATATGTCTTATATATAGTTAATACATGCTTATATTTTAACAAATACCTGGTAAAATTCCTTTTATTACAGAGATTTCCATGATTCCATTTCCATAATCCTAAAATTGTACACTAAATGCATTGTAATAATTCCTATTCAATATCTCTTTGTTTCCTTATTGTGTGAATGTTAATTCCATCTATACATTGAGATGATAACTCGGTTTTTCACAAATTTTTTTGGCCTGGTCACCAACTAGCACTTAGTTTTTCATTTTTCCAGTCTTCACATCCACATCAAACTCCCAACAAAACTACACAACCAAGTTATACATCTAAATTTTCACATTTGTACATCAAACCCCACCAAGATTCAACCATAGACAAAAGAAGCAAAAGTTAAGTCGTGTACATTTATTTCCTTCTTATACCTACTGAGTTTTGAACACATTTTACTTGCTAAAATCTTCAGAACAGGTGGACATGAGCCTTTTTATTAGTCTCTAGCTTCCTTTTAATAGAAAAGTAATTTCTAAATATGTAAACAAAACAAAATTATACAGCAGCCAAAATGTAGATGCTCCATAGAGTTTGTTTTAATGGGTTCTGATTTGTGTTTTTTTGATTTTTGCATTTTTTCTTTTGAAAATCTGAACTTCTGTGATGTCCTAACCTCAGTAATGTTTACTAAATGGGAGAAGTCAAAAAGCTAAATGTGATGTGTCATCCACATTACACTTAGTGTTCGAATGATAGTTCATCTCTAATTATCTGCACTTCATGTCCTTCTAAAACAGTAATGAACTGCATTTATCATAGTTAACAACCACTCAGTAGATGGATCTATAGGTTTATATAAAATTATTTGAGCATCCTACAGGGATCATTTCCGCAAGCCTAATTCTTTTGGGATTTCAATACTCTTGATTAGATTTTTAATTTTACTCCTCTTAATATAGATTTTTTTTTTTTTACTCCCAGGAAATTAATTATTTTTATTTTCTTAAAGCATATTGTCAGGCTGTTGCACAGATTTCATCATCCATTAGGCTGAACCATTTACATCAGATTTAGCATTCAATGTGGCTTATTCCAGAAATGATTTGATTACAGCCATCTCTACTGACTATAAAGACAACCTCAATAAACAGATTGAAGGAACTGTGATTCTTCCCACTAACAATACAAATAGCAATAGATTCAGATCATTTATTGTTTCTCTCTAGAAGAAGCAAGAAATCAATAAAGCAAGTACTCATCACTATAAACATGTAGCCAGCAAGAAGTCAACATCTAATATAAAAATGAAAATACAAATGTACTAAACAAAAAAGGAAAAATTCCATTTTAAAAAATTATTTATTAGGAAAAGTTGTTTTATTAGTTTATTGATCTTTTTTTTCCCTGAATATGTGCATTCATATAGATGTCCTAAATTAATTGTCAGAGTGTGACCTTTGGAAAATCAGACAACTATTTACTCTGAAAGTTAGATAACTTAAAGTTGAGTGTATGTAGTTAAGAACAACCACATAGAAACAAACACATTATTCAAAAGTAATAGGATAGAAGCTTAGAACTAAGAAAAAGTAAAAAGTAATTATAGTTTTTATTTTTATTACAGTTTGAAAGGAAATAAGGTAATTAGCAGAAAGGTTTTCTATGAAAATTATGCCTTTATTTCATATGACTTTGACACTTTTATGTGTTATATTAACTCATAAGCTCTTCTTCCCACTCTATAGACGCTAAAAACATGAAATAGAATAAATGGCCTGTGGTCAAAATTGCAAAAATAACTGAAAGGTCAGCTATAGCCTTGTGTTTCCAGATTCACAGAGGCAGAAATTGTCTACTAGCTGATTGTTTTAAAAAACAGAAATGTCTGTGAAAGCAGAAGATGAACAATTTCAATCTCATTTCCCTGGTTACTAAAAGCCTGGAAAATGGAGTTGCAAAGGATATAGAAACCATTCTTATTTTTAATAATAGTATTTTCTAACTTGAAAGTGTGATTTCATGTTAATATACTAAGTATATAGGCTCAGACTAGACAGACAGGGTTAAGTTAAGATCCTATTCTCTTCACTTACTAATGTACTCTCGGCCAAATTATTCATCCTATTCAGCCTGTTTGATAAAATGGAGAAATAAGATTCTCCACGTTATAGGATTAATGCAAAGATAAAATGAAAGCAGGCATGTTGCCCAGTGCCTGGTACATAAGAAACATTCAATAAATGTTAGCTGCTATAATTATACAAGTCATGAGTTATGAGTTGTTATACAAACATCCTATTAGCTCTCATCCTGACAACTTTAACTCTAGAACCTCTGGACGATGCAGACAGAGCATGAGGAAAGAGGAAGACTGCCATGAAGAGCCAAAGGTCTTTATTCAGAGTCTCTGGTTAACACTTTAGTGTAAAAGGACACACACACACACACACACACACGCACACACACACACACCCTTACATGGTAAAGTAACCAAAGTTCATAGAAACATAGATTAATTTTTTTTAAAAAAGTAGAGTCTCTAAACCACAGGAAAATTTGGTTTAAAATCTGGAGATTTAGATTGATCATGGAGAGTTATATTTAAACATGATTACCATGTTGCCAGTGGGAAGCTCTTCTTAGAATAATCAAATTTGAGAAGACTAATAATAGAACACTGAATCTGTAGTTAGTTGCCTCTGAGTCACTTGGCTGAGGAAGGGGAAAGCTAAGCCCCTGGTGAGTGAGGCATAAGTATTGAATGAAAGCCACATGAGGACCATAATGAAAAGAAATCACCATTTTCAGGATTTCCAATTCTTTCAATAGTGGTATTTTCCTTCAATCAATTAAATTCTGAACCTGTGACTTCTTAAAGGATCAGAAGTCTGTTTTATTAATTTCTTATCCTCATTGCCTAGTATAGTTTCTAGAACATAGTTGGTCCTCAGTAGAAGTTTAGTGGGTGAAATGAATGAAGGTTCTGAGAGAGGAGCTTAGCACAATGAGGAAAATTTTGTTTATACTACTATAAGAGATCTTGAGCCAGCTTTAGGTTTTATATATCTGTTGTATGAGCTTCTTAAGGATAGAATCCTGATCATACATTTGAAACATGGATAGGGCTCAATAAGTTGATTTTGTTGTTCTCTAATACTTTAAACAATCAAGCACATTAATAAAATACCTTCTAATTGTTGCCTCTGCTGTGTCAAAATTATGGCTAGTTTCTTTTCTTTTTAAATCAAATATTATTTTGAAAATACCTATAATTTCTCATGGACCTGAAACTCTACTTTTTATTTGTATAATGTTTGGGAAAGACTTTATCTGTTCCAATTTATTCATTTTCCTAAAATCATTTGCATTTTATTTCCCTCTTATGCGAGACCTCTTTTAAACTCTAATAACAAAGCTAATGAGCCTAATTGAAGATTTTTTTAAAAAAATCCATATTTTTGAAATGTCATAATCTAGACAAACAAACAGAATTGGCAACCTTAAGGAGAACTGCAGCTTAAAGTAATATACAAGTCTCAAAACTACAATATGCTCAGAGAAATATTTCATAATAATTTAATATGTGCTAGTTAATATTATGATATTTCAGTACTAGTTGAATATTTACTTAGAGGCACATTTGTCAGATAGTCAATCATTCATTTGACAAATAGGGTCTGCTCATCAAAGATACTTTTCGGCTTTGGGAATACAAACTACATAAGACAAGCAAGGTCTCACATTCTAGAGTTGGTTAGTCAGCTAATAAACAACTAAATAAACAAATCAATAAGATTAGTTTCAGATGATGCTTAATGCTGTGAAGTCAATGAAGCAGAATGTTTTGGTAGAGAGAGATGAGGAGGGTTCATTTAAATTAGTTAGTCATGGAAAGTTATCTCTGGCGATATTATTTTTGAGCTGAAACCTGAATGTTGCGAAGGAAGCAGTCATGGGGAAATCTGTGCAAAGAAAAACAAACAAACAAAAAGAGTAAAGTTCTTAAAATGATAATAAACTTTAAATTTTCAAAAACCAGAAAGATTCCACCCTAAACAAAACCCCAGGAGGCTTTTTTGTCAAAATTGACAGGCAGAGCTTCAAATTCTTATGTGTCTAAAGGATGCAGAATAGTCCAAAACAACTTTGAAAAAGTTAAAGTTGGAATACTTACACTAACTTCAAGACTAATTATGAAGTGATAATCTCTAATATAGGTAATAGGATAAAGATAAATAAATAGATTAATGGAACAGAATACAAAGTCTAGAATTAGATTCACATTTATAGGGCCACTTGGCTTTTATCAAAGGTATAATTTAGTGAAGAAAGTCTTTTCAACAAATATTCCTGGTAAAATTGGATATCATTTTTTTAAAAAAATTAGAGTATTGAGATGTACCTCACACTGTGTAAAAAATTAACTCACATGGACTAATTGTAAAGCCTAAAATTCTAAAATTTCTAGAAGAAAACATAGGAGAAAATTTTTGTGACCTGGGATTAGGCAAAACTGTATCTAAAAAATGACACCAAAAGTATAATCCATAAAAGAAAAATTTGATAAATTTGGACTTGATCATAACTAAAAATTTCTTCATTCAGAAAGATATTGCTAAGAGAATGATAAGACAAACTACAGACTATAATATATGAGAAAGGGTTTGACCAAAAATATTTAAAGATCTCTCAATTCCAATAATGAGGAAATAAACAGCTCAATTTTAAAAATGAGCAAAAGATTTCAACAGACTTCTCTCCACAGAAAATATACAGATGGCAAATAAGCATACGAAGAAATACTCAATATCACTAGTCATTAGTCTAAAACACATCTATTACAGAATTTAAAATTTAAAATACTGTTGATGATACTAAGTGTTGATGAGAATATGGAGCAACTGAAACTCTCATTCATTGCTGGTGGAAATGTGAAATGATATAACCACATTGGAAAACAGTTGGACAGTTTTTAAAAAATAATTAAACATATACTTACCATGTGGCCCAGCCACTTACTCTTAGGTATTTATCCAAGAGAAATGAAAGCACATGTCTACACAAAAACTTGTATATATAGCCAAAGCCAAAACCTGAAAGCAACCCAAATGTTCATCATAGATGAATGAATAAATAAATTATACTATATTCATACAATGTAATACCATTTGGTAATAAAAAGGAATGAAGTAGTGATATATGCAACAACATGGATGAACCTCAAAATGATTATACTGAGTGAAAGAAGCCAGACTGAAAAAGAGCACAGATTGTATTATTACATTTATGTAAAATTCTAGAAAAAAAGTAAACTTAATTATAGTGACAGAAAGCATATCATTTGTTCCCTAAGGGATGAGAGGACAGTAAGGGAAATGAGTGGAGAATTACAAAAGGGCAAAAGGAAACTTGGGATGATAAAGATGTCTAGTATCTTGATTGTGATTGTGTTTTCATGCGTGGATACAGATGTCAAATCTTATCAAATGGCACACTTTCCATGTGTTCAGTTTATTATATGCCAATTATATCTTAATAAAGATATATATCTTTTCTTTACTTTTAGTATATGTATCTTTTATGTCTTTCTATACATATATCTATATCTCATCTATCTATATGTGGAAATGTAAAATATCACTAATATAAATGGCTTTGGAGATTTTTAAAATTTTAAGATGTATGGTTTGGAGTATTCTTTGCAGAGCGCTGTTGCAGTCTAGGCCTCAGCTTACCCAATACATCAATTTCATTTCCGACAATCCATCTGACTAGTAGCCTGTTTTCTAAGTGCTCTACTCTGGACATTCAAGTACTAACACTAGATTAAAGCACCCAGGCCTTCCTTCTCTCTTTCTTCCTGCCCAGTTCCTCCCTTCCAAACAGGTTACGTATTATTTGAATCCGGTAATTCAGGGAAATGGCAGGAGGGGAGAAAGATAGGAACTTGAAAAAGAATCAGTTTGTCCTGATGCTATGATCAGATGATCCCCTGAGATGCTTTATAGGCTGCTTACTACTTTAGTAAATAAGTTTTGAAGTTACTCTTTATAAAAAGTATTTCTACTTAGCCATTCTTGTTGTGAAGGATAGACCTCCTCATAATCCATAACTTATCCAAAATTATTTAAGAGATTCTGACCAGAGAAAAATAGAAAGTCCATTTATATATGGATTAATTTTCATTCATTTGGTTTTTCCATTCATTCTCTCAATGATCATTTAGTGGTATATGTTGAAAGCAAAGAAATTAAATAAAAGCAAGAGATTGTGGCTGAGTATTATTTCAGGTACTGCTCATTTATTCAGTAAACACTTTCTTTACCAGTCCTAAGTAAAGCTTCTTTTCTTTTACAGCTAAAATAACCCACATTTGCATCAAAGAAACCATAGACTTTCTTCAAAGACAGATGATTTTGAATCACTGCAAGGTGTCTAGCTACAACAATAGGTTTTAACAACTGCAGTGAAAGGTCTACTTAACCCAGCTATTTATATACAGATAGTTCTTCCATAGCACTGAACAAATCTCTGAAATAAAATTATTTGGTGAGCAGTTAAATGTTGAAGTAATGACACACTAATACTAGGTGATAATGAACCCAATTACCACTCCCCATTCCCTTGACCCATTTGACCCCCATTTTAGTGATCACTCCCTCCTTTAACCCCAAATGCATTTATAAAACAAGGAAAGAGAGGGAGGGGCAAAGGCAAGTACTAATAACAGTGAGATCTGTGATTCAAAAATGTATAACTAATAATTGAAGAATAATGAGGCTCTTGCTTCCATAGACAACACAGTTAAACTACAAGATTCATATTTGAGGATCTTACTGAGAGGCAAAAAATGGAGGGAATCATGAGAAATCTGGCATTTACCTAGAATTTCACAAAAGGTCAGGAATAAACATCTATGGGGGATATTCTCAGCCTTGTGTCTGCTTTCCCTTGCTACCTCTTTTCAGCCTTTGGCAATCCTATGACCTAGGAACTATTGTTATCTACGTTTTTCATTTGTAGAAATTGAAACTTGGAGATATCACACAAGAATGGAAGACCTGCATTCAAAATATGATGGTACTCCTCCTGCCTACCCAGCTGCTCCTTCTCATTCTCTTTCCTTGGTTATTTCACCTCTAAGCACCAAAATGCTCTGGGCTTAGTTCTTGACTGTTTTTCTCTGCCTCTTTCTGGAGCTCATCAGCTTCAATAGTTTATTGTCTTACACATGCTGAGGACTCCAAGCTTTATATCTCTAATCTGGCTCTCTCTCCACTTTCTGTATTTAGCTGACTACCTGACATCTCCACTTAAATGTCTAACAGGCATCTCAACCTTTTCCATGTCCAAAACTAAGCTGCTAATTGTTGTAGTCCCAAAGCCTGTTCCTCCCACAGTTCTCCCTATCTTTGTTAATGACCGTTAACTGCTCAAAACATCCTTGGAACTTCTTTTACTTTCATCTTTCACATTTAATACATCAGCAAATCTTATTATTATTCCCTTCATAATAAAACAAAATCTAACCACTTCTCACAAGCTATATAACTAATATCTTAGACTAAGTTACGATCTTTTCCTACCTGGATCACTTTAATAGCCTTTTAGCCTCATCTTTTCTGCAGTTTATTCTCAATCAGAGTGATTCTTTGAAAACACTTGTTACTTCTTTCCTAAAAAATCTCCAAGATTTTTCATTTCATATATCAATGAAAACCAAAGTCTTTATAAAGTAATACACAGCTTACAAGGGCTGTCCCTTCTACTTTGCTGACCTCATCTCTTACCACACTCTCCTTTGCCCATTTTGCTTCAGTCACACTGACCTTGATGTTTCTTGAAAAAAACAAGGTATTGATGCTTCAGCAAATTTGCACCTGCTGTTTCATCAGCCTAGAATGTTTTCTACTTCGATAATCATACAGTTTACCTCCTCACTTCTTACAGTTTTCTACTCAAATGTTGGTTTATTAAAGATGTTTTCTCTGACCACCTAAAGTAGTGACTCCTCCCCTTCTTGCTCTCTTCTATCCCCTTTACCTTCTTTATTTTGTCTCTGTTACATTTCTCAATATTAGAGATACAATACATTTTATTTGTTTTCTTTCTGTCTCTCATCACTAAAGCATAAGCTTCATGAGAACAGGGACTTTGCTTTGTTCTTATTGAATGTCTAGTACCTACAACAGTATCTGGCACATAGTAGGTTAAGCCATATGAAACCATTATTTTTAATAGTTCAAATAGAGTTGAATATCTACATTATCATGGATCAATTTAATGAACAGGTTCTCAATAAATACTTGTTTAATCAATGAATGAAGTAAACCTTTGATGGCCTAATTCCAAAGCCCTTGTTCTGCCTAGTTATAATTTTGCTTCTCTGTTCATGAAGTTGCTTTCTGACAAAATAATTACTACTTTTCAAAAGTTGTTTTATTTGTTCAAAGTCATGAAGTTTGGTACATTGGTTATCAGCATTTGCATAGCTAAAAAAAATAATAAAATTATTCTTGTGCTTAATAATTGTTATGAAATTACCTACCAACAAATAGGGTTTCTTCTTTGTCTCTTAAGAAAAGCAGCCTGGATGAGTCAGGTCTGTGTTCACTAGTTGGGCTAGACTCACAGCCTTCATGTGAGCTAGGAGCTGGCAATGGTTGATGACCACTGGTTGATGACCCAGATGTTCTGGTGGTAATTTTTTAAATTCACAAGCAAAAAGTTATTCATTCAACTGAGATAGTTAACTTTTAGTTACACTTTGACTTGGAAGGGAATTGCTTTCAGTTCCATAGAAATTCAGCATATAGTATGTATAAATAATGCTAGCTGCTATAACAGATAAACTCCCAAATCCCAGGGGGACAACAGTGTAAATATTTATTTCTCATTTGTGTTGTAGTACAATGCAGGCTTCCTGGCTTACTCCCTTCTCATTCTTTATTCAGGGACCCAGACACCTTCCATTTTGTTTTCCTACCTTCTCTTAGCTCCATAAGGATCTGCTCCATTCATTCAGTAGATGAGAGAAGAGAGCAAGGATCTTCTGTGGGAGGGTTTATGTTCTAGGCCCATGTATTAGTTAGAGTTTTCAAAGAAATAGAACCAGTAGACCAATGGTATACTTCTAGTTTGAAAACCATGAGGCTTAAGATCCAGGAAAAGCCAACATTTCAGTTTGAGTCTGAAGACAGGAAAAAATCAATGTGCTATCTCAAAGCAGTCAGGCCACAGGAGTTCTCTCCTACCCAGGTTTTTGTTCTAGTCAGGCCTTCAACTGATTGAATGAGGCCGACCCACATTAGGAAAGGCAAGCTGCTTTACTCAGGGAATTGTTCATCTCATTCAGAAACACCCCTCACAGGCATACCCAGAATAATGCTTGATCAAAGATCTGGGCACCCCACGACTCAGCCAAGCAACATATAAAATTAACGATCACAACTCAGATGTGGCACATATAATTTGTGTTTGTATAACTTGTGCTCACATTTCATTGCCCAAAACTAAGTAATATGGCCACCTAAGTATAAGAGGCTTAAGGGAAGGATCAAACTTTGTGTCCAGAAGGACAAGAACATTACTGGTGAGTACTGACAGACCCTGCCAAACTGCATAGCTGCTTATTTACTCACTAGTGTTCCTCAATGTTAGTGCTTGTTATAAAATTAGTCAGCAAAAAATGGAGGGAATTTTGTATTTGGAGAATATATCAATTGTTAGAATTATTTATAATAAAATTTTAGCTGCTGGTTCCTTTTACTGTTATGCCTAAGCAATTCAGCCAGTTATGGAAAACTCATCCTGTTTCTATTTTTGTTAATCTTAAGAACATATTTCATATATTCAACTACATGTTAAAAAGATATCAGCAATTTTCAAAAGATAAAACTTATATTTAAAAACCCCCACAGCTTGCATGATTCCATTTAGATGAGATGTCCAGAATAAGCAAATCTATAGAGACCAAAACAAGATCAGTGGTTGCTTAGGGCTGCCTGGGGTGGAAAGAAGTGAATGAAGAGTAATTGCTACAAGCTTTCTTTTTTTGGGTAATAGAAATGTTTTAAAATTAGTTTGTGGGAATGGTTACACAATTCTTTAAGAATACTAAAAATCATTGACTTTTATACTTTAAACAGATGAATTTTATGATATGTAGATTATAGCTCAATAGACATTTTTCTTATAATAGAACTAATCTGGTTCATTTAACTTTTCTTACAGATAAAATCTTTGAGATTACCTCTTAAACTATGTCAGTCAGCCAGTCTCCAAGTCAGCACGTCAATCAGCAGGTATATGTTGGGGGCCTGCTCTATTTCAGGTACCATGCTGGGATCTGGATGTAGAAGCACAAATAAGACCATGGACTCTGTCTTCAAGAGGTTCACAAGCTAGTGAAGGAGCTGGACTTTTGTGAAGTGCAATGTGCTCTACTTTAGGTGCTATAATTTAGGTCAGTATAAGTTAATATAGAGCTAGAGAAAGGCTCATAGTACATAGTTAATATTTAGGGCATTGCACTTTCTACAACTAGTAGATATTTTTACTTACTTAATTTCAAGAAGGTTTATAGTTTTTATGCTTGTGCTTAAGTCAAAGTATTCCCCTTTTCCATCTATTTTGTCTACTAATATATTTATTATATTAATTTTATATATTAACTCAACAAATATATGCCAGTTAGGTTGTTAGTTATTTGGAGATGGCATGTTCATAGAGGATTAGAGTCCACCACATGAATTCCATATTAAACTCAGCTTGGTAAAGTCTCAAAGACTTCTCAGAGGAGCTGATACCTGACCTTGGTCTTAAAGGATAAGTAAGAATCAAAGAAGGGAATAAAGAGAAAAGAAGGTCAGTAAAAGCATAAAGAAACAAAATATATTTGGAGAACTTCTTTCTTTCTAAGTCTCTTTCCATAATAGTTAAGATAAAAAATAGCTATGGGAACAGATACATCCCCAAAATTGTAGTGGCTAAATATAAGAGCAATTTTTTTCTTGCTCACATAAAGTTCAAATAATAGTGCCTGGATATAAGGCTTCATTCAGAGACTTCACAATATTTAACATGTAGCTGCCAGGCTCACTCTTTGCACTGATATTCATTCAGCAAACGGAAAAGAGAATGGAGGATTACCTGAGAGATTTTCCTGAGCCAGCCCTGGATGTGGTGTGCATCACCTCTGCCTGTCTTCTCTTGGCCATATTTAAGTTACATGGTCCCATCTAAATACAGGGGGCTAGGGAAATGTAATCCTGGGTAGGTAGCTACTTCCTAGCGACATGACCACTCTATTCCATGGGAGAAAACATAATCTTTGGTAGCCAGGTTTATTTCTGATATTATCACTTGAATAGTTTATCTTTAATGCCACAAAGTGTAGAATTACATCTATGGATTATTATCACTGTCATCAGTATGTTTGTGAATCAAGCGAATCTGTTATGAATGACCACAAAGTGTGTTCAGATTATCTCTGAATAGAAAAGACAAATATCCATTGTGCAGACTACTAGATGAGAACTATTTGGGAATGGTTTCTAGGAGAAAACTTCAAAATGATCTTTCACCCTGTAAAATGTGTATTCAATTTTACAGTGATTCAAAACTCACTTCTATATCCACTTGAGTTCAAACAAGACCCAACACTAATGAGTGACACACACTAATTTTAAGACACTTAGTACCTTGAACAAGATCTTGATTTCTTAGGATCTAATTTTGTTTCCCAAGCTTTTGCATACCACTGAGAACTCAAAGATCTTCTGTATTACCTGATAGCTTCAGAAGTAAAAGGGAGAACTCTTTACTAAGCTAGAAGTATATCTTTTGTTCTACCTCCCATGTTCCATGTATACATGCAGACTCAGCCCCTCATTCCCATTTTATTACCTTAGATTTCTCTCTGATAAACAATATTCTTTAATTCCTTCAGGCTCCTACTGCTGGTAAAATTAGTATTTATTTGAATTCTCAGCTACTATTTTGCTCTGTGACTTCAAAATTACTTTGATAATGTGATTTTTATGTGGTCTGTGAAGGAATCAAATGATCGCTTTTATTTTTGCGTTTGCTTTTAATTCAGATCATAGTAAAGGTAAGTAGGAATGAACTTTAATTTATTGTGGGAATAAACAGACTCAAACTTTAAAATAGGGCTTTGCCATTTATTAAGAGCTGCATGGCAGACAGGAATGAAGGAAGGAGAGTGCTCAGATGGAGCCTGGAGGTCATCATATCCCAGTTTCTTTAAATGTATTTTTTTCTCAATTATAGTTCACATTTAATGTTATTTTATATTAGTTTCAGGTATACAGTAGAGTGGTTAAACATTTATATAATTTACAAAGTGATCCCCCTGATTAGTCTAGTATCCACCTGGCACTATACATAGTTATTACAATATTATGCCCCAATTTCTTAACACATCAAAATTACAGGTTCTCTTTCCCATACGAATGCATTCCAGGACCCCTTCCAAAAATTACCTTGTTGTCATGAAGGGAAGTATTTCTGCATGACAAGTAAGGGAGAAGGGATCTAGTAATATTCATCAAGGAAGGGGAATATAGACAAAACTAACCATCTTCAAAAAGAGGTCAGTCACAGTGTTTATCCAATAAAGTATTAAGGAAATCTAAAGAGATCACATAACTTATCCAAAGAAGTAAAACAATAAAGAACTATAAAGTATTTGTTGAGACTTCAACTTTATTTCTCTAATTATGGATATATAGCACAATCTTATCACAAAGGGATTGATTTCTTTATCCGGTCCCTATAGAATGCCAAGCACTGTTCCATATTTTATAAATGTCTTATTCCATCATCACAACAACACTAAAAAGTGGGTATTATTATCTTCATTTAAATATGTTGTATCAGTTTACTAGGACCACCATAACAAAATACCACAGACTGGGTGCTTTAAACCACAAAAATTAATTTTCTCATAGTTCTGGAAGCAGAAAGTTCAAGATCAAGGTGTTGGCAGGGTTGCTTTCTTCTAAGACTTCTCTCCTTGCCTTGAAATGGTCACTTTCTAGCTGCCTCTTCTCATGGTCATTCCTCTGTGAATGTGTACCCTTTGTGTCACTTAGTATGTCCCAAATCTTTTCCTTATGAGAACAGCAATTAGTGCCCATATTAACAGCTTCATTTGAGCTTACTTACTTCTATAAAGGTCCTAACTCCAAATATAGTTACAGGGCTTAGGTACCAAGAGTTGGGGTTTTAATGTATGAATTTTGAAGGAGAAAAATTCAGCCCATAACTGATGGTGAAACTGAAGTTCAAAGTTGTTGATTTTCTTACATATGTATAATAACTTATAAATGGCAGAGCTGAAATTCAAACTCAAGTATGTCTGTCCTCTAAGCCTCTTTCCACTTGACCTCATCACAGTTCAATGCATTATATCCAATATAGAGAGAGGTGATTTAATTCCCCAAATTTAATGCTCCAAACCTTCTAGTGAAATTAAATATTCACTCTGAGCTTCTCTAACTCTACTCTCGTTCATCAAGAACTAATAAAACTCATTCTTTGTTTACCAGGTAAGGACTCACTGTGATCAGGTATGGTAAGCATGTTAAATAATTCTGGCATACAGAGTAGGCATAATCTTAGTGTTTTAAATTATGATAGACTTGTCCCTTAAAAAGTGTACTTCATAATCAACTAGTTGTAGCATTCTTATGAGAGCATCATCAAGTTCATTGTAATTTTTAAAATGTGTTATTGACATAGAGGAAAAGTATCACCCCATATCATTTCCATTCTTGTCATGAAAGTTGAAATTAAAGGTGAACTTAGCAAGTTTGCTATATCAGCCTGTGACAGATTGTATTTTGGATGACCACAGTATGATCTTGCCATCTACATGATCTTCTCATAAGGATATATTGACATTTCTCCCATCAGAAGGTGGAATTTATATTTTATATATTTGAATATCGTGTGGCCAGTGACTATAGCAATAGTGACACTAAGTGACCACCTATGCTAGGTTATAAGATACAATGTAGATTCTTCCTGGTTCACTTGAAGCTCACTCAGAACCTAGCCACCATTTTGTGAGGAGATGAAAAAGCCATGTGGAAAAGCCACATGTTGGTATTCTAGGTGACAGCCTAAATGAAGTTCCAGTTAAAAGCCAGCATCACTACGAGACATGTGAGTGAGAAAACTTTGAAATGACTCCAGTCCCACTGACTCCTACTGTCCTACTGAAACGGGATTTTTAAAGTATAATTTTATATAGCAATAGATAATTATAAAAGATTTAAGTACTTGGAAATATAGGGCTATCATCACAAAATAGTAAAGCATATGGCATTAGTCTTTGAACCAGAAGCAAGCAGAAGGGTACCTAAGGGCTTCAAGAGGGGCTTCAAGAAGAATGCTGGTGAAAGTCTAAAAGAGCAAGTGTTAGCAGAAGCCTGAAGCACCTTGTTAGTGAAGCAAAGGAAATTACTTCACTCTTTATTTCAAATTGTGGTCGCCAAGTACTAATTAAGAGTAATTGTTGTCTTTGGCAATGTAGTTCTTTGACCTTGCAGAGAACATTTGGCAAAACTGAATCAATCATGGAATTGTAAGATCATAAAGGAACATTTTGCTCAACCACTTATAAAATATTTACTCTACTAGTGGTTCTCAGGAAGTAATAGAGATATAGATGTTAAGAGAGAGCTGCTCTTATACAGACTCCAGCACTGGATCCACAAAGCCACTCACTGTAAACCTAGCCCGATGTTGCCTCCAAACCACTGAATGCTTTGTCTGGCTTTTAACATGTTGTGTCTCAACCACTAACAAAGTCATTTGAAAATAGTATATGGTTTACATATCCCTCATCTATTGTACCTGAGAAAGATATGACCCCTGGGTTAGCTCTGTGAAAACTGGACAACAGCTTTCCTCTCTTACCACAATCACCTGTTATCATTGTACATGGCCAGAATAATACACCAGAATTCACTCATCTCTGAATCCATGGCATCTTGCCTATAGAAGACAGTCTGTTTATTGAATGAATTATGTCACGCTATTTTCCAATTTCTAGTCTTCATCTCAAGTTAGTTGTCTTAGTGGTTCTGACCCAGTTCTTGCCAGACATTTGCCCTGGTTTCTACTGTGGTGTTATCAAGTGAACATAGATGATCATTGACTCAACCAGCAAAGAGAAAGAGAAATAGAACCCCTGATATTTGGAAGTCTCAATGACACACCTTCTACTATTATTCCCCCAACCCCACTCCTACATACATCTTTGATTAAATCCTCCAGCTTGTTTCACAACAGTCTTAGTTCACCCCTATTCCCTGCTAACAGGTCCCAGCATGCCATGTTGCCAGGACGTTTCATTATCCTTTTTAACAAACTGGTTTTAGGTACCTATACTCAATAAGATTTGTTGAATGAATGAATGAATGAGTGAGTGAGTGAATGAGTGAATGAGTGAATAAATAAATACTATGTGTCTCATACTGGGAAGCAGTGTCAGTAAACACTCAACAAGGAAATACTGATGTTATGGTGCATGGCCCCTTTTCTCAATAGTTTAATAACCAATTATTTTACTTGAGGACCTATTCAGATCTATGATAGAAGCTGGAACTGCTTATTTAAAGAAGTCATTGATGAAGACCTCAGGAATTCATGTACCACTTGGAAGGACAGACACATAAATAATTATTTCACAATGCGGAAGGTATTAAGATAAAGGTTTTCATAGGATATTAAGAGAGCAAAAAGTAGGAGTACCTAACCAAGCCTGAGAAAAATGAAACAAAAGGCAGACTTAATCTGAGATTGGTGATCCATGAGCTGAGTCATAAGGATGAGAAAAATTAACCAGGTGATAGTAGGGAGCAAACTAAGGGCCTTATAGACACAGGAGATAGCCAAACTAAAGGCAGAGAGGCAATTACTAGTGTGATGAATGGGAAGAACTGAAAATAGTTCGATATTGTCAGGACATAGAATGCAAGTCAAGAGGTAGTGAATATTATGCCAGCAAGGTAGGCAGGGACTAGAAGACAGAGGACTTGGGCTTTATCCAACTTGGGCTGGATATATTGAACCCATATTATAGATTCCAATTGAGGACACATTCATGATTTTTTCCATGTCTGTAAATAGATTTATAGTTTTAACTTTTCTCTCAATTTTAGTAGTGCTATCTGTGAAAGCATGAGCTTGAAGTGCTATTTAGATGACAGTTTATTGGAATTCACATTGAAATAAATAGAAAAGTAACTATTAAATTAAAATGTTCTTTTTTGAACTACTTAAAATGAGACTGCCTACCAGTCTGCATGCTTTGGGAATACTCACCTGGATGATGAGGAATCACTGAATAGCTTTGAGTAGTAGAGTAATATGATTAGATTACATTATCGAAAACAACCCAGCAATAGTGAAGAAAATAGATTTGAGAAAAAAGATACTGACATCAAGGAGACCAGTTAGAGAACTCTTATAGTTACCCAGGCAAGATATTATAAGAGTCTGAATCAGGACACAAGAGGTAGGTGTTATTTCAAGTTCTTGCCACATACTGTGTAATAGTCTAGGAATCAGGGATTCAACAGTTATCATGGCTGACAAAGTTGCTGCCCCCATAAAGCTTACATTCTAGTTGAGAGTTGGAGGGGGGAGGGTGAGAGGAGACAGACAGTAAGCAAGAAAATAGGGGTAAGTAATCTCAAGGAAATATAATAGGAAGACCATGTATTAGAGGGTAACTGACTGGAGGAGGTAAAGGATGGTGAAAGGTAGATAGGGTGAGAGTTAGAGAGTTTGATTACTTTAAACTAGGGATCAGAATAGCCCTTTCTGAAGAGGTGACATCTGAGCTGAGACCACAATAATGAGAAGGAGCCAGTCATGGATAGGAGAGTGAGACCATTGGATTTTAGAAATATTTAGTAGATGAATCAGACGGGCTAAGGTACCAAGTATGTAAGAGAGAAGGAGAAGTTAAAGATTACCTAATTTTAAAGTTATATTTTATATTGGAAGCCAATTGATTCATATAACTGGGGCTTTTTCCAAGTTCTGTATGGTTTTATCTCATTTTCACTCCAATTCTCCATTAATTGAAGAACTTGATCATCTGTTACATGTTTGAATATTGAAACTATCTCTTTTGAAAATTTGACTATTCATTATTCTTTAGTTCAATGCTCAAAATTCTCAACTGAAATGCCTCTATATTTCTATTTCAAATGAAACAATGACCTGTTTGATTATCAAGTCCACCCTGGTATTGTCCATGTAAAATATGCTTTTAAAACCATGAACAAAGCTTTGAATAGGTGAGTTTAAAAGAAAATTTTTGATATAAAAAAAAATCTGCTGATTTCATCCCAAATAAATTAATCAAAGCCCCAAGGGCTTGTTTAATGCAATTTTATGCTAAATATATTCAATATTTTGTTGGAGTGATGGATTTCTTTAGCAGCATTGGAGATTGCATACCAAAAGCATTTAATTATGAATGCCATACTTTGCTCAATTGATGCTTCTCTTTTATTTGCAAACCATAGATAATTTTCCCTAAATAAATTCAACCATGAAAATAATATTTAAAACAGGAAAATAAAAATGTATTTGCTTGATATAAACCAAATACTGCACAGTCAAAATTAACTGCCCTAGTGACAAATAAGCATCTCAAATTCAGACTGCAAAGGTATCATCTGTTCATTAAGAGCTATTTCCCAGATAAGAATTAGAGGATGTGTTTTAATAAGTAACTTGGGGATTTTATTTTCAATGTGAAGCTGATTTTAAAGTAATATTAAACTTGTACTCATTTGTGTATTTTTTTTAGCTTCACAAATGAATTCAAATGTTTAATGCACCATTTTCCCCTTTAGTACATATTAAAGACATTTAATGAATATAATCTGAACTTATCACTATTCTGCTTAAATGTGTCTAAAGACATGTTGAAACTTAGCAATCATTTGTGTATATTTAACATTTTTTAACAAGCCATTACATAACAACCAATGGCACCTGATTTTATGCACAAGAAATTCATAATAAGTATAAATTTTATTCTCCTCCCCAAACTAGATTTTATTTCAAAGATGGAGCTTATTGTCTCAAAAGGAGTTTCCCAATGGAAAAGATGAAGTACAGAATATTTGGACATTTCAACTATCCTTGCTTTTTGTCTTGAATTCATTCCCTTGACTCTCATAATTGTTGAAATTTGCACTCGTAAAACAAGTCAAGTTTTTTTTTATTTCCCTGTGTCTATTGTTCAAGTTCATTGAGCTATACTGTGTTAACAAATTTGTAATATAATACAAAGAAAGTAGCTGGACATTGATAGAAAATGCTCCAATATCACAGAAAGAAAATCTGGGCTTGAGTCTTACTCCTGCTGATTATGTTGGTTGGATTACTTATACCCCCAAACATTATAACCTACCTTTGCACCTTATTTTCCACCATTCTCCTCCAGGTCTCTCCCAGCAATCATTATAGCTACTCAGATTTCCTATGCCATCTGGGCTTTCCTTTCTTTATATCTTTGCTTGTGTATGATTCCTCTGCTTGCAATATCTATCACTTATTTCTACGCATCTAAGTCCTGTCCATCCTCCAAGTCTCAAATCTTTTCTCAGAGTTTATTCCTCCTCTGAAGACCACAAAACTTCTTTAGTGGTACACATGCTATAATGTATTGTGTGTTTCCTGACTATAACCTCTTCAATAAGATGGTCATTATTTGATTAATTTTTATTACTCCAGTGTCTCCATCTGATATATGTATTTCTTGAAAGATTAGATGAATGAATGAATGAATGGCCAAAAGAATATTTATTTTCTTTTTGGTAAAATGGGGGAAAGAATACATACCTCACAGATTGTCATGAATATTACGTTTAATTAGATATTATAAGTGAATATCCTCTGTTAATAATTGTGCTATAAAAATGTAAGATATTTTAATACTATCTTATGAGAGGAACTGAAATAGACTTGACTTACCCTAATGTAGAGTCAACAGAGAAAATAAATTCTAGTAATAAAAGTATTCCTCTGTGTAATGAGTTAGGCTTCAGTAAGTGTCTTTTTGCTCATGACTATGGTGCACCATATGGGAAATTCATTGCTTGGTCCACTGTAAGCAACTCTTCCACCTCTGAGTCATTCATATCAAATTTGTTTAGATAGTAAAGGCTGACACTTGGGGAATACATATTCATGTTTGAATGTCACCGATTTGGAAGTAGAGTTCTGTTTTAAATTTGTAGGTGCAGAGCCACAGAGCTCCCCAAAGATGCCCTCAAACTGCCTATTTGTTTCAAATACACTTTGATGATACCTTAAAGTGCTAGTGAAGTTTTGAGTGAATCCATCAACAGTAATGGTAACAAAGGCAGGTTGCAGGAGAGTTTAGCAGTAGCCAGGCAATTCCCCAAGCCTTTTGTCAGGCACTATTGCTCTGTAATCTAGTGAATGCAGGGAGCACAGCACACAGCATAGTGGCAGGCATGCAAAAAAAATATGTAATAAATATTTAGAATGAGTGGGAGGTGGAAGTCAGGACTTGCATTATTTTGGAGATTCAGTCAGAATAAAATAAGCAAGAGATTAAAATTACAAAATACTCATATGTTTCTTTTCACTACTAACCACATGACTCTGCACTTAATAGCCATATAGAAAACAATAAAACAACCCGCTGTGTGAAAAATGATGAGATATGAAGAAACCCTCTGAAAATGTAATGCACTTTACTTTGCTCATGCCATTTGATTACTCGCCAGACTAAGAGACCAGTATAGTATAGCCAGTAAGAGCACAGACTCTAAAGTCAGACACCTGGGCCTGAAAATTGGCTGTTTTACTGACTAGTTGTATAAGCTGAACAAGTTATTTAACCTCTCTAGGTTTGCTCATCATCTAAAGTGGAAATAATAATAGCAGAGATCTCATAAGGCTGTTACAAGGCTTTAAAAAGATAATGGATGTGAAACACTTAATGCAATGCTGGGTCCATGATAAAGATTCAGTAAATGTTATATCAGGCACCCTTACAGAGCAGATAACTTTAGCCATTCCTCTTGCATAGGTCATTTAAACCATCTAAGCCTCAGTCTCCTTCTCTGTAAAATAGAAATAATAAAACCCACATCAGAGGAATATTTGGGGGAATTCAATTAGGTGATACACTTGAAATAGCACTGTAGAATTCTATGAGAAGTGAGATATTAAAAGGGATACAAAGGAGTTTTTGGAAAAGCAAGAATGCATTGCTCTGATTCCCCTCCTTTCATGTTGCCTCAACAATGACTAACAGATATAAAACCAGGAGGAATAAATTTATATCAGCATACTGACATCGACATGCCAGTAATTCAAGAGTTTGTGCAGGATAGAAGGCAAAGTGAATAAGATTGAAGACAGACAAGGTATATAATTCCCCATATGTGAAGCAACAACTGTCTAAGGTAGTAAACTGAAGAAGACTTAGAAAGTTCAGGTCAAGAATCAAAAACATACATGGGGGCAGTGAGGCGGTATCACTAGATCCTACTCAGTGCCACTGGGAAACATGCCAACTGCCAAAAGTCAGCAAGCAAAGATCAAGTAACAAGCTCACGTCTGACTTAAATTTAGAGGAGACATTGTCACAGTTGGTTCCTAATGAGGACAACTGTTACAGGTAAAGAATGAGGACACTGTCCTAGTTCACTCTTGGCTGCTAACTTCAAATACAGAAAAAAAAAAACCATTGGAACAGAGAGAAAAGTCTCTCTTGTGACTGCTGCTGTTGGTTCTGATCTTCTACTAACTTGGGATCAGTAGATGAGTGGTTCTCAATTCTTAATGTGCATTGCAGTCATGTGGAAGGTTTGTTGAAACACAGATTAGTAGGCCTCACCCCCAGATGTGCTAGAGTGGAGCCTGAGAATTTGAATTTCTAACGAATTACCAGGAGATGCCAATGTCGCTTGTCTGGGGACCACATTTTGAAAAACACTGCTCTAGACCTGTTCTGCCCTTTATAATAGCCACTACCACCTGTGACTATAAGATTTAAATTGACAAAATTAAATGAAATTGGAAATTCAATTCCCTGATTTGCACCAGCTACATTCCCAGTGCATAATAGCTGTATGTGGCTAGCAGCTACCATATTGGACAGCACAGCTACAGAACATTTCTGTCATCTCAGGAAAGTCTAATGGACAACCCTACCTCTAGATTAAAAAGTAAACTTCAGTGAACAGGGCACCATGCACAACTGCAAGAAGCACATTTGTACTGTGTAAGTGGAGGCCCCTGGAATTGTGCAATATGGCAGACTTGGCTTTTATCTAAGCTTTTCCATTCTCACTTCCTATAGATCCTAAAGACAGAAAGGACTCCCTCAATCTCTATCAGAACTCATCTCAGTTCTGCAAAGGAGATAAGCCAAACCTTCCTTTGCAAGAGTGAGCATGTAGAAAAATAATTAGATGCATTAAATGATACCTTGAAAAAAGAAAAAAGCTTGCTCTAAGGGATCAAAACAATGCCATCCCATGAAATAAAATTACTCTTAAGAAAAAGTTTTCCAAACTACTAATGTCAAAATGAATCTCAGCAGTATTCAGCAGACTAATGCTGTGTGAAACCAGAATAAGCAGTTATGAAGAATGGAAGTTATAAAATTACAAAGGCTTCCATTGAATAATGTTCATGTCAAATTCAAAACTATAATTTAATGGAGGTAAAAATACATGGATTATGAGAAACCCAAGTTAATGAAGTAAAGAGTAATTCAAGACATTCAGTAGGCAGAACACATGTACAGAGAAAGAAAAATTATAAGAAAAGATAAAAATAGAGGAAAAGTCCAAGAGAGCTAATATGCACATGGTACAGGAGTTTCAGAAGAGCATAATTTTTAAAAAGCATCAATAAAAGAAAAAATTTTAAAAATTCCTGAGCTAAAGAAAGTCTTAAATAATAAATCAGAAAATATACCAAATGTAAGTAAAATTTCTGAAAGAATCAAGCATACTAGAAAATTTGAAATTTCATTAATTTAAAGGATGAAGAAACATTTCTATAAGCATCTAAGTAGACATTTTCAAATCAAACAGTTTACCCATAAAGGAATAAAACATAATCTGATAGTAGACACTCAACTCTAAGCACCCAGAAGACAATGGAGAAGAATTTGGAGAATTTTTAGAGAAATGGATTAGGACTCCAGATTCAAGAATTACATGCCCAGCCAAGGTATGCAAGATCATAGGAAGTTAGTCATTTTCAGATATGTATTTTAGAAAATAACGTACCCTTTTGAAATAATTACTCAAAGATATGCTTTAGTTGATTAAGGGATAGATAATAATAAAAACCTCAAGAATGAGCAGGGAAAATATCAGTATTAACGATTCTGAAATGTAAAAATGAAACTTGTAACACATAGAACATATTTTCAAATAATTGTCTTCAATATGGTTCTAAAACTTAATATAAATGTTTTAAAATTGAAAAGAGAAGGTAAAAAATATAGAATAACATAGTAAGACACTTTATCTAAAACCCCAGATTATTTTAATATAAATTGGGAAGAGTGGGAGAATTTGAAGAAGCAAGATAAGCATGCTAATTTTCTCATTTTTGGGCATGCAAGATGGTTTAGCAGTCAAGACTATAACTACCTGGTTCATATGTTGTTCCACCAATTACTGGCTGTGTAACCTTGGAGAGTTACTTAGCATTTCTAAGCACTAGGCTTCTCACCTATAAAATGGAAATACCATAATACCCCAGAGTGGTGTGGGAGTGAAATCAGATAATGCATGTTAAGTGCTTAGCACCAATAAGCACTCAGTGAACATTAGCTATTAATTTATAGAGAGAAATCAAAAGATACTCTTGACAAAGGAAGAAATAGATCTGAAAATGAGTTTTGAAACATAAAAATAATGACTAAAACAACATACACGCACCCTCCAAATCATTCTAAAGGAATAAATGTACCTTACAAAAAGAAACAAGATCAAATGTATTAGTCATTTGAATATGTCAAAGATGAATGCGATAGAGCCATTAAAATAAACGTGTTCTCACTGTTTAGGTGATATTTATTTTTTTAAATGTATTTAATTTAAAAAATACACAGAGTAATCACAATTTTGTTGGGGAAAAATCTAGGTGCACAGAAAAAAAAGGCTGAAAATATATACACACAAACATAGATGTTAATAATCATTGCTAGGTGTTGGAATCATGGGTGTCCTTTTCTTCTCTATTTTCACCAATATCTGTAATGAACATTTATCATTTTCACAAACAGAAAAAAAATTTTTTAAATTTCTAAATAGCTTTCTTAACCACTGTTAACATTTAGGTGAATATTACTCCAGAATTTTTCTTTACATGCAAATATGTATGTATTTAATTAATTCATTCATTCAAAGAATATTTATTTACTACCTGTTATGTTCCAGGCTTTGTTCTAGTAAAAATAAATAAAGAAAATTCCTGCCATCCTGGAACTTAGTTGAGGGGGAGCGGCATAAATAAGTAAAATACATATTTTTTGATATTGATAAGTAGCATGCCGAAAATATCAAGCTGGGGAGGGAATAAGAATTGGTAGTTGCTATTTTAAATAGGATGATGCGTGGAGGTCTCATTGAGAAAATAATGAAGTAAGACCTCACTAGTGATAGGCACTTAGAGGGTGTTACAGGGCATCATGTGGCTTCTTAAAGGAAAACAGTTGCAGGTACAGGCAGTCATACAGAAGAATGCTTAGTGTGCTGGAGAAACATAAGGAAGCAGGATGGCTAGCTATAAGTAAGTGAAAAAGAGAGGACTAGGAGCTTAGATTATAGAATTGGGGTGAAGTGTGCACAGGGCTGAGATCACATATGGCCTCATAGACCATTGTAAGGGATTTCGATTTAACCCAGAGTGAACTGAGGTTCCAGGGGAGAGTTTTGAGCAGAGAAGTGATATAATCTGGATGCAGGACAGGGCAAATTTCCCCAAGTGGCGGGGAGACCCAGCCCTACACCGAGAGAAGAGGGTTCTTTGGTGGAGAGTGTAAAAAGAATTGGACACACACGCCAAAGCTGGAGTCAAAAGGAAAGTTTATTAGAAGAGAGAACACTCCACAGACAAAGTGTGATCTCTTCTCAGAGGCAAAGTGAGAGGGACAGTGAGATAGAGAGAGAGAGACAGAGTAAGGACACTCAGAGGGTCCCTGAGTATTCAGGGAATTCAGTTTATCTATCATTCTTTACTTCCTGTGAGTTATAGTTTAAAAGACTTTGTTAACCCATATCCTTTGATCCAGACATATAGTGAGAAAGAGGAAGAGTATGTGGAGTGAAAAGGTAAGAATATGTAGAGTGAAGGGCCTGCTGGCAGTTCCCAGCCTTTATCCATAGGTTCCCCACGGTTTAAGACACAGGGAATGACTCTTGGTGCCTGTTTCCCCATCACAGGTGTGGGGAACTGGTTGTTAGCAATCCCAGCAGAAATCTTCCTTTGTTCTGAAGGTGTCCTTCTGGCCTGGCTGCAGGGCTGATCAGTATATTGCAGTCTCTGAATGCAACTTGATTAACATTTTTTATTCTCTTGCCTCCTCCCTTTTTTAAGCTGACTTGGTTTTACTTTGGCTCCTGTGTTGAGAATTGTCTGAAGAAGTACAAGGGTAGAAACCGGAAACCAGTTAGGGGACTATTACAACAATCCAAGGTAAAGATGATGGGTGATAAATAGGCAGGTTATAGGTATATTTTAAAGGTATAGCCACCAGGATTCACTGCATAATTGAGTATGGGGTGCAAGAAAAAAAAAATGAGACATAAGAATGACTCTAAAGCATCTGGATATAAAAGTCTGGAGTTCAAGGAAGGTCAGGCTAAAAATAAAGATGCAGGCATTGTCCTTGTTTAGGTGATATTTTAAGCCCTGAGACTGAAGAGACCAGCAAGGGAATAAATAAACAGAGACGGAAAGAGGTTCAAATATGCCATGCCTGGGGCACTTCAATAATTAGACATTGGAGAGATGAGGAACAAGGAAAGGAGAATGAGCAGGAGCAGCATGTGAGGTCGGATAAAAACCAGAAGAATGTGATACTCGAAAGTGTTTCATACAGGAGAAATGATAATCTGTATTAATTGTATAGATGGCAGATCAAGTAGGATGGGGATTAAAAAATGTTCATTTTAGCAATGTGGAGATTTTGCTGCTGTTGATAAGGGGGTTTCAGTGGAAGAATATGGAACAAAAGCCAATTTGGAGTGGATTTAAGAGGTCAGAAGGAGAAAAATGAGAATTAGCTCCTCTTCTGCAGAGCCGGAACACTGCTTTCCATATTTTCTTACTTTAAGTTAACATCTCTCTTTCCGTGTTAGAGTGGTAAAAATTGCAATTTGATTGCGTTTCATTTTTTCCTATCTATGGAAAAGTCACATGATATCCCCAGCCTGAAAAATGCTGTAAGGCATTTTGTTAAACGCATAGGCCATTTTCCAACACTTCAGCTAAAGTGGATCTCTCCTGCTTCCATAACCATGAAAAACCAAAACATAAAAACCTTTTGCTTAGGCTACCTGACTGCTACTTTTGCAAAGTCTTCTTTAATCAGTCCAGGGATCGTGTGAAAGATAGCAATAAACGATCAATTTTTCTAGGCCACTTTACATCCATTTAAAGCACATCAAGTTTTTCTGTCTGGATCTGATGGAAATATCAGCAGAGTTGAGCTATACTACAGTTGTCATCCCATCGTTGCTATGGCTATAGCACCAAACCCTTATAGAGGGTTTTTATTTTACATAAAATATTCCTTATCATAGCAACAGCAGTATTGATTTGAAACATAACTCACTAGATATAATTTATCTTTAACATTTCTGTTACTCTCTATGGTGTGTCTTATTAATAGGATCACACTTCTGATGACTCTCCTGCCCTTTTGAAATGAGACACGTCTTGTGAAGCATGTGACAAAAATCTAGGCTGCTCATTGCTTAGGGGAATAGAAAACTTACAGGACATATTGGAATGCATTACATTCCCAAAGCTTTTATTGAGGATGTTTGGGTGACTTTGAGTTCAAATTTAGGATAGATCTTTTGAAAGCTGAAGAGTGATTATTCATTTTAGAGTAGTTAAACATAATTTCCATTTTTTTTTTGTATTGTAAAATTACTTTCTTTTTTTATTTAAAGATCTTAGATTATCAATCTATTTTTTGTTTGTTTCATTTCTCCAGAGCGGTTGGTTCTTCATTTCACTTTCACAACCAGTTGGGAGTGTATAAAAACAGAAAGCATTTTTAAAATGCTAAAAACCAAAGGACCTACACGCTTGAAAACAATAGACTTGAGTTAAAGGGATTCTTTTCTTTCTTCCCCCCAAACAGACTCTTCTGTTTGGGAAAATACATGGATACAGTGACCTCAGTATTACAAAGAAATACATTTTGGTAAGAGAGAAACAAAACCTCTTGGTTCCAAATGTAGTTATTCACTACAAGCCATTTATTCGTCTGGCTCTAGGCTATGGGAATTACTCCTAGCACAGACCTCTCTTTGAAATCTCTAACCCCCCAGGGGGTCAGAGATAGATGAGAAACTGCCCCTATGAACTTGGCTTACACATGGGAAACAAAGAGGTTAGTGGATGAGAATAACAGAGGAAAGGCGTGTAGGAAGGGTGAATTTAGCTAGCTTCCTTTGCTTGCAACAGGAGCTTCTTTCAATGTGAAGCGCATGCCAAGACAGATCAGGCACTCTACCAAAAAGATACAATAATTTAGTAATACAGTCTGCCCAGGCAGTTTAGCAGCTGGAAACGAGGAAGCCTTGGGATTTGCTATAAACTGTGGGGAAATTGGCCGATAGCCTCTCTCCTATACTGAGCAAAGGGAGCAAGAGAAAAGATTATAAGTGTTTGAAATCAGAGCCAAACAGCATGGTATTCTGGTCTGAGAGCTGCCAGAACTCCAGCATTCTCTGGCTTCTGCATTAAATGCTGAACTTGGCAGAGTGTGGGGCTAACAGGGCAGGAAACAATAGACTTTACCTGGATGCATTTTCTGAAAGGCAGCTGCTGATCTTAAGTAGTTTAGGGAATGGAATTTTATTACACGCTGTATCCAATGCCCTAAGCATCTAAGCATAGCAACCACTTTTGGGCCAATTGTACAATCAGAAAAATCCCCAAAAGTCACTGCGGATACCTGAAAAGGGGCCCAAACTGGGTTTTGAACACCAGTAATATTCATATAGGACACCCCAGTGGACAGCACATTGTGCTGATGCTATAGGAAATTCTGGGGTAAGCCATAAGCACAGGACCTAGGAATGGAATGGAAAAAGACCAGCTTTGGACTAGCCATACTGGCTCCTTCCTGTATTTACTATGTGATTCCTCTTCATTTTAAAGGTCATAATACAGTAGTCCCCCCTTTATTCACAGGGGATATATTCTAAGACCCCCAGTGGATGCCTGAAACCAAACTCTATATAAATTATGTCTTCTCTTATACATACATACCCTATGATAAATTTTAATTTATAAATTAAGCAATTTCACAAATAGATTTATTCTTACCCTAATTCTTAGTAACCTCAGCATATGATATTTTTTTCTTTTCTTATTAAGTGAAGAGCTTTCACCATTTCGCTTAAAAAAAAAAACACTTTACAGCTTCTCTTGCATATCTAAATTGCCAGCATCATTACTCTTATACTCTGAGGCCATTATTAAGTAAAATAAGGGTTTACTTAAATGCGAGCACTGTGATACCACTATAGTGGAGCTGATAACCAGGATGACTACTAAGAGACTAAGAGGTGGGTAGCTTATACAGTATTGATACCCTGGACAACAGGGGGATTCAAGATCTGGGTGGGATGGAGCGGAACAGCCTGAGATTTCATCACACTACTCAAAACAGTGTGTGACTTAAGACTTATGAATTGTTTGTTTCTGGAATTTTCTATTTTTTTTTTCGACTTTGGAAAGTGAAACCGTGAATAAAGTGGGCTACAGTAATACTCACTTCGGAGACTTATGTGAAGATTAAATGCAATAAAATGACCTTGGACAGAGAAGGCATATAATAAATGTTGGTTTTCCTTACCTAGTATGGAATCTTAGCCTTTGTAATATTGGAAATAAATTCCTTTCCAGGGAGTTTGCATTTACTTAATTTGACATATCTTTGGAAACTTTAATTGATTTTTAAACTTGGGGAATTAAGGAAAATAAGTTCTATATAGTTGCCTCTGCGGCTCATCATTATTTGTTTGACTCACACTTCTATCTCAACATGTAGATGAGCTGAAAAGACATTCTTCATATTCAGATATAAATGGACAGACTAGCCAGAGCACATGAGCTCCATGACTAGGAAAACAAGGCAGATATATAAACTATAATAAGTTTATGTAATTTATATTATAAATGAAAAATGTAGCATTTCTCCCAAATTTTATAAGACCCAGCACTTCTTTAAAAGCTTGTTGAGACATGTTGACAGTATAAATTATCAAAATTTAGCTTTTTGTTCTCTTTAGTTGATCTAACTACAAAACATGCTCAATGATTAATTTGCATATTATCTTTTTTCCTGAATATCATAGAGTACTTAGAATGCTTTAAAATGACCATACCTCCGTGAATTTTATAAATATACATTTTAGAGGAATCTTATATAAAAAGGCTTGCGCTATTTGAGTCCATACAGTTAACTTGTTCTTCATTTACATAATTCTCAAGATAATTTATTGATTTCTATATTGCATCATACATTACAAAGAACTAACATGCATGATAGGCAATTTATCATTAACCGTACCTATTTAGTAGTGCACATATCATTTAAAGAGTCATATTAAAAACTTTCAAGTCCTAATTAACTGGGTTTATTTCAAAATTGAAATGTTTATGAATATATAATTTAACTGCTACAAAGTATTATGGCCGACTAAGTGCTCGGAAAGATCTTTCTGCAGGAGAACAAATTCATTCCAAAGAGGACATGTTCTTTGAAGCACTGCCTGCTCTCACAACCTTTGCTCTCTGAAAAACCAGATTAGAAGACAAGGGCATCGAGGTTGCTCTGAGTGCAGATGTCAGAAATAGCACTGCTATTTGTACACTGTGCCTTAGTTCAGGGGTAAGGTTGGGAGGCTGAATCAAAATTTCAGGGAAACTAAAGGCAAATATAAATCTTCTGTAGAGGAAAACTTCTCTGCTCAGGTTGACAAGATTCTGTCGATTAAGACCAACTAATGGGATAACAATAAATTTGTTATCATCTTGAAAAGCAAACCACTATAAGTAGGTATTAGCAAAAATCACAAATGCATAGTTAGTCTCCAATGACTATAGATAGTGTTACTAAAAATGAAAAATAAAGCAATAATTTTAATAAGTAAAAGTAAAATATAAAGACATTCATAGTTGAAAAACTGAAAGCATTTACCACCAAGAGACTTTTTCCAAAAGAAAAATCTCAAGGATTACTTCAAGAAGAAAAATGATCTCAGGACATTCTGAGGAAGGAATAGTGAATAAATAAAATGGTAAACATGTATGTGAATTCAAATAAAAATAGTCTGCATAAAACAATAACTCCAATTTGGAAAACCAACAAACAAAATAAAAACACTGACAACAGTATTTATTAGAGAAAGAGTAATTGAATTTCAAGTGATATAAAATCTTAAAATTGTTCAGGAAGAGGGTGGATAAGGTATTGTTCCACTTTAGACTGTTAAACTAAAAATATATGGTAAAATTTTAAAGGGACCTAAAAAATAAAAATAAATTATATAAATTCCAAGCCAAAGAGAGGAAACAAATAAGAAAAAAACAAAAAAGGGAATAGAGGAAAAAAAATATTAAAGTATTAAAGATAGATATCAAAATGTAAAATAGGAGAACCAAGTCTAAATATGTAAATCATCAAAGTAAACATCAATTAGCTAAACCCACCAGTTAAAAGGAAGTGATTGTTAGATAGTAGGAAAAAAAAATTCTAGCCTTATGCTCTTTAAAATAGACACATCTACAGCTAAGGGAGTACGGACACACACACACACACACACACACACACACACACACACACACACGTAAAGATGAAAGAAGTTATACCTGAGAAATATTAGCCCAACAAAAGCTGAGGAAGCTATTCAGTAGCAAGCCAAATAGACTTTAACAGTAAAGGCATTACCAGAATATAGAGGGTTACTGTTAAATTATACAAGGTTCAATTCACCAGGAAAATATAAAAATTCTAAACACATATGCTTTTAAAAACTATATATATGATATACATCATATACTATACATATATTCAAGAGAACTACATAGAAAAAATCGTAAGTCCGCTGAAGCTGTGAGACTTCAACATACTTCACTCAAGTAATAGAATATTTTAACAGCTTAATTCATAAACTTAATCTAATAAAATGAATACTTTGTTTACAACAATTAGAGAATACCTGTTATTCTTATGATATTGATAAAAATTGATCTTGACTTGGCTATAATCAAATTTCAACACATGTCAAAGACTCAGATTCATACTTTCATTTTCTGACAATTCAGTTAAGTTAAAGATTCCCATATTTGATCCTATAAATTTGTGAACTTAAATACACATTTCTAAATAAGTCATAAAAAATGCATTTGTAGACAACATAATTCTAACTTTAAAATGTTTAGTGTTAAGCAAAAAAGTATATACTAAATATCAGACATGATAAAAGCAGCACAAGTTAAATTTTAGATCCTATGTAAGAAAAGAAGAAATGTTGAAAACTAATGAGCTAAATGTAAATTCAAGATATTTCTTTAGAAATGATAGAAGAAACAGAAAAGTAGAAGATAGAAAATGGTAAAAAAAAAAAAAAAAAAAGAAAAGAAAAAAAGAAATAAATGAAATAGAAAACTCATATACAAAGTCAGAAGTGGAATATTTTATAACACTTAAAAGTGTACTTTCTAGTAAAACTGGTAAAGAAAAAGGGAAATTGTACAAATGAACTATATTTGTAATGAGAAGAGATAATTCAGGTATATAAAAAGTTTCAAAAGATAAGAAAAAAATTATGAACAAACTCGTGCCAACAAATTTTAATACTAATAGAAATAGATAAATTCTTTTCTCTTTGTAATTAATAGGTATTTCAGGGGAAAACAATTTGAACTTGTTTAAATTTCTTATTCCTAATCAAACTTTTAAACCATTTATTTATGTTTTTATGGGCTCTTGTTTTTCTGTTTTATTCAATGGATTATAATCCATTTCTGTTATTATTTATTTTGTTCTTAAAATTGTCCTCAGTTTTACTAGTTGGAGTTCATTCAAGCTGACTTCTCTATCCTGTTGACATGCCTCATCATTCTTTAGCAGTTCCTTGTTTTCTGATACAAAATGTTCCAAGCTTAGTTTGCACTTGCTCTGCACTGGCCCTGATATCAGTCATTTCTCAATGGATTCCTGTTTCCTTTAGTGGGAAATATATTTATATTTACTGGCAAAATCTGGGTTTCGCTTATTGCCATTGGATGTCAATTTCCTAGGCCCTCTTAGCGGACAGAGTTAGGTAATATATGTGTGTATATATATATATATATACACACACACACATACACAAATACGTATTTATATCTCTGTCTATCTATCATCCATCTATCTATCTATCTATCTATCTATCTATCTATCTATCTATCTATCTACCTACCTACCTACCTATCCATCCATCCATCCATCCATCCATCCATCCATCCATCCATCCATCCATCATCTATCTTGAAAACATTGATATTGCCAATTCTAATTCAACATCAAAAGGTTCACTCTAACTTTCTCTCTCTTTGTATTTATAAATCTCTCCTTAAACAGTGAGAAAGGTGGTTCCCTTTAAGCTTAATATAGTTGCTTATTTCATCAGCCTCTGTGTAAGTAAACAATTTTTATAACCACGCCTACTTCCTCCACACTCAAATATCTTTCTCACCCTAAAATTTGATTTCCCATGACAGCTGGGGACTCTGCAGCTTCCAGCAGGCCAACCCCACACATGGACACCCTCCTTTTTCCTACTGGGCTTTGACATCTCATGCCAGGCCACCCTATGCATGCACACTTCCTTCTAGACATGGACACCTTCCTCGTCCTGCTTGGGTTCTGACCTCCCTTGCTAGGCTGCCACTTTGCAGGGATGTCCTCCTTGCTTTCTCAGTTTGACTCCTTCTGCCAGGCTGATCCCCCTGCATGGATTCCCTCCTTGCCTTGCCCGGACTCTGGCTCACATCATGGGCTACTTGCCTATCGACTCTGTGTGGGTTCCAACATGCCATGCTAGGTTGCCCACAAACACACTACCATGACCCTGCTTGGGCTCTGATACCTACTCTGGGCCACTGCAAACCCCCCTCTTGGGCCAATTCAAACCCCACTCTCCACTGAAGGTATGGATGTCATCTCACTCTTCTCCATCTAATGACCTGAGGACTGAAATGCTCAGGAGTAAAAGGGTAAGGGGACAGAGAAAGACCAGCCATCTCATGTCTGAGGTCTTCCACTTATGATTTAAGTTGTTCTTTCAGAACCTGGATTGTTTTTCTTAATTTATTTTAAATAATTTAAAATTTTAGGTTACAGCTTTTGAATTCTTCGGGGTCATATGTTTTAGTTTGTTTACTGTTTGTAGCGGTTAAACATTCATTTTCATATCTTTTTCTTGCAATGTCTTTAAATGCTATTCCATCAAAATTCTTCTTTGTTCCTTTCCCATGTTTGATGAGAAGAGACGTCCTGACTATTCAGAAGAGGTTTTGTGTGAGAGCTAGCATGACCCACAGTAGCTTTGCCTGCTTCACAGCTCAAGGACTTTTTCCTTTGTTCTCGCCATGAAGTATTAAGAAATACGGTTATGAGTCTGCTTAATTCAGGAAGGCTTCCTGCTGTTAACCTCAGTATTCTCCAGAGTTCCATGCACGTTGCCTTCCAAAGTAATGCTCTCACATTTGAACATTATATTTTGCTATTATTACAGCAAATAACGTAATATAATTGCTTATTTGATCAACCTCTCTATAAGTAATCAATTTTTTTTTTATATCCATGGCTACCTCCTCCACATGCAAGTATCTTTCTCACCCCACCTCTGGGCCTTCTACCTTCCATTCAACTCCTACCTTCCTCTGATATGAAATGTTTTTCTCCCTGAGAATGCTGGTGTTTTTACCCTGTTCAGTTTTGTTTCAGATCCTGAAGGTTTTCTTCAGAGTAAGACTCCAGCCTACTAAAAGCATGTATTTATTAGGAATTTCTGAGATTCTCAAGGGCTTAAGCTACTTCCCTTTGTCTTTTTGCAGGAATTTTTTTTCAAGTTCTGCTAATTGTTCTCAGTATTCTGCTAATGCCAGGCCCTCTCCATTTAGAAATCATTCTGATGGCAATTTCTGGGTCCCATGGCTTATAGACTTGATCAAATTTCCTTTTTTTTTCTACCACTGAAGCTGCACAGCTGTTAATCCAGTTCTAGATCCTGCTGCTGCGACATGATTTGGCTCTGTATCCATTTTCCAAAGCCACAAGATCCCTTGATAACTGATTTATTGAAGATATCACCCATAGGCTGGGTTTGCTGTTGTTGTTGTTTTGCTATCATGCACTCATTTTATTCTTTCACCTTCATATGTATTGTTTTTTATGAAGGCACTTGGGGGAATTAGCTTTTTAAAATACTTTATTATTATCCTGTTCTGGGCATCAGAAATACCAGGTGATCTTTTAAAAGTGTAAATCAGATCATGTAACTCTACCCCTACCTTCATCTTTGACCTCACCTCCAACCATTCTTCTACCCACCTGTGATGGATAATTTTATGTGTCAAGTTAACTGGGCCATGAGGTGCCCAGATATTTGGTCAAATATTATTCTAGGTGTTTCTATGAGGCTTTTTTTGGATGAGATTAACATTTACTTTGGTAGACTCGGTTAAGCCAATTACCTCTCCTAATGTGAGTGAACCTCTTCCAATCAGTTGAAGGACAATATAACCAAAAGGCTAACCCCTACCTCAAGCCTTTGGTTCCAGACTGTAACTATACTTTCTCCCTCTCTCTCCCTCTCTCTCTTTCTATGAAGCTCCTGGGCTCATATACCACCCTCTCACCCCTCTATTGTAGCTACACTGGCCTACAGAATAGCCTCTGGGACATTAATACCTTCTTCCCTCTGCCCACAATAACAATTTCTATCTCTTTGCTTTATTCTCTTTATAGAACTTATCATCATCAGAAGTTAGACTATGTTTGATTTGCCTGCAGTTGTTTCCTTCACTGGAATGTAGTCACCCTGAGGGCAGGATATCACTATGGCGCTGCTGAAACTTTGGCATCTAGGACAGTGCCTAGTACACAGAAGGCATTTTATACATGTTTGTGAAATGTAGAGAATTTCAACTAATATCAACATCAGCACTAGAATCCCTGAAAATGGAGAATTTTTTTTTCTAAAGAGGAATGCAATAACCCAATAGACAAAAGCTATCATCTGTAATAGAAGAAATTACTTGTTTTCCATGGTTTGTTTTCATCTTAACATGAAATTTTTTAGTTTTATTGTTGTTCAGGTATTTATATGAGTGCTAAAGATCAGGGGCAAAGCTGAGTAAAAAGAGATTGAACTGCCTGCTATTGGATACTTACTCTGACATTTCTTTGAAATGCTAATGACACTTTGAATAACTATCAAACTGGAATTCACACATATTTAGTTCTGTACTTTAGCATGAAATATACTCTTATCAAAAGTGAAGTGTGAAATTAAATAAATTATGAAAACAGTTTAATCTATACACTTTTCCTCATTTTTATCTAAATAGTAAAAAAGTAGAAATTATTTCCAAAATATACTTTTAAAAATATACAAGCAGAAACAAAGAAGTAAATCCCATATATTTACCATGTCAAAATAACAATCTGTATTGAATGCCTAATACAGTCAATTACTACTGCATTTCTTTGTAAAAACAAAACCCTCTAGGTTAAAAATTATTGTTGTAATAACAGAAACATACATTTAACAGGCATTGTTCTAGATGCTTTTTCTGTTATTTCATTCAGTCTTCACAGCACTTATAGATATATACTATTACAATTATCATTTCCAGATGTGAAAATATAAACATTGCTAGAATTTATTTTGAAAAATGTATTAATTCTTCTTTAAAATTTGGCATACAGACTGAATCCGTTATCAATTGCTATGTATCAAAACGTAATGGCTTAAAATAACAACCATTGGTTTAGCTCATGATTCTGGTGGGTGTTTTCATCAGGTCTGTGCCAGCCTCAGCTGATCTGGGCTGGGCTTACTCAAGCATCTCAAGCATCTGTTGTCAGCAGGCTGATTGGCCTGGGATTAGACAGTCCTCGATGGCTTCACTCACATATGTAGAAGCATGTCCTGTAGTTTCAGACAAATCTTGCTGCAGGCATGTTTACTGCATAACTAATTGGTTGTTAGTTTTACAGAAAATTGTAAAAGATAAAATAACAAACAATAAAAGAGGGACATTTAAAAAGACATAATAAAACATGAAAAAATTAATAACAAAATTTAAGACTTTATTGAGAAAAAATAAAATGCATTGTCTTTGAAGTTTTTGTTCATATATTTTGGGTTTTTACATTTTGTTTTGTTTTGTTTTGGTGGGAGGGGATAGCTTATTGATTCATCTCATTCAGCATTGCACTTTTTTCTTTTTCACTAAAATTCTTCCTTTATCTAAAGAGGTAGCAGTTTCCAACTAAAAAATTAATAATTAATCCTTTGGAAGACTGTTTTTAATTAGCAGCCACCTTTCATATTTGCCATAGCTTGGTAAACTTTTAGTTTTGACAGGTGGGAAGTATGAGTGAGCTCATGGAAGGATTTGCAAACACTGATATGTTATTTTTTAGCAGAGCATACAATCTGGCTTTACATGTTGCTTTGCAATTTGGCTTTATATGTAGTTGTTATCATCCATATTTTAAGACTACCATGTCTACTCGTCGCCATATAAACCATTATGAGAGCTAAGATTTATATAATATAAAAATAGAAGTACTAGGAGAACTTCCATCAATGGAAAATGAAACCAAACTGACAAAATACGTTATCTGTCAAATGGAAACCATTCTGACAACCAATTATTTCATCTATTATGGCAAAATTGCCTTAAATTGGCCAATTAGTTGTGCAACAAAATGTTTGTGGCAAGCATGCTTGTGGCAAAACTGCCCAGAACTATGTGGCGGTTCGCTGGCTATCCACTGAAGTAACAGGGGTGGCTGGTGTATTAACCACGCCTTTTTTTGTTTTTTGTTTGTATTTGTTGTTTGTTTGTTTGTTTGTTTTTTGAAGCTTTGATGCCTTGAGACCTTGCCGACTTTGGAGGGACCACCCCTCCCAAAGCTTCTAATTCTTAGATGTAGTAAATAACTGGCCTGCAAACATTCCTTTCATATGCAAACCAACCAATCGACAGCCATATCCCAACAACATTTTTATCAAGCTGTAGCCCACCTTTTCCCTCACTCATTCTGTCTCCTGACCAATCCTGGTGCTTCCCTGTGTGCCCCTCCCACCCCACTCAAAGTATAGCCTGCTCCCTCCTCTTGAGATCTATGAGTATACGGTCTGTCTTTTCAATGGCAATTGTCTCCTGATCTGCTAGCCTCTTCATACTTAATAATAAATAATAAATAAAGCCTACAATTTCAAACCCCTAGGTAATATATCATTTCATCATCCAGCAAGCCAACCTGGGCTTGTTCACATGACAGCAGCTTTCAAGATCAGCAAGAGAACAAGCCCCAGTGCATAAGAGCTTTTCCATTCTCTGCCTATATCATGTTTACTATTGTTCCATTGGCCAAAGCAAGGCACATTGCTGTAATCAGAGTCCTATGGGGGGAATGGATAGAGGGTCCTAAATGCAATCAAATAGGCATTTCTGGAGGTTTCATATCAACTTCTCCTTGTGTCTGACTTAAGGAGTAATCCTTAGAGTTTGGTCACAGAAATAAATAAATAATATTTGCCTTTTCATATTTCTTAGCAAAAATGTTACCAGCTGTCATGATGCTAAAAACTATTATTCAAAAGACTAATCTCATAAGCTAACTAAATTCTCTTTTACTTAAGGAAGCCACTGCTTGTGACTAGAGGACTTGGACAGTATAAAACATTTTGTAGTTGTGATTATAGTCATTTTGATCAAACCACAGATGAGCTGATAAATTAATAATAATATTCACAGAAAACTTCAATATTATGCCCTTCGAACTCATTATTATGAGGATGGTCAGAAACCTCTAGACTGATATTTACATAATCTTTTTCCCATAATAAGCTGATTCTTTTCAATTTTCCTTTCAAACTCAAACTCTTTAGCCTTGTCATCAACTTTCAAAATAAAATTCTAAACTTCCTTATTTCAGAATTTCTCCTTCCTTTTACATTATGTACCCATTACTGTCATTCCACACCAACCTGCTTACAGTTGTAAAGCACTGTGGAGGAGCCAAGTAGCCTAGGAAAAGAGAAAATAAATTCGAACAGAATGCCAGGTTTCATTTACTCTTAGCATTAGCTTACTTCCATAAAGCAGAAAAAAAATGCTTTTAGTCCACTTATCCCAAATTCCAGACACAGTCATAAACAGGATAAACAAGTCCATCCTCACAAAAGGCCGGCTTGCTCTTTCTTGAACCCTACATTATTCTTTTATCTTAATAGTGATATGTTTTCCACATCAGTGGGTATGGGAATCTGATAGACCTTAGTTTGACTCTCAGCTTAACCACTTACCAGCTAGGGAAACTACAGCAACTTAATTTGTGTGTCAATTTTGATTTCTAAAACAATGTATAGAATAGGCCATAAACTCTAACCTTTAGAAAGAATTCAAAGCTGCCTTGCCTCACTCTTCACTCACTATTCTATTCCAGGAAGGGTCTCTGTTGTGAGAGGAGGACAAAGTGGAGTTTTGTCAAGGTTGTAGTATTGCTACACTAGAAAGGGACAGAGTTTTGTGGGAAGATAAAATGATAATAATAGTGCTGGGTAGGTGCAAATTGTTTCTCTTTTAGTTTGTTGTCTCCTGGATCTCTCTTCCTATCACTCTTCCTTCTTTCATCTCAGGATACTGTTGTAATAGGCCTGGGCAGGGGGGCATCATCTGTTTGAAGAAGTCAAACAGGACCCAGGGTGAGGTCTGGGGATATGCAAAGCCAGGAGCAAACCTGCTTCTATCAGCTCCAAGGTAGGGAACTACATAGGGACCTGGGACCAAACTGCAACAATAAAGTCAATTTGTCTATAGCATCCTCCTGGCAAATATCCATTGTGGTTGCTGATTTGTGTAAATGTGTGAATTCAGTATTCTTCTATCAGAAAATCATGATTATTATTATTTCACAGGATTGCTATGAGAATCAAATGAAATGATGTAAATATAACCCTTAATATAACCCCTAATTCAGTACCTAGTAAATAGCACGAACCTATTAAATGTTACTTGTTAATTTATAAAATCTTTGGATTTGTAATAATAACTTCTTTAAAGCGTGAATCAGCAAGTCAGCTTTGGACTTGTCATTATTATCTACTACACTGGCTACACAGTATGTGATTTTATTTCCGCAAGATTGGATTATAGGCTTATTGGGTAATTTAACTTTTGATTGTGGCAGATATTTATCTATATGAATTAAATTGACCAGTCAAAAAAGTAAACTGACTTCCTTTGCTAAGTTTTTTGGCCAGGTTTTTACACAGTGTATCTTTAGAAGACAAATTAGGTCATAAAAAAAATGGTATATTTTAAATCTCAGAGAACATTTATATTTTGTCTTAATAAAAATATATAAAGCAATAAAAATGATCATTCTTTGCTTTCTAGTCTGCATTACATTTTCAAAGACCTAAAGAAATTCAAAACTAACTAATGGTATTTCAGAGAAGAAAGAAAAAGATAGCTTTATGTTAATAGCTTAATATCAGTTTCCCGTAAGAGTCTCACTTTTTAGTGATATCGACAGCATTGTTTGCCTACATTAAGCCTGAGTAAATCCTATTTGTCTAAATTACATAAGCTGTGTAGAATTATTCTTAATTTTATATTTAAAGTAACACTATTAGGATTATTAACCTTAAATTACTTATTGTACTTTTCAAGATTTTGTTTTGCGAATTTATTTGCTGGGAGAAGGGCAGAGGGATGTCGTTATGCATGACCTCAAATTACCTGCTTGTTGTCCTACTGAACAACAGCTTGTTTACTGGGAGGGTTTGGGCGTGGGTGTCTTACTTTAAGAACATGATAAGAACATGATCTCCGGTTTTGTTATATTGTATATATAAAACATATTCTCTGGGGACAAGGGAGAAGGGTATACAATTACTCATTTAATACCCAATTCATACCTCTGAAATACACCGTAAGGTGTATCAGGAAGATCCTGTTTGCTTGCTAGCACACTCTCGTACTCTCTCTCTCTCCCTCACTCTCACTCACACACACACACACACACACACACACACACACACACACACACACGTATTTTATACACAGCACTGTCAGGTTATGGGGATATCACTGTGTAGCAATAAATCAAATGTCTGGCTATTACACAAGTTCGAAAGGGCACTGCTCTTGTTTCAGGGCTTTTGGATTCCTGTGTAAACAAGCATCTAATGTCCTTCCTCTCTTTTGCAGATGACCTTTCTCAACAGGAGGACAATGATCCCCCAAAAGAATATGATGCTGGGCAATTTGCAGGCCTTCTCCATGGATCTTCTCCAGCCTGTGAGTCCCCTGAAAATCCATTTCATCTCTATGGGAAAAGGGATGAATGTGAAGAAAGACAAGATGAAGTCAGTTTGGCAAATAGTCCTTTGCCTTTCAAGCAGTCTCCAATAGAAAATAACTCAGAACCTTTGGTGAAGAAAATTAAACCCAAAGTGGTCAGTAGAACAATTTTTCACAAAAAAAGCAACCAACTCGAAAACCATACCATTATTGGCACAAAAGCAACTAGGAGTGGATCCCGAAATGGGGACCAGTGGATTGTGAACACGGGGAGATGTGTGGAGAGAGCCTGTACCCTGGGGAGAATAAGGTCATTGCCAAAAGCCCTGATTGACATGCATTTATCAAAAAATGTGTCTAAATCAGATTCTGATCTCATTGCCTACCCTTCAAATGAGAAAGCATCAAGAGTTAACTGGAGTGAATCTTCAACCGTTGAACACAGTTCTAAAGGGAATTCTGAAAGAACACCATCCTTCACTTCTGAATGGGAAGAAGTAAGACTTGCTCTTCTTTATATGAGGGGTTGGAGTTAAGAGAGGTTTGCGGGCAGGATTTTCAGCTTTTTGCCTCTAAAGAGGCAAAAAAAATATTAACAAACACATACAGCTCCAAGTGGAAGAAAAAGGTTTTAGGGGTGGTACATAATAATTTCACAGGGAGTGTAAAAAACAAACACAGTTCCGCACATGTGGGAAAATCTATTGTTTCCATAGAAATTGACATCAAGCAGAAGTAATAACTAGCTATGAGGTGCAGGAGAATGTTCACATCGTGTCCTCCCAAATGCTGCAGCTGACAAATTGAGAAAAATCTTTGTATTTTTGCTGTCCTGTATCATTTTGCTACTCTCTGAACTCTTTGTTAGATCGTCTTCCTGTTTTAAAGTATCTTATATTTTCAGAAGATCTTCTTATACTCTTACAATAAACACAAATTACTTAATATTTCCCTCTTACGACTGTCAGAGAGACATTAAAGAAAAATGTGCTGAGGTCAAGTATCACCCATTTAAGCTCTACCTAAAGACAGTCTTTAATTTCAGAGAATTATTCAGAGGGTAAGTGCCCTCGTAAGGTTATGAAATATCATCCTTTGTCCCTAAGGAGAACTACATCATAAAATAATAATGTTTCTTGCTTTTTCTTGAATTTCTTCAAAGAATGGACGACACTCTTCCTTGACATTTCATTCTAACGTGTCACATTTTGTCTCTCAAAAGACTGTGCCATTTGGATTGGGTTTTGAAACACAATAGGTCACTATAGTATTCTGAGAACTAGAAATGGAAATGGTTCTGATATTGACATTCTGAACTGAACTGTTTGGGAAAAAATCACTCAATCTCTGCATCTGTTTCAGGGTGAAAAAATAAGACATTTATGTAATGCTTACTGTTCTTTCTAAAGCCTACTGTCTTACTAGGGTTGCTAGGATGATAAGGAGAGGGGATTAAACCATAAGTGGCTAAAGCTTAGACGGTCATTTCTTCCTATAAATTCCATACTACTAGACTGATAGTTTGAGTCTATCCATTTCTTATATCTATTAACTCTGTAAATAACATCTGAAAATCTTTTTTGGAATGAGGCAGGATTAATTAATATTTATCTCTTAAAATTAAGTTGTTTCTATGCCTACATTCTTGTCATTCTATGCCACAAATCAACTTATGGCTGGTCAAACCATGTAGTAAGAATTTGGTTCCAAAGGCCAAGCCCACAGACTGAAAACCACCCCTTGACCAGTCAGATGAGATGCATTCTCTAGAGGACAGAAATCATCACATGAACTTACTCTCATCCCCTTCCCCCTTCTGAGTTTAAAGAATACACAATTCCTAACTTACTGACTCATGTAGGTCCAAACAAAGTTCATTTTAGAAAATACAGAGAAAAAGCAAGTTGATTTTAAAAGTTTAAGAAAGGGAAATATAATTTATATTTTTAAAAGCAAATCAAAAGATGTCTGTTTCCCTTAAACCTTTCTCTGTCAGTCTTTTATCTGTGGTATTGTAGTGGTAATAATATCAAGAATATATGCTATTGGCATTTAAAAGTTATTTTAAAATTCAGTGCTAAAAGTGAATGTAATAATTCATTTATATGGTTTTTGCTTCTCACAGATTGACAAAATAATGAGTTCCATAGATGTTGGAATTAACAGTGAACTTGAAGAAATGAATGGTGGGACTACAAGTAAGGAAACCTCTCCTCTATATTATAATGAATAAATGTGCACAAGAACTAACTAGAAGATGATAGGAGTCTTTAGATAATTTCATGTTTTATCATTAATGACAACAACTATAAATGATTTCCTTCCATTCATATTAAACAACATGACCTCTAAACAACATCCATTATAAGTATATCGATTTAGCATATTGAGGGATTTTTTCCCCCATGTACCTCTATTTTACTATGCCAGTTAACATTAATGGAGTCTCAACTTTATGTAGAACTAATTATGAAGCACTTCAAAGTGGTATTGAATCTGACTTAATACACCATTATTTCTCATTCAGTGAAATATCCCATTTATGCTGGCCAAAGTAATTAACAACTTCTAAGTTGTAAGCTCCAACATGGCAAGAACTATGTGTTATTCATCTTTATACATCCCAGAATAACTAGCAGAGTGTCTCACAATTAGTCAGTTTTTCAATCACTATTTAATATATTACCCTTTCAAAGTATTGTTTTCTTCCCTGCAATTAAGGCTTAGAGTAGAAGGCCATTCAAAACTTTCTTTGAAGACTTATTGCATAATACTGAAGGATAATGTCAAATATCAGATCGCTAAACATAAAAATAGCAGTAATAGTCATACTAAAGAATTCTATTCTGGAAAGAGTCAAAAGACTTGACTCCATTTCTACCCTGCACTAAGTTGAGGTATAACTGTATATTAAATAGGTCTATCAAATCTGGAGTTCAGACAGGTGATTTCTAAGCTCCCAGAACAACTCATGTTTAAGTTAGCAGTAATAGTTGCTATTTCTGTAGAGATAATAAGATTAAGATCTGTATGAGAGAAGCCTAAATATATCATTGGGCACACAGTCATGGGACTTTGTGGCGCTTGGACTAGTCCCCAAGGCCTTTTAAACAGCACTCAAAGTGACTCTTCAGCACAGGTAAGCTGGAGAATGGCTCTCTTGGGATACACTTGACCTGTGTGAATAAGAAGTGACATTGAAATATGAGGTTGTGTTCTCTCAGTGAGATATGAAGGTCCAAATGAGACCCTTATAGGAGCACCTCACTCATTTCTCATGTGCTGGGACAAGTAAAAACAAATGATTGTAATATGGCTGGGCTCCGTGTTAATTAAGTAATAAGTTTTTTTAAGTTTAAACATTTTTTTACGAAATGCAAGTTTGTTTTAAATGTTAAAAACTGAAAAATTATGAAAAAGTACCAAAATTGTGTGCCTAAGTTTAGCGACACAAGTATGATATTAGTTGTGATAGCATGTGTCACCAGATCTCATATTTAGAAATGCTGGTATATATTGAAGACTATCCAGTCTCCAAGGAGCTAGCTTAGGAACGTATGTTGCCACATAGTTCTTTCAGACATGTTTACAGAATAATTTCAGGATAGCTGTTGGAATGCAGATTTTGATTGATATAAAGGTTAGAATTTATTTTCTTATCAATAGTAAATTCCCTGGTACCGAGAATGTTCAGAGACTCAGTGCTTCCCTGTTGGAAGACTTAGGTGGCATTGAGCATTAACATTCTAAAATGCTTCAAACAGGACCATAAAATTGCAAAAATGTTATAAACATTATGATAATGAAAATAAGGGTCAGTGTTTAAACTACCACTCTGGCAAAGCTGCCTTCGAAGGGCATTTCAATAGTAAATAAATCCACAGATTACTGTCCCTTAATTCTCCTCTTTCCACCTCTCATGCTGCTATCCTATCCACTGCCTTTATTTACTGTTTTTCTATAGTGATAATGAAAATGAAAATGAGAGTAAAGACCCAGTCCCCAAAGCATCATTACTATTAACAAAGCCTGTTACTATATGCCCCTTAATTTTGACCTATTAATTACACACAAATTATGCACTAAGTGATTGACTATAACATGTGGCATTCCTATTGGCCATTAGGCCACTTGTGAATTACAACTTTCCTGGGCTACAGGCTTTTCCCTCTAAAAGCTGGATAGAACTAAAGAGGTAATAACTCCATGAAGATGACATTCTACAAATGTGGTCAGAAAATCACACGCTGAAATTAAAAGTCAGACTGGTGTGAATTCAAATCTTAGCTCTGCTATTTACCAGCTGCATGATCTTAGGCAATTCATTCAGTTTCCTTAGCAATAGAAATGGGTATATTAATATAGGATCATGGTAGAGACATGTACAATAGTGTATATGTAGAGTCTGATACATGTAGATGTGTGTATTATATTTCAGCTCTCTGCTTGCATTATCATGAGGGAGATATGTTTGACACTGTGGGCACATCAAGATAAACATACATTAGCCCATTTTAAAAGAACTTTATATCAGCTAGTCTCCTAGTCTTTGTGTTAAATTTGCTACATTCCCTGGCATTGTGGTCCGTCAATTGATTTAAATGGGCTAAATTATTTTTCTGAAATCTGAGTATCCTCTTTTTGCTTAACAATGAGGAAGAGATATACAATGAAATTCACAGGAGGTAGATTTAGAATGAGCGAGAGGAAATACTGCTTTACTCAGTACGTGTGGAAAGTGTCTAGAAGTTTGATTTGGAAGGCCATTGAGCCAAGCACTATGCCTGGCTTTAACAGAGCTACATAGTTTTATAAGCATATATTACGTTTGTTGCTAAAAACCTCAGATGATTAAGAGAATACAATCATAAGCAGCGGAGATACATGAAGGATCAAGGGTCAGCATTAAATCCATTTTGTTTAAATGTTTTTGTTTGCTCTTTCCCTCATCTGTACCTTTGCAATTTCATGTATTTTGTAAATAAAACATTTACTAGACTGAGAAGGGATTTGGAACATTCTCATCTTCACTACTACAAATATGAACCGCTCAAAGTTTGAACGGTCTCTATGAAACATATGACAAGCTCCACTCATAAAAACCACTTCCTTTTTAAAAAAAATTTCCTTGGCAATTACATAGTAGTTTAAAACTTATCCAGCAATCGCAACTATCCAAGACTAAGGTAGACTAATTATTAACACATAATTTCACAAACATAACTTCAGTTTTCCCACTTGAAATCAGATTTAAATGCCAAACAAAACAGCATTGGCAATAGGATTCAATTGCGTCAAATACCTCATATTGTGTAGAATATCTTTTTTTTTTATGATGCTGGTTATGTGATATGATAGTACATTCTTCATCATTATGTGCTTCAATGTATAGGATTTTTTCAGAGTTCCGGTTTTGAAGTTATGTGGACTTGGCTTGAGATCCCCTCTTAGCTTAGTGATCACTTTGATGTCAACTTCCTTACCTATTTAGATTTTTAACAATCATCTCATAAGACTGCTGCAAGATTAAATTATACACTCATACAACTGTAGCCTAGAATGTACCAGGTGATAAATAAATAAAAATATTCTTGCTTCTTATCCAAGAATGCATGATTATCTTTCCAGTTAGAATATATGCCGCACAGGAAAATACTTGGAAAAGCTTGCTTATTTTTTTGATCAGTGAGAATTGTAGTTAAGAAATAACTACTCATATTCTACGTTGTTTTCATGTGGAGCCTTTCTTGAAGTTTTATTTCTTAACCATTGTCCTTGTATCACAAGGAAGCACTTTCAAGTTAGAAAATTTACTATGTTCATTGGAGCTACTTCAATTTGTCACACTTTCTAAGAATCAGTTTGATGATCTTCTTGATGAAATTTAAGATCTCTTGAGTAAAGTGGAGGCAATAATCAGTTCCTAAGAACCTGCTTATCATTACACAATAGCAAATAGGCAAAGTAATCAAGTACCCAGGCTTTCCAATGCAGGGGTGGCAGGTAATGTTATAAACACCCTCCTATTTCTAAACAGGCTTTAATAATCTCATGTTACACTAACATGACTTCTGGTGTTTAGTCTGTATTAGATTGATCTCTAGTACATGAATATTTAAAAAAATAGTATTTAGTTAAAAGGTATTTTTTAAGGCTGGGATTTTTTTTTCTTATATTTAAGGTTAAATTGTATTCAAAGAGAAATATTCTAGATTCTTATCTTTTAAAAACCTACTTTCTCCAATATATGAATTCCAGCTAAATTTTAATTATAAATGAAAGCTATTAAAATGAAGTGGTAAGGATTTCATCATAGGCTACACTGTCTATATTGGATAAAGCATAATTCTGAAGCCATTTGTTGGAAAATGCATCACCTTGAAGACAGTAGCTAATATTAACCCTACAACCTCACTTTCTAGGCTTTTGCTCTTTTTCTTCCAAGAGTCTGAGAGCCAGATTATAGTTCAGAGTCCCTCATAGCTGTAGAGACCCTCTATGAAGAGTTTCTAGGAATTTAGGAACTCACTAAAGCAGAGTAATTGTTCTCTCTTCTCCTTGTCTGAGCCCTACCTCCTCCTTGGTCTGCACCAACAGAGAGAGCTCACATGGACGGCCCTTACCCCAGAGAAGGGCTCTTTCCAGGTGGCTAGGGAAGACATCTCCACAGCTCCAGTTGCTTTTTCTTGATGTCTTGGTTGTTCCAAGCCTCTGATATTTGCTCGTATTGCTCTAGATCTGCAACAGAAGGTACTTGGCCATTGAGCTGATAGCTGTCCTCCTGCTGAGATTGCTGATGGGAATATCATTCCTCAAACTCTAGGAGAACACTTTAAAAAATGTATTTACAATTTCCTAGAGTTACTCTATTAGAGAAATGACAAAGAGGAAAGAAGCTGAAATGTTTTCCATTCTTAGTCTGTGTCAGATGCTTTGCAATTTACTCCTGTGAACATTTTGCATTCAATTCTCAAAATAACTTGGCGAGGTGTTATAATACCTATTTTATAGATGAAGGCTCAAAAAAGACAAGCAACTTATCGAAGTCAACTGTTTCAAATGTAGATTTTCTTCTTCCTGAAAGTCTATACTCCTTTCAATAAAATATGCTGCCTACACAGAGCAACAGAAGCCAGCTCTTTGCTTTTTTCTCTTTAGTCCACTAAAGGGAACCATCTGAGGGTATATATGTGCAGAAACAACCATTTCCTCTTAGCAAAGCCTAGCTATTGGTATAGAAGGCTTTAGCTCAAACCCTAAAGCACAGGCCACCAAATATATAGTCATATATTTAAATGAATCACAGCTCTGAATATCTTCTACCTCCTAAAAATGAATGCATATATGTTAAGAATGACCTGGGTTTCACTTCTTTTCAGAGGAAGATTTTTCCTTGCCTCCTATAATATTCTTTTTCCCATGAATTGTTAAGTTGCACATAAAAGCCTTTCCATGAAATGCTTTGCAACAAGCATAATTTATTTTTTATTTTTTATTTCTTTACAGAACTATTTTTAATAGAACTAACTGGGGAAGGTGAGTAGTAGAATATGTTAGCACGCAAGCATACTATTTTGTCTAAATCAAGGGGAGATTTATTTTTCTTATTATTTTATATAACAATTTCACTGAATGACTTAGTTATTTCTTAGATAGATTAAATCTAAAAAGTTCCTTAATAATGCTACATAGAAATGTGAATTATAGTAATCGTCAGGCTAGCATGAGTTAACTAATCTTTATAAAGAGACAGTATTTAATCAACTAAACAATTGTGTTCTTAGCACAAGAGACACTAAAATTTATTTAACACTGTTTATTTCAAACACATAGTCATTAGCAACTAAAATAACCTACATAATATAGATTTTGTTCTCTGGTTTTGAAATTACGAGTAATACTTATATGTGAAATTAGGTTTCTCTTAAGTATGAAATAGTTGATTATCTTTTTGTGGCTTAATATTTGCTTATCACATATCAATAGTTAGAACTGATACATTGTTTTCAATTCGACAAAATATTTAACCTTCTAGATGAGGCCTAGAGAAATAAAAAGTATTCTTCCACTAACATCTTTCATGTATGATCAACCAAATCAACACCTGATTCCATATTTCCCATGATGATAAACTCACTACTTCCAGAGACAATATATTCTATTACTGGGAGGCTCAAATTGTTAAAAACTTATTTTTTGAGGCAAAAGATGTTACTTACATAGACATAGTTTTGTCTGTGTTCCCTATATAAACATAAACCAGCAGTGGGACCTTGGGAAAATCATTTTATCTACATAAACCTTACTTCTTCATCCAAAAAAGAGCTATAAAAAATAATATCTACCTCTCCCCAGTATCATTGGGGAGATCAAATAAATACTACAAGAAAAAGTAGTTAGCTAGATTCCTGTACATATAGACCATAATATATGATATCTCCTATCTTTGACTTGTTTTTCCTCTTCTATCCATTTTTCTCTTCAAATAATTTCCAAAGAAACAAAGAAGGAATAATAGCTCATCATTTCAAATATATGTAGGTATCGTAAGGATATGGATGATATTTTTGATAGACTATACCCCCTGAACATTCAATATAAAGCTAAACACAAAGACTTCTTTGAAGACACTTTAAAATTTCTAATTGAATGGCTTTTATATAAATATTAGTGCATTCTACAAAGTTCACCGTCAATGACCTCATACTGGTGAGAGAGTGAGAGCTAAAAATAATTAGGAGTAATTTGAAATATAGATAATAGATCTTCATAAGTTATGGATCATTGTAATGATTGCTTTTAGGTATAATTTTCCCCAAAATATAATGAATAATGAAGTGATACACATGGTTCACTTACCCATGAGAAAAACTTTATAGCTTACACTGGCTGTGTCTATGATACACTGTTCTCTGATAACAAAAGGCTTCTTCTAATCTTCTAGTATATTTGGTTCTGAAGTACATATGTCTAGACAGTTAGGAATGAAATGATTTAGACAATTAAAATCAACAGTATCCAGCGATATCACTCATAGTAATGTATCTTAGGGAACCAACAGAACAAGATTAAAAAATGCATCTGTAAGGATGTATATTTCAGTATTATTTATGATCATTTAAAAAATAGGGCCAAACCAAAGGACGATTGGTAGAAAATTTGTAAAATGAATTACTATAGCTTCCTATAATGAAATGTTAGCTATCTAATTAAAAATGGCATTGTGTATATATTTATTACCATGGAAACATAGCCAGAATATATTACTAAGTGAAAAAAGTAGATAAAGTAAATTTTAATCCCAATTTTGAATACACACGAATGAAAAAGATCTGGAAGGACAGGTGCAAAAGATAAACTGTGGATATCTCTGGATAAGATTATCAGTTATTTTTCTTTTCTGCTCTTCTAAATTTCCTGAAATCTTTACAGTGAGTATATGTTACTTTTATTTTCATTGCATACACCATTCGATAAAAAAAGTATATGCAAATTTCATCAACAAATATATTTAGAGACATGAATACAAACACATATATGTAAACATTTATATGTGAAACAAAATATCACTCTCAATGCTGATAATTAAGTTTGCCCAGTGAATACTGTTAGTGAATACATAATTGAGTCTTTTTTATCAGATTTGAGTTAAAATCGGTGTGTTTCAATGGTTTTAGAAAAAAAAGATTCATTTGACTTTATTTTAATTTTTATGTTACTGTAAACACTTAAAATAACTACACAAATTTTTAAAATATTTATAACCTTGATCAAAATGATTTTTTCTTTTGTCTGTGTTCTGGTCTGCATGCATATTCTAGAGATTTTCTAGTTCTTGTCTATGTGCACCTTCAATTTCTATGTACTACTAATAATTTTATAGGTAGAATTTTGCAATCTTTATTTTCACATACCATTTTACAAAATTCTATAGTATTACATTCTTTTTCTTATCCCCTTGCTTTATCCGTCTTGTAAATAGCCAGTGTTAGCCTGGTATTATACTTTCACTCTACTCCAATTTCATACAATCACAAATGGATGGGAGATAGACAATTGATAGATGATAGATAGATAGATGATAGATAAATAGATGATAGATAGATGATAGATGATAGATGATCAATAGATCTATTTTAAAAACATAAGCTCACACTGTATACATTTCTCTCCTACTTATTCTTCTTATTTAACAGTAAATCATCTCTTTACCCTTTTTTTTAATCAGTAAAGTAAATAACCTATCAAACGAAATTGCACTCATGAACTTGCTGTGTGGCTTGGAAAACACCACCTCACAATGAGCCTCATTTTCCTTACTTGAAAACAAAAGGCAGGACTAGATCCTTTCCAACTCTACAATTCTATGACTCATACTTTTATCTTTCATTTCATGGGTTACGCTTTGGCAGAATGTCCTTTAAAGCGTTCCACTTCTTAATTTCTTTAGGACAAATGACCAATAAATCTCAAGGATGTGTATTTCAACTAGGTTCTTCTAGGAATGTTGCCAGATTCTCATTTTACAATGCCTTTCAAATATATTAACATAATAAATGCATAATTTAATTGATATATGTCTGTAAGATATGGATGCATTCTTTGGTTTTATGAGCAAAACTGACTTTCTCTTAAGCATCTCAACTCTCTTAATAAGTCTTATCTTTGTGAATTTGTCAGAGACTTAAATAACTAACTGAAATCATGTGCACTTTAGTGATGTGAATGGGAATAAATGCAGAATTTCTGATACCGTAGTCCCTCCCTTTTCCGTGGAGAATATGCTCCACAACCCCCAATAGATGCCTGAAACCTCAGATAGTACTAACCCTTATATATACTGTTTTTTCTATACATACATATCTATGATAAAGTTTAATTTTTAAATTAGTCACAGTAAGGGATTAACAATAGCTAATAATAAAATAGAACAATTATAACAATATTCTGTAATAAAAGTTACACAAGTGTGGTCACACATTTCAGGGGATCCCTTGCTGAAGTCTTTGCATAGGCTCTTTGCTTACCAGCACAACATGTTGCTGTCAGTCAGAACAAATTTTCTGTTCATACCTTCCACCCACAAATTTAATGTCTTTCCCATGTTAACTAAGTACTTATCATGCACTGTGGCTGTAACTTTTGCAGCTTGAGGCGAATAGCAAAACTAGCAAAAATTTCTTTTTCCTTCTTTACAATTTCACAGAAAGAAGATTTGTTCTTATTTGATCTCAGCAACCTCAGCATGTGAATATTTTTCTTTTCTCATTAAGTCAAGGACTTTTACCTTATCACTTAAAGGAAATACTTTATGGCTTCTCTTTGGCACATCTGAATTGCCAGCATCACTACTCTTGCACATTGGGACTATTATTAAATAAAATAAGGGTTATTTGAACTCAAGCATTTCAATATCATGACAGTTGATCTGAAAACCAAGATGGTTACTAAGTGATAACCTGTTGGGAGCATATATAGTGTAGAGAAGCCGGACTAATGGATGATTCACATCCTGGGTGGGACAAAGCAGGATGAGATGAGATTTCATCATGATACTCAAAACAGTGCACAATTTAAACTTTATGAATTGTTTATTCCTGGAATTTTCCATTTAATGTTTTTGGACCACAAGTAACTGAACTGTGGAAAGTGAAACTGTGAATAAAGAGGGACTACTATATTTTGCCTGCTTCTTGAATCTGCTAATTTCCTTATAAGAATATTTATGGCAAAAAAAAAAAAGTAGCATTTCAGTAATGTATACTTTTTATTAGGTTGCAGGTACTGATCAGGTGATCACAATTGTCCTTTGTTTACCCACTAACTTAGCTTAACTAAACTGTAGTCAGGCATCTCCTTCTCCAGGGGTTCATGAACTTGGGTTATCCCAAATCTGAGCAATTATTAAAAGACAGAACATCTTCCCTTAACAATTCATTTCAAGTCAGCTGACCACAAGAGAGAAACATTTCCTGGTATATCACCCTGTTCTTGCTTTCTGCTGGGCTCCACCTGCTTGTTCCATTTCCCCTCAAAGTTCCTGCTAGCCCTGCCTACCCCAACCTATACAAGAAAAACTGTTTTCTGTTTGACTTTGAGATGCCTAGAAATCCTGAGGGAGGACTATTCTCTCTATTGTAGCCTCTTTCCTTACTTGAGTCTGGATTTGTTTTTATTTGACAGTAAAAAATTTCTTAGGCCTCTTTCGGTTCAACTTTTAGCTCCTCAGCCAGTTCTCTTTTACTCTTTTAGTATTGCTCAGACCATAAAGGATATTTCTCTGATTATGTATGTTTATCAAAGATTATATACATTTTCTTTGTGTAGCCATTGTTTTGAAAAATGTGTGCATGCTTGTATGTGTATATACGTGTGTGACGTGTGGATTAAATTTCTACAGTAATCAGAATTGCATGTAATGTAATTTTATATGTAAGATATATACAAATTGATTTCAGTATCAATTTTGATGCAATTCTCTATCAACCATGAATTTCTTTAAAAAAACTCCATCACTATCTCTTGGTATCATACCAAATGTGCATAATCATAAACTGTAAGCGAGATACTAAGTATATAATACCAAACACCTTATCACCTACTATTGCTGACATATGAAATGCTTCTTATAGTGACATTGAGCCTTTATTATAAAAGTAAAGGGACAATTTCCTTCTTTTTTGAAAGTTAAAAAATCTATTCTATGTATATACCACATTTTCTTTATCCATTGATTCACTTAATGGACATTTTGGTTAATTCAGTATCTTAGCTATGATGAATAATGCTGCAATGAACATGGAGTTCAGGTATCTCTTTGTGATCCTGATTTCAATTCTTTTGTATAAATATCCAGAAGTGAGATTGCTGGATCATACAGTAGATCTATTTTTAATTTTTTGAGGAACCTCCATACTGTTTTTCATAGCAGCTGCACTGTTTTACATTCCCACTCAGTGTACAAGGGTTCCAATTTCTCCATATCCTTGCCAACATTTGCTATCTTTATATATATATAGTAGCCATTCTAACAGGTGTGAGGCAATGATTTCATTGTGGTTTTGATTTACATTTCCCTGATGATAAGTGGTTGCCAGAGGCTGGGAGAGAGTGAAATAAGGAGTCATTCTTCAAAAAGTATAAAATTTCAGTTCTGTCAGATGAATAAATTCTAGAGGTCTATTGCATAACTTTGTGCCTATAGTTAACAATGCTGTATTTCACATGTAAAAACTCATTGAGAGTGAGTAGATCTCACGTTAAGTGTTCTTACCAGAATAAAAAACACAAGCAAAGAATAAAGGAAATAAAACAGGACTCTATTACTCTGTGCATTCACAAATTACATAAATATATATATATATAGATAGATAGATAGATAGATAGATAGATAGATAGATATAGATATAGATATAGATATAGATATAGATATAGATATAGATATTCTATGTGAACCTCTCAAGTATTTAAATAAATCATTTGTACCTGGTATATTCTTGCATTTTTTCCACTGGAGTAAGTGCTCCTATTCTTACTAGTGTTACTTAGAGAAGGACTCTGTATACTTATATTCTGCCTGTCTTCGAAAAAAGTTTGACAAGGCTTATAATAAAGATATAATTACAGTAAAATAAAACCCACTAAAACAATAGTAAAAGATATCAAACAGATAGTTTAAAAGACAAAAAAAATTAAGGGGAAAAGAAGAAAAGAAAAGATTCCAGAAAACCTAAACTATGGGAAATGTCTGCAACTAAGCATCCAGCTTGGCTCTGAGCTTCTTGGTAACCAAGATAAAAGTGGGCTACAGAACTGTCATTGTAAGGGACATATTATTAAGACATGCAGAGAAAAGGACTCTTTGCTAGCTTGAAACTCTAGAAGGAATTTTTCTCATGGGTTGCTTTATGAAAGATATACAACTGGATTAGGAACAATGCTTTCATTAGAGTGCCAGAGTAAAGGAGGAATAGTCTACCTACAATGTACACATAGCCAGGTGTAGTAATAAGGCAGCACCTCTGTAAAAACCTTTCTCCTGGTGACTTCCAGCTTTCTCTATATTATAAACAAGCACTGGTTCTAAAATGTGATTTTTTTCTTTACCCTTTTTAAAAAAGGCCCTCTGTTTTATGTGTCAATGACTTTGTGTCAAGGACTTTGAGTGCGAAGATTTCAGGGATACTTAATAAAATTACAATTACTGTCTAAAATTTTATATGACAATGAGATAGGGGAGCTACTCATCATATGTGAAAGAATATGAAATGGCATGTCAGAGTTCTGGCCTTTACTTGCTGTATAACCTTGGACAAATTACTTCATCATTCTGAGCCTTTGCTTCCTAATTCTTTATGATGGGAATAATAAATTTATTACTCTTGGTATAATTAAATGAGATAATTTATATGAAAGCACTTGTAACCTGTAAAGGTATGTCAGTTATTATTATAGCGCCTTCCCAGAAAGCTCTTTACTTTTAAGTTAGAGGTCACTGTATTCATTTTTGTCTTCAAGCAATTGAATACAGTTTATGAACATTCAATGAAGGAGTTGCTTTGCATCTGCACATAGACTATTTGCCCTCTGGATGGTTTCTAAAAATATATTTTTATTTATTTATTTTTTAGGCAAGGCAACCCTTGATTGACCTCACAGATTGCAAGAATCTTGTCAGCTTACAATCCCTTATTTTTTCATTTTTTTATGCCTACAGCACCTGGTCTTCCTACGTGGTTTCCCAATCAAGTCATAACAAGGCCTGACCCTGCTTAGCTTCCAAGATCAGATGAGATTGTGCTTATTCAGAGTAGCATGGCCATAGACAAAATATATAAATTTTTAATTAGAACTCTTGCAGGAAAAATACAAATACATTTTAAAAGAAAATATGTATTTTTCAATTCCTTCCTATATATATGTGTATGTATGTGTGTATAGGTATGTGTGTGCATACATACATCCATCTTGAGGAAGGAAAAATGTTGGTAGGTGAAGAAAATGAAAGCATCAATGAAGAATTATTAATTTAAAAAGGATTCTCCAAACTCCTGAGAGTACTCAGGCTTTGGATTTCTGGATTTGAATGTTTTCATACCCTCAATTAGTGCTAAAAATATCACCAGGGTCTCTCAAAGAAAGATAGAGATACTCTGTTCCATTTGGAAAGATCTCATTTTTACAGGTGACTGCTCAATTGCCCCTAAACCATTTAATGACTTAATAGTCCACATGGTCCTCACTGATTTGAGATGCACATTTATTGTATACTTGATATCTTGTAAAGGTCAATTACTATTATGTTGCTTTCCAAATATCTAAATCTAATAAAATATCTATTTTATTTTTATTCAGTTTATATTTTGTTCTTCTTAACATATCCATATCTTTTCGCATGTCAGCACCACACTGTTTTAATTATTTACCCTTTATAATATACCTTAATATCCATTTTCAGGATCCATGTCTTTTTACCCAAAAATTTCATGTTGGTATTCAAATACTTTTAAAATGTTTGAACACCACCCATTACAACTCTGTTTCATCAAGGTTTAGAGGTGCCTTAATTTTTTTGGAGGGCATGTGAATGACCTCAGTTCTGTAGACTCAGACAACAACCAGAATGTTCTTTCTAGCTGACAACTATGCTCAGAGACTGACTACTTAGGTAGAGGCTTCCTATATAGGTGGAAGATCCCAGCACACTCCCAGTGACTTTGAGATCGAGTACTGGTCTTCACATGGAGCTTTATGAAAACTAGGCATCCCCTGGAGAGCTGAGTTGTCTCTCATTGTGAGAGAAATCTGTGTATTTTCTCACAAAGGTCTGTGACTTTGAACCTTTGTCTAGTCTTCCCAAAGCCCAATCAACCTCTAAGAGATGAACATGTATCTAATATATCTAAAACAACTAAAATGGATCTTTGGCTTGAATCTGAGCCACACTCAGCACTCCATACAATTCACTTCTTTCTTATTCCCTTACTCTGAAGAAAAATCTTATTGGTTGGTTGGTGGGCAGTGGGTTTGGGGGTGGGGAGGAAAGGACAAGGGGCCTCTATTCTTCATTTCCATTTTTATGTCATCACCATTCCTTATGCCTTGAAACATTTGTTTCACGGTTTTATTCTACCAGCTGATTTAATGTTAAAGAAAAATTGAACTGAATGGAGTTAAACAGTCAAGAAAGACTTATTCAAGACTATCACAATAGAGAGATTGAACTCAACTCCCCTGAAACAAAGGCAGGAGAGTTTTTAAGTGCTGAGGTGAGCTAGTAGGAAAGTACTTAAGGACAGTTATGGGGGAAGGAAGGTCAATGTAATTAGGCCATCTGTGTTTACTAATTGATGTTTATTGAAATTAGACTCCTATCCTTACACAGAGCCTTGGGAGATAAAGGTAGTGTCTTCTTTTATGACTGCATTTCAAAGGATGGCTTCCAGGCCCTTGAGAAAGACATTCCTGGGCTATAAATCCTTCAAGAGACTGGGAAGAGATTTTACATCTCAAAGAGGCAGAGAAAGAATTCACAATTGTAAGTTTTCTAAAACAAATGCTCTAAGAGAGGTCAGGTGCTTATAGTGAGCAAGAAACTCATCTAAAGTTTAGTCAAACTGAGGGTAACTACCCACAATGAATCTATTCACTGGGAACTCATTCTGTAATTCACCTAGTAATTTATTCTGCCTGTAACTCTCAGATCTCTAATGGAAATTCCCTTCCTTGTGACAATCATCTGATTACCCAGGACATTTCCATGCAGTGTGCTGTGTTCGTCAACCATACTGAATGAGAGGACTCGCAGTACTAAGTATGATGGTCCCATGTGGTTTCATGTTCATGAGCATTTACTTGCATGGACCAGAAAGTGCCTAGGGGGTGCGGGCACTCACAGAACCCTTCACATGCCGCGGTATTTTGCACCAGGTTTCATAGGACTCTTATTTACTCCTAATTATATGAAAAATAATTAACTTTTTAAAGAAGTACTTAATATGAGCCAGGCACTGTTCTAAGCACCTTACTCATATTAATTCATGTATTCCTCACAAAAACTCTGGGAGATAATTATTACCTCCACTTTATAGACTACAAAACAGAGGAAAAGAGAGATTAAGGAACTTGCCCAAGGTCATTTAATTGGAAGCAATGGGATTTAAATCCAGTCTGATTTCAGAACCTGAAATCCTTTTTAAAATTTACTTTATTTCATTTTTATTTTTAAATTACATTTGACATTCAGTATTATTTTATATTAGTTTCAGTTTTATTGCACAGTGGGTAGATATCTACATAATTCACGAAGTCGTGAAACCACCTGGCACTATGTATAGTTATGACAATATTATTGACTATTTAACCCTTTCTAGTTCATTTTTATACATTAAAGAAAAATTTGTTTATCCCATAAACTAAATAATTTTCCTCACTAATAAAAACAGGAACCAGAACAATGAACTAAGATCAGGTGTGCATGCACATGCATGATTACAGTATAACTGTAACTACCAATTTTTACTTCTTCATCTCCTCACCTCTTTCACCCAGTGTCCCCCAACCCTCCTCCTGTCAACCATCAGTTTGGTCTCTGTATCTATGAGTCTGTTTTGTTTTGTTCATTTATTTTATTTTGTTCTTCAGATTCCATGTGTAAATGAGATCAAATGATATTTGTCTCAGACTTATTTCACTTAGCGTGATACCTTCTAGGTCCATCCATGTTGTCACACCAGAACCCAAGACCTTAACGTCTATGCTAAAATGCCTTTCTAATTTTTCAAGAGTTTTTCCAGGAGGCTAAGGGCCATATTTTAATTCAGGAATTGTTCAGGAGGAGACAGAATAGAGTAAATGGCAAGATTCTGGATTTTAGCTGGCCTCCTTAGCTCTGAGCCTGCGGGTAGCAGGTCAGGACCATCCATTCCTGAGGCTCTCCAGCCTCAATACCACTGTGGCAGCCACTTAGCAGAGAATCTCATAATAGTCTGTTCTATGAATTAGTAATCAGATATTTTCCATAAAGCACTGTGGAAGAATTCAATAAAGACACCTAGGGAAATTAAAATAAGCCATTTTACACTATAATAATTCAGGGGACTTCGGAGAAACGTCTGTCAAGGTCAGGGAAATAGAAGAATCCTGGGGGAGGGAAGATGAGAAAATTTATTTTTTTTAAATCCAAAAAGCTTAAGTTAGAAGAAAAGCAGCCTTTTTTTTTTTCCTAAGCGGCTTTGAAATGTTAACCTTAGCATCCTGATGCGAATATGGCTTCTAGAGAAGGACGCTAGGTAGTCAGTCAGTCCCTTACCTGTCTGAATTCTTTGTACCTATGCCAGGACACAATCGCTAAAGATTTCTTTTTCTTCTTTCCAGTTGAGCCCTCACCTTTGTATCCTTGTCTTATCACTGGGCTTGGGTGATAGTGTGGATAGAGGGGAAAATATAAATTGTTTTATATATATATATATATATATATATATATATATATATATATATATATAATATATATCTTTTTTTTTTTTTTTTTTTACGCCTACAGCACCTGGTATTCCTAGGTGGTCTTCCATCCAAGTACTAACCAGGCCTGATCCTGCTTAGCTTCCAAGATCAGACAAGATTGGACATGTTCAGAGTGGCAGGGCCTTTAGACTGTTTTTTAATTGGAGATTCATTACTTAGTAGATGAGGCATTTTGGGCAAGACACTTATCCACTCTGAGCCTCAGTTTTCTCATCTGTGTAATAAGGATAACTTTTTAGAGTTGTTTTAAAGGTTAGAGATAATGTATAGAAAAGTCACTCCTGCAAGAGTCACTCAGCATTTTAAATATTGGTATGCTTTAGTAAGCTTCTTCTAGTCATGTTCAGCTGAGGAGCTCATAGCAAAGCAGGAAGAAATTGGAACCAAGGATCAGATATATTTGGGGGGCTATAGAAACACCTTTCTGTAGATTTCAGGTGATGGACAAAAGGATCACATAGTCAAGGAAAGGAAAATACAACCTAAGGTGATAGTATGGAATCCAACATAAGGAAGTTGAGGGTCTTAAGAGGAAACAGGAAAGAACAGAATTCAGGTAGCCAGAATGAATATGAACCAGATTTTAAGGAACAATTTCCAGAAGTATTGGAGCCCAGCTTTGCAGCAGGACTCCATTCACTTGGGCGGAGGACTAATAACTCCAAGGCAATCAGATTTTAAGAAATTTAACAGGTTCTCAGAATAAGAGCTCAAAGAAACCTTTTTATGAGACTGACACACATGAGTAGAGTGAGTCTGTTGTTTAGGGACAGGAGAGGATGAGAGGGACAGGACCACAAAAGTGGAGTGGCTAACATAAATTTTTGGATTTCATAGAGAGACCCAAAATCATAGTGGCTTTAATAAAATAGAAGTTTACTTCTCACGCACATTAGTCTAGGTCAGTGGTCTAAGATGATGTGGCAAAAATCATCCGAAATCATCAGAGCTCATATGTTCTATTTTATCGTTCGGCCACCTTCGACACATAGTTTCCATCTCTGACCCAAGATAATGTCTCCAGCTTTCCCCATCCCTTTCACATTCCAAATAATGGCAGGGAATGAGGACTGCATCTTTGTTTTAAGGGTATGACCCAGAGTTGCACACCTCCCCACCTTCTCATATACCATTGGCCAGAACTTAGTCACATGGCCATGCCAAGCTGCAGAGGAAGCTAAATGTAGTCTTTGGCTGGGTGGCCATAAGCCCACCCAAAATTCTGTTATCATTTAAAATCAGTAAACCAGTAGTCTATACCATGGATACCAAACCAAAAGCCTAGTTATGAAATTCCAGCACTGTGATGTGTGTCAAATCATGCCTTCGTAAAAGAAGTGAGTCAGGCCTTGCTAAACATTATATTTCCATGAGCCTTTAGAGGAAGACTATCTGTCCCCACCAAGACCTTGGACTCCACCAGACCTCCTGGACTATTGTTTTATTTCTGTCCTTTTGAGTGACAGCCAATCTCATTTGGAAAATACATGCTACTTCGTTGAAACTACAAAATTATCCAGCAACGAAAGCTACAGATTTTTTTAAAGGAATGTATATTTTGAGTTTCTAGTTTAAAAAAAAAAATAAAACAGTGTTTACAAAGTTTACAAATGAAAGGAATGATTTGATAAATCATTAAATGCTTGCAGAATGCCAATTATTTGCCATATATTTTATAAATTTTACTGTCATTGAGATCTAATAATATGCCCAGAGTACCAGTGCTAATAAATGGTGAAACCTGAATTTAAACCCCAGCCTGTCTGATTCAAAAGTACAAGTTATTTCCCATGTACACTTAGACATTTTTATAAACTGCATCAGAGAACATCAGACTATGATACATGTCATTTCATCACTTAAAATTTTTATTTTTATTAAAAGAGCTCTAATATACTTAGACATTTTAAAAATCATATATCATTATTGAGCATACATTAAAATATATATATAAACGAAATTAATTGGTTCAAATTTTTCTAAAACTTCCTCGGGGTCTAAATCTGACTCTTCTGAGTAGATTCAGTTTTGACTCAGTCATTGAGGTCCAAGTTCTTCCACACAGTATTATCCTCTATGCCACCAAGAGTTGTGATGACGAAGCATTTCCCAAAAGAAACCATAAAAGAACTAAAAGCTTGGGCTTTTAAATTGGCTTTGTAATTAAGTAGCACTAGCCTCCTGTTCCCACCCATTCGGCAAACTTTGACACTGGTACCCAGGTAAAGGCAAAGACAGCGTGATGACTGTGAGTGGTGTTCGGTTAACAATGGTTAGACAACTATCAACTAATTGTAAAGCCACGTTTTCAATTACAAGAATGTTAAAAATGTTTTTTTAAAAAGTACATCTTAGAATCGATGGAATAATATTTCTATTTGGTTCATTGACTGTTTTCGAGGAGATGCTTTGGTGCCTGCAAATAGTTCTGCCTTCTTGGTTTAGAGTTTCTCTCCCACTCTCTCTTCATGCATGTATCTCTATCATGGGCCTCCTCGAGCCTCAGAAAACCGTTTCTTCATAGATAATCTTCATTAGATGAGTCTCAGTGGAGTTTCCCCCACATCCCAGTTAATAAGGATGACAATGAGGATTCTACTCTTTTCTGATGCTGTGTTGGGAGGTGCCACAATTGTGACTTACAGGCCTCCGAAGTACACTGAAAGGAAGGGGAAAGGGGAATTCAGGGCAGGTGAGTGATGTATAACAGAAAGGTTTGAAATGAGCAGTTTGGGCTGAGAGGGCGGCAAAAGCAAGCAGCAGCAATGACCTGCTGCCGGGCTGCCAGCGCCTCCTGGGAGGCTGCTTAGAGAGAAGCAGACCATGCAGACACTGAAATGGCGCCACAGCCATCCCAAATCCTATTAGAGGAAGCAGGTCACTGGCAGGCATAATTGGCCTTTTGTGAAGCTCCGGGAGTGGGAAATGAACCTCAGAGAAGTGACAGAGAAAGCAGAGAAACTTCCACAGAACCTGCTGTGCAATTCAAGGAGGGAACATGGGTGATGGGGAAAAAAGCTAAATTTGGAGCCGCACAGACTTGGGTGTGAATCCTGGCCCTGGTGCTCACTCTCAATGTGATCTTGGGCAAGGATATTGATCTTTAAGCATTATTTATTTGTCTTCGCTAAAAATGAAAAGCCATTATCAGTATGTCACCAGGAGAACTAGGAGTGTGAATGTGAAGTGATATAGCACACAGTAGGTGCTCAGGAGATCGAGCACATTAATATTATTCAGTATCATCTTCCTGTAACAGGGAAGTTTCAAGATACCCCAGTACAGCACTAGGCTCAGCACTCATCAAGGAGACTCCAGACCCCTCATTTCTTAAAAAGTAGAATTATCTTTGATCCTTGAAAATGACGAATTTATGTAAATTTTATGTTTGGTTTCCAAAGAGACCATCAATGCAAAGGCCACATGAGTAGAAATCAATATTCAGTCAACAAATATTTATTGAACGCCCATTATGTGCTATGCACTGGATTATGTTCTGCAGATTGAACAAGCATGATAAGAAAAAATATAAATGCCATGAGAAACTCATTGTTAGCAAAGGGAGGAGATATTTCTGCCAATGGGCATGGCCAGAATAGGTTTGTGCAGTAGGGCAAGTGAGATACTGGAATTTGAAGCATAGCTTGGCTTTTGACCTACAAGTGAAAAAAAATCCTGCACGTATAAAGGTCTAGAAAAGTATAGAATAGATATAGGAGAGTGTTGGTTGGAATTTGAAATAACAAGAACGAAAGATAAAAAATATAGGTTGGAGCCAAACTGTGGCAAACCTTTCATTTTGAGGCTGGTTTTTCGTGAGGTTGAGCTAGTGCAGGTTTCATCACGAGAGCAGTGCTTGGGAAGAATGGATGTGGCAGCAGCATGGAAGAACTGTGGCCACCCATGTGTGCAAATGCCACATTAGACAAAATCAGTATGCAGAATGGACTTTTTTCTTTTCTGTGTGCTTGTTTTCTGTGTGCTTGATGCTCTGAATTGTACTTTATAGCAGATTGGGTTGCCTGGGAACTCTGAAGAAAGCCAGCACTCTGCCTTAGGCCTTGGGAAGATGCACACTGGGGTGAATATTTCTTGTCACTTCGCCAAGAAGCTTAGAGTTTGCCTGGCAGAAGGAAACTGTCTTCCTGGGTTGCTAATCCCCGAGGAAAAGATGAGAAGAGCTCTAGGTCTGCTCTGACCCAAGGTGGTAATTCTGTCTCATTACCACTTCAATGGCCCAGTCAACAAAAATTAGCATGGCTTGCCCTCCCCTAGATATCATCTGTCCCACTTTGTTCTTGTGTTTCACACTGCTAAAGAATCCAAAGATGAGAATGATCAACTAGCAAGCAGACTTAGGGCTCCTTCCTGGTTAAAATAAGATAAAGTCTCTCCTTTGAGGTGAATTGAATCCATAAGGGGACTCATTTTAACCACAAATATTTCTAAGCACTCACTGTATACAAAGATTCTTCAAGAGCAGAAGGGAATCTAAGAGAACTTTTTTGTCCTCAAGAAGATTAAGGCTTAGGAAAATGACATGTACCTGAAAAACGATGATACAAGACAGTGACAAATTCCCATGGATTGCAGTCTTACTCCTCAAACCTTTGGAATGTTAAAACTGAGCAAAATCAACAAAATAACCTTTGGACTGGGCTGATAGCAGCATAGTATTTTAAATAACTGTTTGCAAAGCTAACAGGAAAGCAGACATAATGACTATAGACTGAAATTATTTAGAATTAACATCACCATATTAGCTTGTCTGCACCTATAGAAATTCCTTAACTTATTAATACCTATAGAAATTTTTCCCTTCTATTTATATAATTATTCCCCTTCCCTTTCTCATATATATATCCATTGCCTTCACCTCCTAATCAGAACACTATTTGGGTTGCTGCCTGAGTCAGGGCTTTCTGAATGGCTATTCTTCTGAATCTCAAGGCTTGTTGCCTCTCACTTTGACATTTTATTTTTAGGTTGACACACATAATGGGACTTTAGGAGTTCAGAGAGAAGGACTTCACTTATTAATGGTACTCAATATGGAAAGAGTGAGAATATGGAGACAGAATTTTAAACTTTGACTACTCATAGGAGGCAATATAATAGACTTTACAGTCAGAACGACCTGGGTACAGCTTTGTCACTAATGTTGCTACTAGAAATTTGAACCAGGCAAATCATTTAATTTCTCTGGCTTTCTGTGAAACAGAGATAGCAACCACCTACTAAATAGGATTCATATAAGGATTCAAAGAAAAAATGGATGTAATGTGCTAATTTAATAAAATGCTTGGCCTGTAGTAAATTTAAATTAACATTAATTGTTGGGGTTTTATTTTGTTGGATAAAGTTTCACAAATAAGAGCAACTTATTCTAGAACTGGACATCATGGACATACCAAATACTTAAATGGAGAAAATCCTGAGGGGCCCAGATGGTTGTGGGGGACCCAGATGCTGATGGATCCCCTGAGACTAACAGGATCTAATGTTTTCAGGTTGTCCTCTGCCTGTTAGTAGGTTCCACAACTAAACAACTGTAGCCTCAAGCAAAACACACATACAGACACACACACACACACACACACACACACACACACTCTCTCTCTCTCTCTCTCTCTCTCTCTCTCTCTCTCTCTCTCTCAGGGCTTTAATTATTCATCTCAAAATGAGAGAAAGTAGGCACGAAGACTCATTGCAGGAAGATAGTTACAGCTGAAAGGAGTCTAGATGATCAAACCCAACCTCTTCATTTGATAGATGGGGAAACAAAGTTTAGTAGTTGATCCAAAGTTCCAAAAGGTAGTAGGGCCATAGATTATAGAACATCAAGTGTTCTAAGAGGGGAAAAACAAGAGACATCTAAAAGGAGATTTTCTCCACCTCCAGTAGTGTTTCATTGATGAAGAATCTTATAAACCAATAGAGATCAGGTAACTAGAGTCACATGGTTAAGGAGTTGCAGAGCCGTACTTAGAACCCAACTTTTCTGCCTCCCAGTCAAGAGTTCTTGAAACTGTATCTCTTTCTCTTAAAACAAGAGATTTTAAAAATAAGACAAAGATGGTAGCTGAAGCATATGTTGATGATGTTTTATTGTCTTAGCATCAGTATATCAAATTCAAGCACTGTAAGTCTCTTGGTAATCCAAACCCTGCAGCATCTCTCCTTTTAGATTTTGGTGGGGAGGGGGGGAATTGTCAAACATGGGCACACAGCTCACCACAAAGTACTCAAGAGGAAGAGAGGCTAGCAAATGGAGGCATGTGCTTGAATGGTACCCTGCTGCTATCATATTTACTTAGGGCTTTTAGGTGCCTGAAATCATTGTGTATAACTCATTTTTCATACAGCACAAAACTGTAAACTTGATCTATGAGAATGCAATATGGTTTTAGGATGAAGACTGGTTTCACTCATGTCAAAACAATTCCTGGTGTGTGCCTCCAAGAACCATTGATTTATGTTATCTCTTGCTTTGTAACAGTTAGGATTTGTCATACTTAGCAAAGTAACTTGATTTCCTACAGGTTTTATTCTGTTTTAAAGAAGCAAGAGAATAGTTTTGGTTTGGTGGCATGAATACATGCCCTCAGAATTTTAGCCAGCATCTTCAGAAGGATATGGATTTATTTTTAGCCATATACCCCCACTGAAAGGTTTATGCTGTTAAACATTGATATTTCTTGAAAAGTTATGCCCAAGGCATATTGCTTCTTCGTCTTTCCAGGCTAAGAATTGAAATTTTTATGAAGCTTACCGAAAACTTACCAGGTCACTGAAATCAGAGCTTATATCTCTTACATATTAACTAAGAGATATAAATTTATTTATTTGATTAACCATCCAATATTTATTGAATCACTAATATGTATATTGCATCATTCTGGATAATTTGGTGATGTTGGACTCTACAGGGTACACTCATATAATTTCAATTTTTTTTTCAACATATTGTTACTGGATATTTACAAAGTGACAGGAATCACATTAATCAGACTTATGCTCTGCCTTCAGGTTGTTTATAGTCTATCTGGGGAAACAAATTCATGAAATGAATTCCTAAACATTTTAATACAATATGGTAAGTTTTGTGAAAGAAATAAACATGGTGCTATGTTCTAGAAGCTCAGAACAAAGAACCTAACAGAGCCTGAGAGCATCAGGCAAGATTCTCTGAAAGAGATAAAGGCTGAGCTGGAACTTGCAGGAGAGGAGACTTTGCCAGAAAGTAGGAAGAAGCTCTCCCAGGCCAAGGGACCAGGATGATTAAAGGCAAGATGACTTCTAGAAATTAAGTGTTGTTGGAACCATGAAGTACAAAACAGGTAGATCCCTGATAATGGAGAACTAGTACCCATCTACCTGGCTAAGGAGCACACTCCTACAATCCTAAAGTTCTCTTTCAACCTGAGTACGTAATACAGGTGTACAGACTACTCAACTCAAGGTAGTTGTCGTTGTTACATTAGAGGTCTCCACTGAACTATGCCTCTGAGTATTCAAACCCCTGTTGGTTCCCTCACCTTGAATCTGGTTGGCCCCATGCCTATCACTCACAATAGAATGTGGTAGGAGAGATATGTCGTAGATCTAGAGCTATACTTCAATACCCGGGAACTCTTAAGGCTCTGAGGTGCTATGTGGAGAAAGCCATCCAACCAGCAGAGAGACAGTGCAGAGAGAACACAGGACACGTGTACAGAGGGAAGCCTAAGGCTACAGAAAGACAGGGAAGCACAACTGTCCCAGCGTCCCACAGTGGCACCACCAGTATTTGTCATACTTGCTAAGTATGGATGGTTGGATTATGGATGGAAAGTCACTGAAGTGAGCTCTGCAGCACTTTCAGAGGATCCACACCAATGACCTCTGGTAAGACCAGTAGGAGAACAGCTTGGCTGATCCCAGCCCATATTGCAATATCACGACAAAAAAAATTTTTTTGTTGTTTTAATCCTCTAAGATTTGGGGTTGTAACACAGCAATAGATAACTCGAAACCAAAATGTATTTAAAAAATCATATAACTACTAGAGACAGTATGAGAGATGTCTGTGGGCTACAGAAATGATTACCCTCTCCCTACCATCTTAATCTACCAGTGTGTTAACAGGATAAGAACTTCGTCCAGCTGAGGGATCAGTACAGAGTGGAATGCTGCCAAACTGCAAAGCGAGAGTGGACTAATTGCCTGATATCCAAGTACTGAAGTGAGAGCTAATCATCATTTTAGTCACATATACTTTCTCTATGAACAGACCTAGGGCTGTTCATGAAGTAGCCAGTGTGTGCTCACATCCAAAGAACCACAAAGGGATTATGGATGGAAAATCACTGAAGTGAGCTCTGCAGCACTTCCAGAAGATGAGCAGAAGAGGACTGAAAGCAGTCATCTATACTGACCATGAGAATTAGGCATTCGCCCGCTGGATTGTCATCGATCAATCTAGTCATGCTGACAGTCCTATTGATTACACACAAAGTCAAAGCAGAAAGGGAGAAAGTAAATCCAAAAAGATTAACAGTCTATTTCCAGTTGTCATAACCGTGAAGAAATATGCTGCTCTGTTCTTATTTAGAATTAGAAGCCACTGTTACTCTGTTGAGTTCTTACTAGACTATTAAGTATAGTTGAAATGAAAACTTTTTCTTCTATTTTTGGCACCTAGCCGAGTACTTAGTACCTGGTACCTGGTACATGCATGATAAGTGTTAGTTGAAATGAATGAATGAGGTCCAAAATTTTTACAACCTTCTTATGCTACTTTCAGTGCTCATTTTACCTAATAGCCCTTAATTAAGTACTGTTTATCAAGTAATTGGAAATAACCAACTGAATTATTTCCCCCAGATAAAAATCTGAGCACAAACTGTAGATAAAGTCTTCCTATTGTCACCCCTAGGATGATGTGAAATCCAGCATCGCCCCAGTGACGTGGGGGAGGAGGGGGTGGACAGTGGAGTATGGTGGACGGTGTGTGTTATTCCTTGGTTCTTCCCTGCTGATGTAGTAAAGAATTACAAGTTGGCGAGATTGAGAAAAAGTAGGATTTATTAAAAGTACATTTAAGAAGGAGATGGGCTGTGATAGGGAAGGCTGCAGCCCTGTGGAATGTAGGGGGTGAAGAGATAAGATAGTACACCCCCAAGGGAGGGTCGGGTTTCCAGCCAGGAAGGCTGGAACAATGCAGAGATGGGAAGCTCTGTTTACATATGGGCCATGATGGGAGGTGCTACGTGATCCATATGTGAGGTCACCTTGACTGACAGTTGGCTGCTATATAACTTGGCCTAGTGCGCATGTGCTTACCCGGATTTCAGTCTGTTATAATTAGATTCATGAACTTCCAGGCATAGTCATGAGATTATAATGATGGTATAATGAGGCTGAAGTCATGGGCAGAACTTTCTGCGCATGTGTTTGTAGCTGGTTTAGGCCAGCAGCTGGTATGGCCTTTGTGCCCTAGGATTTGGAGTAATTTATAACCCTTAAAGGGAGGTATTTCTGGGAGGTCCTTAGAAAGGTCTTCAAGGGAAGTTTCTATGGTTACATAGAAACTGGTCCTTGGCTCCTGTCACCATGCCTGACTAACTACCTAACACTATCATCCTCTCCTTATCAATGATGGCATATGATTCGACTATTGTAAATATTTGTTTTCCTTTGTTGAGCTCTTTACTGCGGAAGAATATTTATCATTTACCATCTTTTCCAGCAAAGAAGAGAGGAGATATATTCATACAAAATTTATTATGCAAATTCCCTGCACACCCAAAAGATCACCTAAGTGAAAATACCTCAGTATTGGCATAACACTAAAATAACTCTCTTTTAAGGACTAAGTTTCTGAAAAATATAATAAATTTATTCAACTTTTCCAAAAATAAGATTTCTCTAAAGAACTAAATCAATACCCATCATGAAAGCTTGAATAATAGCACAGTATGTTCTTTAATAATCATTTTCAAACACATTCACCTACTAGTGAGTTAAGAGTATTTACTCAGTGCTCATGGGATACTTGACTATATTCTCAGAGTTCCTAGCTTTTGTCCCTCTACCCAGGAAATAACGTGTTTCAAAGAAAGCTTGTCGCTCTCATGGATTGTGAATACTTATTCTGGCTCTCTGATCACGTTTTTTATTCAATAGCATCTTTCTATCATATTCAGAATATAAAAATTCTTACAATGACCTACAAGACCCTACGTGATCTGGCTCCCAACTACCTCACCTATCCATTTTCTACCTTTTCCTTACTTTACCCCACAACAAAGGCCATATTTCTCTTCACACATGCCAAGCTCACCACCACATTGAGCCCTTAACATGCTGTTCCCACTGCCTACATCACTCTTTCTCCAGGCAGCCCCATAAGCTCAACTACCTTTCTGATGTCTTCTCAAATGGCACTTCCAGAGAAACTGTCCCCTTCTAAATTTCTCAGGTGAGTGGTAGCTCTAATCTTTTTGTGGATCACAGATTCTCTCAAGAATCTGAGGGAAGCTAAAAAATCTCAAAAAAATGTGTGATTGCCTATAAAATTTTGCATATCATTTTAGAGTCATTACTGACCACTGAATCCTTTCCCTGTACCTATTTGGTATCTATAGATCCAAAAATAAAACTCTAATCTAGAGGCAATACCAATTATGTCTTCTGTTGCCACAACGTTCAAAACCTAGCCCCAAACCCTTTCTTCTGAGCACTCCCCACCATCTTTAAACATTTAAGAAATGCTTATTGAATGTATAGGTGCTTGTGTTCAATCAGGAAAGAAAAAGAACAAAGATTTCTGCACTTGTGAAGCTTGTTGTATTCATTACCTGATTCTAAGAACTGCCTAGAATCTTCATCCTATTGCAGTAAGACTGTATCTTTTTTATTCTCCAGTGACTTCCTAAATTTAGACAAGCTGAGGAGCTAACAGTAGGTCTTAGCTTCACCACAGTAACTCCTGCTACCACTGCACAGAGGTCACTAGCATCCCCAACTGTCCAACTATCTGTAGAACAGAGGGAAAAATTATTTCTGCAGCCTGATAAATAGATACTTATAAAATTGAAGTACTAATGATATGCTACAGTCATGTGATGACAAAAAAAGTAAAAATTTGAGACCACTTTGCCATTCCTGCTTAGAAAGACTGAAATCCAGTACACAGCTCTACTATTAAATTTCAGGATACTGGAGACAACCATCTAGCCATTCTGTCTAAATTGAAGCAATTTTATAGCAGGGCTGCAAAAATGCTCTAATTGATTTGTGAACAATGGTGGCACTAAACCTAGGCTTGCTATTTACAGATTCATGTGAAAAGGTTTATTGGAATCAAAAATATTTATCTGATTTAAAATTTACTGTATGAATGGGAAGCATTTCAATTGCAATGTGTTACCTTCTCAGAACTGAACAAGTTCAACTAGAATGCGAGCCGTTTTCTCCTGTTTGTGCCCCCATCTTGCCCTTTTACAGAAACCACTTTCTTTGGAATCGAAGTTTTTTATTTGATTTGTCTTCTTTAGAGCATTAACCAGAGTGTATCTGTGTTGACTCAACCAAGGAGCAATTCTGATCTGTGCCTGAACCATGTCATTGCTTTCTGTCTCCACATAGTCATACTTACGCTGTTCTTCCTTTGCTCTTCTTCATCACTCTCCTCCTCCTACCCCTCCCCTCTTCCTGCCTAAAACATCCTTTCTGGTGCTTTTGATGATACGACATTAAGGCATCTGTTCTGTGACGGTCATACGTAGAGTAGCAGTCATAGAGACATACTGAGTATGGGTCCAACCACTGACTCTCTAAAATAGGAGAAATATAGTGAACCACAAGAATATCAGACCTGAAAGATGGCAGGTAGCTTTTATACCTTCTTTTTTCTTTTTCCTCAGGAAAATAGAGAAGCCTAAAAGTCTATTTTTCTCCTAAACCCTGTCAAGTAGAAGACTTACAATGTGTCATATCTTTCTGATTTCCTGAAGTCACATTAAAAGTCACACCATCTGTATGAGTCAGAGTTCTCAGAAAAAAATAGAACCAATAAGATATACAGATAGATGATCTCTATATAGAGATATCATCTCTCTATATATAAAGAGATTTATTATAAAGAATTGGCTCACACAATTATGGAGGCTTGAGAAGTTCCAAGATCTGCAGTTGGCAAGCTGGAGACCTAAGAAAGCTGATGTGTAATTTAATCTAAGTCCGAAAGTCACTAGGCTCTAGACCCAAAAAGAGCTGATGTTTCTGTCTGAATCTGAAAGAAAAGACCAGCATTCCAGCTCAAGCTATCAGGCCATAGAAGTTCCTTCTTACTTAGCCTCTTTGTTCTATTCAGGTCTTCAATTAATTGAGTGCTGCCCACCCATGCTAGGGAGGGAAATATGCTTTACTCAGTCTACCAAGTCACATGTTCATCTCAACCATAAATACCCTCACAGACATATCCAGAATACTGTTTGGTCTGGACAATGTCTGGGCACCTCTTAGACAAGTCAAGTTGACGCATAAAATTAACCATCATACCATAGAACTTCACATGCCCTGACTACAGAAAAGAATCTGGGGACAAGGGAGGAGGTGATCAGTTTTCATCACTAACCACCGATCACTGAGAACTGGCAGCAAAGTACCAAGACTGATTCCTTCTCCCTCTCCTCCTCCTTATTTCTTTTGTAGTATAAAATTCAAAAGAAGCAGAGGTTCCCTAAGTTATCTTTCTTCTGCACTAAGACTGGTGAATAACCTTTTCTGAAAAAAAAACGTAATGTCTTAAAACAATAGACATTAAGTTTTGGGATAGTTTGTTATGCAGCAACAGATAACTACTATCTAGGTAACACAGAACCTGTAGACTAGAACATATAGACAAGCACCATAAGGCACTTCCTTGTGTTGGTAATCACATTTTCCAAGTTCATTGATGTACAGAATTTAATCCAAAGCCTTGCTACATCAAGAAAGACTGATTAGAACCCATTTCTTACCCTCAAATTTACCAGTTCAGTCATGACATAGGGGAAGATTCGATTAAATAATTAAGACAAGATTTTCTTGCAATAAAAATGTGCCTGCTATCTTCAAGGTATTTGAAAACTGACCTACCATTGATTGATTTTCAGCATTCTTATGTCAGTAAAATTAAATCTGGAATGCTATATTCGTTTTCTTTTTTTATAACATGGACATTTTCCAGTTTCCAGCTCTTTCTTTTTCCTGTGTAAATTTCAAAGTATATAATCAGTGCAGTAACTTTTCATGTATTCACAAATAGTTATTAAAATCAACTATGAGCTTAATTAACAATTGCTTGACCTATTGTATACATTGGAAAATAGTATATAGTCCCTTGCCATAAAAGACGTTTACAATACCATGGAAGAGATATACCTGTTCTGAGTCATTTTAACATAGTACGTTAAATATTAGAGCAGAAATATGCATAGAGTGCTTTGTGGCCATAGGACAGAAATACTCACATCTTCCTAGGGGCTGATACGAAGGAAGACTTCAGAGAAGGGGTAATACTTGAATTATATTTGAATGATAGTAGGAGTTCACCATGTGGACTGTGATTTAGTAAGGTAAGTCAGTAGGGAAGATATTTTACATGAAAAAAAATAAGAAAATTATGAGGTTCAGTACATGCTACCCCAAAATATGGTACCTTGGCATTTGAATATGTTAAACTAAAGCTGGTTGAGAAAACGGCAGAAGCCAGAAGGTCACTCTGACCTCCCCGCACCCCTCATTCCTTTAAGCAGGTCATGAAGCCTTCATGTGCAAGGTGCCTGCCCTATACCAGGGTAATGAGCACCCTTATTTCCAAAGGCAAAGGGCTCCTGGAAGAATCCAGACAAACAGGCCTTGCTAAGTTTCCCCCAGTTTACTACAATTACCTCACACTCCTTAACCTATCCTATTCTGCCATGGCTTGCATAAAATAAATCTAACATTTCTTTGGGTCTTCACTTCTTTACAAAGGCTTCTGTACCATATAAAACTTAATGTTAAATAAGCTTGTATGATTTTTTTCCTGTTAATTTGTCTTTGTCCGTTCAATTTTCAGACTCAGCCAGGGACCTTAAGACAGCCAAGGAAAATTTTTTCCTTCCCTAGAAAAGGAAAAAATAACATGGCCCGTGTATTACTTTTCTGTTATTGCTGTAACAAATTACCACAGATGGGTGGCTTAAACAATACAAATCTTCCAGTGCTGTAATAGGTCCAAAGTCTTACATAAGTCTCATTGGGCTAAAATCAAAATGTCAGCAGGACTGCATTACTTTCTGGGGGCTCTCAGGGAGAATTCACTCCCTTGCCATTTCCAGCTTCTGGAGGCCACCCACGTCCCCTGGTTTGGGCCCATTCTCTGATCTTCGAAGTCAGGAATGGTGGATCAAGTCCTTCTCACACTGCCATCCAACTGGTTATCTGGACTGGGGAAAGGTTCTCCACTTTGAGGGGCTTGCTTCATTGAACTGGACCAACCTGGATAATTCAGGGTAATTTCTCTATCTCAAGGTTTTTAATCTTAACCACATCTGCAGCATACCTCTTGTCCTATACAATAACATATTCATAGGTTCTGAGAATTAGGGCATAGACATCTTTGAGAACAGCCATTCTGCCTAGCATAGTCTATTTAGAAAAGAGCCAAGAGTTCAGTTTGGTTAGATTGCAGAGTTCTTGGGAGCAAATGACAAAAGATTGGCTATAAAAGTAGGCAGAGGCCAGTCCAAAACAATCCAAGAGTGCTAGACTAAGGATACTGGACATTACCTTGTATAGGAAATATTTGTTTTTTCATCTGCCCAACATTCCCTACCCCTTTCTCTTATTAACAGCATCCCTGCTTTCCTTTGAAGAACTTCCCCTTGGGCATTCCACATGCTGTGGTTTTGGTCAGACTAAACAATTATATTATATTACCCCTTTGTCCACAGGATTGGACCTGTGACTCAGGGCTTCCCTCTTAGCTTTCGTCTAAGGTGTAAACATATTATTAAACCAGAGACTTTGCCTTGGATTTTATATACAGATACTAGGAGAGAAGGTGTCTCTCTTGGCTTTGAGCTTGCTAGTTGGGATGATATAAGCCTGGAATTATCTGTGCCCTTGCTCTCAAGTCCCAATCACTGAGAAGAAGTTTGTCTGCTTTTAAGAGATGTGACTACCTGAGAGAACAAAAACAAGAACTAGAGAGCTGAGGACTAATTTAAATTCCTGCACCTGAAGCTGTCCTTTTCAATTAGCCACTTTCAACTACAAGAGCACTGAGTAACTCAGCTTATGTGCTGTGAGAGGTCTTTAAAGGATGAAAGCAATGGAGTCAGGTTTGCCCTGGTGGCAATGTACACAATGGCTTTTAGTAAAGATAGACAGCCATTGCAATCTTGTAGGTGACAGCTGATGCGTGATTAAATTAAAACAGCCCAGCCAAGGAAAAGAGAATTTTAGCTTGGGGTGGCCAATAATGTCCAGTGTTGTAGAGAAGCAGAGAATAAAAACAAAAAGCATCCATTTGATTTAGCAAAGTGGTGGTTATCATTAACTTTAGTAAAAGTTGTTTAAATGGGCTAGTAGGAGTTGAACTATAGGAGACTGAAGAGTTGGTACATTAAACAATATTTTTATTGTTATATCTGATTATAAAAGTAAGTAATTCTCATTGTAGAATATCAAACAAATGTACAAATGGATGAAGAAAACAAAATCACCAACAACCTCGTCAGTATTAACAACTGATGACAACTGAATCATTACCTTTCCAACAATATGATTCTGCATTTATCGCTTAATATTTGTTAACATTCCTCTTGTCATTAACCATCCTTGAAAATATGACTTTTGTTGGCTGCATAATATTCCATCCTATGTGGATGGTCAATTCTTTAAATATCTTTGAACATAAACTATGAGATTATCATAGGCAATCATGTTAGAATAACTTTTAAAAAATATTTTTCCTTTATATGTCTTAAATTTGTACCTCTCAATCAATGCACCAATAATTCTACTTCAAGTTCATCTTTACTTTAAGGAGGATTTTTTAAAATTACCAATTGCATATGCATTTTTATTATTATGAACATTGACTTTCCTTCTCCCTCTACTGAAGGAGCAAAGTGTGTCATTTAGTTCTCTTTTGTTCCTGAAATAGTAAAAGAATTCTTTTTTTCTGTTTCCTTTTATGTCTCTTACATGTAGCATCCTGTTTCCTACTGAGCTTTTTTGACCCAACTCCTACAAGCTTTTGCTATTTCTCTGTGATCTCCTCAGGAATTTGCCCTACATTCACTTTTCTATGGCATTTTCATTTGTGCTTCATCTCCTTGTGAAGTTCTTTCTTAAGTAACTTTATAATTCTTGCCAATTTTTTTCTCATTGCGAATATAACAAATTGTGCTACTGCTGCTGTACTTTGGGAAGTGTTTTGCTTGAACCAGTCAAAAACAGCATTTCTGACCACATCGACATTTGACACTATGACATTTAGTTATTAGGAGTTCGTGTTCAAAAATCACCAGGAAGGTTGATATTCAGAAGAGATTTATACATACACAAAGAAACTAACACTTTTATTATGTTACTGGAGTTCTGTAACATGTCTGGCTAAATGTTGTATCTATGAGGAATGTATAATCAATAAAATTTAAAAATCTTGGCGAACTACAGATCAAAACTCCACCATTTAATGTGTGGACTTGGCCAGCTGGGAATTCAGTAATATATAGTAAAAATAAATAAAATGCATTAATTAAAGCACATAGAGAACAAAGTAGGACAGCATTTTATTCCATGCGATTTTTTTCTTGAAAGGTCAAAAATAAAATGTTTTCAAATTTCTCCTGTAGTTTTACCAGCATGACTTTAAAAAAGCCTCTTTATTATTGAAAATCTTAAAGATACACAAAGTAAAGAGAATAGTATTATGAACACTCATATATACCTGTCACCTAGCTTCAAAACCTATAAACACATGACCAAATTTGTTTTTCTCTATATTAACCATTTATTCTTTATACACACCCAGGATCATTTTGAAAAAAATCTTAGACATTACATCATATCATCTGTTAACATTGTATGTAAAACTCTAAAAGATAAGAACTTTAAAAATATAACCAAAATACCATTACTACACCTAAAGAAGAATAAAAACAGTAATTTCTTGATGTCATTCAAGATCCACTTGATGTTTAAATTTCTCCAATTGTCTCATAATTTATTTTTAAACTTTTGTTTGTTTGAATTAGGTTGCTATTAAATATATTATGATTGGTTGATAAGTCTTTTAAGATTCAATGTGTAAGTTCACAGTCTGTTTCTTTTTATCGCATTCCTTGAAATTTATTTGTTGATGAAGTCATGCCAAAATGTTTTTAAAGCTTCTTCTGTGAGTTCAATAATCTGTTATTTAAAAATTGGCTACTCTCAAAATATGAAAATCTATTTTAAAAATAATTAAATCTCCATTTAAATTAAAGATAGTACCATAACATTAAGCTGTTTGAAGGAAAGGGAGGAATGAGAGGGGTCTTTCTTAACAGCTGAAATCCTAGCACTAGCACACTGATGAGCCCCTTGAAGCCATCAGAAAATGATCTAAATTCATTTATGTTGCATACAATGTTCACTTATTTATTTGTTAAATAAATACTTATCGAAGCCTTGCTTTATGTTAGACAATTACATGCATTTATGTTTATGCAATACAGAAATCAATTTCAAATGTAGCATACTCTTCAAATGGGCATAAATAAGAAATATTTCCATGAACAGATGTATTGTAATTAAATTTATTTTTTAAATTATTCCATCACATATAGAGTCTGAAATCAATAATAAGTGGAAAACCTGTCTTCTTACACTAATTCCCCAGAAATTTAGTGGGTGGATTGAGAATCAAGAAGAAGTTGAATGAGTAATTCATTTCTCTATTATGTATTGAATATCTGTAACTATTATGTATAAGAACTAATTATATTAAAGATATTTATAATTGATTCCAGGTATAAGTTAAGCAATGAGAATCAAAGGAAAAGTCAAATCTTAAGAACTAGGAAGACATATCAGAATTTGGTGACAGATTTTTAAGAGATAAAAATAGTGAAGAGTAAGGGTTAATTCCAAAATTTTTAACTTTCAATACTAAGAGTAGATTAGTACTATATTCAGTTATTATGTAAAATATATAAAAACTTTTCAAAATTTCACACCCAAGTACTATTATCATATTGAAATTTAAAAACAAGGACAGAAAACTTTTTAGTAATTTTAAGAATAGAACTATTAGAATAATTTGATAATTTTTTACATAATAGTCACTATAATCTATAGCACAGAATTTAAGCAGATGCAATTTTACATTATACACAGATGGTTTATGTCACACTTTAGTGTGGGTAAAATATATTTATATACATTTTTCCATTATTTAAAATGTGATATTACAAGCACTTCTTTCTAGCATGCCTGTACAGTGGTTAATCTTTTGTTATTGGAAATGAGCCCATTTATATTTGTAAAATGCTAAAGAAAAATAATTATGCACCCAACTCTTAAGAACAGATAGTATAATTTTAATAATAGGACTGAACTTATCTTTTAGATAATACAAATTTGTTCATCGGAATGTCATAAATAATTGAATTAATGTGCTGCCCACAGCTTAATTGCCTAGAGAAACAAATAGATTTTCACCGTATAATCTATATATCTTATTGATTTATTGAACTATTCTCACAATACTTCAAAGATAGTAGGGAAATCATAGAAGGAAAATTTCCAATCAATTTAGCATTTTAAATCATAAAACTTCCATCAAAGTTAATGGATATTCTTTAGAATCACTATCACCTCAAATACCTACCACTGTTATAATCTTATGTTATATCACATTCTCTTTGGCTCCCAGCAGAAGACGAAACCCGTTTATAGATACATAAAAATGTATAAAAGATCCACATTATCACCACTGAACTTATACCATCTTTGTGATAAAATGTCAAAGTTTCAGTTCATTATATTTATTTCTTTGAGGCTTAACATACACTGGAAAGCCTGCCATATATTACTTTTGAACTCTGCTTTTACTGTACATATTTTTAAATGACATAAAAATCTAGGGCCCTTATAAAGAACTTAAAGTCAATGACCTGATTCTTTCTAAACCCACAGTCTTAGCGATGTGATGCAGGCATCGTGTGTCACTCATCCATTCTGCATAGCTGTTGGACCTAAAGCATCGGTTCACAACTTCATGTTGGAAACTCTGTTACAACTGCTCTTCCATTTGGTGGTTTTTATTGTAAACACAATCACTGTACTTTATATTTGCTGAGCACTCACCAATTTTCCAATTTATAAAATGTATTGGAAAGTGTTTAACAATTATTAAGTTAAGCACTCCTATGAGTTATTCTCATTTAACCACAGAAAAATCCTGTAATATAAGCATAATTTTTAACCCTCATTTTAAAGAAAAGGAACTTAAGACTCAGGATGGCTAAGTAATTTGACTAAGATCATGCACTTATTAACTGGCCTGAGATTCACAGCTGTTCAGTCATTCTTTCATGAAACTAATGTTTTTTGAGGACACATTGCATGAAATGCTTTGTACTATGTCTTGATGGAATTAGAGAAATGAATAGCTTGGAACCCTGAATCTTTTTTTTTCGCTTTATTTTTTTTTAATTTTTAATTTTTATTTTATTATTAGTTTCAAGTATACAGTACACTGGTTAGACTTTTATATAGCTTATGAAACAATCCCCCTGATTGCTCTTTCTCTCCTCTGGCTCTACGCATAGCCATTATATTACTGCTGACAGCATTTCCTATGCCATGCTCCCACCCCTGTGATCTTCCATCGACCACTAATTTGTACTTTTTTAATCCTTCACCCCTTTCTCCCAGCCCCTCAATCCTCCTCTCCTCTGGCCATCACCAGATTATTCTCTATATTTGTGAGTGTTTTTGATTAGTTTGTTCTTTTTGCTCCTTAGATTTCACATGTAAGTGAAATCATATGGTATTTGTCTTTCTCTGTCTGACTTATTTCACTCATCATAATAGCCTCTAGGTCCATCCATGTCATTGCAAATGGTTGAACCCTGAATTTTAACACCATTGTTATGCAATCCACAGGTGTTTCTCTTAACAATTCATTAAAGTAGACAGAACAGGCAGAAAGCTGAAGCATGTCACATAGCAAGTGACTTTCAGAACTGGGATTAAATCTAGATCTCTAACTCTATTCAAAAAGCTTTCCTATTAACTTGAGTCACAGAATCTGTTCTTTATTATGGGTATATTCTATGCTTGAGCCCAAACAGAGCTAAATCTTTTCTAGTTTTCAAGGCCAACTTCGAGTCACATCCTCCATAAAATATTCTCCTCTCTCCCAAATTGATCTTCCATTTCTATAAACTTCCATGGTTTGATAAGGTATTGATATAGATTCTTGACATATTTTTAACTGTTTAATCCATGGATGTACCTTTAGAGCCCCCATGAAATTACAATCTAAATGGGAAGATATACTGTCTGTCTTTTATTTATCATAGTATTAAACATAGCGCTCATCTTAAAGGTGAAAGCAGAGTATTTGTTTAATAAATGATCACACTCTAAACAATAGATGAATTTATACCCAAATGATCTAGAACTATTCTCTGTTTTTTAGAAAACACTCCCATTTGAAGTAATAAGGCCCATTTTATTTCAGAACTATATGTTTTAGACTTGATATTATAAATAAAATGTGTTTATGAATACTGTATTTTGATATATTTGATTTCCTATTGAATGTTGCCATTAACTCTCTTTGGGTAATATTAGGGATAAATTTCCCAAAATGTGCTTCATTGATCATTAGTCCCTCAAGGTGCTCTGATAAAAAAGTGAAGAGTAACCCTTGGCCATGTAAGGTCAGGAGAAATTAATGCTACATGGCCCTACTTGCAGATTCATGAAGCAAATCAGTATTTCAAATTCTTTTAGAAAGTCTATATTAAAGAAACTTGTTTAACTTCTTTTACCTTTGTGTTTCCCAAACTTACTTGACCATTGGATCCTTATTTCACATTATTCCTTTTATTGTCTCATAGAATTTTAAAAACTTTAGCAAACCTTGTGTTAGCCCCAATCCAATTGTTGAATATTATCTATGATACAGTTTTTTTTAAATGTGTCAAGATCAACTATAACAACAGTAGTGAATGAAGTTCATCATGTCATCATTGTCCCTAAATCCTTCAGTTTTGAATTCCACCATTTTTTATTCTTTCCAAATATTTTCTGTAATTAATAACTAAAACTTTCTCTTGAGAAAAAATCTTTCTTTCTTTTCCTAATTGGAAAACTTTGCTTGGATCTCCAAATTTCAAATTAGTCAATATTATTCTGGAAAGTGATATTTATTTTTGTGAAGGTCACCTTGATTTTTTAATACATTTAAGGTAAAACCAAAGGAAAATACTTTTGTTCATTAATCTGTCATTTATGATCTTTCACTCTGAGGCTGTGAAAACCAATACTCTTTGATCAGTGTCCAAATGAAAGCTAACATCTCCCAGAACAATAAGCATGCAGAAACAAATCATAGATTTCAAGGTTAGTGGGTGGCTGGGACTATGCTAAGACAGCATACCAGTCTGAAAAAAATGATAAAGTTTTGCTCCAGAAGCAAGGCATGGGGAACCCAAATGATCAAGATCCTTTCAATTCAGAAGCTCTTATTCTACATTTCTTTCAACTCCATTCAAATGAAGAAGTGTTCACTATACATAAGTGATAGAAAGATGGGGGGCAGAGGGAAAGTCCTTTGTCCTCAAGAAACTTTCCCTAATTTCAGGCATCAGCCCTAATCTTGGGAAAATCAAAGGAATCCAGTGGCCAGCATTGGTTATCTAAAAAATAAATCTCCAGCAATGAGTCTCTCTATATTTAGCTAATTAGAAAAGTAAGCACTGCTTAGGCTTATTGTTTAGAAAGCTTTCCTAATGTAGCTAAAGTTATATATCTGATCTCATTATCATTCATTCATTCATTCATTCAAAAATATTTGTTTGAATAAAACAATAAAAATATAGTCCACCTTATGCAAGGCAGCTTATTAAGCATTGTTGGAACAAAGAGGTGATTAAGACATAGTTCCTATCTTTCGAGTGTTTAAAGTCTGGCATAAGATATAAGACATATATAAATATTATACAGTATCAAAAGTGAAAAGTGCAATGTAAAAGACACAAATAATGTCCTGTGGGAGTTTATAAAAAGAAGAAATTGCTTCCTACTGAGAATATCCCAGGAGGTCTTACAGAGGACATGGAAGGACCTTGAAGGACCACTAGAATAAAGCTATAAGAAAATTAGAAATTAGGATGGGAGTGCCCACAGGATATGACAAGTAGAGAAGGTAGTATGAGCAAAAACAGGGGGCAAGAAAACATGAGGCAGGTAATGAATACAAGAAGGAATTTATTTAACATGGAGGGAAGAGAATATGAATGAATTTGAGGTAGAGTGAGCCCAAATAATGGAGAGCCTTGAAAGCCAAGTAATGACGATGATGCTAATATGAATAACTGTAGTCATAGTATTAATGTAACAGTAGTAATGGCAGTTAACATTTATTGTGGATATATCATATACAAAGTACTGTCCTAAGTATTCTCTCATTTACTTTCTCAAAAACCTTGTAAAGTAAATACTCATTATACAGATTCTTCTAATTTTATAGATGAGGAAATGGTCCCACAGTGAAGTTTTGCCCATGGTTACATAGGACTTTGCTCTTTATTTCTTAAACTTAGAAAAGTTGCCAGAGCTCATATGCTATGTCAGCTGTTACATGGCTCTAAACCACCTCCTAATTATAAAATGCTATCAAAGTCCAGGCTAGAAGGAAAAAGAATGCACAGTTCTGTTCTACAGTATGTATCAAGTTAAAATATACAACACTACAGAGAATAAGCATATATTTTCACTAAACCTTATCATCATATTTAGTTAATTCATATGTACATTTGATTTAAAGGATCACTGTGGTTCATATAAATGAATACTACAAACTAAGGTTTATTATATTATTACTAACCTCTTTTCCTATATTGTCTTTGTTTTTGATATTCTTTTGTCATGCTAAAACATTATTTTTATCATCTTGATATGAGGTTAGTCATTGATAGTTCAGAGGATTGGGAATGAGTTGAAGAGATATCTGGTTTTGGATCTACAATTGAACTAGTACTTGACCTTGACAAGATTTCATAAACTTGTTGTTCCTTCCATTATTTTTTCTAATATCAACTAGTTTCATAAATGTTACCAAGATAATCTTGAGTAAATACTCAAGTCGAGTAAATATTCAACTGCATATAGCCATTAAAAATTACTTAAACTACATCTAAAACTACAAAAATATTGTTGTTGTTGTTGTTGTTGTTGTTGTTGTTGTTATTTTATTACATAGATGCTCATGAGCTACTTATCTATAACCCATTAGGTGAGCTATAAGTACAAAGTTATTTTCAATTAAATTATGTTTGATATAATTCACAGCAGGCAGCAAATTTTGTCAAAATCGATGGAGAAGAAAATAGAAGCTCAAGATAATATATGACAGTCTATCCACGACACTAGATTCTGTTGAACAGAACATACATATTAAAATTGAAAACATAGATACATTCGGGTAAAATTTCAGGATCTGTCTTAAAAATAGGAAGAATATTTTCACATATTAGTTAGTGCACCTACAGTAGAACCTGGGCGGACTTTACTAAGTGTTCATGGAAACTTAAAGATGTTATTTGGCTGCCAAAGAACCCAACATAGAATGAAATGTTGTGGACACAGTAGAAAGCAACAGTTTGGAAATTTAATCTGTATATTATTTTGAAAACAAAACACATGTAGATTATAGAATTCAGAGTAATATTAAGCCACCTACCACACCAGATTTGAGTCATATCCATCCCTGGAGAGGGTGTGCAAGAAACTCTTTCCAAAGCACAGGAACTGAGAACGAGTGAGGGGTTAAGGCCCCAAGGAAAGTGGAAAATTGGGATCATTAGCAGAAGAGAGGGATGGATCCTGTGTGGTGAAAACAACTGTTCATGACATATTCCCACGTTTGGCTCTGAGTTCTTTAGAAAACAGAAGAGAAATCTTTTTTTTTACCTCCATGACTTTGAGTCATTATGAATCTCAATGCTTATTTTTAATTACCTAATTATAAGTTTATCTTATGGGATAATATATTTTGATCTGTTAATTCAGCATTTCTAAGCCTACTCTATTCCTTTTTTTATTTTGAATATATATTTTAATTTTCAGCCAGTACTTCTATATGACATAGATTAAAATTTCTGTTCATGAAATTGTTGAGATTATCTTCAGTGTAGAGGATTACATACAGGCTTGAGGTTCAAATTCTGTCAAAATTCATCTCACTTTACTGAATGAAGCATTTTATGGTTGCTGAGAAAATTAAACAAAACTAAATCTTTAGCCCTGACTTTTCAGGATTTTAGTAGAAAATGAAAATAAGCATTAACCTTGAGGCTAAAAATATTTTGAAGGGGCCTCTTTTATAGAAATCATAGCTTTACTATTTGACTTTATCAAGAAAGTAAACAAGTCTTCATCACAGCAGGGATTTATCCTACCCATAAGACTTCATAACAGTTAAAATTATTAGGCTAAGATGTTTAAACTAATTCAGTGCCTTATCTGTTTTCATACTTAATCACAATGCATCTGTTGAAGAATGGTGGGTGTTAAATCCCAAAATTTCTTGATGAGTTCTTTCAAAATCATAGGTTTCATGGATTTTAGGCAGTGCTTGACTGACTGAGCAAGTTGATTTTTTTTTAAATTTGCTAATGACTCAGGAGCCAATTATTATTAATAACATTATTATATATATTATGTTTATTACAAATAAATACCATTATAGGAAAGAATACATAGCTATAATTATTATAGTGAATATTTTATTATTTTCACTAATATTTATGCAATGCCTAATTTATGCCAAGCACTATTCTAAGCACTTTCTATATTTATCAATTCTTTTAACAGCAATCTTCACAGCAATCATCTTTTAGAAAATAACATGTATTAATTTCCTTTCACCACTTTGTATACATGCACAGAGTACTTGGAATTTTGGTATTGAGCTTATGAAAATCAAAGAGTGCTCATTTGCCACGACTATCAAGCTAAGTTTGAACCAATTAGATGAGGTCTTCTCTATGGGAAGAATCGACCCCATGTCTAACTTCTGTAGTTGAGGCATAGCAGGAGTTCTGTTCACAAGAAATTCAGTTAACCATGGAACCAGTGCTTATTTTGAAAGGTTCTAAGAGACTGTGGATATTTGGAATTCCTTCTATGGAGAGACCATTCCCTAAAACATTTAGTTGGATCATTTTGTCTATTTGCTTTTAAGAGGGAGAAACTTACAGGCTTCCTGTGTCTCCATACTTCCAGTTTCTTCCCTGCATTATTTTGTCTCTCACATCCTCCCAGATGATGTAACAAAAATTTGATCGCATCTCTTGGTTCTTAAGAAAGAAAATAGTTGCTCTGTCTCATGACATACAAGTTTCTTGATTATTTGTCTTCTGCCTACATATCTTGCCCCATTCCCTGTGGCATTTCCCTGCTTAAACATGCACATATAACCTTTGAATTCTGGCAATAATAAATCATTTTAATCATTTTTTATACTCAAATATGCCTTTGCCTCATGCTATTCCATCTGCCTGGAATACCATTGTATTAGGATTCTCCAGAGAAACAGAAACAATAGGGTATATATAGATATCACAAGAGGAGATTTATTATAGGAATTGACCCACATGATTATGGAGACTGAGAAGTTTTACAGTCTACTGTCTATATACTGGAGAACCTGGAAAGCAGCGGTATAATTCAGTCTGAGTCCAAAAGCCTGAGAATCTTGACTGCTAACTGTATTGTATAAGTCCTGGTTTTAGTTTGAAGGCTCGCAGACCAGGATTGCCAATGTCAGAATTTAGGAGAAGATGAACATCTCAGCGTGAGCAGAGAGTAAATCCACTCTTTCATTGACTTTTCATGCTAATAGGCCCTCAGTGGACTGAATGATGCCCACTCACATTGGTGAGTGTGCTCTTCTTTACTCAGTCTACAGATTCAAATACAAACTTACTCCAGAAACAGCCTCACAAATGTTCCCAGAAATAATCATTTTACCAGCTCTCTGAGCATCCTTTAACCCAGTCAAGTTGACACATAAAATTAACTATCGCAACCATCTTCTTTTTATTTGCCTCACAAACTCCTACTAAATCTTCAAGTCACAGATCAAATGAGCTCTTTTGTAAGCTCTCTTTAGCTCTTCACCCAAGCCAAATTAAGTATCCTTCCCTTCTCCCTACATTTTACACGTTTCATATATATCTTCATTATAGCATTCATCATCCCACATGGTAATTTTCTCCCCACTACACCATAACGTCTTTGAGGGCAGGACAAGTTTCCTTTCCTCCCTGGGCCTAACACAATGGCTGGTATACAGAAGGCCTCAATATCATAAGGCTATAATCAGCTTCTTCTCAAGAAGATTCAAACATTTGCCAGAAACCTTAAAAAATGAAAAATGAGAATTAAATCAATGGAATTACTACTTTTTTAAATCAGGTATAACATATGTGAGTGTGTGTGTGCATGCACACACACATACACACACACACACATGTATGTTGTTGTTATCTGCCAGAAGTTTTTAGCATTTTAGACTTAAATTTCATTTCCTATTTTAAACCACATTCCAGTGCATAAGTTGTCAGATCTGTTTTGTAAAGGCTGGTATTTCTTAAGTGCTCCATGAAGTTTTCAGTTCAAAATAAAATTCAAGGCCTTAGGGAAAATTGAATCTGAGCTCCTGACTTCTCTTACCATTTAAACGCCAAGCATAATCTGGAACATTTTCCTATTTACATCTTGGCTTTATGATCCAGAACACTGTTGACCCACAACATTCCACAATTCTTGGAATGACTAATCTCTTTCCTTCTGTTGTCTTCCACCTCTGCTTTGCATTTGTTTCATATTTAAGAATGGCTGTCCTTTTATCAGTGGAAGAAGATATATTCTTATTGCATTGTCTCTCTTCCTGTTAATTTTCACTGTCAGTTTTTCTCCATACAGAAAATAAATATGTAGTTTACAATTCCCAGCTCAGAGGACATTTAGGATTGGGAAAAGGAGATACTGGTACTTTTTAATTAAAAATAGAATTGTTAGTTAGGGTCTTTCTTACACTATCCTACAGGAATGAACACTGTTCATTCCTAGCTCCTACACCTGTATTACAAGCTATAAAAGACAGGAAAGGAGGCTCACATAGAGACCAATGCTATTGTTATTAGTTGAATGTGCAATTTCTCTCCTAAATGTGGGCATAGCCTTCTAAATTCAATGGGCTTTTTTACCATTCTCTTCAAAAATGACCAGTTTTTATTTGAAATATGTTGGAATAAATAACTAATAGTACTTTTTTTCAGTTTTGAAGCTAGAAATACCTATTTTCCTTTCTTGCCATTGTTACCCCACCTCTTTCTTTTCTTTATGCCTTTGAATGGATGTGAAGACCAAGCTGCTTGGTACTGAGGACCTGGTTATTGGTTCATTAGATAAGACAAAGCCCGTAAAGATGTCACGGGTTTTGGTATTCTGATCACTTCACAGTACAATTAGCTTTCCTCTGTTATTTGGCCAGACTGCTCACCCTATTCATTTTTGTCTGTTTGAAACAAAGAGAACTGGGCAAGGAAAAGCACTGATGGCTCAGGACCAGTCCTTTGATTGAGGGACTGAATGAATAACACAAGAATATATTTTACTGACAGTAAAGATAATAATATATCCTTAGCATTTGAATAGCTCTTCTCAATTCATAGTGATTTTTAACACATTATTTCATTTTAGCTTCATACAAAATCATAAGATAGGTGCGGTGAGGTGTCACTTTACCGAATAGGAATGAAGCCCCAGAAATTTGCCTAAGCAGAACGGTACTTTCTGTTGCTCCATGATCAAGAATAGAAACAGCAAATATTTATGTGATGGAGAATAGCCAAAATTCAAACCCAGGCAGACTGGCTCCAGGGTCTGTGCCTTAATCACCATGCTATACTATGAGGCAGCATCTCCCTAGCCACACAGCCCTGGCGACAGACCAGAGACCAGAGAGGCCAAGCATCCATATAGAAATGACACTGAAGCTGTCATCTTTTAGAATCACAGAAAATCCTTTTGTTAGAGTGAAATAAGAATATCCAAGTGATAGGATTTACCCTCCTCTCACCTCTCATTATTCCCTCCTGCTTTTTCTCATTGCTTTACACTTTAGAATCCAAGAATAATGAATATAAGATGAACAGTGGGAAGAAAAATAAACAGAAAACCTGGGAATAACCAAAGCCCTTTTAAAACAAACCTGCTGACATGTGTATGGGTAAACAGCCTCCCTTCTGCAATAGGGCAATTTTCCTGCCTGTGCATTTGGAGGAGAAGAGCAGCATAGAGTAGTGGCTAAAGGCTTAGGCTCTGGAACCAGGCTACCAGGGTTCTGGCCTCACTGGGTGACTTTAAACAACTCATGATCCCCATGTAACTTATTTCCCTCCCTTGTAAAAGGAGATGATATTAATAGTACTTTGCAAAGTTGTCATGAAAGTAATATGAGCTAATATATGTAGAACATTTAGAATCTGACCACTGTAAATGCATGTCTGCTATTATTTTACATAAGAAAATGTATTTAAAAGGCCAGACACATAGTTGATGTTCAATAAATATAAGCTCCTTTCCTTTATATATGGTTTAGATCAATGGAAAGACTCACATTTGTTGAAAACTATGTGCCTTATGTCGGTTACCTTGGTGCTAGGATTAATTACGTATTTGAGGTGTTAGCTGGCTTTTTTTTTTTTTTTAATTTTTTTCCAGAGAATCTCCTTTATCCCTTCCTAACTGCTGTTTTCCCACTTAACAAATTTAATGACTACCACCTTGGCCAAATCATTTTACCCATGTTAACTGTTCCATCAGTTTCACCCGGTAGTATCTATTGAAACAGTATCTTAGGTTTCTCTTTTACTCATGGAAAATGGAGTCACTTAAGGAGTTTTCTCTAAGTCATTTCTTCATTCTATATGGTCACAGTAAGTCACATTTCTAAATTTTAATTCCTCTAATCTCAACTGACACTTTCTAAGTTGTAAACTAATTTTCTCCAGTAACCTATAAATTCCATATGTGCAGGGATGTTCAAAGCTATATCCTTACCTCCTAGCAAAGTGCTTGGGACAAGAGGTACTTTATAAATATTTGCTGAAGATGGCAGTCAATGCCAAAGGAAAAAATATATAAAAAGAAATAGCCTCCCCCGCAATTAACTAGAACTTAATTAAGAGATGTCTGAAATTAATCAGAATATTAGGTGCATTCTACTTTTAAAGGAGAAAATTCATTTTAGAAACCTAAACTGATATCTGTATTTAATTTAATACATTTATAATAATTTTCACACAGTATCCTAGAATAAGTATACATTCACCTCAACCTCCTAGGCCTTCATTGGCTACGTAATATACAGTGAGAACACTTAAGAATGTGGCAAAATTAAGATAGTACTCCACCCTCCAGTATCATTAAGCCATTACAATAGAGGGTAAGATATTGGGCTTTGGATTTACTGTTCCCACTGCCTCAAATTCTCTTTTCCTAGATACCAGAATGACTTGCTCCCTCACTACATTCCAATCCTTGTTCAAATTTCACCTTTTAAGAGAGACATTCCCCAACAATTTTGTCTAAAATAAGTCACTTCTATTTTTCACCACTTTTATTTTCTTTTACTACTTTTTTTTTATTTTAAAAAAGACTTTTAAAACTAGGTCCATTGAGATATAATTGGCCTACAATAAACTACACAAATTTAAATTATACAGTTTGATGTTTGACAAATGGATACACTTGTAAAATCATCACTGCAATTAAGAAAGTAAGCATCCATCACGTCCAAGGGACATCTCATGTCCCTTGGTATTCCCTTCTACTGTCTTTCCCATTTTTAGGTAGTCATTGACCTATTTTCCATTACTATAAATATGTTCGCATTCTCTAGAATTTTATATAATTGGAATCATACAAAATGTAGTTTTTTGCGGGGGTAGAATCTGATTTCTTTTACTCTGTGCAGAATTATTTTTACATTTATTCATGTGATGCGTGCATGAGTTTGTTCCTTTGTATTGCTGAGTAATATTCCATTGTATGAATATACTGCAGTTTGTTTATCCATTCACCTGTTGGTGGGCATTTGGACTGTTTCTAGTTGTTAGCTGCTATGAACATTCATATACAAGTTTCTGTGTGACATATGCTTTCATTTCTCTTGGGTAAATACCCAGCAGTAGAATAGCTGGCCATGTAGTAGATGTATATTTGACTTTTTAAGAAATTATCAAAAACTATTTCCCAAAGTGGTTGTACCATTTCATATTCCCACTGGCAGTGTCTCAGAATCCCACTTGATCCACATTATTGTCAACACGTGCTGTGACCAGCCTTTTAAATTTTAGACATTCTAATAAGTGGTATCATGTGATTTTCATTTGCATTTTCCTAATGTCTAATGATAAACATCTATTAGTAAGTTTTGAGAGTTTATTATATATTCTGAATGCAAGTCTATTATCAGATATAATTTGCAGAAGTTTTCTTCTAGTCAGCAGTTTGTCTTTTCATTCTCTTAATACTGTCTTTCAATGACTAGAATTTTTAAATTTTGGTGAATTCTAAAGATCATTTTTTTTTTTTTGAACTTTGCTTTTGTTGCCTAAACCAAGTCAAGATTTTCCCTAAAGTTTTTTCCCAAAATTTTCTTCGAAAAGTTTATAGTTTTAGGTTTTATTTAGGACTGTGCTACATTTTGAGCTAATTTTTATATATAATGCAAAAATGGATGGAAGTCCATTGTTTTGCATATGGATCTCTAGTTATTCCAGCATTATGCATTGAAGTCTCTTCTTCTTCCACAGAATTGCCTTTTCACCTTTGTCCAATATCAATTGGGCTTTTGTGTGTTTGTCTATTTCTAAACCCTCTATTGTGTTCCACTGACCTACTTGTCTGTCTTAACACCAACACCCCACCGTGTCAATGACCACAGCTTTATATTGTCCTCAAGTCAAGCAGTGACCCTTCTCCAATGTTGTTCTTTTTCAAAGTGATTTTGGTTATTCTTGGTCCTTTGTATTTCCATATGATGTTTAGGAAAAACTTGTTTTCACACAAAACATTTTTTTTTAAGCCTCCTAGGATTTTGATTGGGATTGCATTGAATCTGGTGATAAATTTGGGAAGAAGTGGTATGTTAAAAATATCGAGTTCTTCAGTACATGAATGTGGTTCTTTCTATTTTTTTAGATCCTGTATAATTTCTTTCAGCAATGTTTTGTAATTTTAAGTGTATAGGTCTGGCACATTTTTTGACAGATTAGGATTTTCTTAGAATTTCCTGTATTATATGCTATTATTAGTTATGCTATTTTTATTTCAAGTTCTGATTGTTTGTTGTTAGTATATAGAAATTCAATTGATGTTTACATATTGATTTTGTATCATCAACCTGACTAAACTCACCTCTTCTTATGCAGCTCTCATAGGATTTTATACAAAGATAATCATATCATATGTAAACAGAAACAGTTTTAATCTGGATGCATTTTGCTTCTTTTTCATTTATTGAGCTGGCTAGAATTCCAATACAATGTTAGAAGTGGTGAGAGTGGACATTCTTACCTTGTTTTCTGAACTTAGCAGGAAAGTGTTCAGTCTTTTACAATTAAGTGCAAGCTGTAGGTTGTTTATAGATGCCTTTCATCAAGTTGGAGAAATTCTTTTCTAGTTTGTGGAGAGTTTTTTGCCAAGAGTTTTTTGCCCAGGGTTTTATGAGGAAGGGATGTTGGATTTTGTGAAATGATTTTTTTCCTGCATCTACTTTGAAGATTGTATGTTTCTTTTTTAAGTAGTTAATATAGTGAGTTATATTAATTGGTTTTTGAATGCTAAAGAAACCTTGAATTATTGGTATAAACCCAACTTGGTCATGTTTTGGTATCTTTTATATATTATTGACTACTATTTGCCAGATTTTGTTATGAATTTTTATATCTATTTACATGACAAAGATTGGTCTGTAGTTTTCTTAAACTGTCTTTGTCTGGTTTTGGTATCAGAATAATCCTGACCTCATGGAATAAATTAGTAAATTTATTTTTTCAATTTATTGGAAGAGTTTATGTAGAATTGGTATTCTTTTTTCCTTATATGTTTGGTAGAATTAATTATTGAAGCCACTGATGATGCCTAGAGTTTTCTTTGTACAAAGTTTTAACTATAAATATAATTACTTTCATAGAGGTATCTGGTTAGAAAGCTCTTCGTGAATGATCTTTGATAGTTGTATCTTTCAATATATTTGTCCAGTTCATCTAAGTTTTTTAATTTATTGATATGAAGTTGTTCATAATATTTTTATTATCTTTTTTTATATGTATAGAATCCGTAGAGCTATTATTTCTCCCATTCTTAATATCGGTAAATTATGATTCTCCTATTTTTTCTGATTAGCTTGACTAGTGCTCTATCAATTTTATTGATTATCTCCATAGCTTTTGGTTTCATGTATTATTCTCTGTTGGTTTTTCTTCTGTGTCATTTATTTCTCCTTATTTTCTGATTTCTGCTTACTTTTAGTTTTATTTCTTTTTCTCATTTTTTAAGGTAGATGCTAAGATTGTGGATTTGAAATTTTCTTTATTTCTAATATAGACATTTAATGCTATAAATTTCTCTTTAAGTACCACTTTAGCTACATCTCACAGATTCTGATATGCTGTACTTTTATTTTCAAACAGTTCACAATATTTTCTGAGGATATGAGAAAGTAGTTTAATAAAACCCCAAGTGAAAACAGAAAGTTCAAGATGGAGAAGGTTATGAGGATATAAACAGTAGTGATTAATGAATCTTTACAGTAATAAAATCTAAATTGATATGATAAGCACATTGCGAGTATTCAACATAAATGTTAAATAAAGGTTCATTAAACAGAAGAAATACACTCTAAGAAAAAATTCTAATAATGGAACACGACATAACATTCTAAATGGTTATCGGTAAGTCCCAAGAATTGGTTGGTAATGGGCAGTTAGGTAAAAGGAAAGCATTTCAGAAATTGTGACATGTAGTTGCAAGAAAGGGAGAAGAGAGAAGAAAAAATATTCCAGAGGTGTAATTTTACTGGAGTTGGGGGCATGGGAGTGGGATATAGAATGTCTTGAAGGAGGAAAAAATTCTTATCTTACTTTCAAATAATTCTTGATAAGTATGCATCTGATATTTAGAGCACGGAAAAGTAAAATAATCACAAATAAAGTGGAGAACTGTCACAAAAGCTCAAAGTTAAAAAATGTAAAATGGAATGAATAGGAAAGTCACCAGGCTGACAAAAATGAAAAAAATAAATAAATGAAAATGTAAATAAATATAAACATAGAATAAGATGAAATTATTAAAATCAAGCATGACTTTCATTACCATAAATTGAGCTTTTTCTTTAAAATGTAAATCACTAAGTCGTAGTTTTTCAATTCTAGATTAAAAAAATAATTACAGTTATACGCTATTTATAATAGACATAGTTTTAATGATCATTTAAAACAGTTAAAAATAATGGAGTAGACAACAAAAACATGATTCATTAAAGAAAAAAATTAATAAATTGTTCTTCATCAAAAGTAAAAACTTTAGCTCTACAGGAAACTGAAGAAGATGAAAAGATAGACTGCAGACTGGGAGAACATATTTGCAAATCAAAAATTCAACAAATATATCTAGAATATATAAAGAACTGTCAAAATTCAACAATAAAAAACTAAACAATCCAATTAGAAAATAGGCAAAAGACACGAACAGACGTTTTACCAAAAGAGGATATGCAGATGGCAAATAAACACATAACAATATGTTCAACATCATTAGCCATGAGGGAAATGCAAATTAAAACCACAATGAAGTATTACTGTACACCTATCAGAATGGCTAAAAAAATTTTTTTAAGTAATTACACCAGGTTCCAGTGAAGATGCAAAGAAACTTGATCTCTCATACATTACTGGTGAGAATGTAAAATGGTACAACTAGTCTGAGAAATAATACAACCATTTATTATAAAATGAAACATGTGTTTACCACATGGTTCAGCGGTTGCACTCTTAGACTTTTATCCCAGAGAAATGAAAACTGATGTTCACACAAATGATATACAGCTTTATTCATAACTAAAGCTAGAAACAACCCAAATGTCTTTCAATGGGTGAATCATTAAGCAAACTCTGGTACATTCGTATCCACAAATGCTACTCAGCAATAAAGAGAAATGAGCTATTAATATGCAGAATAACTTGTATGGATTTCAAGGGAATTATGCTGAATGAAAAAAAAGCCAATCTCAAAACTTAAATCGTGTATGATTTCCTGCATATAACATTCTTAAAATGATAAAATGCTAGAGGTGGGGAACAGATTAGTAGCTGAATTGCTTATCATAAAAATCTCTATTATTTTTAATAATTTCCTCATACTCTATTTCAAATAAAATCAATTCATTGGGATAGAGCTTTAGAGCTCTCTATACTTAGGGACTGACTCTCTCCCCTTTGGCAAAATCTTTAAACCACTGTTCTGGGCTCTAGGCAGGAATGGTGGCCTCTGGTCTTCTTATCTTCTCAGTTTGTATTTCTGCACATGGAACCTCAGCCATATAATTAAGTTGGGATGAAGGCAGTTAGGGCTTCACTATTTTGGCCTGTCACAACTGGGATAGAGCCTCCACTTTATAAATGGGGGCTGGATGGACACAAGGAACCATGATATCTCAGCCACACTCACCAGGAATTTAACTCCTACAGCTTAAATTTAGAGGGAGTTAGAAATGTTACTGGCTTGTCCATTTTGATAGATGTCTTATCCCATGGATGGGAGCTGAAGGGAAACAGAGCCTCATTCTCTTGGGCACACCTACCCAGAGTGGAGTTTCTTTCCAGCTAAACTGGGAAGTGAGGGGAGGGAGGAAGAGACAAGTTTTGGCTTCAGTGCCACAGATTCTCTCTGTTCTTACCAAGTTTTCATAGGTTTTCTTGAACAGATATTTCTTCATCCTTTCTATGTTCCAGAGACTAAATGGTTGTTTTGTTTGGTTGTTATACAATTTTTAGCAGTTACATTTGTTGGTCTTGGGATAAGGTCCATGGAGCCCTTCACATTGACACTCTGGAAGTGGAACCCCAGATTTATTTTTAAAAGACTGTGTCAAAGAAAATTCTTGGTTTCATTACACACTCTGAATTTCAATGTTCTTATGTATAAATGGGAATAATAATCCATGTCACACTGCTTAGGACATGGTAGCCCTGAATAACTGTCAGTTTCTTCTTTCCCTCTTATCTCACTTTTGGAACTTAGAGAAGTTCTAGTTGAATAAAGGTGCCTGCTCAATAATGCATTGTTATGCTTTAAGAATTTCTAAACTCCAAGATAGTATTTCAAGTAAAGTGAGAAATATACTTAAACACTCAAAAAACAATCGTCAGACCAAAACCAGGGTTATTTTAGAGATTTAGTTCATGAGAAAATACTTTAACAAAACCATAAACAACATGACTCAAGGCCTCTTTCTTCTTCCTCCCTCTTCCTCACCAACTCCCTCTTCCCTACTCACTCCCAACTCACTTCTCTCCTTCATTATAACTTTTCACCGACATATGAGAATTGCTGAGTATAAATTCAATGATTGGATACTTAAAAAATAAAATTTAGTCAGTCTGTGTAAAGATTGGTCAAGTGATTGGTAATTAATATTCTCTCTGAGCTATATTTTCAAACAATAGTCTGGACCTTGAAATAACCCCTGCTTTAATAGATGATAGATAGATGATAGATGATAAAGAGATGATATATAGATCATAGATAGATAGATAGATAAATGTTATAGAACTCTCTATTAAGAAATTAAAATCTTATGAAAGTCATTTCCAATGTCATTCATTCATTCATTCATTTACCAAACATGATTTAATGCCTAAGATATATATGACACTCTTCTATATACTTGGGCCCTGGTATGTATCTTAGGACATGAGATGGGATTTGAGGAGCTGGCCAATCAACATATGTCTTACCAAAACAGTAGTGTGGTGTTCTTTTCAATCTTTGTTTAGCTTATCCACATACTCATTAAAATGATCAGGAAGAACAGTATGGATGTGACACTAGGAGAGGCTGTAATTGATACTTACTTTTATTCCACTTCATGCCAGCTTTAGAGCTGGCCAAAGACAATTAGTATTTTGTTTTGAACTTCTCATACAGGTAATGTTGAGCAACCAGAATCTCTTAAAATTGATTTCTAAAGTGCTACAAACATTTTGACCATCTTAGAAGATTTAGAACCAATTAGGGATAAATTATCATCAAGTAAAAGAGAGGATGAGGATGATAAACAAAAATTCATACCTGAAAAATTTTATTTAGAAACTCAACTATATTACTTCGTAAAGAATTCAGCTATTGGAATAGATTTAAAAGAAAAAAAAAATTTTTAAGTCAAAACCAGAAGGATACTGTATAGTTTGGATTATGAAATGAAAATTACATTATTTGGTGCGTACTGACTCCTTACCATGTGCCATATTAGCAAGACATATTCTTATATTCAGGCTATAAGTCTTACATATAAATAACTATAATGTTAAATAGAAAATATTTGTTATAATAGGGAATCTAAAAAAGTCACTTGAAACAAATAAGGAAGAGATTTATTCCTGTTAGGTGGGTTTAGAAAAGATTTCATAAAGTGTCATGTGATCTAAAGCCAATGAAGGCACAGAGCTGTGGGCATAATAAAACCAACCAAAGTGTTACCGGCTGCTTTTAGAGACCAGCCGGTAATCCTACCTGACTGGAGCACTGAGAAAGGGAAATAAAGTTGAATGATTTGTAGCAGATCACAAAGACCCCAAAATGTTATCAAAGGAGTTGGGAGTTTATTTTGAAGGCAACTAAAAACCATGGAAGAGTTTTGAAAAGGGGACTAATAATCAAAACGGTATCTTAGAGAACTTATTCCGACACCCGCATATACAATAGATTTTTAAAATATCAGAGTTAAGAAGACCCATATAGAAGCCAGTGTTGCATTAGGCCAGGTGGTCCTGAACTAAAAGAGCAGAATCAAAGTGGATGGAAGTTCCATAAACACAAAATAAGAAATAAAATGAAGGCAGTAGATGCCAGAGATACTATAGGGAGGGATGACTGCAACTTGGGGGCTGGTGTCAGCAAGATGTTTTGAAGTTTAAAGTCTGTGTCTTATAAAAGTTGACAATGTTCTTAAAAAGAGAAAGGAAGCAAAGATAAGATTTGGGAGAAGAAGAAAAATGATGTTTTATTTATTCAATAAATATTTATTGAGTATTTACTATGTGCCAGGCACTGTTCTGGGGTGATGAGAGCTAGTTATCTTTAATTTTTAAAATACCATATGTGGGAAAGGTATTGTTCCCAGTCTCTGTGATTCCAAAGGCAGAGCTGGAGCCAGTGAGTAGGAGTCAGGTAGGAAGTAAAACCTTTTTAATAAATGAAGTCTCAATAAGTCGTAAGAGCTCTGTTCCAGTCAGTATTCAAGCATAAACTGATGAAATTCTTCCAGGAACTCTGTGACAGGGGATTCCTGTGCTAAGAAGGAAGTTAGACTCACCTTCCTGCAAGTTCTTTCCCGATCTTAAGAGACTTTATTCTTTCTGATGATATAGTCCTCTGAGTTCTATTATTAATCACTCGTGTCTCTCAATTATTAAATAAATTACTCAATCTGTCTGCCATTCAGTAAAAGCTTGCACATTTACATCTGTTATTCTCAAATTATTTTTGGTTAGGGCTCTTTTTCTTTATTAAAAATTCTACCCAGTAATATTACCTTTAGAGCTAATTAAGAATGGATACCCTGGTAGATTGGGTTATAAATACCAGAAGAGAAAAGGAATTCTTATGCCTAATAATATGTTTGTTTGGAAGAAGCCCTGCAAACAAGAAATGAATTATCTTGACTTCAAGACTGAGATGCAGTTTCTGTATTTTGCAGTAATTCAAAAAGAAATAAAAATCTCAGAGAGGTGCATTTTGATATAGCATGGCAAAGGAAGAGAGTAATTATTTTCCAAACACTGTAAAGCTTTAGATGGGAAACATTTATCTGTGCTTCATGTAAAGAAGAAGAAAGGGAAGGGAAGAAAAAGAAAAAGGGAACCTGTAGTGAGCTTGGCTATAAGCTATAGTTAAAGCTTTGCATATCCCGGTGTCCTTTGAAACGTAAAATTCCACAACAAATAGCTGTAACGTATAACCGGTATGAAGATTCAATTCAGATTTAAGCACTTTGGTTTGCTTTTGAATCTTGCTATTTTCTGCATTTGTTTTGACTGCTCTCATCATTCAAGATTGACGCTTGGATGGGTGTGTAGGAGGAAGCAGCAGCAGCAGGCTTACAGCTTGCAGACAAAAAAAATCTGCCTTATCTGATGGCTATTATTGAAAATGCGAGGTGTAGCCTGGGCTGGGTAATGAAGGGGAGCGAGCTAGGGGGAGCAAGGAGCATGGAGCTGCATACTGATGAGTGTAGGAGTACTTGATAAAAAGAATTCTGGCTGCTGGCCGTGCATTGCTCATTGTGGAGTACTCCAACAATCACATAGAACGCAGACCAGCCTAAGCTGACAGCTTGATATGCCTTCTTCTGCTGCCTGGTTTTGGTGGCTGTATGACGTACTGGTCGGTAGTAAAGATTAATATGTAAGAAATGTGGAGCTAAGATCAAGTCATACTCCACAGCCTGCCTGGCAAACTATGTTTTACTTCTGACTTTGCTCTCTCGCTGAGAACATTAATCTGTCAAGCTGGCGGGCTCCTTTGATAGCAACTTTCCCAGGAGCATGATGTGGCAATGCCACCTCTCAGCCCAGGACTACCGCTATTACCCCGTGGACGGCTACTCCCTGCTTAAACGCTTCCCTCTTCATCCTCTTACAGGACCCAGATGCCCTGTCCAAACAGTGGGACAATGGTTGGAAAGCATTGGGCTACCTCAGTACGAGAACCACCTGATGGCTAATGGATTTGACAATGTGCAGTTTATGGTAAGACGCTCTCTGTGTCCACAGAGCTGCCTTTTGTCTGTCTTTGCTTCTTATGTGTCTTACACGGCTCAGAGGCAGCCTGATTTGCACTAAAACCGGTCAATTTTATATATGTAACGGCATCGGAAAATCGGATGCTCTTAGGACTGAACTTACTGTGTACATATAGACACTTGCAGAAAAATAAGATCTATAGTCATCCATATACATATATGTATTATGTGAATGAACCGATGAGAGTACTATTTATAGGCAGTGAAATAAGATTAACATTTCTATTCTCCCTGTCATTCTCTGTGTGATTTTTATAAATTTGCAATACCCAGCTAGATTATAGCACTCTTCAGTTAATTCTAGATTCCTAAAACATCTTATTTCATTTGAGCATCAGCATTTAGTGATTAATTAGACATTTGTTATGTTTATGATGTGAAGATCATTTTTTTTTCCCTGAGAATTGTTCGGTAAGCAGCTTAAATTGTTTGGACGACCTTTGGTTGGTTAGCAAACTGCTTCAGATGGTCAATTATGAAGAGCATTCGCTTACTTACACATGCTGATTGAAGAGCATCGAGGTATTGTTTATTAATTTAGGTAGAAAACAAACACTTCCATCAATTAACTGTCAATATTTAGAAAGAGGCTAATGACTAAGTACCTTCATGTACTTCTGAATGCTGGTCTGCATGCAGCCTAAACCTGGTATGTGCAAACTTCTCACTGTGGTGGATAGAGGTGAGGAAGGAGGACGGGGAGACGTGCAGACCCATAGTACAGCTTTCTAATCATTTACATATCTCCCCCCACTGCTCATCAGTTTCCCTTGTTAAGCTACGTCACAGTCCTTATTACCTTACATTTAAGGTCCCATCACGACATGTTACTGATCCCTAAATTTAGAGAGAGCTCCGTAACATAGGCATGTAGCACACAAATGGCTTGTAGAAATAATTAATAGCTACTTCTAAATAAAATGCTGGAACTGACACCTGGAGCTTATTAATACCAGAATTGATAACAAAACACTGAGAGCTAGTCATGCCTTTTTATCTCCATTTGAGATTATTTTTCTCCAAGCTTGACTTGACTAATGTAGCTTTGAAAATTACTCAAATTGTTAAACTTCTGCCTCTTCTCCAAAAATGTGCATGCCCTGTGAGCTTTTTTTTTTAAGCTACATAAATGTATTAAAATATGTGAGCTCTAAATAATTGTGTACATGGAACTCAATATAAATCTATTTTTATGAGATATACAGCTACTGTTATTTTTCTCATGTTTAAAAATACCATCACTGATTAGACCAGACAAGATGTTGTAGATGTTGAAATAGGAAAAAAGTGAAATTTCTTCAATTGCTATGAGAGTCTTAGGACACTGAGAAGATTTAAGACAGATTTAGGACACTAAACAGATAACACCAAGAATTAGAGGAACTATCAAACAGAATAAAAGTCTTTGCATCTTTATTTATGTTTGCTGCACATTTTGATAAGTATTCTTTCTCTCTACTGCTACTTGAGATAAGACTTTCTCATTCTTACTCCTCAAACCCTTGTCTAAATTTATTCTTGTTCCATAAGAAGTTAGGTAGGTTTTTGGAGTCTCCAGAATATTGGGCTGCTTTGAAAGATTTTAATTTAGCATGATTTTCCTCTGTATGTTAAATACTTTCGAACAAATATAATCCATTTTTGAAAGCCTAGAACTGAAAGGTTAATCAAACATGTTTCAAATAAGCATTTGGAGATTATAAAAAACATTCATGAATGAAATATGTATAAGTACTCCAAAATGTAGCTGGGAGGAAAACATCCTGTACATATATGACAAAACCAGAGTCTGATCTTCTCCTTAAATTATTCTTTTTCAATTCCAAGTGTTGTATATAATTTTCCAGAAATTGAGGAAACAGTTAATTCAGATGAGTCAGTCAAATACTTTCTTCATGAGATAGAATCAATTTTTTAAACTTTGAATTATCATTTAGAGGAATTAATTATGGAAATGAAGCAAATCATAAAATGGTGTCATCAATTATTGCTTTACATGCTGCCATGTATCATTTATTTGCTATTAGTATCATAAAAAATCAATTTCTTCCTGTATAAAAATTATTTATTGATCTCCATAATTTAATTTATTTCATTATGAACTTAGTTAAAGCACAATGATATGATCAGACCACTTTAAGAAACAGATTTCATGAATGTGGTGAAAGATCTGTTAAACCTGCTTAGTCTCCACTCAGTGTCATAGTCTAGCTTTTGTTTTTCTTGAAGCACATTCTGACCTGCATTTATTCATCTTGTTGCCTAAGCAACAAGCACTACACTTCTATGAACTATGATGCAGTGCAGGTTTTATTAGCTATTTAGAATAAGACAGTAGAGATATCAAAAGGATATAATTAATGTATGTTGAAACATCATAGTAGTATATTCATGCATAGATGCACTTAATTTAAGCAACATCCTCAAGAGTTAATTTTTCATTTCATTTCATTAACAAATGAGAGTTTTAAAGGGTCAGTGCAAGTAACTTTCAAAGTATTTATAGAAATCTTAACAAATCTTTTGCTAACCCTGTTCTACATATTCCCACACACAAACACAATATATAGATAGTTTATCCACATTGCTATGATTAACTTTAATAAAGATTTCTTACATCAATTTCTAGACATGATTAGAAAAGAAGGACCACCAATTATTTTTAAATATCTATAAGTTACTGATTCTTCTTTGGTCTCTTAATATTTATCCTTGATTTTATTGGTGTGATTTTTTTTTCCAATATCTGAAAGTCAGAATTCAAAACTTTTTCTTTATGTACATGGTTCAGGTTTGCAGAATAGTTGTACACACGGTTTTGACCCTTCTATATCCTAAAGTAGATAAAATAAATAGAAATTAGTATAATCAATGAATAACTACAAAAGTACATCAGGTCACTCAAGACTTTGGGAAAGTCAGATCTGTGCTGTAATCATAAGCTCCTTCAACATGGAATCCTTCATCAGAAGATTTAGCCAAGGCCCCATCTACCTGTTCATCTCCTCTGAAGTCATACATCAGCTCCCTCCTAGTTAGACATGTCTACTGCTACTCACTAGCTTCTGGGAATACTGCTGGGATCCTCTGACATCCCACCTATTTTCTCCAAGTTTGCAACATGTATAATGTGCCTAAGTTTCAAAGTTACTTTTTTTCAGCAAGGAGTTTAGGTATGAAAGTTAATATACAAAATGCACATGCTCGTTTACTTTCTTATTATATATGTTTTGACCATCACCTCCTTTTTCCAAATCTGATGACTGCTTCCTAAACTTTAAGTCTCGAATTATCTATTCGTGTGTTTATGACTGCTCATGGCTCTCCTCTCCTGGACAGCTGTTTCCTTTCCTGCCCCTCTGTCTTTTATCCTTAAAGGTCTAACTCAATTCCTGCCTTGTTTATGTAGCTTTCCTTAAAAACACCAATCCTCAGTAGCCTCTCTTTTCTCTGAACTCATGTAGTAGTTGTATTTGGACTGAAAAATTACACTTGGCATGCCATTATTCACTCTCTAGAATTAGGAGTTAAGTTTTCAGTTGTATATATCTTGTCTCCCCAACTAGACTAGATGCTCTTCAAGTCCAAGTTCTGTGTATTCAGTTTCCTTGACTTTCTCAAATGCAAGCATAATGCTGTGTATATAGAAATCATCTATAAACACTGGATGCACAGCAGATTGTTGTAGATGGACCTCCAGCCTCATTTTTCATGTGGAAGCCTTGTCTGCCAGTGGAAACATAGAGCACTAGTACCCTCTAATTATTCATGCAACAAATGCTCCTTAAAATTTTTTCTATGTGCTAGGGACAGTGTTAATTACTAGGGGTGTGACAGTGAACATTATATGATCCTTGACCTTAAGCGGGTTACAGTATTGCCTTCAAACCTATCATATTATTTCATTGAACATTGCACACACATTCTTTCATGTGCTCACACACACACACACACGCACATACTATATCACAATGATCTTGCCCTTCATCCTTCCATATAATCACTATCCTTCAGCATATTATTTGCTAGCAATTGTTTTTCCAGCAATAAATTACAGTAATCAATGGAAGAGATAAAATCTATCATAGAATGGAATAAAGGAAGATAAAGATACTGATAACATCAAAACACTGGTGGTGTTATTATGGATTTATAGTCCAAAGACTGCATTAAGAAGTTTATATTACTTGGAGGAGGGCTGACTCATAGCCTCACTAGGATAACTAGCTGACAGTCATATTTGTAAACTCTAATCAAATGGGGAAAGAATGAAATTATAACAACTTTTTTTTTAACATCTCTGTGTTTCTAGTGATTGCCATCTAGGTTCACTAGGAATATTTTGACCATTATTAAAATATTCAAAATACAGCCTCTACAGAGTGAGATATAAAAATAATACCAAGATCCCTATGTAAAATAGGCATTTTTGCACACTTGGGTGGATAGCATTTATAAAGGACTCACTGAAGGTCAAAGTGAGTAGTGCCTATTAGACATTGATGTGGAGCCACAGAGCTCTTGGAAGTCATCCATTTGAACAAAATATTTGAGCAAGATTGATCTTACAAGTATTTAACTGTAATTTCTCTTCATTTTTGTGGTGTATTATACATGCTAGTAGACTTACTTCTCTTTTCCTCTTTTTACATAACTTTTCTGTAATAAGAGTGCCATTTGCTGTTGACCTGATAAAATGACCTTTTAAGTATCAGCAGAATATCAAGATCCAAGTAAGAAGTAAAGCTTGTGAAGCAGAAAAAATTTGTCCCTACAGGGTAAGACTAATAATCCCCATGATGATTTCTTGTTTCAAATATTGCTTAAGAAAATTTTGTAAAGTTACTTAGATTTAAAGATACAATAGAAAAATACTTTCCACACTCCCTACACCTCCCTGTTTCGGAAACAGGATAGGCTCTGAGTTGAGTGGGTGGCTTTATATTGAAAGTGCAACTCTAATTTTCCCAACTCATTTAGGCCAGTAGTTGCACACCCACTTTAGCAAAAGAAAAAAAAAAAAGACATTGTTTTTTTCAACTATAGGTATTTAAAATCTGTTGGTATCCCAAAATCAAAGCCAGGAGGGAATCATTCTTTATCTGGACAACAGCTTAATTACAAATATAATAGGCAACAGCCTCACATTGGTGTGAGAGAGGACTAAAGTAAGACTTCTCATTTCCACTGACTTGCCTCTCTATGATTTGGTTTACTCATCTGTAAAATCAATCTAATGAGGATCTAGGAGAAATGGTCTTTGGGCTTGTTATTTAATATTTCGAGCTCTTTAAAGATGCAGGATATAATACTGGTGATGGCAGGGCTATTAATTCTCCCTGTAGATCTCATTAGCCTTGGTAGGACACTGATTGCTTGTGCAGTAGAGAGTTAGACATGAGGGCATGTTCAGGGATGACCATCTTTAAAGAATGGCTTCCGGAGATAACATTAGCCACAATTCCAATCTGGCGATACTAAGGGGAGAACCTTTTCTTCCACCTAGAAGTTACTCCGATTACATTTTTAAACATTAAAAAGCACTGCGCCATTTTCTCATAATGCAGTTCCACGACCCCCATTACTAAGGAATGCTCACACGCATTGTCCTTTGATTTAGTCATGCAGTATATTTGTATAATTTCTTCTCCACTATTACTTCCAATGACCAGGTACTTGGTATAAGGAATTTACTCCATGAATCATAAAATTTGTTAAAACTGCTGAATTACAGACTCATTTTAAGAAATCCAGACAGTCATATTTCTTTGCTGCTTTAAAAGGACAGATCTCTCAAACAAGTGCTCAGTGGCAGTGACCTTCATTTTCTCACTTCTAGTCACCTCCGTAACCCCTATAATCCTGCCTACTTACCAACTCTTCTGCTAAAATTGTTCTCTTTTAGTCAGCTATGATCTGCTTCTTGCCAAATCCCAACCCCACCCCCGACTTTTTCCCTCATTTCACTTCTCTTTGCCTTCTTTACAAGGTCTGATTTTTACTATCTACTCCTTATTTATATGTATTCCCTTATTGATATTTATTAGGGTTCTGTGACATTATACTGCCCTTTTCAATTATTTTTGTTCTCCTAATCTTCCTCCTGCCTCTAAATGTGGGTGGTGCTCTACCTGCCCATCTGTTAGGGCAGACACTGGTTCTCATAGATGCCTAGCTGTCCCTCCTCTTTACCTCTTTCCACATGGCTTTCAGTGCTGTCCAGTTACTCATTAAACATTTCCATATGCATGTATGCATGCAAAGCGCTTAGCACAGACCTGGCATAGGATAAATGCCCAACAAATATTAAGTATAACTACAGCCAGAGTAGTCTTTCTAAAACACACATTTGCTTTAGCACTACCCAGCTTAAAATACTTCAGTGATTGTCAGTTACCTATGGGAGATTATATTTCCAAAACTCTTAATATGACTTTCATACTCAGGATCTCTATGACCTGCTTGGGCTCAACTTATGTTCCAGCCTCATCTGTTAACATTCCCTCTCTGTCACTTCTAAAGAACTGTCTATTTTTCTTTCCCTGCCTGGCCTTTGCACATGCTATTCTCTCTGCTGAGAATAATGTTCCTTCCCCACTTAACTCCTTTTTATCCTTTAGTTTTTAGCCTAGTCATCACTTCTTTTAGCTGTCACTTCTTCCCTGACATTCCAAGTAGAGGTTCGGGACCCTTTTACTGTAGTTCTCTTTCTTACCACTTTTCTTTCCATATTACCTATTTACGTGTCCACCTACCCCAGCCACCTCTGTCACACACAAATGTTAGAACAGAGATTGGCAAACATGTTCTGTAAAGGGCCTTTAAAAGCCACATGATCTCTGTTGCAACTCTTCAACTCTGCTATTGTAGCATGAAAGCAGCCACAGACAACACATAAATGTTCCAATAATACTTTGTTTACAAAACCAGGCAGATTTGGTTAATGGAGCACATTTTTCTGTCCTCGAGCTAGACTTTTAACTCCTTGAAATTTAGAAATATACTTTTATCCTTTGTATAACCCATGGCTCACATGTGCAGACACAGTAAATGTTTGATGGAAGGAGAAAGGAAGAAAGCAAATAAAAATGAAGGAAAGGAAGGAAAGAAAGAGGAAAGGATAAAGGGAGTGAGGGAATCAGGCAGGTGGCTACAGCAAGGTTCCTAAAGACCTGCTTAGTTTAAGGAGAACCCAGACAGTAGTGGAGGGTATTCAGACTTCAAGATCCAGCCTTCAGGAATCTTACAAGGACTAGAGAGGGTGTTTTTGCTCTAATCAGTGAGACTTGACTATATTTTCAGCCAGGGAACTACACAGGCATAGGAACTAGAAAAGCACAGCTATACAGGAAACCTGTTGTATCCTCTGCTTGGAATTCCTTTCTCTTCCTCTTCATCTAATTGTGTAGTATTTGTCATGACTCAGATTAAGCCTCATTTTCTCCAGGAAGTATTCCCTAATACCATCTCATCATCTGGCTGGCATAACTGCCCCTTTCCTGTGTACCACTGGTCCTCTGCGTGTACTTATTATATTGCATCACAATTATATTATCTGTTCAGATGTCTGCCTCCCACCCTAGAAAGTGAGATCAGGTCTTAGAAACAGAGATCAGGTCTTATTTATCTTTGTATTCCTAAAACGTAACACAGTGCCTGAGATGTAGTAGCATCTCAGTAAATATTGATTGGATGGAATTTTTAAGTTCTACTCAGCTTTATATAAATTATTTCATATAATTCTCATCGTATCCCTGTCAGTAAGTATTAGCATCTCCAAATTTACAAACAAAAAGAACGAGACTCCACAAAGTTAAAAATTGCCCAGTACTGCCTGTATTTCAAAACCAAATAAAACAAGGTCTTAAAAGTAAGTGCTCAATGCACTAAGACCACATTATTTCATCATTCCACATGTCACTCATTCAGCAACTGTTTACGGAGCTCCTCTTACATTACAGACACTGGACAGGACACTGACCCTCCCCTCTAATCACTACTAGTTTGCTGTTCTTCTGGTCCTTTGAGGGATATCTTTTATCTTACCCCTTCTGATATTTCCACCTCATCCACACTACTCAAGAGGTCTCCTACTTTAACCAGACCAGAACCTTCAATGCCAAACAAACAAATATTTATTCATGATTTCCCTCCCACCCAACACAGTCGCCTATTCAAGAAAGAGCCATTCTCAAGGCCCTGGCCCCTCCACCCACACTGTGAAGCCTTTTCTACTGATCCGACCCTGCCTACCTCTTTAGCTTCATCTTTTACCCCTCATAAGCTCTGGCCATGTTGAATTACTTGTAGTCCTATAACAGCGCTACACTTGCTCATAAATCCATGGCTTTGTACACACTGCATCTTATACACACTGTTTTCTACCCAGAACATCGCCTTCCTGTACTTATTCTTCGCCTGGGTAACTCTTATTTCAAAATCTCAGCTCAGAGCTTCCTTCTGGGGAGGCTGTAACAAACTCTTTGATATCACTCACCTATCCTTCACTAGCTTCCCACAGTGCCCTGTATATACATACACCTCTACTAGAACAGGCTTACCATACACAGCTGTGTCTTGTTGAGTGTTATTGTCACTAGCACATAATAGGTCCCCGTATAGTTTGCTAAGGCTGCCATAACAAAGTGCCACAAACTGAGTAGCATGAACAACAGAAATTTGTTGTCTCACAGTTCTGCAGGCTAGAATTCCAAGATCAAGGTATTGGGAAGGTTGGTTCCTCTAAGGGATGTGATGGAAGGGTCTATATTGGGTCTTTCTCTTTGCCTCGAATATGGCTACCTTCTCCTTGTATTTTCACATCATCTTCCCTCTGTGTGTACCTGTATTTAAATTTCCTCTTCTTATAAGAACATCAGTCATCTTGGATTAGGTAGGGCCTACCATGATGATGTCATTTTAAACTTGATTAACCCTGTGAAGCTTCTTGAGTAGTGGGGGTTAAGATTTCAACATATGAATCTGGGGGGAACACAGTTCAGCTCATAACAATCATCAATAAATGTGTGTATATGGATCCTTTGTTTATTATCCCTCATGTTGCCAAGCACAGTCCATAATGGTCACACCGTAAATACTTGATAAATCGAATTAAACTCAAGCTACTTGAGGTTTACACAAGATTTAAAATGTTTAAAGAATCTGATGTTGCTCTTTCATCAATGATAAATGCAATCTTCCTGATAACTTCTAGTTTTTTATGTGTGGGTCATCATATACAAATTCACACTGCTAGTTAATATGAAAACCAATAAGGCCAACGCTGAGAAATTTCCACTTCTCTAGCCCTATGCTCTTTCCATTTTACTTTGCAGCTCTACTGGTCCCTAAATAAATCACATTTATAGGAAATGTTAATTTGTTTACCATCCTTATGGTTGATAACTATCTAATAAATGAGCCTCAAAGGAATAATTAGATAAGTAGTGTTTTATAGGAAAGAAAGAGACTATAATCAATTTAATAATATAACTACTGTTCATCAGAACTTGTCATACACTTTTTTACATATATTTACCCCTCCCACAAATGTTACAGAGTATGTAGTATAATTCCAGTTTTACAAATGATGAAACTTAGAGAGAGACTAAATATCTGGGCCCAAAGCACTCAAATTTCAAACCCAAAGGGAAAAAATATTTTCTTGAATATGTTGCTAGGGCAACAATGTGTTGGTAAGCTGAAAGGGGTGTGGGTTCTAAACAAACAAAAGTAGCATAAGCATTTCTTGTGCTTGGAGGGATGGTGATTGAGAGGAGGACTGAGAGGAGAGGTGCGAGAGAAGAAAACCCTTGCCTCATGCAGAGATTAGGAAATCCAGGTTTAAGAAACTTTCCACTACACATGCGGTTATAAAAATAAGATGCAATTCTAGGTCAAGTCTGTCCTCAGACCATGAGACCCGAGCAGGAGTCATTCCATGCATACGGGAGATACTGCATCACATCAAACAGGAACGCTGTTCACGAAAGGATTTGCTCTTCAGTCTTATCCTAAAATGTAATGAGTTGTCATTATGAATTGCCACAAATTTTTATCCAGAAGAAAACTCAGGCTAGAGAGACATAGAAACAATACCTCACAAGTCATTGCATATGTGTCCCTGACTTCATTCCAGACTTCCTAATCTGGTCTCTGTGTACCACGCACATCGTAGACACTGGGAACTACCCATTCATTTAAGAGTATATGATCTTAACGAGTATCGAGAAACAATAACCCTTATATCTCTACTTATAAATTATAGAGGCATATTAGGAGGAGAGAGAAATACAGTGAATAATTAATATAAACCTCTGAATATCAGGTCACAATTTCTGCCCCTTGAGCCCACATAATTAAATTTCAGATGGTTAAACTTTTACCTTCTGTCAGACTGAGCAAAGATGATTAGGATTCATATCTGAAGCATCTTGGGGTTTATAAGCCAGTGTCTATTTAGATGGCTGGCAAGGAGAATTAGGTTTGTCCTTCCAGCATTTTGAAGGAGATCTTGGAAAAAGAGGCCTAGAATCTAAAGTAGCTCAAGTTTATTTGGCAGGGGCTATATTATGCATTCTTTTATCAGGTAATCCCATAAGGAAGGAGCTGAGCATTTAGTATTCATCAAGCCTATATAATTATATAGCCCATCTAGTTGTCTACCAACTCAGAACATGTGGACTAAAATATACAGGCTGGCCAACATCTACTTCAGAAATCCCTCACTTTTTCAAAAGGAAGCAAGCAAAAGTTCACTCATACCAATTCAATCATTAAAGAACTGCTGAATAAATAACAATGAGGTTCTTTTGAGTGGGGATCTAGATGAAAGGTATGTTATACAGTCAAAAAATATAATTTTTTTCTGGTAATTAATTATGATGTATTGAATATAAGAATACCATATTAAGTTCTTATTGCACTTTATAGTCCTTAAAACTCTTACACATACAATATCTCAATCAATTTGAGACACAAAATAAGTAAGTTCTATTTTCAGTTCTAGCATAAATGGCATGACATTAGGTAAGCCTTCTTCTCTACAATCTCTGAACAAGTTCAGATATAACATGATTTTTTTTTCAAATCCCTCCCTCAATCCTATATCTGCTCTAAATGCTTACTCTTTTTTTCTTCATAACGAAGCTTTTCAAAAGAAATGTCTACACTTGCTAGCTGGCCCTTCAACTCAATACACTCAGGCCTCAATACAGTTAGCCTCTCTCAGCTTTGCTGAGAATGGGAACGCAGAAATAAGCAAGTAGCTAAAGGGTGATTTGGGGGTCAAAGGAGGATTCTTAAACAGGAGAGACTAGAGTCATATTTGGCTACTAAAAGGAATGATCAGGTAGAAAGGAAGATATTGGTATTGGAGAAAAAAGAGGGATTGACAAAGCGAATAAAAGTGAGAGAGTTTGAGATCCAGAGACAAGTGGAGGAATTGTCTTCAATGAGGACATTCCTATTGTAACAGGAAGGAAGACGAGCAGGGTGGGTACCATATGATTTGTATATAGGGTGACAAAGATATGGTGGAATGTCTTCTCTAATGGTTTCTATTTTCTAGTGAATTATGAGACAAGGGTATGAGATATTTGAAGATATAGAAGATATTAAAGAGACATTTCAGAAAGTGGAAAACAGAATTTACAATGAAAAGGGAATAGAATTACAAGCCATGTTGAGGGCTTATTTGAGATTTGTAATCATTATGCTCAATAGGAATTGGGAAGATGATTGTACTCTAAGGCAAAGAATTGCTCTCATAGTCTGGCTCCTTCTCCTCTTTGGGCTAGTCATTTAACCCCCATGAACATCAGTTTCCCAAGTACAAATAAGCGATAATACCACTTGGTTCACAAGGTTGTGGTGAGAATTAGATTAAGGCTAGCTGTGTGCTTTCAGTAAGCAATGAATCATAATGGTGACAAGAGTGCCTGTACCACTTAGCTGGCAAGTCACTTCGGAATTACTGACAACACCATGATACACAGAAATTGCTACAAAGCTTCATTGCATTTGCTCTCATAATACATTGGCTGCAAGGAAAATGCTTACATGAATTACTTTAGGAATACCAAAATACCCAAAACATACCTATCTCAGTGAACTAACTTATAGCAAATTACTCTAAAAGATGTTGGAAAATTATGTCACATAGATTCACTCTTACTCATCACAGACCTTGATTAATCAACTGCATGTCCACTCAAAAACCTGAGCCCTTCAGGGTTAGTGGTCATGCAGTAGTGCGTGCTGTTGGCAGAGTTCTGTGGGACTTCCAAGGAACTAGATTGTATTTAGTGCTTTCCCTAAAAGACATACATACTCAAGGACACCCACCTGCCCACAGCAATAAAATGTTTCCATAACAATGGTTGATCAAATTGTGATAATTAATTTTTAATGAGAATATTTGAATATCCAATAATCTAGTAGTTTTGTCCTCAAGTATAACTAGCCTAAACTTGCATCCAGATTGTTAAAAATGTATTAACAAATACTGTGAAGTATACTAAAAACATAGACTATGAAGACTGTAGCATTTTAAAATATAAATCTCTGTGTTTCAAATCTGCATCTTTTATTCTTTAATATGTGTTGACTATCTAAAGTAGAAAGTGGATAAGGCTCCCAGGAAAATCTTTTGAATGGATTCCTGGGAAATGTATCCATTCATTCATAAGGAAATACCTATTAAGTACCTAATATACTTATCAAACAGCCAATTGTGGTAGAGACTACAGAGAGGCATAATACAGGCTCCTGTTAAAGATCCTGCAGTCTACTCGGGGAGCTATGACTAGCATACCTAAGAGCTAAATAGCAATACACATTCAAATAGCAATAAAGGACAACAGTGTAAGTGTTTTCATAGCATAGAATATACCTGTGGGAGAAATAAGTGTTAGAAGCTATGAATTTCTATGAGTCCTGAGAAGGAAGAGATGATTGTGAGCTGGATTGATCAGGGAAGACTCTCTGGAGGAAGTAGGCTTGAGTAGGATTTGTAAAAAACAGTGAAGAATGAGGCCAATGCTGTAAGATTGAAAGGAATCATGGACCAAGGTGGTGAGATTGTACAATGCATGTAGCATTTGAAGAACAAGAGAGACACTGACATGGCAGCAATCCTAGCACTCATGTTATGCTTCTGTGAATGAAAGTGTTACCCACCTGTGAATTCCGGTTCAGACGCTACACATGCACCTTATGGAAAGAAAGCTTAATGATCCATCGCTGCACCCTGTTAGGCTCACCTAGTTGGCAGCACACACATGCACATCGCACATACAGACAGCAAGGGAGGATGAGCATGGAGACATCTGACTGACTGGCCTTCTATTTTCAGAAAATCCTGAAGAAAATGAAGCTACTTGGGTTACATTAAGTGTTTTTCGAAACAAACCCATCTTTCTGTGGGCTAGTATACTGTCTCAAAGCCAACAGCAAACCTATTTTCAATAGTTTCATATCATCTAAAATATCCTCTTGTTCTCCAAAACTAAATTTATTAATCCATTAGATCCTTTGCTTCTTCAAAGATAGTCACTGCTCTCAGTTACAATATCTAAAGAAATTATCTTCACTTTCATCTTAGAACCATGACGACTGTTGAAATACCTATCAACCTCCTCTTCTCCAAAACTCAGCTTGTTTGAAATGTTCTAAGAATTCAAATGAAGAAACATTTGCTTAGCTGCCACTTGCATGTGCCAAACATCATGCTAAGTGCTTAAATACAAAGGTTGATCATAATGATGTTGATGATGATGATGATGATGGTAAATAAACACTTATGTAGTGCTTGTTTTCCAGGTTCTGTTCTAAGTGTTTTACATATATTAACTACTTTAATTATTTTGGAATGAATAATATACCCAGTCTTTCCTCTCATGAAGCTTACAATCTACTGGCGAAATAAAGATGAAAACAGCCAAATTCCTTCAGCAGTATAACCAATTGGAAATATAATTCAGTGTAGAGTAGAGGCATTCAAAACTAGTGACTCAGGCAAGGTTTCATAGAAAAGATCAGGTTTACACTAACCCTTGATAGATTGGGAAAATTCACAGCCTGAAAAAAGCTGAGTGACAGGGCAGCCTTTCAGGCAAGTGGAACAGCATGTAATTAGCATGGAGAGATATCCAGCAGTTTGGGTCTAGTGGAATGCTAGACGCAAAAAAAAAAAAAAAAAAAAAAAAAAAAAAAGGCAATACATAAAACCAGAGAGGTCTTAATGGGCCAGATCAGAGAGAATCCATTTTTATTCCAATCCAGCTGAGATCTTCAGGGCCCCCTCTGTGTAACCAAGAATGATATGTTTATTCATTTGTCTTTGGTTATGTGTGAATCTCTGTTTTCCTTCCTTCTCTGTACCCTTAGCCCCTTTGGTTCAAAGCGGCTTGAGGAAAGTTCACTGCAGGGTCTTCTCTTCCCTTGTCACTGCTACAGAACTTCCCAGTAAGCACCAATGTCAGGTGACCAGCTAACCATCAGCCTGTGGTTGTAGATGATTATCAGTGCTGCTTGGCAAGGCAGAGTCCAGAGATGGTCATTACTTTGGCATCAGTGGTGACTTCCGGTGTCAGAGATTCCATTAGAGAGTGTTTTATTAATGCTCGTTCAGAAGACCCTTCTTAGCTCAGGGAAAACAGTGCACTTTAAAAAGCTGTAGTCAGAGCTTACCACTTTGATAGCAGTCTTCAGAGCCAAAGTCTGGATGCTAAAAATTAAGGCTCCTCTGCTTCCTATTAGCTTGTAACCAAGACAATGACAGCACTAAGTAGGGTGTTCCTCCCTTGTGTTCTAGAGAGCACTCTTGGAAATGAGAAAGAGGGAGAGGTTTGGCGAATGAAGAAGTGGATGCCCATGACTGGTTAATTATTTGATTTTTCAACTCATCCTCTTTCAAAGAAGGCAGTTTACAATAGACACAAGGACAATTTAAACAACTGCACTATAGCAAGAGAATTTGAACAGCAGTTTTGATAGAAAGGAACATATTTTTAAAAAGTTTTTAAGTAACATATATTTTTTTAAAATCTCCAAACAAGTGTACAAATAAAATTCAAATCCAAACACTAGCTCACCCTCTTTTTCCCCACTCCCAGCTCCACTCTCAAGAGGTAAATACCTTAAGTGTTTCTGTTCTTAGTCCTTCTAGAGGTTATCTTTATGTGATATATATATATATATATATATATATATATATATATATATATATATATATATATATATCCTTAGTTCTCACTCTGTTGGCTTTAGATATCATTTACTGACATCTTGATATGAGATATGAGGATTTAGCTCATTTATGCCATCATCCTTTCTCTCTCCTACTGACTCCCATCCCCAGTAGAGTTGCAGACTAAATCTTAGCCCACAAATAGTGCTATGAAGGTACTATGAAATAATCACTTTTTAGTGTTTTAAGCCAACTTAGTTTTGACTTCATGACAGAGCTAACCTGAAATTCCATTGTTATCAGTATTGGCTTCTATTGTTACCCCATAATACTGAGTGTTGCCAGGCAAACAGGGAAATCTATGCTTTTGGATGGTCCCTGCTGAAGTCTTCATTGTCCAACATTGCAGCGGTGCCTCGAAATCTAGTGTTTCTTTATCTCCATGCCACTCATGGGGTGTGGGAATGTTTATTAGGGATGAAAACCTCATACCTGAGCTCCCTACTCCCACCCTGATGAGGCTGGACATCAATGATCACGGCCACACACCATTCACCCCATCACCTAACCTAGAAACATGAAAGTGATCTTATTTATTTTCTTGTCATTTCTGATTATTTTTCCTTTCTCTTGCACTTATTTTTATTTTGTCCTTAGGTCTTCCATGATCTTCATCATACTATCTATTTTCCTGACCTACTTTTTCCCAGAGACCCTCCCCACAGACTTTCTGCCCTAAGCTGGCTCACATTTATCATTCTGGGACTCTATTCTTCACACTCAGTGATTGAATCCACTGGTTCTTGAATAGTTTTCTTTCTCTTGATTTGATTTCTCTCATTGCAAGAGTACACACTCAATTTTTTTTAAAAGAAAAAGCTGATAAATACATAAGAAGTAAACTTCTAATCCTGTATGAATCTAAAAATGCCTATATTCTGCATTAATATCATATTTTAGTATATAGTTCCAGGCTGAACCTAATTTTTCTCCGAGCTTGGCACACATTGCTCCATGGTCTTCTTAGCATTTGACATGGTTGTTGAGAAGTCTGACCTTGGTTCTGTTACAGATGACCTCTTTCTCTCTCTGAAAGTTTTCAGGATCATCTCTTTATCCTTGATGTCCTGATGTGTCACTAGCATGTGACTAATTGTGTGTCTTTTCATCCTATTCCATACTTGTCAGGCATTTTAAATATAAACATCCTGGGACAGTCTCTTTTCTTATTTCTTTGATCATTTCTATCTCTTCATTTTCTCTGTTGCCTTTTTGTAAACTCCTATTGGACAGATATTTGACTTCCTCAATCATTCCTTAATGGCTCTTGTCCTTTTTTCACATTTGCCATCTCTTTCTATTTCTGTCTTATACTCTAAGAGATTGAGTTCAATCTTTAAATTGATTATTTTTTTCATTTTGGCAATAGCATGTTTAATTTCCTAAAGCCCTTTTTTATTGTCTATTCCTTTTTCGAGGCACCCTTTTCTTTTTCTTTATATGTTGCTTAGTTTTGAATATGAGAAGGGATATCAATTATAAGTTAGTTGTTTTTATTTTGAAATTCTCTTTGTGGAATTATCTCTAGAGTTAGTTTTCCTATCATGCTTTATGTTTAACTTGATCCTTCTCAATCATACTACAGGCTACCCTTCAATGGCTGATAGTTTGTGGTTTTCTGTTCAGATTTCAGGAAAAGGCCATGAAAAGGCTAACTGAGAACTCTGTATATACAGGCTTTTTTTTTTTTTAACTTCCAGACTTCATTTTGTAGTGAGCAGGATGTCCCTATAATGAGCAGGGTGCCCCAAATGCCACCACACTAACTGCTCTAATTCTCTCCAAGAAAGTTTTTTAAATGTCTTTAGAAAATAAGCATCTATTTTCTTTTTGACCTGAGGAGAGGGATAAATGTCTGGTGTGTGTGTGTGTGTGTGTGTGTGTGTGTGTGTGTGTGTGTGCATGCGCGCAGGCGACTCTTCCATACATAGACCTTCAGTTTGTCCCCATTTTCTGTCCACTTCTCAATCTCTTCCTTCACGCTACCTCCCTTCCCTCAGGCTGAAACCTCTGGGGTTCCAGTAGGCAACTTGAACTTCTTTTTTGATTCAGTAAACACCCCAGACTAAAACCATCTCCACCTCATTGCACCATTCAATGCTTTTCTATGCTCTTTCTGATTTCTGGAGATTTATTAAAACCTCTGACACTAAAATATTTGTCTCCAGTTATCTTGGTTGTGAGATCATGAGATTTTTTTTATTCCTTTTCCAGATTATTACTGGGATCTAAAAGTAAACAAGATAAACCAATGGGCTCAATGTACCTCTTGAAATAGAAGCCAAAATCACCGTCATTTATTCCTACTTTATTCAGTAAATGATACCAAATGAGGAAAAAACAGTTATCTCCAAAAAATAGTAGGAATAACATCAAGCCACAATTCCTAAAAGAGCCCAGATATTTCTTCCATAGAGAAGTAGTACAGTGCAATGATTAGAAGGATAGACTCTACTTCAATTCAAATTCCAGCCCTGAGACTTACAAACTATATTACCTTGCCTGAATTTCATAATGTCTCTGCACTTCAGTTTCCACAGGTGGAAACAGGGATGATAATAACTGCATACAAATCCCATTGGATTAAGGTAAGGCTTATGAGTTTATCCACAAAAAGTACTTGGAATAGCAAGCTCAAGTGTTAGTCATCGTCATTGCTATTATTGTCCCAATGTCAGGACAGGGAGGCATAGGGAAGTAGTCACAGCGATATTTCATGTCCTTCTTCTAAGACAGCAAAGACAGCTTGGAATAAATTGACTTTTAGGCATCTCTGTTTAGGCCACAACTTTTCTAACTGTTCTCGCCTTGGAATCTTGAAGGAAGTGATGGCACAGACATTTATTTGAAAAAATATTAATGGGCTACTATGAACATAATTATGGGCATGGAATATTATTTTCACAGTATCTTCTTGAACTAATGGGGGAGAAGAGAAATAAGAAGTTATGAGACCAATAGTATTTTGTCTGTCTAGGAGAAGAAATGAGTAAACGTCCGATTATTTTTAAAGCACAGATGGAAAAGTTATTTGATAAAAGGGAAGGCTCCCATTTTTGTGATGAAAGGTCTAGAACTAACCATTACTATGACACCATGGACTTGGGTGCATATTATCATGATACCATCCACTTAGCAGATATGGAAAAGTGAACTAAATAAACAAAGAAAACATATAGCAATGCACGGTTTTTAAGGAATTTTAACTTAAATTTTTAGCCTCAAGTCCCCTTTGAAATACTATATTCGTCAACCTCAAATATGCTTTAAAAAAATAAAAAATTACTATCAGTGGCCACTTCAAGTGGTTTATTTCACTTGATCCTCACAACTTTTTGAGCTAGATGTCAATAATTCTATTTTAATAGATGAGCAAACAAAGGAGCAAACCAAGGCCCAGAGAAGATAAGTAACACATGACTATTAAATATAGGTGTCAATTTATAAATATAGGTACATTATCACTACTTTTATTTTTATATATTATTACTAAGCTCTAAAGCCCATATTTTTGCCACCACACTTATTGCCTTCTACTACTCACTTTTGAAATAAAAATCACCTATTCCCAGTTTTATACCTAACTAACCCGTCAATTACTATATATATAGAAATCTCCATTACTTTGTCTAAGTCTTTCCTTTAATTTCTTCTTCCTAGCTTATCTTTCTAACTGATGACTTCACTTGCCAATGCACCTTTCCCCTGAGCCTCCCTGTCTTTCTTTCCTCTGAGGGCTCCTCACCTGGCCTCGTTCTCCCCTTTCACTTGGGTGCTCCCCTTTCCCTCATTCCACAGCCTCCAGAGAGGCCCACATTTCACCTCCTCCTCCCAGCCCTAACACTAGTTTCAGTTCAGCATATTTGCTTCCCACCAACATTTTCTGTTGCTATGGAAACAGAGAGGCAGTTCTTGAAGGAGGGGGAGTCTTGGAGCACAGTCATTGCTGGCCTTGGTGTGGGAGTAGATGGTAGGCAGCTGGAGTAGGAGGAGGAGGGGGAGAGTCTAGAGAATTCAGAATCAGAACCCAACCAGTTCCTGATGGAGCAAGGGACTTCTCTACTCCCTCGATGAGATGAAAAGAGGCAGGGGAGAGCAGCCCAGTGCTGGTCTGGCTCAGCAGCTGCATCTTTCGGATGGTTGAACAGAAGGAGGCTGAGTGGGTGGCCCCCTGTGGTAATGGAGCCTGGTTCCCAGGCTGCTTGTAATCTGTCCTTAATTTGCCACTGAGGAAGTTAACTTCATGTAGCTAAGAAAAAGAAAGGCTCAGGGGAGCCATCATCACAGAAAATAAATATGTTCCCATTATAAATGAAGTAACAGGATAATTTACCGTCTTAGAAGATGATGAGACAAGAAGAAATGGCCTATAGCTAATGAAAAGTTTAAGCTAAAAATTAGGAAAAAGAACTTTATGGGAATGGTTGTTCTGTGAAAACAACTGAGACAAAATACAGAGCATTTCACTAGCAGGTAACTTAACCCATGTCTTCAAGAAATGTATTATTTGTGCTTGGCAGAAGGCCTGGGACCCTGAAAGTTTGACATATAATTTGAAGAGTAAGACTTCAGCAATATCACAAATCAGTTTGTGCTGTAGGAAGAAATGACTGAGAACTGGAGTTGAAAAGTCAGTAAAAGGTGGACTCAGAAGTGAATTTATCTTAATAAGCACTAAGTAAGCTAATAAAGCAAAACTAAAGGGACTTGTTAAATCTCATACACTATAATCACTCATTCTTTAAACCAACTTTGTTGAGTCTTTATTGCATGTCAGGGACTGTATTAGACCATGGAGGTTGGGAGAGCAGATGGGGAAGCAGGAGGAAGCGTAAAGAAAAAATGAGTGAGCAACAGCCACTGGTTTCCAATTGAGTGGACGAGACCAACTCGTAAACAAAGCATTACAATGCAATATAGCTAGTTTTCAGCACAGAAGCGCTTCAGTTGCTGTGGAGCATCATAAAGATCTTGCTTAACTCTGACCATGGGAATCAGGAACTATTTCACAGAAATGGTCTTTGAATCAGTCCTTAAAGGATGAATTAAAGGGGTCAATAGGTATAGAAACCCAAGAGGTGTGTACCTATTGGCTAGAAGACATGAAAGTAGAGCATATTCAGAAAATATAGGGATATTGCTGGAGGCTCAGTGTGTGTGAATCAGGAAGGGAGAGGCAGGAAATGAGGTCAAAAAGATAGGACCAGATCATCGGCCACTCAAAAGCCATTCTTTGGTGTTTGAGCTTAATTCTGCAGAAAATGCTTGGATTATCACAGTGTCATGATAAGATTCGTGTATTAATACTCTGACTTTGGTACAATATGGAGGGCAGATGGAGGGGTAAGAAGGAGGGCCTGTTAGGTTACATGAGAAAATCACTGGCTACAGTGAACAGGAGACAGGTTCAGAGATATCGTGGCAGAAAGATTGATGCAACATTGTAAGATTTGATTTTAGGAGTGAGCGAAACAGAGGAATCAAGATGACTGAGGCTTATAAGTATGAATTCAGCCCAAGCAAGTAGAAGTTCCTTTTATAAAAATATGTATGCTGCTACCTAATCTAGGTTCACATCCTATTTCAAGTGCTGCAGGGGGAAAAAATCAATTAAATTTTACTCTACCAGCTTCCCTAACAAATGGTTCATAAGTATAAGGTTACTCTTTTGTGTTTCACAAAATAAAATCACATGTTAAAAGTGAAACAAATGGCTGAAGAATTTTATTTTAGTTAGTAAGCAGGTGGCAACCATCAACGTACCATGATGTGCCATTTAAACAAAACATACTGTGTCACATGGTAGAGGTCATACAATAGAGTGGGTAAAACTAGACAATGAATGGACAAAATTGAAATATAACTGGCCAGAAGATAAAAATAAGGATTATCATGTCCTTCTAAAATTAAACATGACTAAAATATCAAATTATATAATAGGTTATTACTTGCTATTTACTCAAATAATAAACACAAATAAATCCTGGATGAGCAGTCATCCTGTTCACGTGCACTTGTAAGTTTAAACGTTTTCATATTTTTCATTTTTGATACAATCATCACTTAAAATCCAAATGTTATACTGAACATCTTTTTAAAAGTTGAAGAGGCAAATGATGATGGATAGTCTTCAGTGGGACAATCAATACCATTTCGATAGCCTCTTTTCCTAATTAACCAGGCAGTATTAACTTGTTTATCTCTATATCCAAGTTAGGCAGACTCGCTTCAAAGTTTATAACCAGTTTTTGAGTCTCTGTCCAGACTGACAGCAAGGTGGAGCGTGAGTAGGAGAAAGAACTACCTTCCACCTTCTCTGCTCCCCATTTGGGTTCTGAATTTGAGCACACCTCCTCCTCACCACAGTTGGAATCACCGCCTCTCCACCTCAAGATCAAGCCTTGTTCCCCCACTCTCAAGTTCAAGCCATACTTAAAGTGGCAGATATTTAAAGTCTAACCCACTCTCCGTGACTGCGTATCAGACACCTCTTGCTGCTGAGCTAGCCCTGTTGCACTGTCCCTGTTCTGATCACTGTAGTGGGCCCTGTCTCTTTCCTGAGCCTTAAGATTGAGGCTCAAGGCTCCCTCCTTGAGTTTTGCTCCCCCATCCATAACACATGGCTCATTTCCTCTTATCAAAGGTTTTAGCCAATGGTTTGCTCTGGGCTAAATGATTGAGGCCCTGCTACTCATTCACAAACTTATTCCCTTCTGCCTGGAACTGTAAGTATTGCCCAACCCAGAATTCCCTATGTCCCTGGGAAAAGAACACTACCCTCATACATGCACATGAATGCTTCTCTGTCTTGGGTTGCCAGTTGGGACTATCTGCTTGAACTGTGCACTGCTACTGTTTGACCCTACTTGGGCACCATGCTCTACCCTCAAACTAGACCTCCTCTAGTCACTGCTGCAACCAGATCAGCTCTTCAGCCCTTGTTCTGTCACTGTAGGAGGAAGGCCCCCTTTGCTGGCTCTGACATAGCCCCACCTGCCCCATCCTACTGCAGTGCCTGATCCCACCCAGAAAAACACAGACCATGGACATTCTACTCTTTAACCATCTTCCAAGCTCCCAGCCAAAGCGTGCCTCTGTTCTCTGCAACATTCTTTTGGCTTTCTCAGTCACTTCTAACTTTATTTCTCCAGATTGCTAATACATGATACTACTTCTCCTAAGCCTCGGACTTCTCTTCTTTTCTTGGATCCTGTCTCTATACTCTCTCTTCTCCCTTCTACCACAAACAGTGGCAGGATTGGATTACTTCCACCCAACAGACTGGAAAATTTCTCATAATGCCAGATGACATGCTAGCGCTGAGTGGCTGAGAATCAGGTCAGAAAATCAAATGTTGAGGATTTATTTCAACCAATTTGAGAGGAATGTCCAGATGAATGGGCCCATTCCTGTTTATTGACTGGACTCCCTGGAGCCAATCAAACAGGTTCGAATTAGCCATCAGTGTGGCTAAGGGCTCCACCACAATTGTAAGCATACACAACAGCATTCCAATAGGGAATAATGAGCTCTTAGATAAAGGTCTCCTTCCCTGTTGCCTGGTCATCTGAATCAAAGGCCTAGACAACCTATTCATAGTCTGTGTCCTAATTTCACCATTGCAGCTGAGACAGGACACTAATGATGCCTTCTCTTCATATGGCAAGCCACAACACTATTTATAGAATGTTAGTATTTAAACTAGGCTTTTTCAGAATCCAATACAGTATGCAGCTACTGTGTGGTTTTTAACTAATTAGTCCCATGAAATGAGAATGTATTATGCACATTTTATAGACAAAGAAACAGATTCAGAGAGGTTCAACGACATGCCCAAGGTCATTCAACCAGCTGGTGGAAGAACTTAGAATTTTGACATAGGCGATGTTAGTTTTTAATGTTCAATGTGTAGTTCAAACATATCATCTTTTGCTTTACATTTTATGTCTTTTTAAATAAATTATGTTCATCTTTGTCTTGGCAAAAGAAGATTCAGTTTTATAAATTATAGCCTGTAGAAGGAAATGGCAGGTGTGGCCTAAAAAGAAAGACTTCTCAACCCTCTACCAACAAAAGTATAGCATAGACCAAGAAACCTAGAAGCCACACAGACATCCCTGTAAGGGGCATCAGGTCTAAAGCTTCTAGAGAGAATGGAAGACCGGCCAAATATTTCCACAACCATGTGGTCTTTGTACCTGTGGTCAGGTTTATCCATAGGGCATTGCTAGTAAATTTTCTTCAAAGAGGAAAACAATTTCTTATTGGAGGAAACCCTTTTAGGGTGATGTTATGTTTAAAGGAAACACTATACTTTTATAAGTTTTCACTGGTTCAAGGATCACATACTTTTTGCTTTTCTGGTTCTAGGAGTCTCCTCTCTAGAAACTCATAGCTAACTGTTTTCTCCTTTGTGAATGCTGATAAATAATGAAAATCTATTTAGATCATTGTTATTACTCCAGAATCTGGAAGCATCAGCATTATTGGTGTCAGGCTTTAAAAAAAAAAAATAGGTAAGTGAGAGAAGTACTTGAGAATGGGCCGATACTAAATAGTGGACTACCCTAAGATTTCAAATTATCTTTGCCATCTCCATGAGTGTCTCAGTGCAGACCCCTCCTACATGAACTAGCTCCATCACATTCAGCATGCTAATCTCAGTGTGATGCCTTACAGCAAATTATTCAGTCTCCTAAGGTGGGAGTTTTCCTGTGGGCTTGCTGAGGATGCCTTGAAGGATTGATATCTTTTCAGCGGAAAGTTGCAATTCCACTCCTCAAGTAATACACATCAAGTATATTAATTCTATGCTATAATCATCTCCCAAGAGTAGGGATTTTTTTTTTAATTTAAAGTTTCCATTATGACTCAAACCTTAGCTGAATATTCATTTTTTCCCAAAATGTTCACTGGATTCATTAATATACATTTGGTGCCACCATCCACTAACCCTGTTTACATTTCGTTTGAATGAAAAGGGGCTACGTTCTTAGTCTGTTAGAAGGAAATTCGGAGATCATATGAAATAACCCCTTATCTTTATAAATAAGGAAACCAAGGCACAGAGTGTTTGTCATTTCCAAAGGTTACACTACTCCAAACTCCTAATGGAAATAAATTGGGGTTTAAATAAAATAAAAAATAAGTATAGAACTGGGATAGAAGAGCCCAGACCTTCTGAAACTTGCTCTGTGTCCTTTCCTCTTCCCCTGGGCTTCTCAACACATCCAGAGGAGTGTGGCAGGATGCAAGGATGTAATCAGAGTCATTAGATAAAACATGACATATCTTCCCAATGCATCCATTTTATTCGGTGATTTGAGGCAGGGTGAAGTGGGAGAAGGAGTAGAATCTATTATTTTTGTGTGAAAGAAAATGGATATTTTATGGAGTTGAATATAAAATGTGCTTAAATGTTAAAATTAAAACACCAGACTTCAAAGAAATTTCATGTTTGTAACTGCTTGCTTCAGGTTACGCCCTCAGACACTCCCTCTCCTCATCTGCCATCAGAGGTACTCATTCTCATCCCTCTGGCAGTGGGAGTTCTGAGTGGGCCCTCAAATTTGAAAAGCACTGCATGGCACCATGAGGGTCCTACTTGGAGGAGGTAACCTGAAAGTAGCTGCTTGTCAACCACATTCTCTCCTCCCAAACTCTAAGACCACTTACAATTTCACAGGGCCCATAAAGTCTGGGGCCACGGGAACTGCAACCATATATTGTAATTTATTTTCATTAAATTTCTTAAGCTATTCTATGGAAAAATAAAGACATCAATCCAGGAGCGCTGTTTTCTTTTTCTTTCTTTCTTTTTTTTTTTTTTAAAGAGTCTCTTAGGGAGCGTCAAAAGTTTTTAGAATGTTTTGTCTTTTATTTTTCTTTTGTGTTTGTAACATCACAGAGAGAACAGATCTATGTTTTCTTCTTATAGTCATAAATATCTGGCTCCTTTTAAAGTTTTTTGAAAGTATTAAGTAGACTTTCATTCTCTTTTTAAAAAGGAAGTTCCCAGATTCTTCTCATCTGTCCATGCTGCCTGTTAGTAATTTGTTTTTCAGCATCCACACCTCCAGGATCCTAGATGTGAGAAACTTAGCAGTTATCCTGGACTCTCACTCTTCTTTACCTTATTCCAGATCAGCCAGTCACCAAGTATTATTGATTCTACCTCCTAACCATTTCTTTAATCTGTGGTGCACAACTTGATCTTTGCAGCCACGGTACCAATTCATAATCAGATCTTTTGTCTGAATTAGTCAGATCAGTAGTGTAATCCAGAACATGTCCATACATTATAAGAATGGAGATCGATCTTGAATGTTGGCTTATGCTGACATGGTAGCCCAAGAATCAGCATGCCATGATGAAAAGAGCCTAGAACAGAGCCTGAGGTACCTTTCTCAGACATTACCATTGCTACATTGGATGTGACTGATTAGTTTATAAAAGGCTTCTTCACTCTTTCCAAAAAATGGTCTCTTTGATAACAAGAACCACATTTTATTCATGTCTTTGTCCCAATACTTAGTCGTATACCTGGTGCATGATAGATGCACACTTAATTTTTTTGAATTAATGAATGAAACCTATCACATTGAAATGACATGACCTACTCAAAAGCTTCACTATTCTCTCTGTCCCACATCATTGGTTTTACTCTCTCGGTTGATTGTCCCCATCAGCATACAAATGTGTCATAATAAAGTCTAACTTGAATTTAAAAATTCTCTTTACCCTGTCTCGCCTCAATTACTACCCCATTATTCAGCTTCCTTTCTAGCAAAATCCCTCAAAAGATCTGTCAGTAATCACTATCTTCCCTTCTGTTCTCTCTTGAACAAGGGATGTTTCTTCTTATGATGCTACCAGAACTGCTCTAAAACAGTCACCCATGACTTCCTCATTGCTAAATCTAATTGTCCTCATTTTATTTGGCCTGTCAGAAGGATTGACTCGGTCAATAAGTTCCTTCGTCTTGAAATAATTTTCTTCTAATAAGTCAATATCTCTTGGTTCTTCTACTTAGCTGGCCATTTCAACTCGTTCTCTCTTGCTGGAACCCCCACATCTTTCCCACCTCAAACACTGGAGTGGCCTAAGGCTCAGTCCTTTGTCTTTTCTCTATCTATGTTCACTCCCTCGGTGATCTCATTAGCCCCAGGGCCCTATATTTTATCTACACACTGATGACTGTCAAAATTACACTTTCAGCTCAGACCTCTCCTCTGAACTCTGGAATTTGTAAAATTACATTTTTTATATCCGACTGCCTATTTGACATATTACTAGATGTCTCACAGAAATCTTAGTTAACATGCCTAGAACTCCACTCTAAGATCTATCCACCCCGCCCCCCCCCACCCCCACACAACGCTTGTGTGCTTACTTTTATTTTTTAGTGTTCCTTTGAAAATATATATATATTATCTTCATTTTTCTAGTGCACAAGATAAAAAACTTGGAGTCATCTTTGAATTCACTCTTTTTATCCTACTTCATGTGTATTTCAGCAGCAATTCTCACTGGCTCTACCTCCAAAGTATATCTATGACTAGGAGTCTAATGATTTCTCACCATCTGCCACCTGCTCTAAGCCATCATCACCTCTCTAATTGGTCTCTCTCTCATCTTGACCCCCTATAGTCACTTCACACGGGAGCCAAAGTAATCTTTCCTAAAACATAGATCAGATCATCTTACTCCTGTGCTCATAATCCTACACTAGTTTCTCATCCCACTCAGAATAGAATCTAAAATCTTTGCAGTGGCATCCAAGCCCCTGTGTGAGCAGGTTCTCTCTTCATCTCTGATTTTGTCTCCTATCATTCTTCACCTGAGCATTCCACTGCAATGACCCAGGCCCTTTACTGATTGAATCCAGCCAAGCATGCTCCCAATGCAAGGACTATACACTTGCTATCCTTCATATTTAAATGGTCTTCTACAGTTTTCTACAACTTTTCTTACTGTTTGTCCAAATCTTTGCTCAATCTCACTACATCAAGAGGCCTAAAGGAGCACTTTTCCCTCTCCCTGCTTTCTTTATCTTCATTGTACATGTGACTCTATGTAGATCTCTACACATATATTTATTGTGCTTGTTTAGTGTCTGTCTCCCTCCTTTCCCCTCACACCTAACTGTAAGTATCACTAGAGTGGCACTTTTCATTGTTTTTTGTTTGGTTGGTTAGTTGGTTGGTTGTTGTTTTACTGTTTTATCCCTAACACCTAGAGCAGTCTGGCATATGGTAGGCATTCTATAAATATTTTTGAATGAATGAACTGAATGAATGAACAAGTTTCCTTGAAAGAGGGCCCATGGATAGAATATGGTCACTAATATATACTTTTAAATCCCCTACCTTGGCTTTATTAGCACCATGCTTTAAAAGATTGAGCTTGTGGGCCCAGACAAGGTAATAATATTTCTTAGTAAAAATATCTCAAAATGTAGAGTGCCAAGGCTGCTGGGAGGACTGAGGGTTGTTATAGCAACTCTTAAAGTCAGAAAAGTTGGCAGGCTGCATGCATTCATGAAAATATGTTTATGGAGCCTCCTAAACATTTTTATAAATTAATTAGACAGACATTTTATTTGTTGTCCATTATTAGGAGTTGTTTACCTTGCATATTCAGTAAGTTAAAATACCCTACAATATACCCTAGACGAGAATTTTATTAGTTATTCTAAATACCTACATCTCTGAATCATCCAGCTAAAAACTGAATGGAAGTTAGGAGAAAACCTGCTGATTAGAAATCCTTGAAGATTCATGTAAAGATAAGAAAATGTCTCCAGAGTTGTAACAAACTAAGCAAATAGAATAACCCCCTACAAATGTTTATATTTTGATTCTTAAGAAATTTCCTTCAGTTTTCCCTGAGTTAATTTCTTTCTCTAAAGTCTTCTATTCAGTATATTCTTCATGAATATTTCAATGTGACCTCAAATATGAAAAAGAGCTAACATTTATTGTATATCTATTAAGTCTGAGTTTTCCTCATATTGTTTTATTAAATTTCCACAAAATTTATTAGTATTCTCATTTTGCCTAGGGCTTCAGGAGACTAAGTAATTTTCTCAGGATCATAGGAATGGCATTCAAACTCTGGTCTGTCTGACTCCGAAGAGTATATTTCCATTGTTTCACACTGCCTCATACTTTTAAAAATATTTTAGAAACCTTCCCAGTTGCCTACAGAACTACCTGGAGTGCCTTTACTAGGATATTTCTGAAACCTCACTAACTCTGAAAATGATATTTAGAACTCCAAGATCAAAGGAGCCATGGCCACCACTCCTATCAGCTTGGCAATGACCTTCGGAAGCAAACCACCAAATAAAACTGTTGCTCTTGGACTTTGTGGTTTATTGAGTTAAATGTGCTTCATTTGTCAGCATCTCCATAAAGGGAATGAAAGGATAACCCTTTCCATTCACTTCATGCAGCCCTCAGCAACACATTCAGTGAGCGGCCACTGTCTATGCCATAGTGATGGTTATTACCAACTTTCCTTTCAAGGGCCAAGATACAGCACTGCACACCCCACCAATCCGACTTCTGCAGAGTTCTCAGTAAATAAACTGGGTCATGCCATCCACCAGATTTTTTCTCATGATATCACTTTCCTGTCTTTCTACCTTTTAATACAAAACCGGAGACTTTTAATGCAGATATAAACACTCAAAGGGGTGCCTTTGATACCAATTTTACTTAGCGTATTAGGGACTTCTTCACCTCTTATCCCAGATGGTCACATTAACTTTCTAATGAAACTCCTCACCCTCAGCCTTTTCTCTCCAGTGTCCATCTTCACATTGCCCTGGATTTGCCTTATGAGGTGCAGCATAATCATATCTGTTACTCATGACTTACGAAAAAAAAATTAAACTTCAAGTCTGGCTTTTAAGGCCATCCTCATTACATAAACTTTTCCAGTTAATGTCTTATCAGATCCCTTAAATATCAAATTGGTTTACTCATTGTTCTTTTGACATGCCATACGCTTTATGAGCCCTATACTTTATCTTCAAGCCTCTCTTCTCCCTGAACACAATATCTGTGTGCAATCAATTCCAGTCCTAATACCTTAATTACTACCAGTGTCCAGATAATTCCCAAACCTGTAACTTCATCATAGATCTGTATTTGTAAAGCCAGACCCATTTTTCCATGTAAATATTCCATGTATAACACAAACTCATCACTTTTCCCAAATTTGCCTTTTTTTTCCCACAGTTCTCATGTCAGAGAATGGTCCTGCTTTTTCTTTTAGTCATCCAAACTAGACATCTGAATGTCAATCTTGTCTCCATTCTCTCCTTATGGTATTTCCACATCTAGCTTTTTACTATTTGTGACTTCATAATATTTCTTTTGATCGCGACAAGAATTTAATGAGGTCAGGAAATGTGTCTTGTTTATCATTAAATTTCTACCGCCTAAATCATTACTTTACTCATACAGGTTCTTAACATTTGCTAGCAAAAAGAAATGGTAAATTCATTTCTAATGTATTCATTATATTCACAGATATTGCTAGCTATTTTTAATAATTAGTAGACTCGAAATATTTAATGAATGAAATTAAACAAGAAACATTAAAATAAAGGCATCTGTAGTGCTACATTTAAGAAGATCCACTTAGGAAAGAACAAGGCATTTACATCAGACTGACTCACTGTACCTATGTGTCAATTCCAACTTGTAAGTGGGTAGGGCTAACAATGGAAGAGATTTTATAAAAATGTCAGCAAGTGATGCTTAACATTGAAAGGATGTGCTAATAGTTCTATTCTCACCAGCAGCCCCCACAGAACAAAGAAATCAAGAATTTAGGAACCTGGTGAAAGAATATCAGCAGTATTCCAATATTAGTTCTATAATTGGATGTGTTAAATCTCTATCAGTTTCTTGTGACCGCTGTAACAAATTAATACAAAAACAATTTATCATCTCAAAGTTCTGGAGGATGGGAATGTAAACTCAGTATCACTGGGCCAAAATCAAGATATTGTCAGGGCCTCTTTATCTCCAGATGCTCTGGAGGAGAACCTACTCCCTACCTTCTCTAGCTTCTGGTGCCTGTCAGCATTCCTTGACTTGCCATTGCATCTCTCCAACTTCTGCCTCCACGATCATATTGCTTCCTACTCTTCTGTTCTGTCAAATATCCCTCCGTCTCTATTTTATAAGGATACATATGATTGCATTTAGGGCCCACCCCAGATCATCTAGGATAATCTCCCCATCTCAAAATCCTTAATTTAATCACATCTGCAAAAATCCTTTTTCCAAATAAAGTAATATTTACAGGTGCCAGGAATGAGAACTTGATACCTTTGAGGGCCATTATTATTCAGCCTACTGCGGAAGCTGAAGTCTTATGTCAGTGCTGCCTTAGCAAATGGTGGTTACTTAAGTTTTTGTTTTGTTGCTACTGCTGTTACCCTAAAACCAAAAACTTTGATCCAGGGCTTCTGGATAAACATAAGAAAATCCCAAGAAATTCTTCAATCCTACCAGCCCTTGAGTCCTGACAATAAAAGATTAGTGAATTACAAATTGAATATTTGTCAGAAATGTTTGATCTTGTATTATTGAAGTTGACTGCAATCATTTTATCTACTCATTCATTTTATTCTGCCTTTCTCTGTGTTATGTGCAGCTACTTTTGGTAGTGAACTAGAAATATGCATAGTATTTAATTCGAGCATATGAATAGCAGCTCATCTGCAGTCTGATGGGTGGGTGGGCACACAACATTGCAACACATAATATTATATTTTAATTTGCTAAGTAGACTATTAACTTCATTCCTGAAACCTCTTTATAATAGTGAAAAGATCTGAGTTAGCTACTGAATTTAGCACTAGTCACTGTATAGTCACTCTTTCAGGGAAAGATGCTATATAAAGCTGCATGATAAAAAATTTTACTGCATTAAAATGTTCTCATATGCAGTATAACCAACTCCGTTCCTTACTGAGATACGCCAACTTACAGAAGAAAATTTTCAAACTTTTTAGTGTTAGAAATTCATCTGTGTGTGTGTGTGTGTATGTATATATATATATATATATATATATATACACACACATATATATATACACATATATATATACTTATATATACTTATATATATGTATATATATACTTATATACTTATATACTTATATATACTTATATATACATATATATATACTTGCTTCCTTTTTAGACAAGATAATAGAATTTTTATAATCTAATTTATTATATGTTGCATTCAGATTTTCCAATCACTAGATCTATATTATATCATAATTAGAACAACTATTTTAAAAGATAGCTTTTTCTAGAATTTAATGTTTTTATATTTGAATTCTAGTATATATAAACTTAGAATTCGGGATTTTTCTCTACAAAATTTAAGTTACAACTTTCTACTTAAATCATGTTTATTTAGAAATCCCTTGTATCTAAATATTTATTTTAAAAAATCTACAGTATAGAAAGACTAAAGATAGGAGTAAAGATAATAAAAAGACAGATTTTAACCATAAGAAATTCAGAATATCATGGGTGAAACATTTATATGAGCAATAGTAATGGTAGCTAAATTTTACTGAGCACTTAATCTATGCCAACCACTAAGTACTTATGTGTTCTAGCTAGACAATATAATCACCACAACCATCAAACATAAATGCTATTATTATCTTGGCATTCCCAGATGGTAAAGTGAGGCTTAGAGAAATTGAGTGGCTGGTTCTAATGAGAAGTAGATGTAAACTTTCTAAGTCCAACCTGAGCCAACAACCTAAAGCAGCTATAGTATCCACTACATAGAAGATACAAATAAGGTATTACTGGAGTACCTGTGAGGAAGCGATTAATTTTACTTCTTGAGATTAGGGAATACTCCAAAGAAGAGATTCATATGGTATAACTTTGAGGCCACCAATAGCAATGACATTTAGGAGTATTTATTATGTGTCAGATGTTATTCTAAGTCTTTACATATATTAAAGTCACTCTATCCTTGAAGTAATCCTATGCAGTAGAGACTATTGGTGTCCCCATTGTAATAATGAGGAAACTGAAGGACAGACAGATCAGATAACTTATTCATGGCCACACAGCTAGGAAAGAGTAGAGCCAGGATTCCCACCAAGGCAGTTTGGATCAGGGCCATTATTATTAGCCTCTGTGCTAAAGAGCTGAACAAATGTTGAGAATTAACATTTTGAAGTCACAGTTGTTATTTTAAATATTTTGATTTATTCTATTGTTCAACAATCATCACAGCCAGAAATATTTTCCAACATAATTCTCATAAAGGTTATGATGATCAGAATCATTTAACCTCTCTGATTTTCAATTTCCTAATCAGTGAAATGAAACAATAGCTTGTCTGCCTACCATAGAGTTTTTGTGAAGTTTCAATATATACACATGTGAATTCTTTGCAAATTGCAAAGAATGTGCCTAAGTATTACAGAGCTATTATCATTCTATTAACTAGGCATAAAGAAAAAAATGTAAGTCCAAAAATGTGTTTAGAGAATTGGAAGGCTAAAACTCAGAATGTATGGAGGAAGGTGATTATAAATGAAACAAAAGGACACCATTTGAAGGATCTCAATTGCCATACGAAAGAATTTTTTAATTAGAATAGAAGAATAAAATCAAATGTATGACCAGAACAGATAGATGATCTTATTTATGCTTTTAAAATAACAGTTTGGGCAATAATTTGGAATAGGAGAGTATGGAAGAGAGAAAGTTCAGTCAAGAACCTCCTACAAAAGTCTAGCTTCACAAGGGTGGGGGCTGGACAGAGAAGCAAGGCATTGGATGGAAAGAAAAGAAGAAGTCCAAGACATTGCAGAGGTCAAATAAACCTGATTTTATGGTGTGGAGACTGAGGAAAGGGAAGTAAAGATATTCAGAAGTTTTGTCTTGACAACTGAGTATGTTTCAGGATATAGATCTACTTATATTTATTTAGCCCATTCACTCATTAAACAAATGAGTACCTTCTAACGCTAGGACTGTTCCAAGTATCACTATTATGTGTCATTTTAATTCTCACTGACAAATTTTTCAATAATCAGTTTATTCAGGAAGTATTTTGAGCAATGTGTTTTGTGATGGCTAGAAATCAGAAATGAAGAAATGCCTAGAGAGTGTAAATTACACATCCAAGGTAATAATCCAATAGAATTAGGAAAGTCAGGAGTCTAAACTTACTCATCTGCCTCTTTCTATTACACTCTTTTGTGAGGCAGATACTAGGTTTCATTTCAGACACATTAAGTTTGGGGATTTGGTAGAGAGTTGGAAATGCTGATTTCACACTCAAGAAAAAAAATTAAGTTGAAGAATTTGTACTCAGTCCTATGTTAGTGATTGCTCAAGGCTTGTCTGGTTCTAAAACCTTACATTAAACACGGGAATTGAAATATAGTCTGAAGACACTGTCTTAAAGATTCAACTAAGTTGTGAAGTAATCTAATGCATACTTGGGGTTCCATATAAGGTTTTATTTTACCCACTTGCCTATGCATAAAATTATCTTCAATTTTCTGAGTCCAGTGATGGTGAGATGGTGAAGACTGTGTCTTCCTTATCTTTGTATCCCAGCATCTGTAACAGTCCTTGGTATATAAGGTGCGACCAACAAATGTTTGATGAATAAATGAATGAAAAAAGGAAGGAAGGAAAAAATAAATAAGGGATTAAAGCAAACCAGATAATGTGGAAAGAGCACATGAGTGAGGGCAGGAGAATTAAATTTTGTACAATTATGTATGTGACCTATATTTACTCATTTTTAAATGGGAAGATCATAACGCCCACTGTACCTACCTCCTAGGGTTATGTGAAAGTCCAATGAGTTAACTTTAATAAGCGATGAGCTTTTATGGTGTATCTGTTATGTACCAGGTACTGTGCCAGAAACAGCGTCCTACCAAAAATAAATGATTCCTGCCTTCAAGGCATTCACAGTGGAAAATAAATGCAACTAATAATAATTTTTGAAAAGCAAAACTATGGTCAATGGGCAAACGAAAGGAGAAAGAGAAGCATCTATTTATATATATGGTATCAGGAAAGCCTTAAGAGAAAAGGTTGCTATGGGAAATGTAAAAAGTATGAAACATCATCCAAATGTAAAAGAGTTGTATTCAAACTAGTAGTTGTTATAATACATACATTTTAATTATTTTAAATCAGACATTTCATGGTCTAACCTGTACTCCTAAGAACATTTTCCTAATACCCATTAGTTCTTAACATAGGCATTAGGAAAAGGTTCTGATTCTGATGACAGAAGCCCCAAACCGAAGTTTCAGATTCACCGCAGAATTGCTTTGCTACCTTATACAAGCAGGTTGCATGAGTTTTTATTTACTCTTCTGTAATTGAGATTAATAATGTCTGTCCTGCCTAGTGAAAATTAAAATAAATACATTATATGAAAGGACTTTGTAAAGTTTGTAAATTTTAGAATGCCATATAAGATGTCACGTAAGAAAAAATGCTAACCTTTGTAAACATGTTTATATTATCAGTTTAGGACTATCATTGTACAATATTTCCAGTAAATCAATCAAATGCTAATAAATCTTGAATCTATAACTGAAAGTTATTGTCAAAATTATCCTCAAGCATGATGATCTGATGCTATTGACACAAGGCACATGAGATCACATTACTGCCACCATCATCTTGTTGCCATGGTAACCATAGCAGGCTGGCAAGAAAGCTCCCTGACAGTTGAATTGGAAAGAACAAGAAAACTCAGCCCACTTCCTGCATTAAATGAATTACAAGTACGTGTAAAGAAAGAAAAGAAAATTGCTAACCCTTAATCAACTGCTTTTATTTTTTTATACTTATAAGGAATACAGAGCAAGTAGGGGACCTCATTTTCCCACACACTGGGTTTCAGCACTTTCAAAAGGTTGGAAGGTGGCATTTAGGTACCGGCTATGGAAAAAAAAAAAAAAAAAAACCTTAAAATACACATTAGCTTATATAATAGTCTTCTCTCTCAGGCTTGTGCAGTATTAAGCGACAGCTGAGTCAAACCTCTTTCATGTCTCTGGATTCAGAGCCAAAATAGAAATCTATGAGGACACTAGCGAAAGTATCCTTCCAGCCCGAGAAATAGAAATGATGCTTTAAAGAAATACCTTTTAATATTATATAAGCCAATTAATTAGTGAAGACATGGAAAATAAGGCTTACTTTTCATTTGCAAGTCTTTGATACCATTAGAAAATGACATCTTTAATATACTTGATACACTTAAAATAGTGAATTTTATGTGGGTGGAGGTAGCATTTCTATAGTCAGGTTGTCATTTTAAAATTCAGTGCTGTTCAGTAAACATATTTCAAACTCTGGCTATGAGCCAGGTGCTGAGGACACCAGGTGACTGTGAGACATGGTCCTTGTCCTGGTCATCTTCTGAGGGCACAGAGGTGCAGGCAGATAGCTTCCATGCAGTGCGCTGAGGGCAGTGATGGATGATGGTTTAGGCAGAGTGTTCCTGGCGCACACAGGAAGGACATCTTAATTCAAATGGAGAATCAAACAAAGGCCACCTGCAGAAGGAGGTACCTGAGTCAAGTCTAGAAAAAAAAAAAAACATAATAGGGTAATCAATACAGTGAAGCAATAGCAATTTTCATTGTTTTTGTCATTTTTTTCCCCTCTTGGAGTATTTAAGTTTCAGGAAACTGCTCCCCCCAAAAGTAAAAAAATCATAGCTATTCAGAATAATCCAATATCCTTATTAAACAACAAAAGTTATTTTCTGAATGAACATCTTAGTGCTTAATATTTCTCAGAAATACTATTACTTTTCAAACCAAAGAAAAGAAAATCTTCCTGCTTTATATTAATGTATAAAAACAAAATGAATTTTTATTCTTTGCTTTTAAGCTTGGCCCAGTGGCACAAAAAAAATGAGCATTAAAAGGGTAAATGAATAAATGACCTAGAATTATGATAAATATTTTAGAACTCTTCATAATATAATTCTCCAATCAGTGCTTCCACTCTGTCTCTACAGCAGAAAATGTCAGTTTTCATCCAAGAAACTCTTGGCATGGTTTATTGGCTGCCTTTGATATCAGGCAGGATGTATTTCTATGGTAGAATTTATTCCCAACTGCAGTGGGCTTATCTGATTTTATAGATGTAATTTTATACCTTTTTAAAAATCTAATTTGTTTTATCCTAGGCTGATATCACCACTCAGTAAGAGATAATTGACCAGTACCCCTTTGGTAAGGAGTTCAAATCTACTCATGAACTCATGCTTCAGTTTCTCATCTGATCATATCTAACCAGGTCTCAGTTTTGCTATCAGAGAACTTTAAAAGCAATGCAAAAAGACCTAGATAAATAGTAATGACGTAGGCATCTACCCTGAACCCAGGGCTGACTCTCTTTCTTATATTTATACTTCTGGTCATAAATTCTGCATGTGATTTCAAATTCTGCTGCTAATTAGTTATTTGAGTTTTGGCCAATGAGTTACCTGCTCTGGGCTTTATTTTCCTCACTTTAAAGTAGGGATAATAATACTGTACAAGATTAGTGTGAGAGTTAAATGAGATTCGTGAGTATCTAAGTGTTTCAGCATTGTGAGGGGCTCTACAAACAGTCATGGTCATGGTCATTGTGGGTGGAAGCATCTGTTAGCCTAGATGATTTCACATATTGGTTAAGAATAGGAAAACAACTGCCTAGACTTAAACGTTGGCTCTGAAACTTCCCAATTGTGTGCCTTAGTTGACACCTTACCTTTCTGTGCCTCAGCTTTCCCTATTTAAAAGGAGATAAATGGATAAAGAAATGAATAAATGGTAAATAGCATTACTATTATTTACAAATATTTTGAATCCTAAAACAACCCTGCAAAGTAGGCAACATTGCCTCTGTTTCATAGAGAAAGAAACTAAGGATGCAGAATCATTTCCTTACAGATAAAGAATTGGATAAAGAATCCAGAGAAGACTTCTTCAGGTCCATAGATAGGAAATTGTGGGTTGAACCGCTGTCTTCATTTTCCAAAGCCCATGTGCTACCCCACCATACTGTGCTGCATCTAGCTCAGGGTCTGACACAAGGAATTCCAATCATAATTACCTTTATGTTAATTAAACTGCCATTATATGTAATAGGCAAGGTAACCGTTAGCTGGCGAAGTCTGCAACAGGAATTACTTTACTTGAACAAATTAGCTTTCTTTGTCTTTTCGTAGAAACAGATGTCCTGAGAGAACTAGATAGAGGCTGGGCAAGTTCTAATGGTTGAAAGCAGTAGAGAAAATTTCCAGAGCTTGGGAAAATTGTACAGCTGTTGAGAATTGTACAGTTCCCTGGTCAGCCATGGAGCAATCCTGGGAGCAGATATCAAATTGAGAGGAGGAAGAAGCTGAAGGCAGACCACCAGATCACAGTTTGGCCTTGATTTTACCTGCATGACAGGAAGAATGTTCTGCTTGATGATAGAAATGACATATTTGAGGCCATTTTCTTCTCTCCCTCTTTCCCTATCAGTGATCAATGCCATTATCTCACAGTTCCTTCTCTTTTGTCCATTCCATCACCGCAGTTTCTCCTCTGTGCTCTTCTGCAATTCCCTAGAGAAGAACCAGATTATACCTATAGAATGTCCTACTGAAAGATTTTTCTTCTCTATTCTCTTTTTTTTCTGTCAAATATCATTGCAGTTCCCTCCTTACCTCTTCTATGTTCTAAATACTGCTTTCTACTTTTTCTCATCAACCATTTCTACAGTCACCTACCTTCTTATCTGTTCAAATTCTATTGCAATGCTCATAAATAAAATTATCTATTTTAAAAGCAAAAACAAACTAAACAAACACTACCTTCTTTTTTCTATTTATAATCTGTCTACTATCTCTAACCTATTTCACTTTATTTTAACCCTCAATTCAATGACTATGATCACTCAACATTATTCTATATTCTTTTGCATGCACTCTTTCTCTTAGAGCCCCAATTACTGAAGGCAGTTTTCCCAGATTACATCATTTTCAGGTACTCATCTATTCATTCTTCAAATGTTTATTGACTATCTACTATATGTTAGCTACTATGCTAACCACTGGGGATAATAGACTCAGATAGTTTTTATCCTCAAGGAACACAGTCTAGTTGGAGCGATAAAGACCTGGACCACTAACTAAAATCCACTTTTATCAATGCATGAAAGTTTGCACAGAGTCCATTTTCTGTCGTAGTGGGTTATCTTCACAAAATGAAGCTACTGTAGCATTTCAGAATCATCATCTACCAGGATGGTACAATAGAAAAAAAAAATCAGTGTAGGTAGAAGTTGTATGGGCTATAAATGTTGCTCTTGCAGTTATTTTTTTGTTATCATAAGGACATATGATCTTGCCAAGCCTCACATCTCATCTGTACAGGAATGAACTAATTCTTTATTTTTTCTATTCTTCCTGGGAGCTCTGAGGAAAACTTCAGTGAGAAATAGAGAGAGACAGAAATATCCTGGATCTTAAAGGATGAGTTAAGTTTAATGTTTCTACTGTCAAAAAATATATTTTTAAAATTATTGTATTTTCATTTCTTTCTTTCTCTAGCTTCTATTCCTTAGATATCTCTTATTATTTATCTACTCAGACATCCCTATGCCCTTCTGGAAACACTTTCTTGTAGGAATTCATCTTTTTATTGCAGCCTCAAAGCAGAAGACACTGAGTCCCAAGAAGATTGTGGCTAACATACAAGTCAGCCTGTGTTAGAACTCACTCAAGTGTTCCATTCTGCAAAACAGGCCTGCTAGTTCCTGGCAGGCTCATTCTTAAGGCAAAGCTAATCTTATTTAGTTACTAGCTTCAACTGAACCCTCTGAGTATAAAAATTATTAGCATTGTATAAGGCATTTCTACTCTCATTATCCTATATTTGTTAATATTACAATAAGGAATACAAGGTGTTCTTTCTATAGAAATATATATCCCTAAAGACAGTCCTTATAAAGTTATGGGATGTCAAGCACATCTAGCTAACATTTTAATTTATGCTTCATCTATAAGTCTGAAGCAATATGGTCGAAGTTCCTGCTATATCATCTGGTATCCCAACTGGCTCCTCTGTGCTGGAGTAGGCAAATTTTCCATTCTCATCACTTTTTCAGGGCATCATTACTGAAATAATTAGGGAGTAGCTGGTACCCTTCAAAAGTAAGAAATGACTCCTAAGAAACGGTTGTAAAAGTGGAGCAATGGGGGTCACTGTCTTATATTTTCTAATATGTTAATTTATTTTGATATCCTGAGTTTATTGTAATTATTTCAGCTATAGTACCCATCATTATCACATAGTGAAGGTGGAAGGAACACTACAGCAAGAGCAGATATCTGGATCTCTTTTCTTGCTCAATAGTTATTCTCAAGATAGTCAGAGCCAAGCCAGTTAACCTATCAGCCTTTGTTATCCAGTAAAATAATATAACTGAAAGCTAATTTGGAAAATGCTCTACAATATATAATTTATGATTCTGACTATTGTTATCAATGAGTCATTAAACTCTAACAATGAATAGATACCTTTGGAAACTGACAACAACTTTAAAGGCACTCCTTGCCCAGCCCTACCACAGGTGCTATTTCTGTTGCTTAATTACATGGGCTCAGTACCTTCAAACTATTAAGACATAATCCAAGATGTGATTTAGAAGTTTCCATTGCTTTAGGCCACTCAATTGTAGGAGGATGAGAATACTCTGACCCTTGTCCTAATCTTAGATTTTAACAATGAGCCAGTAGTCTCTCAGTCACTTTCAAAATTAGGTTTTGGAGCATATAGTGGCATTTAAGCCATGAGTATTTATAATCCAGGACTTTTTAGCTATTCCAGGATGGTTTACCATGATAGTGGCCGATGATGCTAAAGAAAATATAGTAGACTTTGGGTGTGAAGATAGTAGAATAATGGGAATTTTCTTTATCTGGAAAATAAGGCTACCAGTAATCCTCTGTAGTGTCTGTTGGAAAAATCCCCTGCCCCACCCCCCCACAGCTGATAACATGGAGCATCTGTACTGAAGTAAAGATCTGAGCCCTTGCAGAGACTCCTAGCAAAGGATACCTTAGGAGAAGCCTGTCCCAGGGATATGCATTTGTTTGTACGGAGCTATATTCCTAGAAACCATTTATCTTTTTCAGGACCAATTCCAAAATTGGATCTTCTCTATTTTTTATTTTTATTTTTTTATATTTTTTTCCCCACCCCAAAATTGAGTCTTGATCTGAATCAACCTCTTCAAGATAAGGTCACCACCAATCCTTTCATTCGTAGACATTAAGCTCCACAAGAACAAGGGCCATGCCTAATTTTTTCTTAACACCTCTGTCTCTACAGCCTAAAATGGTATCAGGCAGTAGTAAGTAAAATTGTGTTGTTTAACTAAAATAGATGCCCCAGAGTGAAGGATTGTGCTATCTGTGACCTTGGATTGTCTGCAGAACACTAAAGCTACACCTCTTTTAAAAAGTTTTTTTATTAAATTTATTGGCATAACATTGGTCAATAAAATTATGTGAGTTGCAAGTGTACAATTCTGTAAAACATTATCTGTATATTATATTGTGTGTTCACCACCCAAAGCTAAATCTCCTTCTGTCACCATATATTTGACACTTTTTATCTTTTTCCACCTCCCCCTATGCCCCATACCCTCTGGTAACCATTAAACTGTTTCTGTGTCCATGAGTTTTTGTCTTGTTCATTTATTGCTTTTGTCTTGTTCATTTATTGCTTTCAGTTTTGTATCCCACATATGACTGAAATCATATGGTCCTTGACTTTTTCTTTCTGACTTATTTAGCATGATATTCTCAGGATCTACCCATTTGTTACAAATGGCAGCATTTCATCTTTTCTTATGGCTGAGTAATATTTCCTTTTGTACATGTACCACCTCTTCTTTATCCAATCATCTATTGAAGTACACTTCAATTGTTTCCATGTCTTGGCCGCTGTGATAATGCTGCAATGAACATAGGGATTCATATATCTTTATGGATGAATGTTTTCAAATTTTGGGGTTAGATACTCAGAAGAGGGATTGCTAGGTCATATGGTAATTCTATTTTTAATTTTTTGAGGAACCTCCATACTGTTTTCCATAGTGGCTATACCAATTTATATTCCTACCAGCAGTGTATGAGGGTTTTTTTTCTCTTCAGCCTCTCCAACACTTTTTATTGCTTGTCTTGTTGATAATAGCCATTCTAACAGATATGAGGTGGTATCTCATTGTACATTGTTTTGCATTTCATTAATAGCTAGTGAAGTCGAGCATCTTTTCATGTCTGTTGGCTGTTTATATGTCTTCTTGGGAGAAATGTCTGTTCAGGTTCTCTCTCCATTTTTTAATTGGATTTTTTGGTTTTTTGTTATTGAGTTGTAAGAGTTCTTTTTTTATTTTGGATATCAGTCCCTTATCAGAGGCATTGTTTGAAAATATCTTCTCCCATTCAGTTGTTTGCCTCTTTTTTTGTTATTGTTAATGTTTATTTTCCTGTGCAGAAGTAAAGCTACACCTCTTAAGCCTTTCTAAAATGGAATCTGGCTTTCTGATTTACTTTGTATTTTTTGCATTCACATTTGTTTGTAATTCTGAGATGCTTACTCTTCCTGCCCTACAGAAACTTACAAACTAAAAAATGATAGTGTGAGCACATGAGAAAATGGGCAACCAAGCAGACATTTGCATGCTCTTGAGGGTCAGTATAGAGAGGTGATGCTTGAGCTATCTTAGTGTTTCTCCTCCAGAATTTTAATTGCATGAAAGTCCTCAAAAATGTAATAATAGCTACTTTAATTTCTACTAACTTAGTTTAAGAGCATAAGGAAAAAGATACTTTTCTAGATAGTCTCCAAAATGTTCCGATTTACAAATAAAACTACACACAGCCATGTTCATTTAACAAATATTTACTGAGCAACCACTATATGACAGACACTATGATCAATCTAGGGATAAAATAATGAGCAAGTTACTGAAAGGCTCTCTGCCTTTATGTGGCAAACAGAGAAACAAATAAGTTAGTAGACAGTGCTACTTAGCAAAAGTACTAATAAGGTTAATACTTTTATTCATTTATTTATGTTATTTATTAATTTAATAAATAACAAGTATTTATTTATTATTTATTAATTTAATAAATAACAAGTATTTATTTGGTATCTACTATTTGCCTAACCTCTGTCAAGTGCCATGAAAAGTATAAAAGATGCAAACTAATATATATGCAGGACATATGAGCTCATAGGGTGCTCAAATCTTAAGACCTGAATTAATAAGAAAAGAGCATTTGATTATACAGGATAAAGTGCCAAAATCAGGCCTAAGTGATAATAAGCGATGAAGAAGAAGTGATATTAATATGGTCTGGGACTTATTCTAAATAAATATGTTACAGAGTATATAATAAATTGTTGTCATAATTTATATTTGCAATTTAATAAGTAAGATCAACAAATAATTTCTGGGCACTTACTGCTCCCCCCTCGACTAAAAAACTAACTTCCTCTCTCTTTCTCTCTCTCTTTTCTCTCTCTCTCTCATATCTAATCTGTAACCAAGTTGCTCTTGTTTGACTTTTATCATCTCTCACATAAACTATATAAAACCTCTAGTTATAAAATAAATAAGACATGGGAATGTGATGTACAGCATCGTGACTACAGTTTATAATACTATATTACATATTTGAAAGTTGCTAAGAGAGTAGGTCTTAAAAGTTCTCATCACAAGCAAAAAAAAGGTATGATGACATATTAATTAGACTTATGGTGGTGATCATTTTCAATAAATACAAATATTGAATCATATCGAATACCTAAAACTAATGTTTTATGTAAATTATGCCTCAAGATAAAAAGCGCCCTCATAGATCTACCTACTTCTAATATCATTCTCTTCAGATTCTCCCTCCATTCTTCTGTTAGTTATCTTTTTACAAAATATATTTAATAATGTTCTCTAAAAACCTTTGGAGGCTCCCAGATTTCCTATATAGTAAAGTTCAATTTCATCAGCATGTCATTCAAACTCTCTCATTCTCTGGTTCCAGTCTCAACCTCTTACCATTTCACCCTGCCTTCCAGCTATGGTGTTTCACAGATCTGTGCTTTTTCACACTGTGCCTTCTTTCTGTAAAAATTCTATTCACACTAAAAGCCCACTCTTGATATTTATTAGTGTTTGTGTACTGATGTTACATATAAGAATGCCCTACTGAATTTTGCACCCTTAGAAAATAGAGACTATTTTATTTTGTTTTTTTCTTTGTATACCCCTAATTCCTAGCAAGTGTCTAATATGTATTGAATTAAATTGATATTTACAAAATATGAATATCTATATATGCATATGTATACATCTTCATCTATCTCTATTATCCATCTATCCTCCAAGACATACAAGCCATTAAATATAGTGGGTAACTATTATTTGCAATGCATTGTCACTACTAGAACAGATGCAAAAAAATTTACCTTCCCTTAAGGGATTTAATAGTTTAGTAGAGGAATTGTATAGGAGCGAGTCAAAGAGATAAAGAAGATGAAAAGAAAACACAATATTTTTAAAAAGGCATCAGAACAATTGGTTGGTTGATTGAATCCCTTTCTTGTTCTAATAGTATTTATATTACCTTATAAAATAATATATAAAACATCAAATAACTTAAAAATGTATATGTAAGATGAAAGCAAAACAGAAATAAGGGACATCTCTTGAGTTTGAACTTGAAAGATCAATAGAATTTTGAATATTGCAAGAAAAAAAAACTGAGATGAAGATGAGGACATAAGAAATTGAGATAGAAAAGAGAGATGTTGAAAGAGTTTGTGATGGAGAACTTCCAACCACTCAAAACAGGAGAGGATCTTGTAAGATTGAGGCTTGTAAAGGTAAGACTAGAGACTTGGAGAATTGTTATCAGGGAATTTTTATAGGAATTCTTCCCCACCCCACCCCACCCCCAAAAAATTGCCATATAAATGCAGTCTATCAGTAGTTAAATAATGTGAATCTATAGAGAACTCACTCAGCACAGCTGCCTGACATTTTCCAACAGTTTGGCAGCTCAGTTTCAGGAATAGAGGCAGCCTGAGGAATTGGCATGTGCTGGCGATGGCAGAAGTAGCAGAGGTGAAGGACTCCAGGAGTGCCCGCGTTTACCTCAGCATCCTTTCTTAAGGTGTGAAGGATGTGCTGTCTTACTCAAGGCCTGCCCCTCCTACCTCCACCAGTTTTCCTTTTTTTCTTCCTCATCTCAAACTTCCATCTCTAGTATTTTTCTTTCTTCTGCCTGTAGTTTCTCTGCTTAAGTGTTACCTATTAAGAGAAAAAGAAAGAAGAAAATAAAGCAACTCATCTTTGATCCAGCTCCTTCTCCAGTTATGCTTTAAATTTTCTCCTCCCTTACTCATTCAAACTTCTCAGAAAGCAGTCTATATTCATTGTCTCCTTTTACTTTACAATTTGCTTAAATCTGGCATTTGTTCTCACAATTCTATTGCAAAGACTCCTCCTGTGATCCTTCATGAGCTATTCTATATTACCAAATCAAAGGAACTTTTCCATTTCTTTTAGGCTCTCTCTGCCATACTTAACAGCTGGTTCCTGTCCTCATTTGTGAAACTCTTTACCCTCTTGGCTTCTGTGACAGCATCCTTGCCTCTTTTCCTCCTTACCCTTGTCTTTTTCTTCTCTCTTTCATGGTGCCCCCTGTGAGTTCCTTCATCCATCTCATAGTTACAGCTATCACCTACATACTGATCATATAAAATCTACACTCCAGCCCAAACTTCCCCCTAGACTTCAGCCTCCTCTGCCTTCTGACATCTGCACCTAGTATTTCCATAAGTCCCTACTCACATCCAAATCAGAACACACCTGTTCTTCCGACTTCACCTCTAAATCTCTACCTCTGCCTTAAGTCTCTTTCTCATCTGACCCCTTAACCCTCAGTCACCCAAACAAGAGACCTGACAGTCACCCTTGCTCCTCCCTTCCACTTGCTTCTACATTTATTCAGTAATAAGTCCAGCCAGTTTTAACTCTTTAGTATTTTTTAATACAGAACCATCTTTGCTACTGCTGCCATAATTCAGACCATCATTGTCTCTTGTATTAATTGCTGCAAGAGTGTCTTAAACAGGCTCCAGCTTCTAGCCTTCAGTTTTATTCCTTCAAATCTATACTTTGAATAGCCATTATATTGTGCTTTCCAGATTATAAATTTAACCATCTCCCTTCCAGGCACAAAACCATTTGTTCACCTGCTGGCCAGAGCTACAAGATGAAGCCCACTTGGAACCTTAGTGATACTAGATTTACAAGGCTCACTACTTCGTCTTTCCCTCCCTATTTCTCCAGCCTGATTAATAGTGAACTGCTTGCTGATTTTCACTCTCACTGCACTGTTTGTCTCCCGTGCCTTCATTCACACTATAACCAATCCATGCAATGCTTCTCCTCCCTGCCTCCCCCGCCCCGCCCCCGCCTTTACCATTTTCTATATCCTGGCTAACTTTTACTAATCATTTAGTAGGCAACAAAGATGTCACCCTGCTCAAAATGTCTTTCCTGATCCATGCCTATGTACTTCAGGAATCTTTTCTCTATACAGCCAAAATTATCACACTTGCTGTCATAAAAAAATAATTATCTATTTATGTGCCTCCTTCCTCTCCAACTCCACCTTCATTGACTTTGAGCTCCTTTAAGAAAGAATTCTTAATGCTTAACAAAGTGTGTACAGCATGGTAAGCATTCAGTACACATTGGGAAATGATAGTATAAGTGAATGAGAGAATGAATGAATGAATGAATGAGCTCCAGGAGACCAAGCAAGTTACAGTATTTCTCATTATCATATTTTTTAAGCCAACCCACAGGATTACAAATGGGAATTATATCTAGTTAACGTCTAGTGAAGCATTACCCTTGTTAGAGTTAAATAACCTTCATAGTTTCTGAGGGAATTTACACTTACAAAATACATATTCAAAGAAAGAATGAGGAATTTTAAAACAGCAACCACAAGGCATTAAACCCCAAGCACAGGGGCCTTCTGTTCCTGGGGCCCTGTGGGACACCCAAGTAAGCGTCTTGTCCATGGCCACAAAGCTAAGTAAAAGACAGAGCTAGGAATAAAACCTACATTTTTTTTCCACCACACATGCTGCCTCTTTCAGAATAGACTATTTCTGGCAAAAGCAACATGAAACTAGAAGATTTACAGCTCTATGTTCTTAACGAAAAAAATGGGTAAAAAGTTGTTCCTAGCGGACATGCTTTATTTTTAGCAATTTTACTTTATAGTTTATAAAGTAACTTCATAAGCATTATGTACCACATCTCTAAAGGGTAGATATCATTGTCATCTCCATTTTACAGATAAAGAAAAGAAGCTAACTTACCCAAAGTCACTCTGCCATTAAAGAGCTAAACTGTAATGTGAACTCAGGAGCTCTGAATTCCATATTCCTTTTATTAATCTCCAAGCCCTTAGTAGAGATTGTGTGGAAGGAAGTTAATGCAGACCACTGGACCAACAGGGAAAGACTCCATGCATCTACATCCAACTTTATGTAGAAAATACTTGTCTAGACACTATGAGGTATAGAGGCATCTGATTGTCTGCTTCTATCATCTGCTTTATTGTCACCCTGATTGCCACAGCAGCTCTACCTCTTATAGTGAGCTCGATCAAGTTCCTAGTTTTCTCTAAACTTCAGTTTTCCCATCTGTAAAATGGGCTATTAATAGTAATTTCTGAAGATTAAGGCAGTGACTAGCCCACAGTCAACATTCCATGAATATTAACAGCTGCTATTATTATTATTAATAATAATAATAATTAGGTTGGTATAGCTGGTTGAGCCCAAGTTCTTGTTCTCTCTTATTATTATGTAAATATATCTCTTTATACTGAATACTCAAATAAAATACTTCCCCCCAAACAAGGAGAATTATTCTTCAGACAATGTGTGTATATGAGTAGATTTACTTTCTTCTAGAACCCCAAGAACAGATGCTATGTTAGAAGGGAACAACTGGCCCAAATTTGTCATTGTTTAGTTGAGAAAATTAAGTCCCAAGGAAGTTAAATGACTTTTCTAAGTTTACACAATTAATTGGGGATAAGCCAAGACACCTAATTCAGTGCTTATTTCCAATGAAGGTTGTTTCTGTAAGATAATACATAACTCCATTGCTATCCCTGCTTTGAAATATACCTCTGCTTTGTCATACTGCAGCATGATTATGAAACCATATGTTCTAATTGTGTTCATCATAATTGAACTTGGTGGTCATTATAATGATTATTATACCATGAATAATGATTTAAATTAGTTTGTCCTCCTCGTACACATAACTGAAGGATATACCAGTATTATTTTCACAGTATGTTCTCTTTTCCCCTGATGGGTAGGAAATATTTTTGAGCCATATGGGATCCTAATTCTCTGAATGCTTTTAGATTATCAGATGTCTCAACTGACAGTCCTGGATGAAAATCAAATCATGAGAATTTGCAAAACTGAAAAAAAAATTAAGAACATTTTGGTGTTATCATGTACCGGAAATTCCATCTTTATCTTTCCTTCAATTAGAAAAGAAAATTAGACATCCTAAATATTAGAATTTTCAGCTCAAACTTTTCAATCTATTTCCTACAAACTTACTTGATGATCTTTAGACTGGTGTTTTTTAAATCTGTGCTTCACATTTTTACTTAGGCATTCATACTTTCACAATTTTTATTTTATTCACAATTTAGCAAACAGGTGATAAGGGAGATGCAAAGATGCTTAAGACATGATTATATCTCTCAAAAGGTTTGTGAGCCAATGAAGGATATAGGACATATAATACCAAGTAGAAAAAAATAAGAAGACTCTGTGGCCTATTTAGTATCTGCTCTAACCTAGACAAGAGGTGTTCATCTTGAAAATGCTCAATTTAATATGAAGGACTTTATGATGGTTTTGCTGCCCGTTGATATTTTAGAAGTAAAACCCAAAACTTTCTCTATTTAATTAGAAAAACTAGACAAGGAGATGTTGATATTCACTATGAGAAAGGGTGTCTCCCTTTTCTTTCTCCTATCTCATTCTAATTGAGTAGTGTTATTTAGTGAATAAAATGAGGAAAGAGTATCCTTCATGATGTGGACATTATACAAAGAAAAAGGGTATTTGTGTGCCTTGCATAAATTTTCCTTTTGTATTCAATCCAAGGCCAAGTGGTGGAGCCAGACGATTCTACAACAGACCAATGGAATCTTAGTTGTGGTTTTGCTCAGCTTTCAGTTTAAACCCTTGGTTGGGTTAGTCTCTTGCCTATCTAACCTATGGTGACCATCTCCTCACACTTAATTCCAGTGTTGTTGTATGTCATAGTCCATTAGGGGTGCTATAACAAAATACTATAGGCAAGGTGGCTTATAAACAACAGAAATTTTTTTCACATAGTTCCAGAAGCTGGAAGTCTAAGATCAAGGCATCAGCAATTAGGCAACTGATGATGGCCCACTTCCTAGTTCATAGATGGCCATCCTTCTCCATGTCCTCACATGGTGGAAAGAGTAAAGGAGCTCTGGGGAACCTCTTTTATAAGTCACAAATCTCATTCAAGAAGGCTTCACTCTCAAGACCTAAGCACCTCCCAAAAGCTCCACCTTCAAATACTATCACATTGGAGATTAGGTTCCAACATATGAGTTTTGGGGGAACACAAACAGCCAGTCTATAGCGTAGTGCCAATGAGTTTTCCTACCACCAAATTTTTAAAAGAAAGCAAGCCAAAATAAAGTTTTCATGGGGGAAATTTTTTTTTCCTGTTGAAGGCAGTTCAAGAAAAAAATGTCTTAAAAAGCAGAACTAAAACCAAAAGTAAGTGTGGAGAAAAATCAGGAATATTCTGGTCAACTGTTTCAACAGGGTAATCATCATTCACTGCCCACCAAAGGCATTCTGAGTTACAAAGGTCCTGGCCACAAACCTGGATATCTCAAGAGTTCAGGGAAGAGCCACACACTGAGGCCAACCTAACATATCCCCCACAGTTCTCATGGTTTGACTCTAAGATTATAAAGTGTTCAAGTTTCAAGAGTAAAATTCTTTCCTATAAGAAGTCAAATTTATGTAAAAATGGTCTTCCTTTAGAGTCATAATGACTCTGTTCAATTTCTGGATTCCTGTCTTCTTCAATTAGAAGCTGAAAGCCACTCCCAGACTTAAAATCTGTCAACCCCATGAACACTTCTGTAATTTCACATCCAATGAATTGAACAAAAACCAAAATCCGTATGAAATAAATTTCTCCAAGTAATCATTTTGTGAGATTTCTCAATTTTAAGTCAAAATGAGAAGAGGCCATTCCATAGATTGATTAACCTCCCCTCCCAATCCCAATTTGGTTCTTACAACTTTCATCTTTTCTACTATCCATTCTCTGTTCTTTGTGGTTATCACACCCACGTCTGTCTTAGGTAAATTGAAAATACCCAGCTGCTTCCATTACATGCCATAGTCCACATCTTTATCATTATTGTCACTGACAAATCAGTGCTGGTTAGAGCAACTTAGATGCAAAAGCTGGAGACAGCTTTAAATAATCTTTTTATTCAGGTATTAATTCTCCCATAGCCTACGCTTGCCTGCTTACAGATAGCCAATGGGGATATTTGTTTTTGGTGTTCAACTGACTGTGACCTCATCACTGCCACTTTGTATGAACAACTGACCCCACACCTCCTGAGGGAAGTCCACAGCCACTTACTTTCTTATGGACACTGGAGGGTAGCAGGTGAAGTTTTTTCCTTTTAATCAGAAAAGCAAAAGCTTTTCTGGAAGTTCCCTGGTAGGCAAATTCTGTCACACATCCAACCATAGCTGGAAGGGAGGCTGAGAATATATAGTTTGTCCAGCCCACATAGTAGAAGGTTGCAAGGGAGAAGGAGGTCAGCCTACCAACAATGTCTGCTACAACCTAGAAATAGAATTGCTGAGTCTGTGGAGTATATATGTTTGCATTTTAATAGATATTGCTGTACTTAATCTCTATCTAAACTGTATCAGTTTAGACCCTGTATTGAAGGCCATTCTGACTTTTATCATTGCCATCTGGCCTCTTTGTTTGTTTGTTTGTTTTGTTTTGTTTTGGTAATGACAGGGCTTACTGAATTTCTTTTTTTATGTATTTAAATTGGTTTCAAGTATACAGTACATTGGTTAGAAATCTATATAGTTCATAAAACTATCCCCTCCAATTGCTCCCTCTCTCCCCTGGCCCTCCACCTAGCCATCACATTAATGCTAACTGCATTCCCTATACCATGCTCCCCTTCCTTGTGACCATCTATCAACGACTAATTTGTACTTCTTTAACCCTTCACCCCATTCTTCCAGCCCCCGCATCGCCCCGCCCCTCTATCCGTCACCAAATTGTCCACTATATTTGTGAGTCTGTTTTTGATTAGTTTGTTCTTTTTGTTCCTTACATAGCACATATAAGTGAAATTATAGGGTATTTATCTTTCTCTGTCTGACTTATTTCATGCAGCATCATAACCTCTAGGTCCATCCATGTCATTGCAAAAGGTAGGATTTCATTTTTTTAAAGGCTGAGTAATATTCCATTGTATATATGAACCATAATTTCTTTATCCAATCATCTGTTGATGGGCATTTAGGTTGCTTCCATATCTTGGCTATTGTAAATTGTGCTGCCATCAATATTGGAGTGCATAGATCTTTACAAATTATTGTTTTGGTTTTCTTTGGATAAATACCCAGAAGTGCAATTGCTGGGTCAAAACATATATCCATTTTTAATGTTTTGGCCTTTCTTTTTAATTCTAATAAGTTATATTTAGTTTGGAAACTTGACTCCCAGTTCACATGGTTCTGCAAGAGGTCATATCTCATCATCTTTCCCTCAGATTTTGATGTTTTTTCTGAGCTGTCACTTCAATTTTGGTTATTGAGCTCAACTTTTATACCACTCAATTTCTCCATTCATTTTTTATGCCATAGCCAATTAAAAATATGTCAATTTGTATCCTTCAGTGTTTTTCATTGCACTTAGAATAAAAATCAAAGTCTTTTTCATGGCCCTGCATTATCTATTATGCTTTGTTTCCCCCTCCAAGGTTTTCTTCCCCCTTAGTCACCAAATCCAAGTCTCACTGGCCTTCTATCTGTTCCTAGAATATGCCTGACTCTTTTCTCACCTTAGTGCCTTTGCACCTGCTGTTCCTTCTGCCCTGAATGCCCTTCTAATGGCTCTTTTCATGCTTGGGTTGCTCCTTCTAATTCCTCACATCTCAACTTACATGTCACTTTCTCAGAGAGGTTTCCCTGATTAGTTTACAACATAGGTCTCCCTTGTAATTTTTTTTTTTTATCACAGCACTGTATTAATTTCCATAAGGGACACTGGGAAATGTTCAGCATATTAGATGGAAGAACAGAATCGGATACCTGCCAAGATTATGTAGAGCCCACCCTAAAAAAAATTTCTTTTAAAAACTTCACAGCTTGTGATTAGAAAAGGACACGGGACAGCTGCTAACTGTTTTCCTTTCATCTCCACTTTTGGCATGTTCTTCTAATAGCACTCCTGTCACACTCAGTCTGCAGCACAGTGGGAGCTAAAAGAATAGGACTGAGGTGTCCCCCAACTGTCCCCACTCCCTGCTCAGACTCAGCTGCTGGGAAAGACCATTTATAACATTTCATATCCTCCCTACCACTTGGGGAATGGTGTAACCCAGCTGACTTCATGCTTCAAAGGAAAGGGAAGTTACAGCTTAGTGGTTAGTTAGGGAATGTTTAGACTAGAAAATCCCACCAGGTTCCTGCCAACCCCAATTCCATGATTCAGTGAACAGAAAGGACTGAAGCAGAGGAGGGAGGAATAGGTCAGACAGCTTTCCAAATTCTCTTCCAAAGAGAGGGAGTCGTCATTGCTTAAACTCTGTGAAATCAAATATAAAGAATGCTGGAACACTTGCTTTCAAATGTGAATTTCATATGGCTCTAAAGTAAAATGCAAATGGTTTAGGTCTAGCCACATTTTTTCAGTGAACCTTTTCCCTCCTACACTAAGTGCACTGGAAACAGTATTGGATAATAGTTATAAGAATGACTCCCTCTTCAGCCATGGGAGCAAGTTATTTAAGTACCTACCTTATAAAGTTGTTGTGAGAATTAAATAAGCTAATACAGCTAAGGCATTTAGAACAGTGTCTGGTACAGAATAAGAAAGAACTCAATAAGTGTGCAATTTACTTTATGCTAATTTCCACCAACTGCTATTATTGTGAAAATTGAAAGAAGACAATAGATGTTCATAGCCTTATTATTTCATACATATGTATCTGGAGAAAAGTAAGGGCACACAAATATTTGTTCACATCAGCTTTTCTTCTTGTAGGACTTATGGATTAGCATCCTGAAAAATAAATAGGCTTCCTCTCTTGAAACTATGAAATTTTTGACCAAGACAGCACAAATTACTGTATAAATGATTTTGCAATCTTTTATAAATATACATGAACACATGTCTCAAATGCATCATAATTATAATTTATGGTATCACCAAACCTTGCTCAATATTTTAACAAGTACATACCTGATTACCTAAATTCCCCACCCCCACCGCCGTAGCTTAAGAACAGATGTTTCAAAAGGAAAATAGGCTTGAAAAATGAAAAGAAAAAAATGATAGCATAAAATTTACTGTAATTTTGTTAGCTAATATTAAAAAAAATAAGTCTAAGATATAATTTATAAAAATATATAACTTACATATCTAAGATGTTCTCTAACTTATTGCTCTCCAACTTATTGCTTAAATGTGACATTTATTTGAATGGATAATTCATGTGGTCTGAATCTAGAAAACTTTCTTCATAAGTTAAAATCGTGAAAATTCAGTTAACTTATGAACAAGAAATTCCATTGCAGTAAACAGAACATGTTCCAATGGAGGGCTAAGGTAGAGAGGTAAAGATATGTAACAAAATTTTCTTCCACTGCCATTTCATTAGTGTGACAGAGGGAATTAAAATTGGAAGCAGCACCCTATCCATTATCTGATCACTTATAGTAACCCATGTTTCTATCTGATAGACTAAATAAAGCTTTTCTGCAACACTGATAAGGGAGTTATAAATCTAGTATTTATCACAATAATTATCATAATCATACAGAAAAGACATGCATTGGGTACACTTGTAAATAGATATCAAATTGACTCAAAACCTTTATAGAAAGTAAGAGGTAACACTATTATTCCAAGAAAATTATATATGCAGGTTTTCCCTGCTATTCTAAAGTAGAGTGTACCTATGAAAGCTTTTGTAAGACGAAGTGGCACAAAGCAAAGAAGCAATTATCATTAATTTATATGGGAAAATTTTTTATCATTCCCTTACCCAAAATTCAGTGTATGCATAATTTTATTTTGTTCACCACGATCAAAATGCTTAATTACGTCCAGTTTTACACTAAGTGTAACTCCTTTATGAGCTCTCTTAGGCTCTTCTCATACCTTAGGACATGTGTTGCTAATGGATGCATGAAATAATCAAGATAAAGTGCAGATGCTCACAGGCACTGTCCAAAGCTCTGGTGGCTTGATGCTGAGATGCAGAGTGTGGTTCCCAGAGAAGGAGCCTGGTGGGGCCACTCGCGCTGCTCAGGGTGTGGCTGCCTCTGCGATCTCTCCCTGCAAATCAAACAAATGCTGACCACCGTTTTCACTTTTCGCCTTTTTTTCGTTAAAGTGAAAATCTTCTCTAGATTTCTTTCAGTTAGTGGAAACAGGTACAAATGAAGGTCTTTTATAAAAGTAAAGTGGTGTAATGCAAACTTTCAAAAAACAGGATATCTGTAGTTTTATGCTGCCGTGTCAATTATTCTGTAAGGTTATACTAAAAAATATGTGTTTTTTCCTGTATGAGTCTGCAAGATCTTGGTGTCATTCTAGTATACAAATATTCTATTTTACATATTTAAAGTCACACAAACTGTGGAGAAGAAACTAATTTAATTCAATATAGAGCAAAAGAAATTTTCTCTAATCAACAGCATACTCTTGATTTTTTTCAGTCTTGGATTGAAGAGAGAATAAATAACATTCAACTAAAGCTTATATTAAGAAGAAAACAGTTCTCTATGGTCCTTAAATATGTTTTGCTAGCATTTTATATAATATACAATATGAAGGAAAGGTTTCTAAATGAATATGATATGTGTGGTATTACATAAGGTTGGGGAAATAAGAGAACTCTTCAAGCTGGAGTTCTAAGAGACAGAAGCAATCAATACAGATATTTTTGAAAGATGGCTTCAATAAATTTATTTCTAATGCATCATTAAATGCAAAACACTGCTTTTTATTCTATTTGGTCATCTCATTAGTTTATCACAGCTGAAAAAACTTCAATGCATAAGTTATTCTCCCCGTGGCCAGAGAAACTTCAGCTTTCATATGTCAGAACATAATATTACAGTATTTTTCTTTACTCCATAATTTAAGAAAGCAATAAAGACCTGAATTAGACAATTCTTGTCAGCAGAGAAACATCTGTTCTAAAAAACATTGGCTTGGGCCTTTGGTTCTTAAGTAAGTCATTAACTAAACAACTTTATCTACTGATTATGATTCCCTAAACTCCCTGTGCAATGTGCCAGGTAGTGTGCTAAGAAAATAATAAGTAGTTTCCCAATTGGGCATGTCGCTTTGATAGCATAGATTTCTAGCTCCATAATAAAGAAACACTATTGGGAGTAGACCGGTTACTAATTTGTTTTAATAACTAAAAAAATTAGAAGAGAATTTTCTAAAGATCCTAAATTTAATGCTTATGAACTTTGACTAAGAGGCACATCAATTATATCCTGAGAACGATTCACAAGTATTTTTGACTCCCTTTTACATCACCACTTTTGCCTCATCCATGTGATTCAACCACAAGTTTCAGTGTCTTCTACTGTAGAGAAGCACAGTCTAACAGAACTTGCTATGATTATGGAAATGTTCTTTATTTACATTGTCCAATACAGTAGCCACCAGCCACATATGGACAATGAATCCTCAAGATCAGGATTGAAAAGAATCAACTAGGTATGGCAATTCAGGGGTCATTCTTAATATTTGACAGAGAAATTCTATGGAGTCAGTGGGGGTAGAAGTTTATTGTGGTGCGTTGAGGAGTAAATGGGAGGTGAGGAAGTAGAAACGACATGTGTAGTGGGGTGATGAGGAGGTAGTGCAGCAGGGAATTAAACAAAAGGTGGACACAATGGAGCTCTATTCCAATAACCATTGATCTGAAAGTCTTGTGAAAAATGGATGGAGGAGGGAGAAAGCTGGAGCTTATGTTCACCTTTTATTGAGAAAAAAAAGGCGTTAAGCTGAGATTTTCTAACATGTAGTAAGGCAGGTAATAACGTGAGAATAAATTCCAGCATCCTAGGAAAAATGGAAATGTTTATTGTCCTTGATGGTGCAACCATTAACCAAGTCACATGAAATGTTTTAGTTGTAAGACTTGAAACATTTGATTTTTCTCTGAAGAGCTGTAAGAATCCAAAACACTACAAAAATAAGGTATTCTATTATTTATTTTAGTAAGAAATTGTATAAGTTCCTAGTACTGAGATGAATTTGTCCAAAAGAAAAAAAAATGTGTGTTCTTGCCCTTCACTCTAATCACTTCTTAAAGCTAACTTTAGGCTACAAATTTTAAAACAATAAAGTATAATTTCAAATTATACAATCTATATTTATACATAATGAAGCTAACCAAAAGTTGGACATGACTGAAATCATAGCATTTTAGAACTGGAGGGATGTTCGTTAAACTGTTTCATTTTATGGGTGAGGACCAGAGGCCTAGAAATAATATATGACTTAGCCAGGTTTACCCAGATAACACTCAGAACCATGTCTTTAGATCCTAAGGCTGGTGCTGTTTTGAAAAAAACCTGGCTAGATGATGCACCACGATATTTTTGGTGTTCCTATATATTACAATAAGAGAAAACAGAAAATTTCTAACAGCATGCCTCACTGGGGACAGTGAATCCTTTTCTTTACATTTCTACAATTAGCACCATTCCCCCTTGGGCACATTCTTGCCATTTACATTGTGCCTCCCATAATTTTCACTCATTTTTCAAAAGTCCTTGGTAATTATCATGTATGCTAGGAAATCCAACCCAAGAAAAAGATGTCTGACTTCCTTACAATTCTTCAGAAAGTTTTCTTTCTTACTGAAGATAGAGAAGATGGTATATTGGTAGCTTAGAGGAAAAGTACCTTTTACAATTTCAATTCTTCAAATCATTTCAATATTTAAACACTATAATCAAATTTTCAGGATTACCTATATATGCGAGCTCATTCAGACTATAGGATCCTGGTGTGTTTTGTGTTTGTACAAAGAAATCAGGTTCTATTTTTTTGTATGAACTAAAGTTGTAGGCTGTTAATTTAGTTCATGGAAAACCTGGTAATAGTCTAAAACATAGAGGGTCAAAGGTTTCTTGTTTTTATTTTTGTTTTAAATGCTGGGTAACTCCTTCTGGAAAACCCCTCAAAGAGTAATAGTCAAATGTGAATTGTATCATACATCCCGCTCGTGACACACTAGTTTATTTCTGAAAATAATAATGCTTTTTCAAAATGAAGTCATTTATATTCTTAGCCATGCTCGATTGTGTGCACTGAGTAATTTCTTGAAAGCAATGTTTCCTATGGCACATTGCCAAGATGGGCTTTATTTGTTTTTCATTAGGCTTTTCATTATCATGCTGCTATATACCTGGATTGTTCTGCCTCCTCCAAGAATGCCAGGGTAGCTTAAGCATAGGAATGAGACTATGAGCAGGTGGAATGTTTTTGTCCAGTGAATGCCCATCTTAAATCCCTAGCCATGATACCATTCCGATGGCTTTAATCTTTCTAAGAACAGTCATTTATGCATTTATATAATGTTGTCTGATATTAAATTATTTACATCTATCCATTCTGTCCCTTTCCAGGAAAAGACAGTAGTCTTACTTTGCACCACATTAGATTGGCCTCTTCTTGATTATTTCAGGAAAAGACATCATGAAATGCCCCTCTTGCTCAAGCCTGGAACCAACATATATTCTGCATTTCTTAATCATTCCACGCTTCAATCGCCAAATTAAACTTTCTGAGTATTCAAATCCTCTCACTTCTTTCTGTCTCCCAAGATCACTTCTTGGTCTAATCCCACACTATCTCTAGAACAACTGCAGTGGTCTCCTGATGGTCCTCATGCCCTTTCCAATTAATTCTCTTCTGCCTTAAATGTTTGTCAGTACCTTAAATTGCTCTCTATACATATTCTCGAATGTCTACTCATTAGTGTTTCTGTTACACATTAAGAGGACAGAGTTTGATTTGTCCACATAAGTAGGGTCTGAATTCTTGAACTTCTTTGTAGACTCCTTGATTTCAAGGGAAACTCTAGCTTACAAACCCCAGAAGACAAAAATTTATGGACAAAATAAGCATTGTATAAATTTTTGTATATTACTCATAGGTCTAAAAAAATTCATTGAAATTGGAGAATTTCAGGACTAGACTGGTCCTTGGAGATAGTGTGGCTCAACTTCATTATTTACTGGAAACTGAGGCCCAGCCACAGAAACCAAATTGATCTTTCTAAGTTTGGGATCTCATCATGTAACTCCTTTTCTTAAAATCTGCCCGTGGTTTTCCATTGTGGGCAGGGCGAAGTCTAAATTCCTCAGCGTGACATGCAACGTCTGTATAGTCTGGACTCTGCTTACCTTTTGCTCCTCTCTCCAACTTATCCAGAACTCGATGCTTCCTAAAACACAATGTTCTTTCTTATCTGTGGGACATTACACATAATTTCTCCTTTGTCCTGCCTCTTTTGAATGCTAAATCTTAACCATCCTTCAGATATCCAATTAGCATCATCTCCTCTGAAAACATATCCCTGATCCCCTCTAGGCTCTCAAGCATGTGTCACCATCATTTTAACTGCCTTTGAACAGTTCGTTTCCATCACTGGACTAGAATGAATAAAGACCATTGTGAACAGGGACCTACATCTTATTCATTGTTCTATTTCCACATCTTGACCAGGTGTCTGGTACTCATCATTTTAAGATTAATTCTCACTTTCAACCTGCGTAATATACTCAATTTTTTCCATCTTTATTTTCAGAGGAAGGGGTGGGGGACTGATTCATTCACATCAACAAATGGCTCACTGATAGTTCTAAATGGCAAGTCTCCCTGGGAGCATTTACATTTTTAGAGGAACGGAGTTTTAAGTCACAGGAATGAATCTCCAATGCAGATGTATCAACCAGAGATAGTAAGCCATGATAGTATTTGTGAAGGGAAGGGATATTTCCCAGAACTTTCAACTCTGTCACATAGGTGACCCCTCACAGAAGAATGACTCTGTTTTTGTTATAAAACTCAAATCACTTGTTGGTTACCTATCTTCATATTAAACAAATCATTATTACCCATAGTAAAAATGCCTGATTTAACTTATAAGACTTCTGGTTTTATTTCAGGGAAGCAATGTTATGGAAGATCAGGATTTATTGGAAATTGGAATTCTTAATTCTGGACACAGACAAAGAATTCTACAGGCAATCCAGCTCCTTCCAAAGGTAAACAATGCTTTATTACCTTCACCCTGAATACAGCCCCAGTGGTTTAAGTACAGATGTATGAGGGGTATTAGTATTTAAGACAACATTTCTTTATGATACAGCTCCCAAAAGCAGGTCTTCTTAGGTTCAACTAAACAGTCCAGACTCACAAGACTGCTGTGAACCATACTTGGCTTGAGATTTACCTAAAAGAATGCAATCCAAGAAACACCACTGGCCAGGAGGGTAGCTTCAGAGTTTCTCTTCAGAGGGAGTCCTTATATCAGTACAGACATCACTCCGGACCCCTCAGGTGATGGTCAAATGCAAAAGATAAGATCAGTATTGGGTGGGCACAGAAATATTCCTTAATTAGAAGCCTCATGCCCCACAAGAGGCAATATATGTTGTAACAACTCCAAAGGCTTAGCCTCCGGGGACAAAGGACCTGCCTAATTATGAGTCATCATGTGGGAAAGTCCAAAGTATTGCATCCCCACCAGGTATTTATAGTTCATGTATAAATCCTCGCAGTCCAGATGCAATGTGCCAACCAGGCATCACTTTAACTGCAAGGAGTATGTTACCTAGCAACAAAGTTGTCCTTCTGTTTCCAGATAAGGTTTCATAGAAGCCTGAAGCAAGAGGTAGGATCTAAGCACTGGTCTTCAAGATGCGTAGGATTTTAATTGGTAAGGAAAGTGAAAAGCATTTCAGGGGTCAACAGGAATTGTATAAGTATAGGTATAGTCCAGGCAACAAATTGCCAGAAGCATTAGAAAAAGAGTGATACAGTGTGATTTAAAATCCAATGGGATTTGCACAACAATGTGAACATACTTAATGCCACCAAACTGTACACTTAAAAATGGTTACGGTGATAAATTTTATGTTTTATTTCAATACGATTTGAAAAATAATTTTTTTAAGAAGAAGAAAAACATCCAATTGTGATTAAAACAGTTGGAGAGTCGAGTCAGAGGTAAAGCAGAAAGAGTAATTTGGGTCAGATGGTGTAAGGCTAAGGAATTTGAAATTTATTCTGTAAGCACTGGGGAACGGACATGACTAGAATTCTTTAGGTCCGTTAATTCTGAAGGCAGTGGGCAGTAAGAATGAGAAGGAAGGAAAGTTGATCTTGGATCATCCAGATGGGAGAAGAATTAGAGGGGCAAGATTTGAGGCAAGGTAACAGATGAACAGTATTAGATGCATCTAGGTATATGAGTTTATCCTGTTTTATATTTTCTTCTACTCTTTTCCTTCGTAAGGAGACTATCATTTCTCCTGCTTAGAATGGGAAAGATAAATATTAATCACTGTTTCTAAGAAAGTGATCTGGTAAAATTTGCCAATTGACAGTAAGCTGAGTTTATACTGATAGAAACAACACTTTTGCAAATTCAAGGCGAGTCAGGCATACAAAGGAGTTTAATTTTCTACAGTAAAAGGAAAAGCATCCGCAGAACTAATTCTAAACGTAATCCTTACAAGTGTATTGTTTACCTCACTACTTTTGTTTCTTTACTTAAAATATTATTTCCTCAGCAAGTTTTCTTCTCATTGTCAGCAAGGGCCTCTGCACTGCTATATCCCCAACACCCAGCCCGGTGCCGGCCCATGGTTGGCCCTCAATGAATAAATGAATGACTCCCCCCTTGTCACAATGCTGCCCATCATTTGAAGTTCAACTCAAATATTTTCATACCACTTCCTTTGTGAAACTTTCCCTGAAATGGCACCACTTCTGAACACCTTGGTAATTATTACTCTCGTCCAAACCAACGGCTTTGGACTGGACTATGATAGATTCTAATCTGTCATCTCTAAATTAAATCACTAGAGTTGATTTTCCCTTGGTCCTCCCTGGCCTGGGAGATTCTTAGATGCCTAATCTCTGTCCTAGTTACCTTTCTTACCACTTTACAGTTGAATTTCCACGTAGCATCAAGAACAATCCTTCTAAAATGCAAATCAGATCATGCCACATGCTACACCCTGCTTAAAATCTCCAGTGGATTCCCTTCTCACTTAGAGTAAAATCTTTATTGTGGCTTATAAATGTCAACAGGACCTGGCCCCTTCCTACCTCTGTGACCTCTTCTCTTACTCTCCCTTCTCTGCACTCTAGTCACATGCTTTCTTTCTGTTCCAGACCATGCCAGGCTCATTTTTGCCTCAAAGTCTTCCCCTATTGGTCTCTCTGCCTGTAAAGACTTTTCCTCACATCTTCATTTGCTTGCTTTTATACATCGTCAAATCTCCACTCAGGTGTCACCACCACATTCTCAAAGTCACCATCCTTGCCTACTATCACTGTCCTTTGTATTGTTCTGCTTTAGTTTGTTCTTCATAGTACTTATGGCTACCTGAAGTTGTATTATTTATTTGTTTGTTTTCTTTCTTAGTTTCCATTTTTCCCCAAGGATGCAAGGTCCATGAGTCAAAGCCCTTGACTATCTTATTTCCTTCTATATACCCATTCCCTAGACTAGTCCCTGGCATACAGTAAGTGGTCAAAAATATTTGTGGAATTAAAGAATATACTGCTCTCTTTTTCTTCAGAAATTCGATGATCCTATGCTTGTTCTGTCTGAAGGTACTGATAATATTCTACCACTTCTATGTTTTAAGCACCCTGAGGGCAGAAACAATGTCATATTCATCCTTGAAATTACCACTGTACTTAGTCCAAGACATACACATTAAAAGAAAGAAAGAATGAGTGATTGGATGAATGAATATTTTCCTCACATGTTATTCAAATATAATTTTTTTAAATCGAAAAGTGCCTCAATTTTAAGATAGCTATAATCCTGTACATGCCATTTGATAATGAGAAACAAAGAACTCGAACCCAGAATTTTTGAAGAATAAATGGAATGTTTACTTTTAAGACAGAATATCATTCCCATTAGAGAAAAGAAATATAATAGAAACAATGCAAAATTAAGCTTCTATCAAGAGGCAGATGCAAAGTGCTTACAATGCACCCAAATGAATAGAGCATATACAAAAACATCCAAACACGTGTTCAGCAGCACAAACAAAACGTTATAATGCTACAAATTGATGCTTTGCCTTCTTAGGTAATGAGCCCAATCTTCAGATGGTTAATAGTGTAATTTTACTGCCAGCACATTCATTTGCATTCACTCTAACTTTGCAATGCCAGGAAATGGACAAAATGTCTGCATTTTGTTTATGCAGTTTTGGTCTTCAGAATATTTGTGTTCTTCATCTGTCATGAAAAATGTTCCATGATTGCTACCTGAGATCCTTTAATTAACATATTGTGTTTTGAAATTGGGGAGATTGTTTCTAAACAGAGAAAAGGTGGTTTGCTAAGTGCAATCTCGATCTGTTAGCTCACTTCAAAGCATGTTTTTCACACTTTATTTGTATTTGTTATTTCAAATTTCAAAGACAAAAGTTTATTTCTGTTGTTAGTAAGAATGTTTTTTTTTTTTTTTTTTTTGGTAATATGCCCTTTTAAATGTTGAAATATTCACCACTGCAAAGGTCCGCATATTTTCAAGTATGCTCGACGACACATCGAACACATAGCAAACATTTGATATATTAGAATAGTAGTCACAATAACTCTCTCACCTCTGTCCATCCGTTCCCCCTGTCTTTTGCAATGCTGGACATTTAGTACAAAACTTAGTATCAATTTTCACCCAGCATCCACTTCCTTCACCAACTCGACTCAGTCTTTTCTTAGGTCTGAAAGTTTCCCTGGACTTCTGAAGATCAAATTTCACCCTTCTCACTCTTTAAGAAAAGAAACACACCCAAAGCTCCATAAGAAGATGGCTTATATTTTACTCTCTTAGAAAGTGTAAGTAGTGTGGGCTTTTTCTGTCCCTCAGACACAGGGAAAGCGTCTGATTACTTACTTGCAGCAAATCATTTACCTTTATCCAGATAAGAATTCTATGTGGCCAAGTCTTTGGATAATCCACTAAAATCCTTTTAAAAAGGCATAATCTCTTTTGTTCTCTGACAATATAACAACTGGAAGTCAGAAATTCAAAAGATTTTTATTTAAAATTTGTAGGACTTCATGTCAAGGCCCATATTTTTCTGCTCTCTTAATATCTCTCATCCTGAATCAAAAATGTATTTCAGCACATTAGCAACTTTTGAATCACATGCCCACTTTGTTTTTCAGTATTTCCTTTTCTAATATTTTCCTGTTCTATAATATTTTTTGGAATTACTTAATAGCTGTGTAAATACTTGTTAGCAAGTAGTTGTCTACTTGCCATCCCCTTTTCTTTGCTCCCACTTGTCCTTAAACCTACTTGGGCCTAACTAGTTCCTCTGCTGTCACCCCACACCACCAGTGCTAAGGACACCAGTGACCAGCAGAGCGGAAATTCCATAAGCCCCTTTCACCTCCACCTGACTTTGGCTCCAGTCAGTTCTGATATTCTCGTCAACTGTCAACAGTGTCTTCTTCTGGCTCCCATGATACCCAGTTATCTTCCCGACTCTCTAATGCTCTCTCTTCTTGCCTGCTCATTCTCCTCAGTTGAATAATATTTGATGACAACCGAATGTTGTTAATCACAAGACTCTTGATCATAGTATAGTTTCTGGTATTCATTACTTCGTTCATTGCTACCCTACTATTACTTTACTGCATAATGAATACCTGTACTTTAGCTGCCCATTATTTCTAAGTTCAGTTCAGTTTAACCAATACTTGTTGGGCTACATAGTTTTACATAGTTTTTTACTGAATGGCACTGAACATCTCCGATAGAATTAAATTAACCCCTCTCTCATCCTCAGTTTGAGATATTAGTTTAAAAATAAATAAAATAGAGATATCTGTTATTCCAATAGAAAAACAAGATTCTGTGTTAGTTGTCTATTGCTCTGTGACAAGTGGCATATAACACCAACATTTGTTGTTGCATAGTGGCATATAACAACAACATTTGTTATCTCACAGTTTCTGAAATCCAGGTGCAGCTTAGCTGGGTCCTCTGACTCTGGGTCTCTCACAGGGCTACAGTCACCTCAAGACTCGACTGGGAAGAGTCCACTTCCTAGGTCACTCATGTGGATGTAGGCAGGATTCTATTCCTTCGGGGTGCTTGGACTGAGGCTTCAGTGCCTCAGATGCTGTTGGCTGAAGGCCTCCCTCAGTTCCTTGTCATGTGGGCCCCTGTAAAGCATCTCACCACAGTCACCTGGCTTCAATAGCACCAGCAAGTAAGAGGAAAAGAAAGTGCCGGGAAGATGGAAGTCATAGTCTTTAATAATATCCCTTCTTCTCTTTTTTCTTCCCATTTTCATTAGAAATAATTGGCATACATCACTGTATAAGCTTAACGCATATCGCATGATGGTTTAATTTACATATATCATAAAATATTTACCATAACTCTGTTAGTTTGCAGCTAACATCCATTTTCTCATATAGATACAATTTTTAAAAAAGAAGAAGAAGAAGAAAGGAAAACAGTGTTCTCCTTGTAATGAGAACAGCCCATCCTTTTGTCATATTCTCTTTGTTAGACTCAAGTCACTAGATCCAGCCCCTATACAACAGGAGGTGTTTGCATAGAGATCTGAATACTAGGAGGTGGGATTATTGGGGACCATCTCAGAAGTTTGGCTCCTGCACAGACACTTTATAATGATCTACTATACAACTTAATTTCCATGTCTATGCTTGTGTTTAAAATGGAGTAACCCATCAACAACAGCAACAACAAAAGCATCCTTTATTTCCATGGGCTATCTTCACAGGACTGTGATATTCACAATTAGATGATTTAGAAGCCATGTTTGCCATCACCACTCAAAAAAAGAAGCATATGTCTCCAAGTTAGATATAATGTAGCATGGTGTTATAGAGAAATTAGAGACATTAGAGATTTGTCAATTACACATAAAGTCTTCATGATCTAAACGCCACTAGTCTAAGTAACACAAATCAGTAATCCCATAAAATATAACAAATTTTCAAAACCTGTTCATTCTTTGTTGGTGCCTCATTACTGAAAAGAGCATCTTTCCATCTGTATTAGGGAAGTAAGTTGGTCGAAGTCTATTGGACAAGACTTTAAAGATGTTAGCCAAAGACAACAACAACACATTTTTAAAAACTATCAAAGCTAGAAAGTAAAAGGGACCATTTAACTTTAGGTCTGATCACAAATAGATAAAGGCAACAGATGATAACAAAAGCTGAGTAGGGATATAGAGAAACACTGGCAGGGATCGAAACCTCAAACATTAAAGGCAGGACAGTATAGAGTGAGAAACTGTGGCAAAATGAGAGCACAAACCCTGCCCTCTCAAAAAATATTGGACTCGTTTCCAAACACTTTATTAATAAAACAAAATATTGGGGACCAGATTTGGTTATAACTGTCACTTTCCTACCCCTATGTCATAAGGTAAGAGAATCTCTCCAGAAATAAAAGTCTTAATACAATAGGATCACAGATTATTTCAGAGTTCAAAAGGAGTATTATGAATGTGACATTGTCTCAATTTAGATTCTTGTTCAAGGCTATGTTCTTAAAGACTCTAGTTCTTTCAGGTTCTTGAAATTCAGATGTTTGTTAATTCTAGCCTTGATGATTGATGAAGATGTGTGCAAGCTTTAGGGCAAAAGTGTACGACCAATATAATTTCCTTAAAAGTCTAGAAAGGAAGGTTCAGTCTTATTTCCCTGTCACTTAGAAAAATAATGAAAACTCATTCCTATTTCTTCTCCTATTTTTCAAAAAGGCAACAGCAAAACGTAGGCTACCGGCACAGATGTTCTCAGGGTACATTTTGACAGGGTAACTTTTCATTCTCCCATGCCATCACTCACTCTCCTCCTACCATCATTCTTTTCACTTTCATTTCTTTCTTTGCAGCAACTAATATCTTAAACTTCATGCCACCCAATGTAGACCTACCAACCTGTGGACATTCAGTGAAAGATATACTAACAAATAAAATCTTACACACATGTATTCACCATTAGCATGGGGCCCTAACCTAAAGTTAATATATGATTGGACCTGCAGTCTAACTGAGGGCATAAGATGTTCTACTTCTTATGGATCTGGTCGTGGTGAGACAGGCTGAGTTGTTGCTAGAGTCCTTTCAAGCTTCGTTCCATTCAGTGAATTTCTCATGGTTCTGGAACAAGCAGATATGCTCACTTAGCTCACTAAAATTAGTTCAAAAGATTACTAATTTTCAAGATAATTGTTGGTACCACTGGAGAATAGAGAAGGAAGAAAAAGTAATTGACCTTAAGTTGAAAAACTTAGGTGATTTGGAATATATACATTTTGAAGTGACAACAAGTCCTTCAGATCTTTCTTATTCCTTGGCCTAACTCACTGTATAATCAGGTAATGAACTCTAGCTGCTATAACAGACAACTCCAAGTGGTAAGTCGCTTAACACTTGAATTGTTTTTCTCACTCATGCTACATTCAATGTGGGTCAGGCAGCTCTCCTTCAAGCAGTAAGTCAGGGATCCAGGCTTCTTCCATCATGTGGCTCTCTCATCCTGGAGTTCCCTGAGGACTGCCAATTAGGGCAGGGAATGAGGAGAATAGATGATCACACAGCATGTTCTATTACCCGGCATGGAAATAATACCACTTACATTAGACCACAATTGATTCACCAGGACTCAGTTGTATTATCCTCAGTACAAGGTAAGCCAAAAAATATAGTCTCGCTTCCCAGGAAGAAGTGACAGATGCCTGGGAATTTAGTCATTTCATGCAGGAAACACCTTCTCCTTTCTGCACCTCGACTGCTTCCCCATTTAATAAAGAACATTGGCTCTCTTGGAGTGATACAGTAATCAGTAATAAGAGTAAAGGAATTTAGATATCTGTGTACTTTCTCTTCTTTATGTAATTCTTCCCCAGAAATCACAATTTAAAACCGGAAGGACTTCAAAATACTAGCTCCGCCTCTAATGTGAGTCATTTAACAGGTGAGAAACCAAATCCAGTCATTTTAAATGAGCTGCCCTGAGGCAGATTTTTCTTTAGCGACAGCTGGAACTCGATCCCAGGTGTCTGCTTTGCTTCATGACAGTTACCTCCTGGGTGGATTCTGGGCTATAGTGACCACTCAAGGCTCTGAAGGTGTTTGTGAATTTGTGAGAAAAATTGTAAGAAGACAGGAAAGGACCAAATGACTAAACTCAAGAAAAGAAATTGTTTATAAAATTGGATTTTCTTTTCAGTCTCAGGCTTTCAAGGCAGTTTTTGCAACTTCTATAGACCAGTCAACTCCCTTCTCAGGCTGTGGCAGGTCCCAAAAGCTGTAGGAAAGCAGGAAGGAGACAAACATGTAAAAGAAAAAAGGCAGATGTAGATCATGTCAGTTGTCCAGTGACCACTGGGGATCAAACTACTTGCTCATCCTTGAAGGTAGCCTTACAGACACTATACTAACAGGAGGCATTGCTGTTTTGAAGAAGGAAAGGCATAATGAAATAAAGTAAAACAACTTATTTTCTTTAATCTGGGGAGAGAAGAAGGAAAGATGGGTAAGATGGAAAGACATTCTCTAGGAGTGCGTGAAGACACATCTTTTAAACATTAAACTCCATGGAGATGACATTTTTATAGGATTGAGCCAGGAAGCAGCATGGTGTAATGGTTGGGAATGTGGCCAGACTCCCTGAGTTTGATTTTACCTACCCCACAGGGGTGTTGTGAGAATTAAATGAGTCAATATTTGTAAAGCATTTAAAATGAAGCTTGGCACATTGTATATGCTATAGTAGTGTTTATTAAATAAAATTTTAAATGAAGATTGAAGGTGATCCAAGAAAAAAGTTAGGTTCCTTCAATTCATTAATTATATCTGAAAATTACTACTTCAGACATAAACAATAAGCAAAATGAATCTCCTTTTATTTATTCCCTCAGTAGATATTTTATGAAATACCTACTGCATGCTAGACACTGTTCTAGATGTTAAGAATTTGTGGTTAGACAACAAAATCTACCCCATTACTGTCCTCATACAGCTTATTCTAGTGGAAAATAGAGACAAAAAGAAATAAGAATATGTAATGTCAGGTAATGATAAGTGCTATGGAGAAATGTGAAGCAATGGAATAGGTGGAGAATGACAAATGCTATTTTAGGTGGAGAAACTAGGATTCACATCCAGGCAGTTTAAATGAGATTCTCAATCACCTCACTGTATTGTCTAGCCCTCTACCTCAAAGCACAGTAAGGATACTAGGAGGATATTGAGATGAATAAACTAAATACTCCACTTAAGGCACCTTTACGGAAATTGCAATCTTGCAAGTGCTCAAAAAATGAACTCTCTTGAGCTTTTAGTTTAAATAATTTAATCCTAGTTTAGCCAACTACTGCTTGTGTCACCTTGGGCAAGTTCTTGAATTCTCTAATCCTCAATTTCCTCAGATGTAAAATGAAGATAATAGTGGAATTTACCACATTAGGTTATTATAAATTACAAATTTAAAAATGCATGTGAAGTGCCTGGCTCTTAGCAGGACTAACTTAATATTAGTTATAACCACTCATTCAATAAATGCTCACTAAATTAACAAAACCTTAATGAACTTTTGACATTACTCTTGCCTAGGCCAAAAAATAATGAAAAGGGACTCAGTTACTAATAAAAAAGATCATGTGACTTAAACTGCATTGCACAGTGAGCTTTCCATTCTCTACTAGTGGGTTACTTATAGGATACAGTATTCATTTTCAAGATAAGAAAAAGGCAAAAATTTTAAATCTGATCACCAGCCACTGAAGTATTATTTTTAACACACTTAGAATTATAGATTAACCCATCAAAAGCTAGAAGAAAGAGAAGGTGTTTAAAATTATAACTAGGACCTTCTTATCTAAGAGCTTAAATGAATAAGTATAATACTGAGAGGGCTTCCTGTCTATCTTTTAGAGGTAATGCAATCAGTTTCCAATGCAAAGCAAAAAGTGGGAAAAGAATGGAAATGGGGAGAGTACTTTAAACAGCAAGGCCTCAATAAATATATGTGATATAGAATGCAGTGCAAGTGAACTGGGAAGCTAAGCGGTCAAACTTTGACAGCACAGCTCCATTAAATTACTAAAGGCATTGTGATTTCAAAGAAAAGCAATTTTTATGTATAAGTCACGTATAAAATTGCACAAGGGCTCTACAACATCCCTGCCATTTTGATGAGCCATTTTCCCCTAACTTTACCCTACAATTGAATTAAGTTCTAATTTAGTAGTTGAATGTCATTTGGCTATATTTCTTAGTTTTGATTGAAAGCACTCAAGTGGAAAGTCTTTGTTCATTTTATGTCTGCAAAGCCATTGAGCATCTACTTATGTCTCAGACACAGTGCAAGGAGAAAAAAGATGAAATTACACAGCATCTGCCTTCAAAGAGATTACAGTCTAGTAAAGAAGGTTGGACCAGTATTCAAGTGATTTTATTTAATACAAGGCAAAGCATGAAGATGCTGTAATAGAAATAAAATACAAGCTTTGCATGTTAAATGAAAGGGAAGGCCTCTTGTGTTCAGGGAATTAGGAGAGGGCTCCTGGAAGAAGAGGCACGTGAATCAAAAAGCCATTCCTATGCACCTTTAAACTTCTTTGCTGTGGGGAGTTTTTAGATCGCTCATGATGCTCCAACCAAAAAAATGACCCAAGCATTTGCTTAGCTTGCATAGGCAGACAGATAGGCTATTCTTTTCTCATTTGTAATACCCATCCTCTGAAATATAGCTAGTGCCATCAATCCAGCTATAAATTTCATCCATCACTTTGCCCTTCAAGCCATAATGAGTCAAATTCTTCAAGTCCAAGCTGATCTGTAGTTAACTTCAATGGAGAAGGCTGAAATGGGGACTGGGTTAATATTAATCCTAGCCCCTAAGCTAAGTACTTTCCATTACATGTTATTTCTTTGTGGTTATTTTCTTTGTTGGTGATCAATGAGATTTTAGATCTTTTGGCCTGTGTTCCAACCTGATGGTTGATCTTCTGTGGATTCACAGTGAATGCTCTACCTACATACTCACAGTCCCCCGAAACATTCTTGAGCATTCTCAGAAAGACACTGCAGGGCAAACCCCTATGTTAATGGCCAATACTTAAATAGAAATTTCCTATGTGCTGGCCACTGTTCTAAATGTTATTAGATTAAAGTAACTCCTTTAAATCTTAAAATTAATTCTCTGTTTTACAGATGAAGAAATCAAAGCACAGAAAAGTAAAGTAACTTGTCTAATGTCATGCAGTTAGTAAGTGGCAGAGGCAAGATTCAAACCACACGGCCTGGCTCAAGAGGCTATGACCTTAACTGCTTCCCTGTACTGCTTCTATCACCAGAGTAGGACATCTCTGTCCTCTACGAACACCGTATCAGTGCTTTCATCTTTGGAAAATGGCTTGCCATTTTCACTCTCTCCCACGGAACTGGCATCTTCTATTTTAGTAAATAGAAGTTTGGCTTTTGGGAGTTTTCTTTTTGTTAACAGATAGTGAGCCACTGCTCTTATCAGGGAAAATGAGTACTCAGAAATGCCAGGTTCTTTCTTTCATGTATGTCTCCAAGAGGAAATACATTTGAGCCTTACTTAATCTATGAATTTATGATAATATAAATGCTAACTAGATATACTTTAAATGCCTTTTAGGTTATAACTTATGAATCATAGAATCCCAGCAGGTTAAAGCATTTTTTTCTAACACATCGGTTTTAACCCTCAAACTCCTTCTCTACTTAGCGGCCACTGCTTGGTGGGAAATTGTATTTACAATTTTAGAATACTAAGAGATATTATGAGATTTTCTACTGTGAAATTTTCTCCACAAATGTACAAGAGATTATTGCAGTAGGCATAGAGAAGATTGATTTCTCTGCCTCTCACCTCTGGGAGTCAATTACATCATCGTCTATCAACATCTCTGGTGTTCACTTTCTATGGAACACTTTTCTAAGTGCTACTGATGTAGACATGAAATAACAACTGACCCTATATCTCAAGACATTAGCATCCACAACAGGATTGAAGCCAGAAGAGAGTTAGCGCAACTCCAAATGCATAATGCCTGCAAACACCCACATGCCCAGATGTTTATCAGTGAATCTCTGATTCATTCATCCATTCAATCAGACAGTCATCCATTCAATCATTTTGGCCCTGTGCATGGTTCAGAGATGGGGATACAAAAACAGATAAGACCTGGTCCCTGCCTTGAGTTCTACCTACATTTTCGACAGAGACAGATATATCAAAAACTAAATTACTGTGGAAAAAAAATGCTACAGAGGAGGGAAAAGCTAAGTACAATGAGGGTCAGGGGAGGTTTTCTGAATAGGTAGATGAAGCTTGAGCTGAATCTCAAAGAATTGATAAGTATTTTTAGCCAGACGGGGAATTTAGGGAGTCACTGTATCTGTGTCCCTGCTAGGTCCTGAGACAGTAGGGAGAAGTGGATGCCCATGTCCATCTATTCTCTCTCTCATATGCATGTTCATTTACACACACACACACACACACACACACTTGCAAGCATTCACCTCCTTCCCAGTATACTGACCACCAAGAGAAACTATAGAATAAACTCCTCAAATTTCTCTAACCCCCACCGTTTCTTTTCTTTTCTCCTCTGGAATTTATAAAAACTTTGGCATGTAATTATTTTTTCATATTCGCACACATTTCAAATGTATACCCAAGGAAATTGCATATTCCTGGAAGGAAGGAACCTTAGACCCTTTCACGTTTTTACAATACCTAGGATGATGTTACATACATAATTTGTGCTTAAAAATTCTTGTTAAATTAAGTAACTTCTAAAATTATTGCTAGAGCTGATACTCTACTGGGGATTCACATAAGTGAAGCTAAAAATTCCTAGTCACTTCAATGTCTGAGGTAATTAAAACTTCTGAACTGACCAAGAAAAGAAGAAGAAGATAAAATACCAGACTATGAGGCTGGAAACATTTTCCTAAGGGCCAAGCTATTGTTTATTATAACTGCTGTTATAATAAATGGCAGTGGTGGCGGAATAGTTCTTAGATTATTCCCTTACTGTAGATATAAAAAATGTTCTCTAGAATACCAGGCAGAGCTTCAAAATGGGGTTAACGTGTATTCTAGGCCTTATCAAAAATCCTCCTAATGATTTTCTGCGTGTCTCACATCACATGTGTGCCAATAACCAGACCACTCACTGACCGCATGACCTCTGCCCTTTTCTGCTTCCCTTGCTCTAGCTTATTGTGGTTAATGGCTTGTGTCACCAAAGCTTGAAATAATACCACCAGAACTTTCTAAAGGTGCTCTCAGAGCTGCTAATACACACCGAGGCTACCAAGTCTGTCACTAATGACTGCCAAAGGCTGATTCAGAGCAAAGGTACTGATGTCTGTGCTACTGGCTACAGTGCCCACTATCTTTCCAGCATGGACACCTTAGCCAATGCCAACCGAATGTTCTGCCAATGCCACTGAAGCCTGCCAACGTGAGGGCCATGGCCAACTGCAGGTGTCCACTGTCAAGGGCACCAGTGGTTGCAATATGGCACCATTTCTGCTTTCCGATGAAGTTGCTGGTGCCAATTCTGCTGACTCCTTTTGTTTCCAATGTCCCAAAAATGTTTCATGATACAGCTCTTTTATTGAAGCTTTTTATTCTTACACCATGTTCCATGGGACTTGGGCCAGGGCCCAGTCAGAGCACCAGATCCTGAAATCCGTTCAGAATCGCCCATGCCCTCTGACACTTTTTTATTGTCCCTTAACCAAATACTTAGGCCTTGACCACCTTCTCTGAGCAGAAGAGTCTTCTGAGGCCCTGGATTTTTAATTAAAAACAGACATGCAAGACCAATCCTGCTAGTTATCCAAATATTCGCACACAGGATAGATGAACACAGTTCTGTTTGAGCCGAGATCCACGCCACACAGCTGCAGCCATCAAGCTGACAGATTCTCAGTCTGTGTTAGGGAACAGGAACATTTTATTTTGTGTTTCAGGAAATCCAGAATCTGACCACTTCTCACCACCTCTACTCCAGTGCCCTGTCCAAGCCACTGTCCCCTTTCTCCTGATTACTTCTCCAGCCTCTGAACAGGGCCCCCTGCTCCCACCCTTACCTCCATCAGCTATCCTCAACACAGCAACCAGAGGGATTTCATTGAAACAATAAGCCAGATCATGTCACACCTCTGCTCAAATTCTTGCACTGGCTCCCTGTTTCCCTCAAAAATGAAAGTCAAAGTTCTTACAAGGCTTTCAAAGCTTTGCCTTGACCGACTCCTAATTACCTCTTACTACCCCCTACTCCTCCCTCCCTGCACATGTTGCTCTGATCCCACTGGTTTCCTTGTTATTCCTGAAACAGACACCAGGCTCCCTCCAGCCCAAGGTCCTTGGTTCTCCCTGTTCCCTCTACTTGGAATTCTCTCCCCCTAGTTGCCAACACAGCCAGTTCACCATCTTTAAATCTTTATTCAAATCTTGCCTTATAAACAAAGCTTCCCCAACCATCCTTTTTAATGCTGCACCTTCCCACCACCACACACACACACTCCAACACTTCCAATCCTCCTACTCTACTATCTCTTTTTTCACAGCACTTATCACCTTCTGACATAATTTCCTTATTTATTATGCTTGTTAATTGTTATCTTTCTCCCCCACTAGAATGTAAATTCCACAAGGACTGGCACTTGAATATGTTTTGCTCACTGATGCATTCAGAAGAGCTCACTAATGCATTCAGAACACTACCTGTATAGCAGACATGCTATAAGTATTTGTTGAGTGAGTGAATGAATGAATGAATGAATGAACTGATGAACAGATTAAGTAGATGGATGGATGCATGGGTGGTAGGTTCAAATTTTTGCAACTTCTCTACTAATTTTAGACCACTGTGTGAATGAGATCTTTTATACAGCCCTACCCAGTTAGAACATGCATTTATTTGTATGCTGATAATTTTGGTTTTATGACAGATTTTTCTGTTTGTAGTACTTCAGTGGGTGATGTATTATGCACATGCTTGGAGGCTCTGAGAAAGGACATGCTTTTTAAGTATCAAATAAATAGAAATAAATAGAAATTCTATTCAGAATGTTCATTATCTTCTAAAGATTCGAGTTTGGGGAAATATTTTAGTTAAGACTGATAACTTGCAAACAACTTTCCTAATTGATAGTAGCACTTAAATTTTCTATTAAGAGCAAAGCAGTATGCTATATAACCATTGAATAGCTGCATGAATGTCAGAAAACAGGGGAAAAAGAGACCCCATGTCTTTTTCTAAATATAGTTAATATAACTGGTGGAGCTTGAAAACATGAATGATGGTGAGCACTGTTCACACTTTATTCTAGTTGCATTAAATCCTCTCCATCTTTAATCTGAGCCCTTGTTTTGTAAAAGAGCCTTGTGACAAGGAAATAAATCAAAACAAATAGTGATGTTTAACAAAGAGCTCTAGGGTCAGTATTATCTCAGTGAGGATTTTAGAAATGAAAAGATGGTAAAAACAACAACACACGTCCTTTTATTGAATTTTAAAAGCACCCCTTTTACCAAAAGCTTCAGGGAGAACTACAATGAAATCATTTGATAAACTCATTCAACCCCAAGGACCATGCTTATGTGTGTACTGTGTAGTGGCTCTGATGGTCTTTTCATCCACATCCTCGCAGATCTTACCTGCCCGATAACTGCCAGGTTCTCAGGAGATGCTATGGATAGTAGTTACTCTGTATGTACAGGTGAAGCTGAAAAGACCAGTGCCTGACAAGCAGTTTGCTTAAAATGCTTATAAAGTAATACACAAAGAGATTATTTTTATAGTTGCCATTGTTGTTCTCATTTTTTTTCCTACTACGATTTATAGAACTTGTGTGTTTTGGAAGCTTCACTTCTTTAATTTGTGGTCAGTCCAGTGCCTTCGATCCAAAGGGCATGCACCCCTTTATCCTGATGACTAGAGGCTAGACTCCTCTGGCCAGTGCTTCTATTTTGTTCACTAATTGTTCTGTGCTGTTGGAAATTGATCGCCATGTGTCTTGAAAACATTTCCTGTCTATGTTGTCCATTGCTTCACTTTCAGTTTACTTCATAATCTAAGACTTGTCAAGATAAGGGATACCTCAAACCCTCTCTGGGCTAGACCTGGGTTTGTTTCTTTCATTTATAAAATAGAAACCATAGAGTATTAAGGAATAGTACCCAATCCAAAGTGCTTTACTTGCCTTTTATTTCCCCAAAATGTATTACCAAGTTATATCCAGATAGTACCACTTTACTGTTCCTGCCCTATGCCTAAACCTCAGAGTTTTCAATCATCTGAACACTCATGGGACCCTGAGTTGGTGAGGCTCAGTTGGTGGTGGGGAAAAAAATAGAGGTTACCACTCTCTACAATTATAAGTCCATAATGACATTGAAAAACAATTCACTTACCTCTGAGGGGTTAGGTTTCCTCCCTGTTCTTGTCTAGAAATTATATCCATAAGAGAGTCTGATTCTAAACAAAAGGGCTTCAAGAAACAGATTTGTACATTTACATGTCTCTAATCCCTGCTGCAGATATCCAACACAAAGACCTTATCACACCTTGCTTCCCAACAGTAGTCACAGTGTATTATTAATCCTTTTGATTCCCACAGGAAGAATATCTTTACATGAACTAGCCAGGGTCTTAGACTTCATAAGGGCATTTTCCCAAAGGTCACCTGAAACCCCTCACAAATGAGATGATGTATGTGAAATCACTTTGGGATCTTTAAAGTCTCATATGGTTATTAGGTGATGTTCTTCTCATTAATAGCCCTATCCATTTTATAGATATGTCTCCCCCAGAAAATTTGCACTGTGATAGCACGTAGATGGTGGGGGATAGACTTTCTTCTGAGATCCCATGGTCAATGGATCTGCCTCTCTCTTTCATATTCAAATAGTCTTTGAAGAGCCACTGACAAAATGGCGCTGTGACATCTAAGCCCGGGTCTCAAAGCTTGTATGAGATTTGATTCTCGTACTACTTGATAGACCTGCCATTTGGACTTGGCAGAACATTGTCTGCTAGCACTGCTTGTCCTGGTTTATTTTCAGGGCTGCTGTTAGTCCGAGTCTTGGGTAGCAGCAAGACAGAGCAGAAAAGGCTAAAACAAGGAGCAAGAATAGAGGGAGATGCCCAACAATATCAGCTATCTGTATTACAGAAGTCACATCAAGGAGTCTGAGAATACAAAGTACATCCAGGAGGGGAAAGAGAAGCCACGGTCCATTGCAGCTTTATAGGCAAGTTTAAGTAGCTGAGCCTGGTACGTTAGGGCTACAGTACATGTTTACATAAATGATAGGTTTTTGTGTTTGTATCAAGAGCATGGCATGCCACACGGATGGCTGCCCTTGCCCACATGAAGACCTTCACCAGGTCACATACAGGGATTCAGCTCTCACCAAATCCAAGCCAGGTAGCTTTTGGCCCTTTACAACTGTTTTAACGGAAAGATTATTAACACCAAAATTAGTTTCAACTATGCCTTTTGTGCTATGCTATCCAAGAAAGGCAAGCAAGATCCCTAAAACGAAAGACAAGCCCTCCACCCCACCCCAATCTTATTGCATCTCAGACTCTTATTCCTTTACAGCTTTGACTTTCCTCAAACCTGGGTCCTCATTTCTCACCTCTTTCCATAACTTTCTGAAACCTTCCTCTCCCTCCTTCTCTTGCCACATGAACTCAAAAGAATAGCTTGGGGTGCACCTGCTACCTCCCCATCTCTAATTCACACCTCAACCCAGCATAGCCTAGCCTTTCAACTCTTCTCAGTCAGGTTTCAGTGACCAATTTCCCAGATCTGTGAACACTTCTCCTGCCTCGTCTTATTAGACCTCTGTGCAGCATTCCTTCACTGCTGACCATACCCTCCTTGAAACTCTATTTCCTCCTCTTCTCGTCTTGATCATTCTGTTTTTGATCTCCTGAATATAATTCTTATCTTTTGCTTATTCACTGGAAGTGTTAGTTCATCCTCAGGCCTCTTTCTTCTCACTCTATGTAATTACCCTCTGCAGCCTCATTCATGATTTCAGTTCCCACTTGTGATAAAATAAGATTTAAAAATAGCTAAGATGTATCGAGTGCTTCTGTGTGCCAAGTATTGTGCTAAATTCTGCTTGAATTATTTCATTGAATACCTATGACAACACTCAGGAATAAATATCCTTTTTGTCTCTTATATTACTAATCAAAAAGTAGATGCTATTATCAAGACAAGAAATAATGTGTTAGGATGTGGAGAAAAAGAAACCCTCATATGCTGTTGATGAGATTGTAAATAGGTGCAGCCACTATATAAAACAGTATTAAAATTCCTCAAAAAAATAAGAATAGAATTGCCAAATTATCCTGCTACTCCACTTCTGAGTATTTATCTGAAGAATACAAAAACACTAATTTGAAAATATACACACATATGTTTATAGTAGCATTATTTTACAATAGCCAAGATATAAAAACAGCCTAAGTGTCCATCTACAGATGAATGGATAAAGAAGATGTCACACACACACACACACACACACACACACACACGCTGGAATATTACTCAGCCATAAAAAGAATGAAACCTTGCCACTTACAACAACATGGGTAGACCTTAAGGGTATCATGCTAAGTGAAATAAGTTAGAGAAAGACAAATACCATGTGATTTCATTCATGTGGAATTTTAAAAAATGAATGAAGAAAACAAAAAACAAACTTAGAGATGCAGACAACAGATTGGTGGTTACCAGAGTGGAAGAGGGTGTGGGGAGGGCAAAATGGGTAAAGCAGGTCAATTATACGGTGACGGATGGAAACTAGACTTTGGTGAAGAGCGTGCTACAGTGTATACAGACATCAAATTATGTCGCACACCTGAAACTAATATAATGTTATAAACCAATGTAACCTCAAATTAAATAAAAAAGGATAGAGCATTTATTTCTCCCATATAACAGCCCTGAAGTGAGCCATCTGAGTTTATAAGTTGGATCTGCTCTATGTAACTCTAGAAGGATCCAGGACCTTCCAATTGTTGTGCCGTCCCACTCTAAAGTACTGCTACTCAAAGCATGGTCATCACCATGGCTCCCTGGTGGGCTAGTGGTTAGAATTTAGGCTTTCAAAGTATAGTCAGCGGACTGACAGCGTTTGCATTGCCAGGAAATGTGGTAGAACCATAGGATCTCACATCCTCCCACCAACCTATTTATCTGCATGTTAACAAGATTCCCCACTTGATTTTTATGCACATAAAGGTTTGAGAAGTATTTCCCAAACTCCAGGGTATTGTTTTGCCTGTGTGGTCAAAGTTGGGCTACAGGCACTGATGTTCTACCTCATGCAAACACACACAAAAAAAAACAACTGTAGAGCAAGGCATCAGTTTTTTAGATTGAAGGTAACCTGGATGTGACATGGAACACTTTCATTAGCATCCCATAGGTGCCAATGTACCCTCGTGGCAGCAACCAGAAGACAAGCTGGAGTATCTTGCCTCTAGATGGGCAGACCTGAGCCCAGTTGAAGCACCATGGCTGTGGAAGAGGAGAGGACAGTTTGGTGGATGATAAGGGGACTCTGTCTCAATTTTGTAATCTTTTTCAAATATAAATACATCTATATAATCTGTTATTGACTTTTGGGGTTCTTTATTCTCTTGGTCTAATTACCATGCCAATATCATAACGCTGGCTTAATAACTTATTGCGTTGAAAGCTATTTTTTAGTTAATCCCAAAGCTATTATAGTGTAATATCATCTTTCCCTCTTTTATTAGTTCCTTTACCTACCTATTTTTAGTGGCTTCCTCTTGCCATACCTTCCATCTTATGGCTCCTTTATTTTAAAAGGTGTTGTCCTTGTCTAAATGGACAAAACCAGTTTCAGGCATTCAGGGGAAGAATGACAGACAATACACATATGTCCATACATAAATGACAAACTCAGAATATTTCAAGTAAAACTGAGAAATTAAGGGAAAATTAATTGGTGATCATATACTCTTACAAAAGTCTTCTAAATGAGTGGTTTTCAAACATTTATTTTAAAGCAGAGAAAGCCTTTCTTCTTCTTCCTACCTGTGTAAAACACTTAAATTAATGGAGTGCTCTGGTTGAAGTAGATTAGGCAGTCTCAGAGCCTAAGCCGTTCAGCTTCCCAAAACTGGCCCCCTTAAAACTCCAGGACTCCACAGAGCACTGTCCTAGGGTCAGTGGTCACTTCCTGCTGTATCTCCCTGATGTAAACAGTATACTGGCTCTGAGGCCAGATTGGCTTTAAGAGGCTCCAGGAGGAGAGCCGATGCATACTTGGGCAGAATAACAAAACACCAAGAGCAACAAGGAAGGTATTTGGTAAAATATATCAGTATATCTAAATTTTCCCAAGACTGAAGCTTCCTTTGCTACTATCTTTGATTTCTGTCCCAGCTTAGGTTTTCTGCAAAAATTTGGGATTTAACCAATTGAATCAGATTGCCTTGTTTTGAACCTGTTATGAAAGCCTACTGCCTGCCCACCACTCTACCTAGCAGATCATAGGCTGTGTCTGACGCCCATTCATGCTCAGCAGTAATGCTGGCCTGGCAGGCTCATGGAGCTGCCTCTGTCTAGCCTTGTCCTGCCAGATGTTCCTGCTGAAAAAAATCTCTGTCTAGCCCTCTCCTACCAGATGTTCCTGCTGGAAAAAGAGTTTCATTATTGCTAATTTGAGAAAGACGTCATAGTGTTCCCTGTGCATGCTGCTGAAGACTCATGAAAAAAGTATGGATGCCATCTAACCTTTAGCCTAAATGTCCTATCTTGTAATATCTTTTATAGTTTTGTCTCTCTGGGGGAGGGAGCTTATTTTTATTTACTTTATTAATAAAGCTGACATTAATTTGATATTAACTTACAAAGTATAAAATTGTAGGATTTAGGAATTATAAAAGAACTCTGAAATCATGGGTCCAACATTCTCATTTTATAGAAAAAAGCACTGAAGCTTAGGGAGGTGAAATATCTTGTCCATAGTTAGACAGCTAGTTAATAGTAGAGTCAAGACAGCTGGGCACTGGAAACAAAGCCCAGTGCATTTGGTAATGCAGCCTACTATCTGGAATTTGTTCTTAGTATGTAATAGTTTTACATAGTTGTAAACATTAATATTAGGCCATAAAAATAGCCCTCATTTTCAAAATATGTATTACAAAACACAAATCTCCCCCCTACAAATGGATGCCATGCTACTAAAATTTTCTCATTTTCTTTGTGTGTTCATTAACTCACTTAATTCAATAAACGTTTAACAAATGCCTGCCATGTGTGAGATGCTCTGCTACAAAGATGCTAAGAGACTACAAAGGTACTAAGACCTTGTTTCTTCACCAAGGGGCTCACAGTCTAATGAAGAAGACCGATACTCACATCTCTAATAATAGAAAGCAGACTTTCATGATGTTATAGTTGTATTACAGAAATCTAGCAGAGGGTATGATTAATTTTGACTTAGGAGTAAAGCTAGCATTGGAGAAAGCTTCACAGAAGAGGGACTGTTTAAATAAGACCTTTAAAAAATGAGTAGAATTTTAACAATAGAACAGGAGGAACAGCAATCCTGGCATAGGGAATGGCATGAGCAAAGGTATGGAGGTATATAAGATATACAATGAGTTATGCTCCAATAATTATACTCAACTGAGATAAAGAATTACTTAGTTTAGAATTAGTAAGGATGCAGTATATAGATGTTTACTAGATGGCAGTTATATAGCTTGAGAAGGATGTTGATGTTAACTCAGCTTAGCATCTCTAGTCTTTCTCGGTCTCATGGAGATGTATTTGTCAATGGACTCATAAATTGAAGAGTTTGGATTACTTTATGTGTCAACTTGGCTGAAACACTAGATGTTGCTGCAAAGATATTCTTTTATATGAAATTAGCAATTAAATCAATAGACTAGTAAAGCAGATTGCTCTCCATAATGTGGGTGGGCCTCATCTGATCAGTCGAAGGCCTTAAAAGAAAAAAGGGAATTTTGTTACCAGACTGCCTGCAGACTTGAGCTGCAACATCAATTCTTCCCTGTGTCTCCAGCCTGCCAGCCTGCCCTGCAGATTTCAGACTTGCCAGACCCCAAAATTATGGGAGCAAATTGCTTAAAATAAATCTAGATAGGTAGACAGACATACAGACAGAGAGATAGATAAATAGATAGATAGATGATAGATAGATAGATAGATAGATAGATAGATAGATAGATGATAGATAAATGATAGATAGATGATAGATAGAAATATAGACATACATAGGTATATGTGTATGTGTGCATATCTCATTAGTTTTGTTTCTTTGGAGAACCTTGACTAATACAAAGACAAAGGATTTCAAAATGTAAAGTAACTCTATTAGTCATTTTTCTCTATATGCCAGAATTTCAATGATTTACAGCAATAAAAATATATCTATTTCTTTTTCTTACTCATGGGTCTGTGCGTCAGCTGTAGTTCAGCTAATTTAGTCCAAGTGCCTGATCTTCATTAAGCTAAGGTAGACTCTAAGCTTTGGGTTACATTTAGGTTTGCCCAGAAGTATTCATCTTTCTCTTAGGACTAGAGTTGTGTGACTACTCAGCACTTCTTATTCATGTGGTCGAGCATAAGAACATGAAAGAGTAAAAAGATCATAGGAGCACAGAGGCCTTATCTAGAAACTGCCACACTGATGCTTCCAGTTATTCCATTTGCCAAATAAATACATGGCCAACATCAATGGGATGGAGAAGTTACTTCAGCCACCAGTGGGATACAATGTAGATAACCTGGCAAAGGGCATAGCTCTTATACAGAAAGAGAGCAAAGAATTGGGAACAATAACTCAGTCAACTTGAGGGACCTTGTTAGATATATTTCTGAAAAACAAGTGTCAGCTAGGAGGAGGAGGAGTAAAAGAAGTAAGCAGACACAAACTCTTTCTGAAACAAGATGGAAAAGGAAAGGAGCGCAGGAAAGAGGAAGGGATAGGAGAGGAAAGAAGAGTTTTGATTAGAAGTTGAAAGGATTAGCAGCCAAATGACTCAATATTAATTCAAAATAAACACAGACCTAATTTAGGGCAGTAGGAAAGGGAGAGAACGAAGAGTTATTGAAGACCTATTATATTCAGAGCACTGTGCTAGGCAATTTACATATCCTATATGATGTAATCCTTAAAACAACATTTGGGGTAGATATTATTGTCAGAACTGAATTGAAAGATGTTTTGGAAATTATCCTTATAAGACTTGTTGGCCTAATCCAATATGCTTGTAAAACAGAAAGAGGAAAGTAAGATGACTCCTAAGCATCCACTGGGCAGTTGTTGTGATGGTTCCACATTAACTGAGATGAGGAACACAGAGGGAGGGCCAGTTTGTGAGCTGAAGGCAATACATTTGTTTTTGACCTGTGTTGGTTATAGCTATAGGACATCTATGTGAGATAGCCTACAAATGGTTGGAAATTTGTATCTTAGGGCTCAAGAAGGGAAGCCAGTCCTGGAGAAACACTCCCGAAATAAAGACAAAAGCATTCCAAGCACAGAAAAATTGTATTAGCAAAGATATGTATATGTCCTGTGCGGTTCATATTGATGGAACAGCTAGCAATTTCACATATGTTTTGACATACACATGTGTCTAATCATATGTATTAGGCTGCACATAGCAGAGTAGTGTAAAATCAGGTTGAAAAGATAAGCTTTTACCTGATTGCAATTGTCCTAGAATACTAGAATAGTATGTTTGGGCTTTTCTCAAGAAAGGGCCACTAGCCACTATAGGTTTTTGTGCAGAGGTTGATTTAAGAGCCTGGCTTTTTAGAAGACTGATGAAGCAGCAAGGTAGACACTGGACCAAAGATGGAAGGCCAAGTGGAAGGCTACTGCATTAGTTTTTGTAAATGCTAATGAGAACCTAAACAGGGTAGTGGCGGTTAAGAACAGAAAGGAAAGAACAGATGGGAGAATTGTTTTCAAAGAAACTATTGTGCAGCACAGTAACCATTCTGCATATCATTAAATACGTGTCAAGCTAATTTTGCAACTTCACATGGCTCTAATGGTTTCTTCGCTTCAGGTATGCAGAGGCTTTATAATTTACTGGTTATCTGTTTGCATAATTTTTAATTAAGAGTTATAATTTCCCTGAAGGAGAGACCGTAACTGTTTTGTCTTCTACTATTTCCACAACATTCATCAGAATAGATACTGACTAAATAAATACTTATTGAATGAGAGGACGGATGCATGCTGCTCCTGATCACATCATGGCATCCATTTCCAGGTTCTATTCGCTTTTCCTCTCTCCCCTGCTCCTGTCTCTCACAATCCCAGGAAATATTCCCCTCCCTCTCACCTCTTTAAGGATGGCCTGGGAGCGGGGAATTTGCCTCACAGAGTAACCAGATTACTGAGCAGCCTGCATTCAGTGAGATACTGATGTGATTTTTTTTCTTATCCTGCTTTCAACCAAATTTAATTGATCCTCTCTTTTTTGATCCTACTAATTTTTGATGTTATCTCAATCATATCCAGTAACTTTCCAGACATGTAAAATATTGAAAGTTCAGTGCCAATCTATTCAAACCTCTCATTTTATTTTCTTTGTCCTCCCCCACAACCCTAAGTTTAGGCTTCCCCCAAGGGAATGTCTTCTCTCTCTTTTCTGATTCTAAATTCCCTGGTACAGGGGCAAGGAGGATTAGGAGGAAGGCAAACATTTTAATAATTAGGTTTACTTTGCAGAGCTCTGCGGGGTGTTCCCACCACTGCTATTTGGCTAACACAGACCATCAGCAACCTTGGAGTGGCAGGTGGCCACCAATTGCTTTCTCAAAAGAGTGATGTATCACTTGGGGTGACCCATGGGAACCCCACTGCACAACTCTCTGGTATAAGACACCTGACTCAGCCCCAACTGGATTCCTCAGGACTCCCTAGAGCTGTCCCCAGTATCCAATGCTGGGGAGGCCAGTTTCTCGAATGGCTAACAGCACAACTTCCCTGCCAGGCTGTTCATTTCAATTTATTGAGTCCTCCTTACTTCTTTCCCTTTCTCCAGTTATTTCCTTATGTCTACTGGGACAGCCAGGGAGTCTCTGCGGGCAGGGGTGATTGTTCAAGTTAGCAGAATAGGTTCCGCCAGCCCTTAATAAGTCCTGGAGAATGTAGTTGGCCCAATACATATTTTTGTAACTCTCTATAGACTATGAAAGTACTTAGTACCTTTGAGCCTCTACTTTGGGTCCTAGTCTCTAGTTTTACACATACATAACATCTGGTTATTTGGGAATGACATTAAACTTCATTTTGCAAACCCTGAGTTGTCATTTATAGTTGTAGACACTATGTAATAAACACTGAGTTAAGTGTTACCTGAACAAACATTTAATGAGTAGCTAAAATGGGTTAGTCAATGTAAAAGCGAAATACAAAAGTCTGATGCAGTTCGGACTCTAGTGCAAATAACGAATCACACTGTAACTTTAAAATAGAGAACATTTAAACCTCAAAAAGGAAAATAGATTGGGGAGTGAAACAATGGGAAAGAGGAAAGGAGAAAAAGTAGCTTAAAAATAAAGGACTAAGGAGAAACTTAAAAATGGAAACACTGCATAGTGAAAGTCTAACATGTTTAAGATTAAAATCTGAATCCCTGATGCACAGACTAATCTGTTCTCTGCTTACAAATCAGAATCATATAGATTTCCATTAATATTTATCTCCTTGAATCTGAAGGAAGAGGCAAATCTATTTTGTATTTTTCCCAGTTTTGCTGCTCGCATCATGAATTTCACTGAAGGATCACATCAGGTTCATGAGGTGCCAGCCTTCCTTAATAACTAAAGTATTAAATTTATAGCGTGGCATGCAAAGCAGCACCAGTTGAATCGCAAATTCAACTAAAATTTCGAATAAAAGGTAAAGGACTGGAATAGTCCATATAAAATTTCAAACCCAGAAGTTTCTCTTGCTTAAATTACTTTCACACTCTAATTTAAACTCAGAAACATTATGTTGCTGTCACACTTCTTTGTTCTCCTAAAGTTAAAAAAAATATCTGTATATAGCTGACAAAAAATAAGAACCTGTCTGCCAGCAAGTTCTCTCTTCATATCCAACATACTGGAGAGTCGATGTAGAACACATGGTCCTTAACCACTAAAAAGCCTTTCTTTACTGGCTTAACACAGCAGTATGTTTCTCCAGCATGTTTGCACTACCCCCAGTACATGTCTTACATAAGCGTGAATTTCCTTGGTTGTTTAAGTCAAGTCATGCAGTATTTTCACATGCTTTGATGTTGTGCATATGAGAATTATCATCTACATTTCTGAGAACTGAAATTCCTTGTGCCTTCAGCATCGAATTTAATACTGCTTGACTGACATCATTTTAATTTCCATCCAACAGAATGCCAATAATGTCCTTGCCAGAAATTTGACATATTTAGTTCTCTCCAATATGGAATGGATTGAGCAGATAAACTGGAAAGTTTGGGGTCCGTTTTTGAAAATTAACTCAGCATGAAAATCATCGATGATTTAGAATTGTGCATGAAGTATTTTGGTTTTCCTTATTTGCTTATCCAGAAAGATCTGTTTGCTTCGTATCAGATCAATTTCTAAATTACAAGATGCATTCTGTTGTTAGAACACAAAGTAAACAGTTTAACTTAATCCCGATGTGATTTTCTTAATTACAGATGAGGCCCATTGGCCACGATGGTTACCATCCCACCTCTGTCGCTGAGTGGCTGGATTCCATTGAACTCGGTGACTACACGAAAGCCTTTCTAATTAATGGCTACACATCGATGGACCTGTTGAAAAAAATCTGGGAGGTTGAACTTATTAATGTAAGTTGGTCTCTTAAAGACACTTTAGCCATTTAACCCTTGATAAATGAAATTCTTATGGTAGATGGGTAATCTTTTCTTTCTTTGTAAATATCTGGACATCCAATGTTTTACAGATATGCCTTCAGTTTTAAATATACAGCTCTCCTGGTTCCAGTCAAGCTCCACAGTCACTGTCTTTTGAAATGTTGATGTGGAGGGAACTAAGAGGGCTCTCAGGGTATTTTGTGTTTTCTAAGAAAGCCTTCCAAGCATTTTCGAGTTTTCTGTTTTAGGAAACATTGTCAGTTCAGGATGTGGACATGATAACAAATAGGCTCCCATGTTGGTCTTTGCTCATATTCATTGTTAAAGATGAAAGTTATAATTTTTAGTTGTCTATCTGTATCACGTTTCCTGTGTCTATTGCTTAATTGCATGTACAAACCCTATATTTAAAGAGACTGCTTTTGTTCTTGTTAAGTTGGCTGCCGTAATATTGAAATTTTAGTTTCCACAGCTTACATCTAATCTTAAATTGTCTCTTTTTCATTCACATAGTTGGCAAAGATTTTCTATAAAAACCGGCCAACATATGTTGCCAAGTGTTTAAGTCCAAAGAGATCAACTAGATTGCACAAATATTTTTATTAATGTTACCTTTCTTATTTAATTTCTACTACTATTTTTATTTTTAATGGCATAAAGGAATCGATGAGATGAAAAGACAATATATAATGATCATGTCTTTGCATTATGTTTGGCATCATGACCATTTCTTTTCAAAAATGAGACATCATTTAATCTTTTAGAGAATTTCTTGGATTTAGCTTCTATATTATAATAACTAAAAAAGTATTCATAAACTGAAAGATAAAGCCAATAAATTACTGCTAGTTCAAAAGTGCTCTGTTCTACTCTTTATGCCACTTTGTCTCCAGAAGTCCAGTCATACGTAATACATCATTAATTATTTTAAGTGATGGTCATTAGTAGTAACTAACTATTCTTTGCTTTTAAATATCTGTTTTAAAAATAATTTCTAGAACACCTCATAAAAACTGTTCTTTAATCTAAAAATCACTTTAAATGGACAATTTCTTGGCTCTTCTAATTTGCCATCATCTACTCTTAGCTTTCTGTGCTCGTCCCCTTACAAAAGCTATCATTTTAGGAGGAACGTGCTGTCTTACTAAAAGCCTCTGATTAATTTTGTTCTTAGTCTGTATGACAATGGAAATAGCTGAAACTGTATTTCTTTTTGGTTGTATCAAGCAGATTTCAGTTCTCTGAGAACTTGACACTCAACTATGGCTACTCTTGGCCATCAGTTAAAGGGGTACCTTCCATAAGTCAAACAAGCATGCTTCCAATTAAGTTGCATTCTAGTCAATGACAAAACTTGACAAACATCTCTGTGTAACATCTTCTGAATAATATCGCTTCCCACTGAAGAACAAAAAGGAAAGACAGCACAAGAGTCACTCAGCTAACTGGTATTAGCAGCAATCCCTCATTGAAAAGAATGAATTCCAAATAGAACTCTATTATAAAATGTCTGAAGCAAGTATCATTGAAGCAAGATTATATTCTCTCAAAATCCAAATGCTGGGACTAGAGTTTTAAATCCATACTTTTCTCAATGCCATGGGCACCAACAGCCTAGAAGTTCATGTTCAATCACTGTGGCCAGGCCATGTGGACAGCTACAATGACTACAAGGTCAATGGTGCCCGAAGGTTTACTGCCAGGGCTCTGGGACTTACCCATCACCACCCAAAGGGCCAACCAGCCTTGAGCTGAGACAGAAGTATAGCTTTTTCCAGCCATACTGGCTCTTTAAGGGTTTTCCCTTTAGCCGTATTTGCTGTAATACAATCTGACTTCAATCTGGAGAACAGAGGAGGCTGTCACAAGCATTGTTATCAGACTTGAAAAACACAGTCACTATGTTTTAGACCTTGAGGCTAGATTCCTCTGTCCTGGAGTACAACATCTGCATCTAACACCAACATGTTCCCTGTTTTGTTTTATATTATTATTCTTAAACTGGTAGAATTTAAAGTTTCTTCTGACATCTTTATAGCCAAGTTCATACCCTTGATGAGGAGGCTTTACAAGTCATTTAACTCAGTAGATATATTTATTATAAACAAAAACCAATCTGTTTTTGTTTGGAAATCAAAGAACGAAATGTTTGTGTCTATTAGAGCTGCTCTGAGAGTAGTTCATTTGATGGTTTAGGGTTGTTGGGTTTTAAAAGGAGAGAAAGGCACAAATATGTGTGCCTTGTGGCTTATAAAGCTTTTGACTGTTCTCAAATTCAAGACTTTTATTTACTCGAACTAATGAGGACTGTATCCAAATATAAGATAACATCATATATAACATATGGGCCCAGTAATTATATATTAGGTATCATAACTTGTTTTCTAGCCTGAAGGGAATGTACAGTCACCTTGAGTTAGATCAAAACTTACTAGGGAAATTCACATCCTGAATCTTTGTAATGACTGCATAGTTTTAAGGAAACCAAATGTCTTCAATGACTTGTTTTATGTAAAGTGAAAAGATAAGTTCAAGTGTAGGTTGTCTTTGATACAGAGGTCTGCTAGTGGTGAGAAGAGACTGGAAGATGAGGAGACTGACTGCTGATATGATTATAGATAACTTCAGCATCATTAAATGTATTGATTAAGCCTCCACTTTTACATGTTATTATGCTTAATATTGGACAAATGATAATGCAGTCTCAGTGAACACAATAAGTTTACTCAAAGTATTTTCATGATGAAATAAAAACTATATAACATTGTAACTTAAAAAGTAACAAATATATTTGAAATTTTTAACTTTAAAAAAGTCTCCAAAGGCCTTTTCTTGGTAGAGATAGTAGTTGGTATTGCCTTAGAAAAATAAGGTTACTGGAATAACCTAATAAAGCTTTTGGTCACAAAGCTACACAAGGGTAGGGGTGAGGAAGAGTGGTGGAAATCTCATATCTTAATATCAATATTGTCAGCAGAGAAAATAAAGCATAGAAAAACTTTTAAGACAAAGGTATTGCCTATTTTACAGGCCTGTATGTGTCCAGACTAGAGACTGATGTATATGACAATAATTATTCCCTTTATTCCCTAACCTATGCTTTATATTTAGAAGCTGATATTTTATCAATATCCCCTTTTTGTTTCTCTGTCTGCCACTACCTTTAATAGCATCATTAACAGCACTTTTGCACTGATATTTTGGTGTTAAAATATAAATATGTTGGGAGAGATTGTCAGAAAAATTGTTCCCTCTGCAGCTGCTAGCTAGATGAAACTCTAGTTTGAATTATAGCCCTCTAAAAAAGGCTTATTAAGAGAATTAAAGACTAGTTAGCAGTGCAAAAGTACCTGAATGTTTTTAAATCAGATTTTTTTAGGCCTTGCATATGATATCATCAGGTTTACACAACAGTTCATGCTACATGAAAATTTTAGACAAAAGGGTTGTATATTCTCTGCATGAAACATTTATGGATAATTATTAAATTATCCATTTCTAGACAAAAAGGTATTATTATTATGAAAAACAATGTTAATTTATTTTACCACTGTGTACCTACTAAGGGGATTTTGGTAAGACAAAATAAATTTGATCTCTGTCCAATTTATTAATTTATGAATCTCGATGTAGAACATATTATTAATTTCTTCTCAGTGTATGTACCAAGGAAACAATTCTAGCTCAGGCTTATGATATTCTACAGTATTGATAATGATAAACATACATATTGAATGAATAAAATGAAATTCAGGCTTCAGTGCATTCTTAAATCTCTGCTAACAAGTATAAGACTAGCTTTAAAAATCTAACTACAATGGTTGGTTGTGTTTTAAATATCTTTGGGTAGAAACAAATAAAATAACCAAGAGTGTGATTTCCATGTGTCCCATGAAAATCATTTGGACTTATTTTGCAACAGTAAATTGATTAGCAAATCATTTGCCTCTTGCCTGATAGCTGCTGAAACTATACTTGCATTACTCTTTTATTTAGGACTGTCAAATTTCTTTTTTTTTTCCTTTTGCAATGTTGTTGATTTAATTTCTACCTTTCCAGGGGAAATGTTGTGATAATCTAATCACTTGGAGATGTACCAAGAAATTTTCAAAGGAAACATTCTAATTTTGTGTTGAATCTGTAATAGCCTGACTTTATTTGCCTCAAATGCTGAAAAGACATTGGCTTATCAGTATCAGATTTAGATTTATTATTTGCTTTGATGTTTTTATTTCATGATTGGCATTATAAAGTCACACTCCTATCTCCCCTGCCCTCATTGCTATAATGGCAATTCAATTCACTCCCTAAAAGTCTTTTTTGCATTGTGTATATGAGGTGTGAGTGTGCGTGTGTGTGTGTACATATTGGATAAAGGCAAATGGTAACTTATCCTCCCAACCACGAGGAATAATCAGCAAATCCACAAATTGCAAGGGAAGAGTGAGGAGGATGAATGTTATAATTCCATCTCCAAACCAATTATTTTAAGTAGAAGGTTATGCCTTCACTATAGGGCATTAATAAATGAGAAAAATATTCATATTTCCACACCAGGGAAGCTACATCAGTCAACACTTCAAATGTTAAAAACTTTAATTAAAACCAAAGGCTTTAACTAAATAACGATATGAGTATTCAAGTGTAAAGCGAACTTCATAAATTATCTTTGGATTTAAGCATTTCATCGATACCCACATACATACAGTGCAGCTAGCTCTTCAGAAATCTGCAGGACAGCTAGACACAGTGTCTGAGCTTCGGATTTTCTCAGGCACATGTCAGGTAAAGCCCCTGGACTCCTCCACCCTCACTCGCTTCATGTCCTTCTCTTGAAACCTCCCTCACTTGGCCTATGTTTTGGAAAAGACGCGCCCTTTTTCCCTTCCGCATATGACATGGACAATCTTCTCCCAAGTAAATACTCTCTTTCCAGTGATTTTTTAGCCCTTTCACATATGGCCTGGAGGTTGGTGATTAACTAGAGCTGACATTATTGATTCCACGACCTTTCGGCGTATTTTGCATATCTGCGCCAACGATGTTGATCTCAACCTTGGAGTCTTGACCTAAACTGAGAAAGAATTATACTACAATAAAATGTACTTAAACACTAAATCTTCACTGGAAAGAATACAGCTTTTCTTTGCATTTAAAGTGAATTTGTACCCCTGTAGTGCCTCAGCGTCAGTATTGTAGAATAGTCACTATTAACGTGTTGGTATTGCAATTAGTAAAATATACACACACGAAATGAAAGTAAACAAGGCATTTGACCTAAAGAGAGAGAGAGAGACGGTCTTGACCACTCAGCAACATGTGAGGAACTGAAACCCTCTGAATATAGTCATTTATGTGCAAAAAGGAAAATCATGTTCTGATTATCTAGAAATGTCTACCTTAAAAACATTATTTTAGTGGACATCTATTTTTCCCCATGCAGATTCCATTCATTCTTCTGCTGATTAAAATTAAAACATTCAAATTTCCTCTGGAGAAGCCACTTCTACCTCTCCCCCATTCCACGCCTGAACATCTGAACTAGATGGAAGCCAAACTCAGCATTCCAGCCTTTTCACCCATCCCCACAGTTATAAAGTATTCCTCATCAGGATCATTATTCATTCTCCATAATTTGGGGGTCCAGTGAAAAGTGAAAATATGGGGCCCTTTGTTCAACAATTAGTACAGATTTTCAGTTACTGACATCAGAACATTAAAACCAAACACAAGACCATGTGCAACTGCATAGCTCACACACTCAAGAAGCCATCCTTGCTCTTCATGCCTTTGTGTATATCCATATTTCCTTCTATCTGAAAATCTCCCTTTAACATTTTACAGTGTGGGGCTACTGGTAAAAAGACTATATTTTGCCTTTATTTTTGAAAATATTTTTGCTGGGTATAGAATTCTAAAATAACATTCTTTATAGATGTTGGTCCTCTTCTGCATGATTTCTGACAACAAATCTGCTGTTATCTTTTCTTTTTTGTTGTTATGTTTTGTTAGTGCTGTTATTCCTCTGCATAACATATCTTTTTTTTCCTCTGGCAACACTTACTGCTTTTGAGGAATTTGATTATGATGTGCCTTGATGTTTTCTTCGTGTTTCTTGTGTGTGAAGTTTTTTGAGCTTCATAGATGTAAGGTATATAGTTTTCATCAACTTTGGAAAAGTTTTGGTCATTATTTCTTTTTTTTTTTTCCGGGGGGGTGTTTCATGAAATAGGTATATATTTTCCTCTTCAACTTTTCAAAACTTTTGTTTAGAATGATAATATACATTAAAAACTCCATATATAAGTACGCAGCTTAGTGAATTTTCACCAAAAAAAAGGCACATGTATGTAACTAGCACCCAGAACAAGACATAGAAAATTACCCGCTCCTTTATAGCTCCTTCCAGTGATTAGTCTTCCAATGCCCCCCATGGTAGCTACCATCCTTATGTCTAACAGCAGAGCTTAATTTGCTTATTGTTATATGGCATACTCTTGAATGTAGCTTCTTTAATTTTTCATTGCATTGCATACAGCTGTAGGTGTGCTCATTCTTTCTCATTGCTGTGTAATATCCTCAACTTCTTTTTACAGATTTATTGAGATATAACTCACATATCATACAGTTCACCCATTTATAATGTACAATTCAAACATTTTTAGTATATTCACAGTTATATAATCATCACTAAAATCATTTTTGTTGTAGTCAAAAGTATATAACATAAAATTTGCCATGCTAACCATTTTTAAGTGTCCAGTAATAGTAGTGTTAACATTATGCACATTATTGTGTAATAGATCTCTAGATTTTTTTCATCTTACAAAACTAAAACTCTATATCCATTGAACAATAACTCCCCTTTACCCAACTCCCCCCAGCTCCTGACTACCACCATTCTACTTTCTCTTTCTAAAACTTTGACTATAGTTCAGTTGTAGTTTTCATCTCTAGCTATCAGACTGGAGTTTTTTTTCTATTTTCCATGTCTCTATCTAATATGCTTAATCTTATTCTCTTGATTTGTTGAACATATGGAATTCAGTTATAACAACTGTTTAATGCCCTTGCCTTCGAACATTTGTGTCAGTTTGGGGTCAGTTTTGATTGATTGATTTTTCTCCTCATTGTTCTTGGCATGCCTGGTGATTTTTATTGCATGCCAGACATTAATTTTACCTTGTTGAGTGCTAGATATTTTTTATTCCTATATATTTTCTTGAGCTTTATTCTGGGATACAGAGAAGCTCCTTAGATACTCTTTGATCTTTTCATTTCTTGGTTTTAAGATTTGTTAGGCTATCATTTAGTCTATAGCTAATATTTCTACACAACTGAGGCAAGATGCTTCTGAGCATTCTAATAATGCCCTGTGACTTTCCAAGCTTTCCAATTTGAATACTGTAAACTATTACCAACCCTGTTTGAATTCTAAGTACCATTTCCACTAATCTTTTCAGCTATTTTTTTTTAATCTGGCCTCAAATAGTTTTCCCATATGCATGTGTTAGTCGGTACTCTGTCCTCTCTAGTACACTATCCAGAAAACTCTAGCTATGTTAGTCTCCCTCAACCCTCACCTCCATCTTCTCAATTCAGAGAGTCTTCCAGGCTTCCTGGGTTCCTCCTCCCTGCACATGACCTGGAATTCTTTCAAGGTGATTAACTAGGGCAATTATAGGACTCACTTCATTTGTTTCTCATCTCTCAAGGATCAGTGTCCTTCACTGCCTCATGTCCAAGGTCTTGAAAACCAGAGTTTCATATATTTTATCTAGAATTTTTTTTTGTTGTGTCAGATAATGGGGTAAATCCAATCTCTGTTACTCTATCTTGACCAGAAGCCCAAGTCCATGCTTCTTATATTAACCCTTATAGGCTAGGGCCCCACACCTAAACAATTGAATAAAAATCTTTGGTGGTGGCATCTGGGTATTGGGAATTTTTTAAAACTCCTCTGGTAAGTTTAGTGTGCATCCTGGGTTTTAAAAAAATGCTGCTTAATCAGTGGGGATCCATTAAAGGATTTTAACCAGGGGAATGACATAATGAGAAACAGTAGGCAGGGGCCAGAAGCCGGTACACTTAAGAAGGAAGCGCTGACTGTGAGGGAAGAAGCAGCTGAATCAGCTGATGTGCTATATGGCTATTTCTAGTCATGAATGTATTAGGTTGTGACAGCAATAAAACCTGTATGCTTCCTTAGAACCTAAGGGTAGCCCTGAATTGGAAGTTAATATATATTGAGTCAATTTTCATCATTTTAACCCCACATATAAAGAAGAAGATAACTTACAGTCAATATTCAAAGGAAGGCAAGGATAGGTATAATACATTTCAGAAATGCTTTTCAATGGTGGCTACAATTGTTTGCTTGATCCTTAAAAGGTTAAGCCTTGCTTATGTGAAAAACTTACTTCCTGTTTATAAAATAAAGAGCAGGACATATGGTGTGTGTCGGGCTTCATATGCACCCTCTCTTATTTCATTTTTATCTTGGAATCAGGTCACTTGATTTTGAATCTGATATCTGCCACTCAGTAGGTGACCTTTAAAAAGTCACCAGCTCTGGGCCACAGTTTCTTATTTGTAAATAAAGAATAGTAATATCTACCCTGCTGGTTTCATAGGTTTCCTGTGAGACTCAAAATCCATGAGAGCTTTTTTTTTATTATCCATCCCTCTCTCCTTTCTCCTATTTTATTTTTCTATTGCCTTTTTCTTTCTTTCCAGCTCCTCCCCAGATCCCTCTCCTAGAGATAGAGTGGGAGCTAGCCAGCTCCCTTGGAGCATGCTTTCACAATTCAGCTACCATTTGCTTCTCCCTCTCAGTACTCACCCTGATTAGAACACAGCCCTGATTATTGTGAAACTTCCAGCTTCTGCAAGTCACTGTCCCCATTCCCGACTCCTACCCGCTTTCTTTTATCCCAGCCTCTCAGCCTCTCAACTTGCCCAACAGGCATCAGCTTTCTTACCAGCTCTGTCAAAACCCTCACTGCTTAGTGCTGCTCAGAACCCTTCCACTCCCGGAGTGGGTGGATGTGAGAGGGAACGACTCTCAGCTTTGTGAAGAACATTCAAGATAAAGCTGCAGAGGGTCTCCCCACCACTCCTTCTTTTTCTTACTATGCTTGGATACAGAATTGCTAGTGTCTTTTTCCCCCAACTACATAGCATTGACCCTTGACTCTCAGTCACCCAGTTCTTTCTATTCTTGAAGCAAAAAACCTTAGGCCAGAGCAGGGTGGTAACTCAGCAGTTACAGATATACTCATTCTCAATGTATCATCTATAAACTTAAACTTTTCTAGACTCTGTTCTAAAGGTTCAGCTTGATCTATAAGAATAGGAACTTCGAGAGCTTCTTGAAGTAGCCCCATATTTCTTTTTCATTGAAACCACTCCTTTTAAATATATAGTATCATTAATTATAATAATATTAGTTCATTTTTTGTTCTGTATTTTGCTCAGATTTCTAATATGGCATGAGCACTTTTGTTACTTTAAGAACTGTTTCCTGGAAATATTTAGGGCAGAGACTGTTGCTAAGGGGATCCATTTATGTTGCAGTTAAATAGGTAAATGCAATCAACTGACTCTGTGCTTCTAGGAGCTTTGAGGAGGTGAAATTCTAGTGGATTACTCTATAATGTAAAAATAGAAAGGAAAAGTTATCCATAAAATGTAAATACACTTTTCATGCTATTCTGATGGGGAAATGTTTCAGGTCTTCCTTGGGATAAGATCTGACATCATACTGAAAAGATGAGCCTCTACCTTCTTAGATGAAATGAAAGACAGAGTTCTTTTTATTAGAAAAAATCTATTAAGAGTTTTGAAGCCTGACATACGAGCTGCCGTGGAAGAGGCTGTAATAAATAAAGACTTGGTAAATCATAAAGGTTAACATCATCACTAAAATGAGTATATGAGATTAATGTTAGAATCAGCCCATTATGAAAATAATTCAAAGCTGGAGAGGAGAGAGATCAAGTAGGTGATTTTGTATTTAGGATTTATATCTGCTTGAAAGATGTTTAAGGTTGATTTAGAGTTTAAGTTTAGCTACTTTATTAAAGAGATGTGTACGTTAAATATCTGCAGTCTCAAACTATTCTGAACTCAAGAAAAGAGCAATCACCTGGAACCTCAGAAAGCACATAAATTCTCTACTGTATAGACCTTATGCCTGGCCCCCTGCTGCCACCTGGTGGCAACATACCTAAAGTACAGGACAAGTGACAATCCTAAAACAATTCCTTAAACGCAGAAAACTAACTTCAAAACAGAAATTATTCCATGCCAGTTTCATATCAGTTCCTATTTTTAATATTATAACGTGAGTTAGGGGAATTTCATTTTTGTAGACACCAGTCAAGCACCAAATTCCAACACCATATGCCTAAAACTGTTTAACAAAATGGGAAAAACTCTACTGTGCCATTCTACCAATTTAGATTAGAAATCAATGCCCTTTTAAATATATATAAATATTGGGACACAGGGTCTTTTTATTATTAGGGGGTGAAGATGGGCAGAAGGTGGGATGGAAGGACAAGTAGAATAAATAGCAAACATTGACAGTAAAAGCACAGAAGCTCTAAAGCAGTCTTCCAGGGTTTGACTCCCAACTCAGTTATAGTTTTACCACCTTGGATGAGTCACTTAACTCTCTCTAAGCTTCCATTTCCTTGCCTCTAAATTTTGGATTAAATAAAATGATCTCCTAAAGCATTTTGCACAATGGTTTGCAAACAGAAGGCACTCAATTTTTCTTTAATGGAAACCAAAAAGAAGGGCAGCTTCCAAGTTCTCAAGATTTATGGGAAGCGTTATCAGTTATCCAGTGGCCTCAGCAGTGTCATGCCACAAACTGTCTGAAAATGCCGTGGCTTAAAGTGATAAGTATTTGTTTAGCTCATGAGTCTGTGGGTCAGTAATCTAGACTAGGTTTGGTTGGAACATTCTTCTCATCTCAGCTGGCTCCCTCACATCTGGCAGTTGGCTCTAGTCTGTTGCGACGGGAGAGTCAACTGATCTAGGATGGTCTCACCTGCGACAGCTGGGGTAGCTTGGCTGTGCTCCATGTGTCCTCTCCTCTAATGCACTCTCCAGGGTATATCCTATGGTGAAGAGAGAAGTGAAAATGTGCGAGCATTTTCCCAAGCCTCTGCTTGCATCCTATCTGCTAACTATTGCCCAAAGGAAGCTACATGACCAACTCAGAATCAAGTTGAGAGGGAAAGACATTTTCCACCTCTTGATAGGAAGAGCTGAAAATTCACATATAAATGGCTTGGATGCAGGTCAGGATGAAGAATTGAAGCCGTTAGTACAATCGATCCACCACAAAAGAGAAGTAGTAATTAGAAAAAAGAAAAGAAAATATTAGAATTTTGAATGGTCTTATTGTTGTTTCTAAGCCTCCAATCAGTATATGTGAAGTCAAAACCATTTCAGAAAATCTAAAAAGATTCACGGTGCTAAAGTTGGGGGTGGGGGAACAGGGGGGAAAAAAAGACTATCATAGGGTACTATACTAGAGGGCTTAAATGTATGAAAAATTTGGGAACAAGAACCCCCAACCAACATTCAACAACTAGAAAACTTAGATAATAACTTAGATGATAAACATACTGTATGATAATGGACTTGCTAGATCTATAAAAAGCTGAAAAATTGTCAAATTAATAAACCATCAAACTAAATTATTTTAGAAAATTAAAGTATGTGTCTAATAGAGAATTGCTTTCATGCCTTACTCAAATATTTGCTACATACCAACTCTTTGTTCAGAGTGAGTATGCAACATTTTTTTTTTCTAACTTAAATGTGCTTCTTTACATTAGTCGACTCTTCTAGCAGGCACAGGGAATAATAGTAATAATCACGGTAATAGAAGTTTGAGTATCTCCTCCATATTCCCCTTCATTAACTGTCAATTGTGCTCAAGATTTGTCCTCAGATCTACTTTCCCCAACGCTATAATCTTAGGTAACACCACCTGTGGAAAGGCTTCAACTGGCACCTTGAAGCAGATGGCTGCCAAGTACACGGGTAGGCCTTCATTCCTGAGGTCTAAGCACTCAGTTCTTACAACATTTCAAGTTTATTAATCATGTTCTGGCTCTCATGAAGAAGATGCGCTATGAAGTCATAAGACTGTGTCTGCTGGTGCTAGACTGTCAGGAATTTCATCCTGGCTCAGCCTTTGTTGATTGTTAACCTTCGTGAATTCCATCAGGGCTTAGATGTACGCATGCGCACACGCCTTCCTGCAAACCGCGAGACAGAGAGAACAGAGAGGTGGCTCTTTTACCACTTCCCAAATGCCAAAAATGAAATATCGACTCCCCGTCAGAAAATGCCCATGCCCAGCCTACTTCATGTATTAATCCTTGGGGGCCCAGAGATGCAGGATGAGATAGAATGGTTCAAAGTAAGAAGACCCCAGGTCATCTTCCTTCCCCCACAATCCCCCACTAACACAAAATAATTCAACAGATCACCCCTCACACACACAGTTTCCTAGAGACTGGCTGCAGCAGAGAAGAGCAAGTTACAATGCAAATGCCACCTGAGAGAACTAAATCTATTAGTCATTCTCACTTACTGTGAACTGTGATCAGATAATCAGCTGACATATAACTTCACCAAGAAAGTAGAGTATTTAGGGCTTTAAATAAAGAGAAGCGGGGAGGGGGTTTAGAATGAATTTACAGAGCAGCACCGCAGGGAAGCAGGCTTGGCTGGCAGAGTGGAAAAGCTGAACTTGGAATTCGATGAGCCAAATTCAAGTTCTAGTTCCTTACTGGGCAAGATACTTAACCTTTATAGCAGTCCTTACATTTATTTTGGTTCATCCTTATCACCCCTACCCCTGCGAGACACCAAACTGCTTGAGGATGTAACCTCGAAGCTCAGCTGTATGTTCATCCCCAATGCCCTTCACAAAGCAGGTTTTTGAAAATATTCACGACTGAATTGCTGCCAGGAGAAGAGTGGAGGCGGTGGGGTGTGTGGGGGGGAATGATGCAGAGGAACCACAGGAGGCAAGGTTGTCAGAGAGGAATTTCACCTACTTGACAGTTGAGGGTCTAGAAGAGAAAACCATTTGTGTGACCCACACCCCATTTCAGTGCCACCTTTGGGTGCTGCCCTCAGCTGGGGATGCCAGGCATATTAGGTAAAGATGCTTAAGTTGAAAGGCAGATCATACTATGTGAGTATTTGTAGGGTCTCAATGTGTCTAAAATGTGTATAACTTGGAATCTTACCTATGAAGAAGTACATGCAGTGGAGGAAGCCAGTGTGGCTGTAATACCATGAGCAGGAGAAAGGCTGGTGGAAGATGAAGTCAGAGATAGCCAAGGACAAGGTTGTGTGGGTCATGGAGAAGGATCGAATTATATTCCAAGAACTAGTATAAGCCACGAGAGGTGTTTTGAGTAAAAGAGTGTGACATTGTCTGATTTACGTTTTAAAGGTTCACTTTCACTGCTATGGAAAAAAGCTGTGGGGGGGAGGGGGCTGCTGACAGGCATGCGGAAGGTGAAAATCTAGCTGGCAGACTCTCCCAGTAGTCAAGGCAAGAGATAATGGTGCCTCATACTAAAGTGATTGTGGTGAAGAAGATGAATCAGAATACACAATGAAGACAGCTGATAAATTAGATATTGGCTGTAAGAGAAATGAGAAGAGTTGAGGATAAGTCAAAGGTTTTAGCCCTGAGTTATTTCTTGAGATTGGGAATATTTGGGAGGAAAGTTTTGAGGAGAAATCAAGAGTTCCGTTGAACATGGTAAGTTTGAACTACCTATCACACATATCTGAAAGCAATTTGTGGTGTGTGTGTGTATGTGTATGCATATATAAAACATTTCGGCTTCTTTTTGTGTTTGATATATATGATCTGTGCCTGAAAAAATAATGTGGCCAAAAGCATTTTTGCACTCTGAGCCCTATGTGAAGCTACACTTTTATGCAGAAGCTTTTTCTCTTTAGAACCTGCTGTTACAACAGACACTCGGTCTGAGGTTTGGGGCAGAGAGGTGTACCCTTTTTCCATCACCACACACCAGGCAGCGTGTCCTCAGCTATTGACCTGCTATTTGTCAAGGAACTCAGCTAAATCTTTAAGACAGTATCCTTGAGTAGAAATAGGAGAATGACTATGGACTCTAAAAAAAAAAATCAATAGAAGCGTCACACACAGTGATTGACAACCTGCCCACAGCAGGTCTGTGAATTATTTCATAGCTTTCCAGCTGACTCTTTTCCCAGTCTGCCTTTTCACACTGATCTGAGAGCTCCTTAAAAGAAAAAAATTTGAGGGCCTTTTGTCCTGACTTTTCAAAATCAGACATTAAAATACAGTGGCCTTCTTAAATTAACTTTTAAATATATGCCTTAGCAAAATTACCTTATTTTTCATTAAGACTATTTATTTCACAATCATCTGCCTATGCTTCAAGTTTATCTAAATACTTTGATGCTTTTGCCTAAATTCAGTTCACTAGCTAAGGGTATCAAGTTGCCCTAGGAATATTTTGTCCCGTCTACTATAGGCACAAGACACAATGGTGAGTTATAAATTTTCAAGTGGACAGATCTTTTGTGATGTGTAAATGGACCTGCATGAGACCTTGCGAATGTAATAGAATAAATGGGATCTAGTATTTGCATAGCCTTAGTCATCAAAGACAAAAACATCTGCTCTGTTCTACTGTATTTCATGGAATCTAAAATGCCATCTATTATAAGATGCACCATTATTTTATGCATCCTTAAGAAAGAAAAAAATGCAGCAAATTAAACTATGACATAGTGCTTTATGATAATTCTGTCCAAAACATAAACCCAACACAACAGCCTCACAAGCTTTGACATTCCTTTCATTTAGAGGGCTTTGTCAATTTCTCCTGACTTTCTTGAGTTCCCTGGCATGTAATATGTAAATTTTTTCATGTAGTATAGTAGCAAAGCATAATGCAACTTCATTTATTTATGGATAGCTTCCTTCCTTCAGTCCCTTAAGGTACATGGTTACTGCTTTTAAAGAAAACACATAATTGCAGTCTCTTTTAAAATGAAGATATTTGCTTCAAAAATATCAAGTTGCTCTCTTTTTTTCTCTATTTGTACCTAAGTACCAAGTAACTGCTTCTATTAATACCAAAATATAGTGTAATCTTTTTAAACACAATTTAAATGCTAGTTAAACTTACCTCATGTGGTAGCAACATTACCTGTGGACTTAATTGACAATGTGAACAGCGATGACCAAATGTATGTACATGCACAAGTGATGACAGTTATGTCACAGCAATTGTGAGGCGCCACTGACTGTAAGATGCACGACTAGTTCACAGATGTTAAAATGAAGGTAAAGCGTGTGTCTTGAAATCATTGAAATATGGTACAAGCAAGGTATTCTGGGAAGAGTGAATAAAAAGGAGTTTAGTTCTTGAATTAATATTTGCTTTTTGCTTAGGAAAAAAAACTCTCATTCTTTTGCATTTCCACAGATATGAGATAATATTATACTTAAATACCGAAAGAGACCTCAAAATCTGTCACGAAGTGCCAGTGTCCATGAAGTCACTTCGGGAATCTGACTGTTTTGGTCGTGGTAGTTGTCAGGGGTTGACATCACTGGCTCGTGCTGCTGCAGTCCCTTATGTACCTCCCGCTTTAAAATCACTGCGCACGTCGCGAAGCTATCAAAACCGCCCCCAGGGAATGGAGGTTCGGGCCCCACGTGACTGGAATACTTGAAGCAACTGCAAAGCCAGCATGGCACATCATTATAGCTGGAAGGGCAGAATTACTGCTGTCAGCGTTGACAAGCTGTCTGTATCAGGACGGCCCTGAGCAGCTTACCCAGAGGGATCTCGGTCCTGTTCAGACCAGAACAGAGTGACCTGCAACCTGACATTTCCAGAGGCCCAAGCATTTGCTCATCATCAAACTCAGTGCCTTTTCCACTTCTTCCTGACATGCCCTTGCTCTAATTCCAGACTGGACATTGTCTGATTCTTTACAAACTCCAAACGTGTTCCAACCTTAGGACTATTGCCATTGCTGTTCCCTCTGCCTGGATCACTGTATGCACATCTTTCTCTTTCTCTTTCCTCATTACTTTAGCCCATATGTCACCTCTGGGGATCAAGTCCTTCTCTGACCTCCCAAACTAAAGTAGTATTTCTCAATCCTCCATCAGTTTCCATCATAATACCTGGAATGTATGTATGCATTTTTGTTTGTTTGTTGTTTGTTTATTTGTTTTTATAGCCCTGAAATATCCTCATTTATCTGTCTTCTGGTCAGTTTCCATCACTAGAACATAAGCTCACCTCTGTATCCCCAACTCCTGGAACACATAGAAGTTGCTCAGTAAATATTTGATCAATGTAGAATGAATAAACACAAATAGATTTTTATCTCACCAGTAGTTTTTTAAATATTTGGCTTAATATCTTGTCCTCTTTCAGTTTTCTCCTTCTTGTCTTTTATTGACAAGATCTCACATTTATTTGACTTTATGACTCCCTAGATTACAGTGTTCGCTTCTCTTTTCCTAAGAGCTGACCCACAGATGCAGATTCTAGATCTATTCTGGTCTCTGCCCTGATCCTTTTTGTGTGCAAGGACTTCCTTCCTCTCTTCTTCTTTCTGCTTTGTGACGGCAGAGCTCTGGTGGCCTGTCTGTTACTGAAGCATCTGTGAATGTTTAAATGAGCAGCAGCAGCAGCAGCAGTGTCTAGGGGGAGCTCTGGCAAAGCAGCTGCTAATGGACAGATCCTGTCCCCAAGCCCCACTGTCATTCCCTTTCATACCTGCCCGTGTCAACTCAACACCCAAGGTTCTTCCCAAATAACTGGAGGCTGGAAGAATGTCCAGTTTCCAGCACTTCAGCGAGGTGTACACAACTTTACTACTAAATCGTTTTCTACTAACAGGAACCACTACTAGTACTGACATTTTAAAAAACATATCTCAATTTCACTCTGTGGAAGGGGGAACTAAAATACCTTAAAAGCTTTTGACTTGTAAAAGTTACAATGATGATAGCCAAGCAGAGGAGTCTTTTTTTTTTTTTTTTGCTCTGATTATTACTAGCAATGTGTGTGTTTGAGCACGCAGGGAAGATAAAGCAATAATGATACGAATTACTTTTTTAATTAATTTAAGTTTTGCGCCATTACCAGGAGATAAATTCTCTACAGACATTTGGCTCTACCATCCTGGAGTATAAATGGCACATTATACTTGATATATTATCCACTGAGACTACTCAACTGCAGATCTTCATGCAAGAAGTATGTCTAATGTGGTCATGTATTTTCCACAAAGACTTACCCATCAAGAAGTATATAATGATTACTTAATTGAATAAGTGAATGGTATTGAAGAAGGCAATCATTAATAAAAATTTAGGTCAGTTTTTGATCTTCCCTATGCATAAAATCGCTTTGGGGGCTTTTAAAAAGTATGGATTCCCAGGCTCAGGCCTAGACACTTGTATTCAACTGGTTGAAGTGAGGCCTCGTCATACATTTTCTTAAAGGTCCCCTAGTGATTATAATGTATAAGCAGGATTAAAAACAATTGATCTGGGTAGGAAGTAATTGATACCCTAAAAAATAATAATAATCCAGTTTAAGATTGTGGTTAATAAATCACAAGAAACGTTTTGTCTGGGTAATATTAAATCTGGTAAATATTCTACTGCCGTGAGTTACTTACCTATCTTAAGTCATCTATTTTACTTAAACATGAGAAATAAAGACTAGAATATAATAATAAAAATAACTTTTAACTTAAAATATGAAATCCAACACATATTTCAAGGAGCAGCCTTAAATCCTGATCCAATACAAGATTTAACTTCACTCAGGTTAAATAAATTCAAAGTTAAGCAGATTCAACAAAGAAAAATAAGGCAAATGAAATGATATTTCCAGAACAGAAAGGAAGATAATTGTAGTGGGTTGAATGGTGGCACCCCCAAAACATACATCCACCTGACCTGGGAATATGACCTTATTTGAAAAAAGAGTCTTTGTGAATGTAATTAAGATAAGTCTCAAGATCATCCTGGATTATCTGCATGGGCCCTTAGAAGTGTTTTTCTAATAAGAAGCAAAGATGGAGACTAAAGAAAAAATATAGAGGAGAAGACCATGTGAAGATAAGGCGGAGATTAGAGTTATGCTGCCACAAGCCAAGAGACCACCTGGCACGCCCCAGAAGCTGGAGGAAGGAAGGAAAGATTCTCCCCTAGAGCCTTCTGAGGGAGCACGGCCCTGCCGACACTTTGATTTCAGACTTCTGGTCTCCAAAATTTCTGTTGGAAGCCACCCAGCTTGTGGAAATTTGTACGGCAACCTAAAAAAAGGAACACCATAATATTCTTGAAATAGCAGCTATGGTATCCGATTTAAGTGTTCTAACCCAGAATTTGTTACAGGAACCACAAGTTATAGTAGAGCATCTGCTAAAGAGAGGCCATCCTCGGCCGACTGTAAATCATGACCCCCATGGCAGGTGGTACGCAGCCTCTTCCCCTCCTCCACATTGCTAGATTGAGGTAGAAATATGGGCTTTAAGGGACTTGGAGCCAGATGCAGAAAAAGTGCTCGCCCGACTGTGGACAGAACGAAAAATATTTAGCATTAAAGTTGGTAAGGATTAACTGTTTCAGCTTTTGAACGATATCACAGGTAATCGAACTCCATTTCATTGTTAAGGCAATGTTCTTATCTGTGGATTGAATCAGTGCAGATTGCTTTCAGCTTCAAGTAACTGACCAATAATGGTTTAAAGAAGACTAATATATATTATGTCGGTCGGTGAGAGGCCTGGCAGTGGGCTCCTGCCAGTAGTGTCACTTAGAACCAAGGCCATTCTGTCTTTTGGCTTTGCTTTCCTTAGTGTGATGGCCTTTGGTTCTCATGCCTTCATTTTTTTTACCTTATGATGGCAAAATGGCTACAGCAAAATGGCAACACACCTGCATGCATGGGTAGAGGAAGGGGAAAGGGAACAATGACAGAGATTTGCATTCTTTTCATCAGGAATTCAGAAGCTTTTCCAGGAACTTTTCAGCAGGCTCTGATTTATACCACAATGGCCAGACTGTGTGTATGTCAGTGCCCAACTTCAAGGAGATTGAGAAATGTGTTGTGTCTCTTTCCAGCTACCATAGGGAAAGCAAGCCAGGGAGAAGAAACCAGAGTGAATTTTGCAACAGCTGGTAATGTCTGCCACAGAGCTATAGAAGCCCTTTTAGAAAACAGTGAGTTCTCTGGGAAGGCCTCATACTATTTATTAATAATATGCAGTTGAATGAAAACTTCGCAAACCCTGCATTCCCAGGTACATGATATAGAACTAAAGAAGGAAGTAACAATTTTCTTTGATCAATTTGATTTGGGATTTTTCTAGAAGGCATAGAATGATTTCCAAACTTTTTCTACAACCCCATTGCACTTAAAATGATCCAGATCTTTTATCCACATGGAGACCATTGGGCATTTTAGATTAACAACACCAGAAAAAGTAAAATTTTGAAATTCCCTTTGAAAGTCAAAACAGAAAATTAATGAAAAAGTAAAGAAGGAATACTTTAACCTGCGACTGATTTTGTTTCACCTTTGCTCCCCTGATTTCATTCTCTACTTGGCCCTTCTTGCACACACGTGGGTGATCTAGGGTAGAGGGATACAGAAAGAGGCAAGCCAGAAAGTTGAGAGAGATGTTTATCTTCATTATGTGGTGGCCTCAAAGTAACTCTTCTTTGAGTATGTATAACTGCAAGTCACCATACAAAGTTGGTGGAGGGGAGGGGGTCTGATTAGTTCAGTTCAGTAGTCATTCACCATCTACCTACTGTGTGCCAAGCACTGTCCTAGGTGCTGGAGGGACTGATGAGTAAGTCTCAGGTCTTGCCTTTGAAGTACTTACATTCTAGTGGGGAGGTGAAAAAGTAAACAATTACAGTGTGCTGTGGTAAGTGCCATGTTCAAGGTTTGCATAGGGACACGTATAGCAGAGACCTTAAAACAAGCCAAGGGCCATGCATGGAATCAGGAATGTCTTCCTGGAGGAGGTGCACAGTGCAAAGAGGGCAAAAGGAGAATTCTGCTTCTTTGGAAGGAAGCTACAGCTGGATTGGGTGCTGAGATAGGAATTCAACTCTCCCAAGAGGACAGGAGAGGGAAAGGAGCTGAGGGAAGGTGCCAAGGCAGATAGAGGAGAAGGGGAAGAGAGTGGGCTGTTGGCCCCATGCACAACTACAAGGACCCAGAAATGGAGCATCAGAAGCAGGACATGCGGAAGTACCACCTGCTGCCACTATCACCATGGCCAAAACAGCATGAGGCAACACAAGGCTCCAGCAGCCTCTTCCAGCCCCTCCCCACAGCCGGGGAGCTGAGGAGGCTGCCTGCATGGCAACCCCAACCATAGACCGTGGTGGTGCTCTTCACAGTGGGCCCAAGGTGGCAACCACAGTCATCTCACCTCACAAAACAGGGGTGAGCCAAGAATTATGAGATCCAGGAGAAAAGCTCTCCTTTTGCGTCTGAGGGAAGAAAACGTAAAGACTGGAAACAACTTACAGTTCCCTGTTTCCCGAGGCTGTGTCTAGAATAAATTCCCGTTTGTGCTTGACAAAGTTTGTGTGTATCTCAGATGGCTGTTTCTTCATAACAGTCCAGTGAGATGAATACTATCACTTCCATTTTACTACAGAGGAAGGGGAGTGCAGGCGACAGTGAGGAGCCCATGCACATTTACACATTTAGAACGTGGGAGAGCCAGAACTCAGTCCCAGGTCTATCTGAATCCAAGGTCTCTTTCCACAGAGACACCAGCATCCCTATAGTTAATCTTATTTTCAACTTAACTACATCATATTTAAAGCTGCCTTCTCCCAGAACTTCGGTTAGACAGAAGCATAACTCACGCTTCTGGGTTTCTTGCCAAAGCCTCAAAGAGTATCCTTCTTATGCATTGCTAGGTTTCTGTTGGAAAGCCTTCCTCTGCTTGTGTTTTGGTCATCTACCTGCTGTAGACAATAACTGCCTTTCCTACCCCTTACCCTGACATGTATGTCACTGGACATTGTGCTACTGGAGGAGGGCATGAGAGAAAAGAAACTGGGTTCCCATGCTCAGGCAGTTTACCTTCCGACCTACATAGGCTGCCACCTGGCACCAGTCCTGGTGGCTCCCTCTGCCTGATCACCACCACCCTCTTCTCCTTGGGGATCAAGTAGGTGGTAATGCCCTTCCTCAGTGTGAATAAAGTCAAGTACTATATTTAATATAGAGCCTGTGGCTCAAGATGGCAGCAAATAGAAAGAAAGGGTGGTTTTATGGGCTATTTCCCAGGTCAACAACGGATCACTGTCTTGTGCAGTCCATACCTTGCTGGAGAAATGAGGATTTTCTTTTCCAATACAGATAATCCTACCTTCTATGAGAAACAGCATGAATCAGTACATGGCCGCCTACTTTCATGTCATTTTAATATACTTTAGTTAAGCCAGCAAAATGCTTAATTTCTTTTTTATTAAAAAATAATTATGCATATTTGCAAGTAGATTTGATTTATTAAACACAGGCAATAACTATAACTCCCACTTTGGATTTTCTCTGATTTCTTTATATTTTTTCTGTCTGATGCATGAAAATTTTTATTTTAATGAACTTGGTTGCAATCACCGGCACCCACAGTTCCTTTTAAAAATAAAATGCTACTTAATGTGTGTTAAAGGAGTTATAAAAATCCCATGGGTACCTCTTTTAATTGTTCTTTCTTTAAAAATCAGTTGACATTTATATTGGAAAAAAAAAAGTGTATAACGCACAGGAATTAATGTCCTGACCATGAAAAGGGAGCTGTTTACCTCCTTCTGCGCTGTCTCGCACAATAAGCAATTTGGAGAATATAGGTAACTTTTTGCACATTTTTCAAATTCTGCTTTCCTTTTGTATGGGTGTGGTTATTGCCTTCCTTGTCCTACAATCCTTTTTATTAGAATAAAATAACCTTCATAGGTGACCACTTTCTGAAACTCAAGAAGGAAATAATTCAGTAGGAGAGGGCTCATTTATAATATTCAACTTAATGAGAAATTCTTCTCTCTAACCTTTGGTCTCATCATCTTCCTGTCATCTATAGCCATAAACAGAATAACGGCCAGAGGATGTCTTAAGACTTTTATAACAGAAGCTAAATGGAAATAAATGTATAATACATACTTATATTTAAAAAAACACACTGTCCTTTGAATCTATAACAGTCATTATCAACGATGCTTCCCAAATGTGTTTATTCCCTAAAGCAACATCTTACCTTGTTCTTCCCAGTGAGCAAAAACAATGTTTAAATTGTTAGTCATCCATGATCTTTGTCATTTCAAAAAGTAGAAAATGAAATTCAGTCTGGAGAGTTAATATTCAGCTTTCACAATTGAGGGAGGAATGGAAAAGTATGAGGACATAAATAACAATAATAAATGTTTACTAAACTTCTGTTATATACAAATTGCTCTTCTAATTGCTTTACATATATTAGTCATTTTTTAATTATTTAAGTAATCCACTTAGATAAGTATAGAAAATTACGTTGGACACAGGGCTAAATCATTTTTTTTAAATTTCAATAAATGTCGAGTCTAGATTTTTCTTTGTTGCTTCTGCAAAGAAGATTAACAATTTATCTTTGATTATTTTGCAAAATATTTGTGAAGTCAACAAATCATTTGTTGTATGCATATTCTAGGACAGCTATAGCAATAATTATAGCAATTCCAATTTTGAAGCACCTTGGAGATTATACAGTAAATTATATCTTATGTAATCATATGCATTTCTAACAATACATTTTCAAGAAGACAAGATGTGTATTAATATTCTGCTTTGCATATGGAGAAACTGTGGCTTAGAGAAGTGAAATAAATTGCCCAAGGCCACTATAAGAAGTCCACACACAAGCCTGTCTGGTTCTACATTTCTGTGTTTTGCACCATGTCACGACTCAGCCTAGCATCCTATAGAAGTGAATCATAGTTCTTTGGCATAAATTTTCCATCTATGGAGTTGAAAACTTCTTTGATCTAGTAGAATATTTTGCTTTGTTGAATAAAGTGGCCTGGTGTGCTGGAAAGAGCCCTGGACCTTCAGCCTCCTGAGCAGCATGAAACCATTTAGCAAGTACTTTGACCTTACTAGTTTGCTCCTCTAGGAAATGAAGGGTCTTATTCACCCTAAGAGTGAATAAGACTGCCCATGTTTTTATCCAGTGACAGGGAAAAACTAGACCTGCTGAAAAAATTTAAAGTAATAGTTGGGGAGAAAGTTGCCTTGTAATTACAACCATGAATCACACCTGTTAAATGTCCTGCTTTTATATCCATACACATGAGTCAACCACCTAATAATAAGTAGAGTAAAACAAAATTAAATATTTTTTATTTATTATTGACGGAATAGTTGTACCTCAAGGTCATTGCTCTGTGGCACTATCTTTGTCTAGTCTTGTAAGTGCGGGAGTTTAGAATGTATGGAAACTCACTTCAGATCCTGCTTAAAAACAGGCTTGATAATAAATTTTGGTATGAACTCTCTAAATGATTTCACCTCTTTTAAAATATGATGACAGAAGGAGATTTGACTTCGGGTGGTGAGCATACAATGCAGTATACAGATGATATATTATTGAATTATATACATCAAAGCTATGTAACTTTGTTAACCGATGTCACACCAATAAATTTAATTAAAAGAAAAGAATTTAGTTCTGTAACCCAGTTCATCTTTCCCTTCCCTCAGTGCCAATTAATTCAGAATTCTGATTAAGTGGGACTGAGTAATTGAGGTTTGGCTATATTAGTGGTTCTTAACTCTGGCTACACATTAGAATCCCAATGCCAGGCTGCACCCCGGAACAATTCAATCAAAATCTCTAAGGCAAGAGCCAGGTGTTAATATTTTTTAACATTCCCCTGGTTATGCCAATGTACAGCCAAGACTGAGAACCAGAGCTAATTTTTTTTTTAACCAGAAAAGCATTAGTATAAAATTAGCTCCTTGTTTTCCTTGGAAGGTGTATGCTACCCTATTAAAATATTTAATGATTACCGAAATAAAAGTGATCAAAGACAATGAGATGAGCTTTGCAATCATCATACTCAACTTAGATAAAAGTGAAAAATAATTCTATTCTATTCAGTGTTTGTAGTACCGGTATTTCCGATAGTGAAGGGATTCCATATACATAGAATATAGTAACAGTTTAGTACTCAAAATTATTACTTCAATAAAAAATATTGAATGCTCTCGGTCATAAAAAAATGAAACCTTACCATTTGCAACTACATGGATGAACCTAGAAGGTATTATGCTGAGTGAAATAATGTTGAACATAGTGAATTAGCAATTATGCTTGTGGTCAAGATATTTTTACTGTGTGTTGAAGTAAAATACCAAAAGAAATCAATCATTATATGGGAAATATGTCTTCAACATGTTTCTCATAACAAGACCCATGGGAAATTATATAGAAATGTACTTATTAAACATTTGAAGTAACTTTTGATTCTATTTTTAAATATGCAAATTGTTTTGATTATTTGATGTAATATAAAAAAAATTGCTCAGGAGAGTCAAAGCTGAAGTCAAAGACTCTTCAAGATATCTATGATTAAAGCCAAATGGAAAAAAAAACAAACCCAGATACACAAAGACCCAAACTTACAAATTTCTAAATTAGAGAGTGATCATTCATGTTTCAAAAAGGACTTTCTGCTTTACAAAAGGATTCAGCCTACCATTTCTTTATTACAAGCCAGATAGCTGCTTTACAACACACAATTCTCCTAGATGCTCTAAATACACTGTGAGATCCCAGCTATTTTAAGGAGTCCTCTCATGAACCTTTTTGTTATGCAAATTCATGCCTCTAATTGATCTGTTTTGTAGATTGGTAAATTTTTTCCAGTAAAATCTGAATTTGCTTAAAGCATCCTTTACTATAGAAAAGGTCTGCATTTAACTTCTTGGTTGCAAAAACAGTGGATTTCCTTGTCAGGTGATATGGCAGAGTAGTTAACCTGAAAAGGTCTATCAACCATAATTGGTCTAATTTGCTTGAGAAACTCACCTGTTCACTTGAGAAGTAAAAATAGCAGTATAGTTATATCAGGGGAGTCATGGACATCAGTACAGAATTTTCTCAAGGATCCTTCATAACAAATGCCCAGAAAAGTAATATATCGGCTGTGGTTGTCTGGTGCATATAAGATCACCCTTCCTGAAAATGAAGGTTTCATTGCCTTGAGGCCATTCATAAAATTTTACTTGAGAAATTTGTTAAAATAAACTGGTTGGTGAGAAACAAATCTTCAATCATGTAAAGCCCGGTGACCTCTTCACTCAGTAACTTTAAGAGTTTTAATCTCGTGAACTACTAAAGAAGGTAGTCAGTGTCTCAAATCTACAAATTTGAAGCTGTTTTCTTAAACTCCTAGCTATCCACCCCCAACATCTAGCACAGTTCTTGGGACATGGAAAATGCTTCATAACTGTATAATAAGCAGATTGTAACAATTAAGAAATTATTATTTGTATGTACTCAGAATTAGGAAAAGTAAAATTTCCTTGCCCAAATTCTCTAGTGGAATATGCCAGAAAAGATGACTGCATTATTATTAGGATTAGGGTTAGAGTGACTCCCACTTTACTTACCATAAACTCCAGGATGGGTATTTTGAACTGTTGGAAATTATCATTTCTGTTCACCTTTTCTGAGCCAGTATGTACTTTTTTAGTTTATTTGCACACTCATTCACTCCAGAAAAAAAGCTTCCTGGTTTGAAGCTAAACAAAATTGTCCCCAAAGAATTCATTAAGGTAAACCAGCTGGGGAGGAAGAGAAAGGCCTCTGTAGGGCACTTTCTGGCAGGCGTGGTCCACTTGCTTCTAGGAACTGATGCTATCCTGCTACTTTACTGGGTCTCAACATTCCGAAGTGAGTTCTTAAATTATAAATGAATTTGTGCAAGAGATAGCTTCTAGGTGGTTGTCTTTTTTACAGATTGATGAGTATCATAGTATAATTCATGTAGATATAATCAGTGGTTCAAAAATACAACCAAATTGCAGGAAAATAAAATTAGATTGAAATTAAGAAAAGACTGGAGTAAAAACTTTGAAATCATTTTTGAGTTGCATCATAATCGCATGATAGGAAATAACTAATAGAAATTGCAAATTTTTTAAATAAACAGTTCTATTTACATTTCCATTAACAAAAATAGAATTCTGTCTTTCGGAGGAGTTCTTCATGGCTGGGAGGAGATCGCTTTCTGGGTCAAGATACTTCTAGGAGGTAAAAGAAACGTTCAATTAAACATGTAAAGTCTTAAACGCTGGAGTACTGAAACTATAACGTCACACAGAGTCAAGCATGCCCAACAAGGACATTCCTGGGGTGGAGCAGGGAGAAGAGCGTGGAATCTGGCTTCACTATTTACCAGCTTTGTGTCTGCACACATTTCCAGTGTGTTTTGCACTAATAGAAATCATACACTATTATTGCTCTTAAGGCTGTGCCTAAAAAAGATTTCTGGTTTAATTTAACCCGTATTTCCTTTGCATAGATGACTCAACTCTTAAGCAAAAAAAGAGTACTTAATTCTTTAAGAATCAAGGAGGGGTTAATTATATAATGATGGAATAATATGGAGGAGGAAATTTTGATTGGAAATTTTCCAACACCCTTCAATTCTCTTCACTTATTTCAAGTTCTCCTTAGCTTCCCCCAACTTTCCAGAGGCCAGGCCCATCCTGCTCCATGGAGAGACAGAGTTCTGCAGGACTAAGAGCCAGGGAAAGAAATCCTTAACCCCCGACCACAGGAGATACGGGACTGGAAAACTACACGAAGTAAAAAGTATGTCACCCTCTCCAAAACGGGTTCAAGAGCTAAGGGAGAGTCATAGATGGATGCTAAATCTGAGAGGGGCCATAACTGAGGAAGTTAGTGGAATGTAGAACCGAGAGTTGAGAATCAGTTCCTCACTCTGGCCCCGTTCATGTGAACTGCAGCCTCTTTCCTATGTCCAGTCACTTCTCTCTGCTTGCTCATCCTTACTGAGATTCTAGTATTTGCAATCGATTCTACTGGGGCATTGCATTCAAAACTTTTACGTCATTAAGTGGAGGCGGGGGTGGTGGTAAAATATCCCCATATCCTTCTTTCTTAGTTCTTCTCACTGGTCTAACGAATAAACTAACACAAGACAGATGAACAGAAGAAAAAGTTTAATTTATACATAAAGAGAAATAGACCTAAAGAAATAACCAAAGCAGGCAGCTTTTATACTTTTTAGTTGACAAAGCCATGAATTTGTGAAGAACTGACAAGACAAAGAAGTTTGGGCTTGGCATACTAAATTAGGTAAAGCAGTAGCAAGGTTTGTTTCTACAGGCTTCTCAGTCCTGAATTCCATCTTTGGTGCTAAGGATGTCTCTCTACCTCCTGGTACAGGGAGGATACCTTTCACATGGGAGATTTATTTCCGGCTTTCTAGGAGATAAAGGAGGGTCAGCGTGTCCTTTTGCATTAGCTGTTTCTCAAGTAACTTTTAATTCGAAATAATCCGTTTACTGCTTTGGCACATTTTGGGGCAGGCTGCCCTGAGCCCCCAGCAAGGTCCAAATAAGAAAAGAAGAATATTTAGATTGACTTTAATTTTTCCTTTACTTCCGAGTTATCTAGATACCTATACCAAGTAAGGAGATAACTGCAGTCTGAAGCAGCTGAACAAGTTGCATCGGATTATTTATTTTTCGTGGTGGCCAAAAGTCAGCGCAGTAACTCCTCCTTTGGGAATGAACGTTAGCATCAGTCTTCGCCACACCTTCCACCTTTTCTTAGTGCTCTGTCCTCGCCAGACATCATCTGTGACCGCACTAACAATATCCCCTGCTCCAGGCAGGCTCCAGCACTCGCTGTAATACCTGGAGTCCACAGTGGCATAAATATTTTCCGCCACTATCTTTCCTGAAGCTAACTCTCATCTTCAACCCCGTCACCCTGAGCTTGAGAGCACAGGTGTGTTTCTGCTAGGGGCTCTATCACTGGCGGTCTTTTCCTTCTTTGGTGATGAACATGGAGCAAGCTTGTCCTGCCTTCATTCCATATTCTCTCACATGAAACCTTGCAGAAATTCACTGATGTTTCTGGCATGTGAACAACACCCTACCCTAGTTTCTGTAATTTTTTTTTTTCCTTCTTTATATTTGGAGCATTTCGATGCAATTTGTAGGAGGATAATGTGAGTTTAGCATGTCTACTCAAATTATATTCTTGGACCAGTAATCAAACATTCAGAACCAGAAAGCTCAGATCCAAATGAAAACAGGTTGAGCTCAAAGTGTGAGAGAGTCCCAGTGGCTGACTACAATGGTAGCCTGGTTATAGGAGGCTTTCCGGGAGAGGAAAAATACAGTCCAAGACTGGAACAGGTAGAAACACCACCAGAATGCTCAGGAAACCAAAATCGTTTCCAATCTGCTAATTCCAAATTCCTCTGCCTATTAAAGCTCTCTTATTGACATTAGGATAATACTAATTTTTTATTCCTAAATTTTACTTTATATGAGTGTTGTTTGTAAAAAAGAAGGAAGGAAGTAGGAAATATCTTGATGCTTTCTTATCCTGAAGCTTTAATCAAAGTTTATTATTACAATAAGATGTAAAAGAGCTTTTTTTTTTTTTTTTTGGTCGAGAACTGGTGCCTAGGGAGCAAAGCTGGGAGAAAAGGATGGTAAGTATCTCACATTACAAACAGAGCACCTACCAGATACCTTCTTCAGAGCTAACTAAGAAGTAGAAAAACTCGTCCTACTGTATCATTGCCCCTCCTGCTGCTACTCAACTCACATGCCAGTAAGGAACCCACCGGGCAGGAAAATGCAGCCAACAGAGGTACAGCTGATAAGGAGGCTGCAGTAGCTGAGTGGGGATGAACGCATTTCAATCAGAGCCATATCCCTCATGTGAGGCACCCCAAAGAGCTGACACCTGGATGTTACAGGTGTGACTGCACAGAAGCAGCAAAAGCCATGGAAAATGCAAAGAATTCTTAACCCAATTCATCCTTTCTCCCAACCTCCAACATAGGAGGAACTGGGTCTTGCAGGAGGAGGAAGGAGGTAGTGTAGAACCAGAGCAGCCTTGTAGCACACTCCAAAGTGAAAGGCTCGCCCCTACGCACCCCCACCTCAGGCCCCCAGCCATCAGTGGAGCAGTGGGGAATTTTTAACTGGACATCAGGTTATAGTAGCAAACTGGACTGGACAGAACTTTCAATGACTATAAGTGCCTTCCCAAGATGTCATTAAAAGTCGGCCATCTAGGAGAGATGGGAGATTTGACATAACAGAGTTAGGACCAGTGACTAGCAAGAAAAATGTGCTTCTAGCTTGCAACTTACCATGGTCAGACTTTCCAACATACAGGTTATATAAGCGTAAAAAAATCTGCTGCCATCATCATGAAAAGTCTAACAGACCTAGCTAATATTCGCTTGAATCCTCACGTCGGTTTCCATAGAGACATCACTTCTGCCTACGTATTTTCTAATTCACCAGGCCTATGGTTCTCAGGTACTGCGGTACCAGATTAAACAATACAATTCTTTCATAACTAATTCCTGATCATTGTCCTTTAAAAACAGCTGGTGGGTAGGTAGACAGCTCCACCCCCAACACTGTATCCCTAAGGTGACTATTCATTACAGAATGGGGCTTATTTGGAAAAAAAACAAAAACAGTGGAACAAAAGCAAGTGAAATCCCTAACGTATTTTTATGCTTTATATTACTTCAGTGTTTCAGATTTTAATTGTAGAACCTGTCAGGTTCATGTAGTTTTGGGCAGAGTGATTGAAAAATGGCATAGCTTAATCGTCAAGAATTTATGTGGCCTCTGGACTTGGCTTGCCTGATTGATGAACAGTTAAAGGTGAGTGACTGTAACTCAGCACCTCAGTTTCTTTGCATCAGTAATGAGGGCAACAGTAGTGTTTATACTAAATGACAGAGGAATAAGCAAAATGGGACATTTCAAGTGTTTAGAACAGTCCCTGGCACATGAGAACACAATATTAGCTTTATTGTATTAACTAATATCATCATCATCATGGTTATCAAAATCTACAGGTGAATCTCAAAGATTCACCCATTTCTGAGATTTCAGAGGCAGTTTGAAGTTGGGCTTACCTATGGTGGGAGTTGCAACAAAAGAGAGGAGACCTCTTTCTCATCGTGAGTCCCTGATCTATTAAATAGGACTGTTGCCCTTTAACTTACTTTGCCGTTGGCATTGCACACAGTGCAGCCCACTTACAGATGGACCTCAGGCAAAAGTTTACAGGAGTTGGGGGAAGAGGCTGTGAACCTCTTGGACAATGCCCACCTGTGGGGCTCTACTCTTATTCTAATATGAAATCAAGGCTGAGTTAATTTACCTTGAGCAGTATTCTGGTTAGCTATGAATTCTTCATAGGTAGGGACTGTATCGCCTTGGCTAGTGTCAGGCACTCAATAAATATGTGTGGAATGAATGAACCAGTTCATTTCTCAAAATGCTGGTGCTGTAGGATGGAGTAAGGACACAAGGATTCAGCTGGCATCGTCTTAAGCCAAGTTAAGGGGACGAAGCTATGGTCAAAGCACCATGAGTTTGAAGATTTGTGCTCTGTCATTCCCCTGCAGCCCCCATGTAGTTTTGTTTTAATATGCTTTTGAATTGTAATATGACACAAGCTATGGAGTCTGACCTAGAAGACTACATGACCCACGCCTCAACCACGGGGCTTTGTTTGGATGTGGTAGAAGAGTTGCTAATTTCTATTTATTCAGGCATTAAAAGAAGACTCTCAGCATCGCTGTCCATCCCAGCTATCTCTTTATTCCCATGAAGAGTTACTATTCCAAACCCTTCAGCTGTCCTGCATGGGCTCACTGCTCAGAATGCCATTAGCGAATCAAGTTTATCAGCATATGTTTCGTCTCACATGTACTTTGAGTGGTGTGGTGTGTGTATGTGTGCGCGTCCCATATGTATTAAGGTTTTATTTTATGAGTCTCAGCTTTGTAGAGCCCAAGGGCAAATGTGCATCCCTAAACAGGAATGCAAGTCCATTCACTATTCAAAAGGGATCTTGTTTTCTGTTTATTAACCACATTCAAAAATGCACACAGAATTGAAGCCCAAGTAATCTAGAGGAAGAAGGTAAATTGCAGAAAGAGGACAGGACAGAAAAAAGAGCTAGATTTGAGGCATTCGTGTTAAATTGTGATGCAAATAATGTTCAGAAACATGGCCATCAAAGTTAATCTTTCCTGTGGAGGCATCCACTTGATAATCCCATCGCTAAGCCTTTTATACGTTTCAAATTTCCATTGCTGTCTGCACATGTTTTTAGGAAGGATTAGAAATACACTGAGCAGGCTCGGGTGAAGCAGATGCAAAGGAACTGTATGTGTGGGGTGATTGTGATGTGACGGCCCGGCTACCACACTGGGCCAAGGGAGTGAAAGCGATGCTCGTATAAACGCTCTCCAGTCCCGGGGCCGGGCACAGAGTGGAGCAGTCACAGCCCCATCTAGCATTAGCTTCCTGTTCGTGAACAGCTGGGTCAGTGGGAAATCTCGGCGCTACACGCCTCGTAGGAGGCATCCGCTGCTCCTCTATAGGGTCTCCTTTTCATTTTCTCATTCCTGACAGTAAGGGGCTCTTGATGACAACGGAGTATTTTACTCTGTGGGAAATCTGTTTCTTTTGCTTCTGCGTCTGCCCCAACCGGATGTTCTTATCTGCTCCTTGTGAGGAGGGCACAGGCAATTATAGAGCAATACATCTTCACCCACATAATTTCAGGCAAATATTGTAAAAGGCGTGCAGATGGCACTGGGGGAAAAAAAAAAACCTTCTGTTGCTTCTATCTCTTTAGTTTAAAAGAAGAGATAGCAATTTCTTTTTTAGTAAATACCCTAACGGTTCATTCATTTATTCATTGAGCCAACAAATGTTTATTCAGTGTCTACTTGATGCTGGTCTGCGTGGGCTATACATTTATACTTAGCACCAACACATCAACCATCCACCATGGGAGATTTTTCGTGGCCCATCTCAGCCCACACAGTACCCACCTGGCTTCTCTTTAGCCTCCCCTAATTTCCCTCCTCATTTTCATCTCTCCCCCTTTTCTCATTTTTCTCAATAGGAAGAACTGAATCATCCTATTGCTACTGAGTTCCAGCCCTATTCTTTGGGTCTAAACTTCTACCCTACTCATTCACTCATTCAATCAAGATTTATTGAGAGCCCATCATCGAAATAGTAATAAAAATAACACTTTTATGTAGCGCTTACTTTGTCCTCTTTATATATACTATCTCATTTAATCTTTACAACTGTCCTATAAGGAAGATATTGCTATAATCCCCATTTTCAAATGAAGATGTTGAAACAGTAAAGTAACTTGCTCAAAGTCGCACAACTGTTATAACGGGCATGATTTTCTCCAAAAGTAACAGAAAGCCTAACTTACAGTGACTGAAACAAATAGACATTTATTTCTCTCATATAACAATAAGCTGGGCGTTTATTTGTTCCTAGTGTTTGTTCCAGAGCTCAACAATGTCAGAGCTAGCCAGCATCTCTGAGAACAACCTGACTTTTTCCTTCACAAGCATACAATGGCTGCCCTGTATCCAGGCATTATGTCCACATTTATGTTAAGAAGAAAGAGTAATGCCATTTGCTTTTGTCCCTTTCAGCAGGAAGCCAAAGCCTTTCCAGAATC